>CM054116.1:7590000-8280358 GCA_028673005.1 Tanypteryx hageni | reverse complement strand
GCTTTTCCTTCCGTGTTCTCCCTCCAAGCCTCTCCTCCCCCTTTCTCCCTCCTCCTCCCCCTTTCTTCCTCCTTCTCCTTTCTCCCATTCTTCTCTTCACCCAGTTTTCCATCTCTATCCTCTCCCTTCTCCTTCCTCCCTCCGATTTTTCACTCTCCTCGCTTTCCCTCCCTCCTCCCTCCCATATCCTCCCCTCCTATCTTCTCCCCTCCCGTCTACTCTCCTCCCATCTACTCCCCTCCCATATCCTCCCCTCCCATCTCCTCCCCTCCCATTTCCTCCCCTCCCCCTCTCTCTGATGGAGGAGTCTTTTGTCTTGGCCCATCGCCTTGCTGTTACTTTGGAGAGCGCTGAGGGGTTGGGGGGGGTGAGGTGGGAGTGAGAGTTCGCCGGGGAGAGTTAGAGAGAATGAGAGTTAGAGAGAGTGTAGTGTGTGTATGTGTGTGTGTTCGTTGCTTGCGTGCGCGCGTGTTCCGAGGGGGAAATGGGAGAGTAGGAGGTAGAAATTATTTTCTATTTTCTCCCCTGATCCACTCGGCCAGTGTCATTCTGGAAGCCCCGGCGTGCGATACCTCTTCCATTCTCTACGCTGCTCCTCTGAAACAGGTAAGGCCTCTCCTTTAATCGCTCTTTTCATTTTCGGATTTTCATTTGTCTTTTATCCGAATATTTCTATTTCTCTCTCTCTTCTTCTCTGTCTTTCTCGCGCAGCGTGTTTGAGTAAAACACTGCGGTTCTGCGGTGTTTCTTTTTATGTTAACTGAATGATCTTAAAAAATGAGAGCGGAAAGGATCCATTTACAAAAATCTGTAATTTTTCGAATTCTTAAAAAAATCGGCGATGAGATGGTTGGAAATTACTAATTCCCAGTGGTTATAATTTTACTGTTATTTCGCAGAGGACTTACGACCACTTATTGCGTTGGCGGTGTTACTTTTGTTTTCACCCTCACCCTCCACGAAATTCGTTTTTTTTTCGAGTTCGGTTTGTCCTAAAACTTTATGATAATTATTTCATATCTTCTAGATATAATTTGTGAACGTCTTAATGTTTAATTATAGATTTGCAGATTATATCAAATGAAACGTCTTCCGGTCGAGACATCAGATGGCATATCAGAAGACGTTCTAAACTTTTGACTAGTGAAATGATGTTACGATCATATTTTAACTGAAGTGCGATTTCCGAAACAATTTTTATTCTTATTTATTCACTAGCTATACCTAAAATTGGATTTTCTGTGTTTAATTATCTGTCGTGAGGGTTAAAAGGTAATTATAGGAAAAAACTTAATATTTGCTTTAATTCTTTGTAAAATGTAAGCTTTCATAAAGTAGCGAGTTAATTTGACACTTTGTAACTTAGGAGGCACTTGAATAGTTGAAAGTTAAATTGGACAGATCGACGTCTTCCGCAACGAGTGCATTCGGCGAATCGCGATTCTCTTTCGGTGACCAAAGCCAACGAATCCGTTGGCACAGAAAACATGTCTCGTTGCAAGGGGGCGGTGGAACGAGCGGCAATCGAATTTGGTCCCACGCGGGGCGTTGAGAGAGGAGTTTTGAATTGGCTGCGATATTTGCGCTCGCAATTTTCTATAACATTTTCCACCAAGTTTCGAATTACGGGAATCGTAAAAGCGTATCGGTGGTTTTCTCATCCGATCGCCTATTGACCTCCGTCTGACCAGTCGTAAACACGTCGATCGGACACCTCGCGTTCTTTCCATTCTTTTCATAATATCGCTGTTAGTCATTGCGTGACCGGAGTTCCTCAACCGCTTCCTTTATATTTATGGAACCATTCAACCTTGGGACGCTATAAGTTACGTTTGGAAGCAAGTTAAATGACGCGAAATCCGTCGATCTTTTGAAGTATGTATTTAGAAAAATCGATCATTTTATCAGCTGGTTTGCTTGTGGAAGAACTTACCATTTATATTTGGCCTTAAAGCATGGGAATTCCATAAGAGAGAATTTACCGTAAAGAAAGGAGAGGTCACCTTTATCTATAAAGGCGCATCTTAGAGCGCTTAGGGAAGAAGAATCTTTCCGAGGCAATTGCTACTTGCGACGCCAGGAATGGGCAAAACTTTCAAACCGCGACTCCTTTTCCTTAATTCAATTAGTTCTTCTTGGTTTAATTACGTACTGGCTACAATTCGGTTAAACATATGTAGTTATACTGTTACCAAATCAGATTAAACGATTTTGTTTCATTATTAAATTTTAAAAATTGTTAATATTAGTACTTATAGAAATAATTTTAACTGATGATACGAATATATAAATTTATTCTTAATGAGATGGGTGAGCCTATTTTCCAGCTGCGGACGCTCGAGGCCGACTTAAAAGTGCACATCTTTCGGAAAAACGCGCGACGAGTTGGCAAAACAACTTTAAATCCTACTGAATTATATTTATTTTATAATAGATAATTTTAGGAGTATTTACATTTCAATTCGCGGCTCTGTTTGGGCCTTCGAGATCCCTTGAGGTGCCACGACACACAGCTTGCCCACCCCTGCTATACGCTGTGCATTTCTGCTTGGGTGCAGCAAGACAACGACACTTTGCTGCTCGCTCCGTCCTTCGGAAGAGACGTTAAGGAGTTGGCCCCCTTGGTGCTCTTCGTTAAGAGTAGGCTGATAAGGGCACCGAGTTTCCCTCCTTCCTTGTGAGTGTCTGGTGTGGAAGGAGTTATGGCTGTAATAATCCAAGAGGTTGATTAGCCAGAAATACACAAACACACACAAAAAGTTTTCTGTTCGCGAAGTGAACGCCCCATCAAACGCACTCCAACGCAGCGATTTGCCGAGTATTTCGACGAAATTTCGCATTGAAATAAAAAGGCTCTTGTTTTCTTGGAAATTATAATTTTATGAATGGATTTATGAAACGTTTTCCATGAGCTCCCTAAGAAATGAAACATAAAATTGGATACTTCGACGGTCTTCGCCGCGTTTGCTCACTGCGACCCGAGACATCTCATGTAGCGCTGTAGTCGCTGTGCATTATGTTCCCGGGGCCATATTAACTCCGACGAACGAAATAAAAGTTTAAACGAATATAAATTAGCGAGGGGTAAAATCCGATCTAGTGCACGGATAGTCGAATATAGTAGAAAAATCGTAAATCCCTAGCTTTCGCGCGGTTTTTTTGTTTGCCTTCGGAGTATTGTTAGCGGCGATAGGGCCCTTGCAGAGGAGGCCCCCGGAGGCTGAATACGCACGCACGCCGTGAAATCCGCTGGAACCGGTCCGAGAGAGCGAATTAGTCCCACCTCTCTCGTGTCGCTTTCTGTCAGCCCCTGGCCATTGCATTTCTACTGAGGCCCTCCACGGGCCCCAAGGCGGATGGAGGCAGCGACGCAATTAGCCCCTTTCGGCGTCTATGTTCTGTGAGCCACTCACGATGTATCCCCTGGAGGGGTGTGAGGGGAGGAGAGAGGATGGAGGAAGGGAGAGAGGGTGGAGGGAGTGAGGGTGGAGGAAGGGAGAGAGGGTGGAGGAAGGGAGAGAGGGTGGAGGAAGGGAGAGAGGGTGGAGGAAGGGAGAGAGGGTGGAGGAAGGGAGTGAGGGTGGAGGAAGGGAGTGAGGGTGGAGGAAGGGAGAGAGGGTGGAGGAAGGGAGAGAGGGTGGAGGAAGGGAGAGAGGGTGGAGGAAGGGAGAGAGGGTGGAGGAAGGGAGAGAGGGTGGAGGGAGTGAGGGTGGAGGGAGTGAGGGTGGAGGAAGGGAGAGAGGGTGGAGGAAGGGAGAGAGGGTGGAGGAAGGGAGAGAGGGTGGAGGAAGGGAGAGAGGGTGGAGGAAGGGAATGAGGGTGGAGGAAGGGAGTGAGGGTGGAGGAAGGGAGTGAGGGTGGAGGAAGGGAGTGAGGTTGGAGGAAGGGAGTGAGGGGGCGAAGAATGGATGGCCTTAACCTTGTTGCTGTGACAACTCGGGTCGATGCTGCCGCACTTGAAAATTGCGTTGATCTTCGAAGAAAGCGATAGATTTGTTTTTGGTAAATCGAAATGCTTAAAGAACAAAACCGTATATTGAGGCAGAAATAATATTACAATTTTCACAATTGACTGAATGCGTTGAAAACTCAGCCCCAAAGTTAAAAAATCAAATTCAATCCTTCATTGTTTGAGCAAATTGTGAGGACGTCCACCTCACCACAAGTGCTCACGACATACATGTATAAATTCTAACGTATAAAGAGTAGTATCTGTATTTTCTCTACGCATTCGGACGCTTGAAAGACAATGCAACCAATTTCTTTATGGAATCCAATTTAATTCAGAGGAGGTCCGAGGGATATTTTCCATCCGATTCCAAGGTACAAGTTCTATTCCAGTAGCACTTCTTTTTTCCCTAAGAATAGAAAGGGAACGAGTATACCTCATTTTCACTTCGCATTTTAAACTTAATTGTACTCATCGCAGAAACTGGGAACTTGAATAACAAAATTCCTAAAAGGAATGCATTTCTATTGTCGTACCGTCGATTTTCGAAAAGACATGAAATCGACACGCAAATTCGTTTTAAACACGAAAATTCTTTTTTAAGCTGAAAATATTGGCGCTCACATCTGCCATCGAATACGCTTTGTTAGTCTTTTCCAGCTGAAGGGCAACGGGGCATTCATTATTCTTCCAGGGTTCGAATCCAAGAGCAGACAATTTTTTTCGGCCGGGAAAAGTTGACCCGACCGGCGTCCTTGCCGATCTTTGATGAGGCTCATTTTTCGAGGAGATCCCATTTGCGAGGCCCTCTTTTCGACGACGCCCGCAGCTAGCGCCTCATGCGGCTGTGCATAAATCCGCCTCTAAAAATACGCCCAAGACAAAAACGGAACGATACTATTGCGAGAACTATGGGAGACTGGTGGATGATGGCATACAGCTCATAAGGAGAAGGAATTGAATTTTTCAAGAACATTCCCACGATGATTTCTTTATTCTTCCCAATAAACTTACCGAAACTGTGACTCGAGTGAAAAAGCAAATAAGTGAGAAGCCAAAACTCGTGGGAATTAACCCGGGAAGACGTGCGCGTCTTGGAAAAAAATACCCAAGTAGAAAAGATAAATGTTTATCTTTTGAATCATCAGATTTTTTAGCTTAATCCAAAGTCCCTACCACTTGAACTCTCCGATATATATATAGACTGTTTGGTATTCTTAGGATAGGTTGCATTTAAGTAATTACATGTGTATTATTTTCGTTTTTATGCGTTCTTTGCACGAAGTGAACGCAGATAGGGGAGATCGTTTCCGTCCGTCTGTCCGTCCGTCCGTTCGTCCGCATGTTAAAACTAGGAAACCGCTGGACGTATTATGATGAAATTTGGTATAGGGGAGTTCTGCTAAAATATATCGTTCGATTTCAATTTTGATCAAACTCGGACAACAATGATGACCACTTTACATGAAGACCTACAATGTTACTTTGTTTCAACTCGGGAACCGTTGGGCGTATTTTGATGAAATTTGGTATTGGGAAGTTTTGCTCAAATTAGTCGACCGATTCCAATTTTGATTATAATCGCACAAAAATTACGACCACTTTATATGGCCTACAAATAGTTGACAATGTTCCATTGTTTCAACTTGAAAACCGCTTGACGTATTTCAATAAAATTTCGTATTGGGAAGTTTTACTAAAATTAGTATACCGATTCCAATTCTGGTTAAAATCGGACAAAAATGACGATCAGTTTATATGAAGACATACAAGTAGTTGACAATGTTCCTTCGTTTCAACTCGGGAACTGCTTGATGTATTTTGATGAAATTTGGTATTGGGGAGTTTTGCTAAAACCGGTCGAGCGATTCCAATTTTGGTTAAAATCGAACAATAATGACGACCACTTTACATGAAGACCTGCATGTAGTTTACAATGTTCTTTTGTTTCAACTCGGAAGCCGCTAGACATATTGTGATGAAATTTGGTATTGGGTAGTTTTGTTAAAATTAATTGACCGATTCCAATTTTGGTTAAAATGGAACAATAATTACAACTACTTTGCATGGACCTAAATGTATTCTAAAACGTACCTCGCTTGCTTATCGTTAAATTCTCATCTTAGCGAAAAATATTGAGAACATTTTGAAATCTCAAAGAACGCATTTGGAAACCCTGTAAACTCCGACATAGAGTACACCTTTCCAATCTTGTTTTTGCGCGAATAGCGTGAACTTAAAAATTCGTCTACAGAGCGGTCCCATTTTCGAACTGAAACACCGGCCCACCGGGAAAAGGTGTCCCGGCGGCCCAGTCCGCTCTAGTCCGCTCCAGTCCAAGAGCAATTTCGCCTTCGTCTACGGGAATTGCTTGCGAAACAGTCTTGGGACATTTTCGAATTTTTTATATCCGAATAAATTTTTTAATTGGTGCCTCAAAGATCATATAATTTATGGAGAGAAAATTTTTTAAATTCTTTTCACCAAAATAATCATCGTACCATCCGATGCAGACAAAATAAGCAATGAAGAGGTAGGGTTGCGAAACACGATGAACCAATACGATAATAAATAAACAAAAACTCCTTCACCGTAAACAGGAAGAGAACATTCAAATTCACGCTGCAGGTTACTGGTAAACACCGTCGCAGGACCTAAGTCAAAAGGAGACAGACACACTCACACTCATACAAATCCTCTAAAAGGGACTCTCATAGTGTACTCGAACCAAAACTTAAGCTAGACACCGATGTTTCGTCACAGTGGCGTACCGGAAAAATCTGAGGGCCCCCGCAGAAAATAATATGGTGCCTCCCTATGGATATCTTAAATATTTTTCAGGATGAATTACTTATCATTTCCTGTATATTAACGAAAAATCCCTCCCCTCCCTCACACAAAGGCTACTGATATTTTGAAGTTTGAAATTATAGAAAATTACGGTAATGTCTTTTTTTTATGTTAACTAGAATCTATTTGGAGAAACGGGTTCAAAATATCATATTATGCATAATAATCCTTATAATGCCATAAAGGCACAAGAAAAATAAGACGTATACATTACTCTATGGCATTGAGTATGTTTATTAACTTACAGTTATCTGTCAACGCCGGTGGAGCAGCGGTTGAAATACTCGTCATTGGTTTCAAGTATTGCGGGTTCGATTCCCGGTCGAGATCGATGATATGATATGACAAGTATTCCTTTGGAGAGAAAGTGAAGCCGTCGATCCCGTGTATTGTGCGATGTCGGTGCACTTCAAAGAATTCTTTTGCACATGGGATATTGGGTAGTGGCAAAATTTCCAGGAATGGGAACTAGGCCTGTGATTAACCCTCCCTCTCTTAGGGGGGAGAGAGGGTCTAGGAAATCTGACGTTTGCTGACTTTGGGGAGGGTGTATGGCCAATGCTTATTTAAGATTTTTTATTTAATAAATTTTTTACTTTTTACGAGTGATTTATGTGTCGTGACAGCTCGTCCACAGCAAACTTCCACCTGCTCGTTACCTGCGTTTCTCCCAACAGTAGAATTTTTCGCCGTATTTAACTGATTTATCGGTTAACATAACTTTACTTTGTGCAGTAAAAGAGAGCGAGCTATACTGGCAAATATATAAAATATAAGCGAAGGAAATTCTCCAAAGCCAGTCAAACTGATAAAACCCGGTTAAAAAGCCGGATAAAAACAGATGAACCCGGATAAAAACCCAATACGTATTTCGGTTACAAAGTAACCATCATCAGGGGTTAAAAAAGGGGGAGGGGGACTTGAGAGAGGGCGACTGAAACCAAGACCAGTGGCACGCTCTCAACTTGAGAACTTGAGAGCGTGCCACTGGTCTTGGTTTCAGTCGCCCTCTCTCAAGTCCCCCTCCCCCTTTTTTAACCCCTGATGATGTTTACTTTGTAACCGTTGACTATTCTACGCACAAAATCCAGCTTCTTATTTGCCGCACCTATCACTCGTCTTATGTGGGTGTCCCAAGACAGGTCACGATTCAAGGTTACCCCGAGGTATTTCACGGATTCCGAAACAGGAATGCTCTAACCATCTATCGAGTAGGTAAACACGGACGATGGGCTTCTAGATTTCCAAAAGTTTAGAACGTTACTCTTTTTCTGATTGATTTCAGGCTGCTATTCCTTGCACCAAACAGATAACGCATCCAGATCATCCTGAAGCTGACGATGGTCGCTAGGACCACTTATTTCTCTATAGACTACGGTGTCATCCGCAAAAAGCCTGATATTACTTTTTACAACTGAGCTGATGTCGTTTATATAAAGCAAGAAAAGCATAGGTCCGATCACACTACCCTGCGGCACTCCAGAGACTACATCTGCCACACTCGAGGACTTACCATCGATGACTACTTTTTGTTTTCTATTCCAAAGGAAAGCGCGAACCCAGTTAATGACGTTAACATTAACGCCAAGATTTCCCAATTTTAATAACAACTTACGGTGGGGAACCTTGTCAAAAGCTTTTATAAAATCAAGGAACACTGCATCGACCTGTTTATTATTTTCACCGCATGATAAAACATCATTCACAAACAGACCGAGTTGGGTGTCAGGGGATCTACCTTTTTTGAAGCCATGTTGACAGCTGACTAACAGCGATCTACTCTCGAGATAACGCATTGTGTTGCTAACAATAATGTGCTCCAAAATCTTACAGTTCCTTCCGAGTGATGAGTCGCCAACGTTCTGTAACAAATATATTATTATTACACATACAGCATTCGCCATTTTAGAGTGAAATATATAACATCATGAGTATAAATAAAAGCGAATAAAAAACAGGAAAAAAACAGAGAATAATAATAATAATAATAAGAATACAACACGAAAGAGAAAAGGGAAAATAACACTGCGGATAGAGCACAAAGAAATTAGAGGTGAGAATGAGGTAAATGAGCTCTAGAACCTTTGATAAATGATTTACAGGAAAGGATAAACGGATCTATGTGGGAAGGTAGATAATTAAATAGGGTAGGAAGACGGAAAAAAAGAGAGCGCCTAATAATAGATAACCTTGTGGTTGGAATGTGGAGTAAATCCATAGAGCGTGTTGTTCTAGAGGGTACTCGTAAACCGAAAGAGGCCAAGAGTTCTGGACTGTCTATATTAGAGTTAAAATGTTATAACATAAGGAGAGGTCAGATTTTTGTCGAGATACCGAAAATTGGTCTAGGGACAAGGCCGTTAGGATGGCTTCCTTAGAGGAAGTCCGGAGAGAGGGTATACGATATTTAACTATTCTAACAAAGAAATTTAGTACGCAATCAAGAGAAGAAAGATTAGAGGCTGCAGCCATAGACCAAATAGGGGAAGCATAATTCACAACTGGGAAGACTAATGTGGAAAAGTATAATTTAAGGGAAGCTGCATCCTTTATGTCCGTAAATCTGTATAATATTCCTAGTAGGGACATAGCTTTGCGTTTTGTTGCAGTTATGTGTGCTGTGAAGTTTAACTTATTATCAATTAATACCCCTAGGTCCTTCTGAAGAATGGTTCTGGGTAATAAAATAGAGTCAATTGTGTAGTTAAATTCTAGAGGATTTTTGCGAAGAGTTACGGTCATTACGGTGGATTTGTTTGGGTTTAATCGAAGAGAAGAATCAGAACACCAGTTGGTTACGATGTTGAGTGCCTGTTGAAGTATTAAGCTGTCTTCAGCGGAGTGAATTTGCCTAAATATTTTGCAGTCATCTGCATACATAAGTATTTCGGCTTGAGAGGGACGTAATTGAGATGATAAGTCATCAATAAAAAGGTTAAACAAAAAGGGGGCAAGAACACTGCCCTGAGGAACACCTGAAGGAACAATTGACCAATTTGAAGAATGGCCTGAAAAAATGACTCGCTGATATCTGTTATTTAAAAAACTACGTAATAGCAGAAGGAAATTTCCATGCAAGTTGAAGCGGTGACTAAGCTTATTAAGTAGATGGTTGTGTTTCAAAGAATCAAAAGCCTTAGAGAAATCAAGGAATATTGTATCTAGTTGTGAATTATTTTCTAAGGCTTCCACGGAGTGCTTTTGGAAAACAGCTAGATTTGACAAGCAAGAGCGGCCCGGAACAAAGCCATGTTGTTTGGTGGATAAGTGCGGAGAAGTAAAATAAAAGAGGCGGTTTAAAATAATTTTTTCACAAATTGAAGAAAGAATAGGAAGTAAAGAAATTGGTCGGTAATTTGTAACGTCCGATTTGGAACCTGATTTATGAATCGGAATAATATTCGCACGTTTCCATTGAGAGGGAAAGAGACCTAAGGAGTAGCATCTGTTGAAAATTATACTCAATGGAATACAGAGAGAAGAAGCACAGTTGCGTAAAAATACAGGACTTAGTCCATCAGGGCCTATAGAGCGATGTGGATTAATTTTGCATAGGAATTCATAGACTTCACATGGAGAAGTTTGTAAATCAGATAATGTAAAATTAGAAGCTACATGATGCAAGTGTGGGTCTTCAAACTCACTGGAGATGTTACGAGGGAGAACAAAGCATTCGTTAAAAAAATTGTTAAAAAGTTCCGGTCTATTGAGTCCCACAGCTAGACGAGGGCCATTAAAAACTATATCTGGTATTTCCCTATTATTACGACCCCCATTGACGAACGCCCAGAACTGCCGGGGGTTTGAGGAGATATTAGAGGAGATTTTGTTAATGTAGTTAGTATAGTCTTTTTCTAATAGGGACTTACATAAGCGCCTTAAGTTAACAAAAGTGTTTCGTGATTCTAAACTGCGGTGAGTTTTCCAAAGTTCCCAAGCTCGGTTTTTGTTTTTTAAGGTCGAAAGAGTGTCTCTACTATACCAAGGAGGGAAACGTTTAGATTTGGGCTTGACATAAGGAACACAGTCCTTAATCACTCCAGCAATAATATCCTGCAGGTAGCTCACTGCTTCATCGGGAGATAAGGAATCCAATATGCCCCAGTAAAGTGCAGTTAGACGGCGATTGACATCATCCCAGCAAACTTTCTTCCAAGCGGGAAACGGTCGGGACAGGGTGGGGGGACCCTTGGGTCGCCAGAGGTTGCCTGGTAAGCGGAAGTCCACGTCAAGGGACTCATGGTCAGAGTCGAAAATATTTCGGCCAGGAGTGAGAGAAAGCGGAGAAACTGAGGAGACGATATAGTCCAGCGTTGCCAGATCTCTGGTAGGAAAAAGATTATGTTGGGACAGCCCAAGAGCGGTAATGAAATGTTCGTAAAAGAATTCGTCATGGGGAGATTTAGTTTCACCTCTAAAAGAGGACTCCCACTGTATGGAGAGATTGAAATCACCGAGTAACACTACAGGACCAAGCGGTAGCACTCGCATAATTGAAGTGAGGCAGTTTTCTAAAACCTTGATATCACTCGACGGGGGCCGATAAAAACAGCCAACGAACACTTTTTTATGGGCAGATGAGCAAGATGGATTGCGTGCGAAAGTTTTATAACATTATTAAATTTGCTTTTTGTCCCGCTAAAATCCTATCCTGGCCTACTATACTGCGGTCGAACCAAGGATAAATAACATAACTCTTTCACTTTTTCGGAACTATTTCGAACGATTCCCCCTATAAAGTCTAATTGTTTGTTAGCGGCACCTATTAATCGGCGAATGTGGGTGACCCACGAGAGATCACGATGGATCGTGACTCCGAGATATTTAATCGAGTCTGAAACTGGAATCTCTACTCCGTCCAACGAATAATTATAATCCAACGAGATACTCATGGTTCTCCAGAAGTTGATGACGCAGCTTTTCTTTTGGTTGATCTCTAACTGCCATTCCTTACACCATGCAGAAATACCTTCTAGGTCATTTTGGAGATACTGGTGGTCTTCCGGATTGCTTATTTCTCTATAGATGAAGGTGTCGTCAGTGAAAAGACCAATTTTACTTCTGACTACTGATCTGAGATCGTTTATATAAATTAGAAATAATAATGGACCAATGACACTACCCTGCAGAACGCCAGAGATAACCTCCACTAAGTTCGAAGATTTCCCATCTATAAAAACCTTCTGCTTCCTATGACTTAAAAATTCACGAATCCAACTAACGATTTTAGAATTAACGCCTAAGGTTTCTAATTTCGTTATTAACTTCCTGTGAGGTACCTTATCAAAGGCTTTCCTAAAATCTAAGAAGATGGGATCGACCTGCTTATTATTTTCTCCGCTTTTCAGTATGCAATTCACAAAAAGACCGAGCTGTGTATCAAAAGACCGACCTTTCCTGAAGCCGTGTTGACAATCATCTAACAATGAATTACTATCAAGAAATCGCATTATGTTGGTAACGAGAATCTTACACGATATCGAAGTTAAAGAAATCGACCTGTAATTTTCTGGGTTTTCCTTGTCGCCACCCTTATAAATTGTGGTAACTTAACAATTATATACACACAAATAAGCACATTATCTTCCCTAGCTATAGTTAACACTCATGAAGTGTTGATACATGAGAAAATACATTGGCCTCAGGATGAGAGAGATCTGAAAGCATATAATCTTAGCCTACTCTTACACTGGTTTTCGTACCGAGAAATGACTCTTGTCAGCGTTACAAAGCACTACTGTAGAAGTAGCAATTCCATTTTTCGGGTCCTTAAATAGGGCATCAGACGCCTTCGTCAATACGGTTTGAATGATTGGAGGCCCCCTAAATCTCACCCCCCCCCCCTCCGCATTGTGGGTGTTGCGGTGCCCATCAATATGCCACTGTT
The DNA here is from genome assembly GCA_028673005.1 of Tanypteryx hageni. NCBI lineage: Eukaryota > Metazoa > Arthropoda > Insecta > Odonata > Petaluridae > Tanypteryx > Tanypteryx hageni. The sequence goes on along the minus strand of CM054116.1, from coordinate 8,267,672 downwards.
TCGACAGCTAAGCTGTCGTCTCCAGTAGTGTGGGGTGTGGGAGGGAGAAAGGGGATATATGGGATTCCCTCTCTTTATGCGGGTTCGCTTTATGCAAATTCGCTATTATGCGACAAACTTATTGCTACCGGAGTTTCTTTTTATGCGTCTTTGATTTGCTCTTATGCGGTTACGTAGCCAATACAGTACAAATACAAGAAAGTTCTCCACTATACCACAAGGTGACCATTCTGTCTCTCATTGTCTCTTATGCTTACCGTATTAGTACTACAGTAAAAGAGATGAGAGTGGAGAGGATATTGTAGAGTGGAGATGAGACGGCGATTTCGCGTTATACGGTTATACTTTCGAAGGTTTGTCTCCTTGCCCGCAGAACTTGGGTTGAGCCAAGACAACCCTCCAGCACTTTAAACCTCAACTAATATGTCACTCACAACAGACACCACTTGTGCTCGTCTGCTCATAAGAAGTCGTTATGGAGCGAAACAAGAGCGTCTTGGGGGGGGGGGGGGGTGGTAGCATTGCTTGTGGAATGTATTCCTATCTTCTACATGTAAATATGGGTTCTGTTTATGTGAATTCGTTTTATGCATTACTTTCTTAGAACGTAACCCACGCATAAAGAGAGGGGAACCTGTATATAAAAGGAGTGACCGTTGGGGAGAGGGGAAGAAAAGTGTAAGGAATAAGAACGGTTATCTGAGCAACTGGAAAGGGGGGGAGAGGGTGATGGGACCTAAGATCGGGTGACCAGACCCCGTAAATTCCGGGACAGTTCCGGATTTTGACTTAACGTCCCGTTGTCCAGATAAAGTTCTTCGGGACACCCATTTGTCCCAGATTTTTATTTCTGCCTTACAAAATTTCCTCGCCACAAAAAAATCATAAATGCGGTAAATCGGAATCAGATTATATTGAGAAATAAAAAATTGCTTACATCTACATCTACATGTCACCCTACAAATCACCTAATTGGCGGGTGGCAGGGGGTGAAATGCACCATAACCTACCTAAAGATTGTCTATCGCAGGTTGAAATTTTCTATTGTGATCTCGTATTGTCCTCGGAAAGAACGAGCCTAGATAACGCTCCGTCCTACAATCGATCTCACGTATCTTATCGTCACGGTCATTCTTACATATATACGTTGGTACTTCAATTATTCTTACAACCTCGTCTTTTAGACATTCCGATCTATATTTCTCCAGAAGCCGCAACCTTGAGTTCAATCTACGATCCTCCAGTGGTACCCAGTTCAAATCCCTCAATAATGAAGTGACGCTTTCCTTATGTTCCTAATTTTGTTTTAAGAATCTGGCTGCTCTGCGCTGAACACTTTCTAATTGAATTATGTGTCCCTTCTCGTACGGATCCCATATGCATGAGGCGTATTCCACTTGTGGTCTATCAGTGATAAGTAACATGTTTCGCGTACTTTTTCTGTAGTGTTCCGTACTATTCTACCTATGAAAGCCAGTTTCTTGTTGGCCGCGCCTATAAATCGACGAATGTGCATGCCCCACGAAAGATCTCGACAAATGGTTACTCCTAAATATTTTACATACTCGGCTGCTTGAATTTTTATTCCATCTATTTTATACTCGAAACCTACTTCTATCTTTTTACTTTTCCAGAACGTAACTGCGGCATATTTAGTGTAATTAATTTCAATTTGCCATTCTTTGCACCACGCTGAAATGGCGCTTAAATATTCACGCAGAGATTGATGGTCCTCCTGGTTTTTCATTTCTTTATATAGAAAGGTATCATCGGCAAAAAGTCTAATTTTACTACAAACTACAGAGCAGATTTCATTCACAGAAGTTAAGAAAAGTAGAGGGCCCAATACACTTCCCTGAGGAAAGCCCGAACCAACTTTAAAGAGGGACGAGTATTTCCCATCGATTACAACTATCTGTTCTCTATTCGAGAGGATATCTCTCACCCAACTGACAACTTTGGGATGAATACGATATTGGCCTAACTGTGCAATTAATTTCTTATGAGATACTTTATCAAACGCCTTCCCGAAGTTCAATTAATATGGCATCAACGTGAGTATTTTTCTCTCAGCATCGCAACAAATCATCCACGAACAAGCCGAGCTGCGTTTCGCATGATCTACCTCTTCGGAATCCGTGCTGGCATCCGCAAAGCAATGAGTGACTATCTAAATAGCGCATTACACACCTAAATATTTTGTGCTCAAGTATCTTACACGATAATGAAGTTAGGGAAATTGGCCTATAATTTTCGGGGTTCTCTTTGTCGCCGCCCTTATGGATGGGCGTAACGTGTGCCATCTTTCAATCTTTAGGAACTGCACCTTCCGTAATGGATTTCTCGAATATAATTTTTAAATACGGCGCGATTTCATAAGCTAACTCTTTAAATGCTTGCGCGGGTATTTCCTCCGGCCGCGGAGATTTATTTAGTTTAACTAAATGAAGTTGGAGCGCGATATAATTTTCGGAAAATATCAAATCTTCCATCGAGTCGCCCTGATGCATAGGAATAGTGGTTTCACGTTCAACGTCATCACGAGTAATAGCTTTCTGTAAGTGTTGATTTAAAATGTTTGCTTTTCCGCACTATCGTGAACTACATTTCCCGTTCCCGATCTCCGTGACGCAATAGTGGGGTCTCTACCTTGGAATTGACTGACATATGACCAAAATGCTTTCGGGATTTCTTTCAAGTTATCTTGTAAAACCTTCTTTTTGTAATTGTTAAACGCATTACGCATTGACACTCTGGCTATGGAGCGCGCCTCCTTTTATTGCTGACTTAACGTTGCAATTTGCTCGATCGGAGCTGTTGCGGATGTGTTATTTACGCGAGAGTGAAGTTTTATTTGCCGTCGGTGAGCGCTCCTAACTTCCTGGTTGTACCATCTAGGTTCTACATTTTCACGATTCAGTTTGCTTGCAATAAATTTATCTGTACACTCTAGCATCATATCTCTGAACATGCACCAGGATTCTTCCACGTCTGCAATATCTCTTACCTCTCAGAAATTATTATATTTGTTTCGCAGAAAAGACTTAAATCTGGGAAAACGGCTTTAGCGAATACATATAGCTTTCATTTGGCCTTAACCTGTTTCTCAATGTTTAGCGGAAACTCCAGGTATACTGCCTTTTGTTCGCTTATTCCTTCAGCAACAGATAGCCTATTCATACACTCAAGAATATTAGTAGCCAATAAATCTAATATATATTGTTAAATATCGTGGGAAATCTCATTAACTGGTACAATGAGTGTTTGCCGAAAGTTTCAAGGAAATCCTTGCACGATTCACGCTCTCTACCACCGGGATAAAAGCAATTATGCCTCCAATCAATTGACGGAAGATTGAAATCGCTTCCGATTATAATGGCTTTATCTTTATTAATCGAACTTAGCGTCGCCACTTGTTTCTCTAGATAATAAATAGTTTCCACGCTCGCATTTGGTGGTCTATAAAAGGCGCATATATTTACAGTTTTACAGTCGCTCCCTTTCACACTACACCAAATACTTTCGACCTCGTCGTCATTAACCTGTATTGGGTAGCTTTCGTATTTATTGCTAACTGCTATAAAGACTCCACCTCCCGACCGGATACATCGATCTTTTCTACAATCGCTATAGTCACGAGGAAAGATCTCCTGACTGGCTATGTCCGCCGTTAGCCAACTTTCTGTACCTATCTCTACGTCAGCACGCAGACTACGAATAAGATGTTCAAGTTTGGCCTCCTTCCTGCGAATGCTGTGACAGTTAACCGTGATGATTTTTAGTTTATCGCTATTACTACGTAACGATGCCTCGCGCGCTACTAAATTATTATTATTTACTGCCTTATTTTCCTCCCTATTACTTCGACTATTTCTACGCTTATTAAATCTTGTTACAATGGGTGGCATTCCTATTTTTCAGCATTGATAGTCAAGAGCAGACCACAGAGATGAAGAAATTGTGTAGCATTTGGTTTGTGTTTAAGGAACATAATGCACATGTAGAAAGAATGTTTCGAAAATAAATTTTTTCCGTTCATACAAACAAAACAGCCTAGACGTTAAAACAATCAATACCATTATATTATGTGTGTTTAAATTAAATATGAATTTTCAAGTTTTTCTCCGGTGAATAAAATTTATAAAAATTCGAATGAGACAGGCAGGCGTAGTCTAAAAAATCGAGGAAAAATTATGTGCATTTATATAAAATTAAATAGAAGCCATATAGTGTTATTTTATCATTTATGCTATTTATACATTTTACTTTATTATTTATTCTTAAAGTAATTATTACCTTTAAATCGCGATAAATTGTGTTGTAAGATTTTTTACATATTCATTTAATTGAAATTATTTGTTAATACGTTGAACAAAATTGTGCCTTGTATTTGCGAAACTTATTTACTTTTAATTAAATATACAATTAAAATAATTCGAAAATTTAGGTTGTCCTGGATTTTTCCCGATTATGTCCCGGATTTTCCTGTTCAGATTGTGTTATGTCCCGGTTTTGTCTCCTAAGAATCTGGTCACCATAACCTAAGTCATTGTTAAACCTGTGCTTTTGTTTTTATGTATATAGATGCTTTCGTATGCATCGAGTTTATTGTATTGGTCTATTGATTTGAGTACGGATAGGTTTTCTGAGGTGATAGGATGGCGAGTGTCAAAAATATGAGTTGCAGTGCTTGATTTGTTTATTCTGTTGTTTTTGTAGTGTGCTGTGTGTTCTTTAAACCGCGTTTCCAGTTTGCATCTAGATTGTCCTATGTAAATTTTGTCACACGAACTGAAATTGACTTGGTATATACCTATTTCGTGGTGATTGGGAACTTAATCTTTTGGGTTTGTCAGTAGGTTGGATAATTTATTTTCGTTGACAAAATCCGATTGAAGATCAAATTTTGAAAGCATGCGTTGGAGATTTTTTGTTAGTTTCGGTGCATATGGTAGTTTTATGTATTTTTTCTTTGTGTTTTGGTTTGTGGATATGGTACATGATTTAATTTTAATATTGTGTCTGTGTTTTTGAATCATTTTGTCGATGATTTGTGAGTCGAGTCCGTTGTGTAATGCGCAGGAAATGTTTCAGTATGTGTTAGTCATTACGAGGAATTCTCATACCATTAATACCATGAGTAATTCATAGTTTATCAATGATAGAGGAAAATTGGGTAACAAATTAATAGAGCATTATCAGGTTTAAAATACTAAAAACAATATCAGAATCTCTTTCTGACATTATATTTTGCATGTTTTTTTAAATAAACGAATTCAATAAATGTTACTCTTTTTTCGCTAATATATATGGATCAACTGTTCGTTGCTGAAGGGTAGTCGAGTGGAAAAGAAAATAACCCATTTGTTCACTAGTCTATGCTCGAGCCGAGTTCGGCAATAATTGTCTCCATTGCAACAATTCGATAAAATGCGATTTAAAATGCAAAAATACTATGTTTTGGTAGAAATTCAAGAAAATGCGATCAATTATCAAAATTCTGCGATAAGCATTGAAATTTGCATTCTTTTCCCCTTAGAACAGAACAAACCTCTCCCCGATATCACAATTTAAAAATATTTTAAAGAATTAAAGAATACATCTCTGCACGATGGATTTGAGACTTACTATGTAAAACAAATATGGAAAAACTGTTCCTGGAATCGAACCCGGGACTTCAATCTTCGCCAAATAAAATATAGCCCGGAGGTGGGCACTGGCCTCATACCAAGTTTCACGAAAATCGGTCTATTGATGCAAAAGTTGTTATTAGGGGACACACAGACAGTACCATTTCATAAGGCTGTTTCCTTTGGAAACCAGCCCACAAATTAGAAAAACTGATGAATTGAAGAAACACGGCAGCACTCGACCAAAAGAAGATACCCTGAGACGCCTCCAGAGCAATTGAGGCGAGTAAACCCACTTCGCCGCTTGTCGAGAGCGACATTGCAGTTCCTTGTCGTCCATGAATATTCACTTTAAAAATGACACGTTCGTATTAAAAGCAAATGCGTGGAACTTCTCCTTTCTCAGCGAGAGGGAATTGAAATAAATCCTTGTTTTTCTCATTGCAGATTTTTAGCCGTTCGAATAGTCGTTTAGCGGTAATAGCGGAACGCCTTATCTCGTCCGTCCAACCTTATGTCGTTACTTTCATCTCCTGAACCGCTCAACGGATTTTGGTAAAGTACAAGTGATCATTATTAAAATGTATCGCCCAATTGTGATTTTGATCTGCATCCATCAATTAGAACTTCCACTTTATATAAGCCCTTAAATAAACTTATACTCGTATTTCGTTAAATGGCATCCTTCAAGCAACAATTATATACCACATTCTTCTCTCCATATGTCTTATATGATCAGTAATATTTCGGTTAAAAAATTTATTCGGATAGAGAACAACATATGCCGCAAAAAATCCGTGAGACCATGTAATTACGAAATATAATTTAGGAAATAAAAGGTTGAGAAAATCCCAAGCATATAATCACATAGGTATATTATAATCTAAGGCAGGGGTCGGAGACCTACGGCCTGCGGGCTGCATGCGGCTTCCGAGAGAGCTTCATGCGGCCCGTTAAGCTATGATAAAAAAGTGGTCGATAAAATTTAAAGTAGGCAATTTCATTTATTTTTATTAAAACTATGTTCACAAAACTTTTTATGATTAAGTTTATAATCTAGTAAATTATTTAGATTCGATTTTCACTACTATGAGACCACAGAATCTCCAGGTAACTTGCGATTTAAACACTCATCCGGCACGCCTAAACTCTAGCGATTTCCAATGCGACCCTCCGAAGCTTTCACAACCACAGATGTGGCCCGCCGTGCAAAGAAGGTTGATGAAAGGAATTCGACTGAACTTTGTGTTATGCGATAATCACATTTAAAGGAAAGGTGCAACTATGTAACTTACACACAAATTTGTTCACGACCGGTTTTGCTAAATTATTATTTAAGAGCCGCGAAATCTTTCGATCCCATTTGAATACTATTTCCCATAAAGAACGCCTTAAAAGTCCCTTATGTTTTCCGTTGATGGAGTGTACTTTTCCATCTTATATATTGCGTGTTCGAGAGTTTGAACTGGAGAGGATCTGTTGGCAAAAATGTGAAAGCCAAAAACGTCGTATATAAATCAGATTTACAAATAGAAAATAGTTAATCAGATGAAAATTTTATTACAAGCAAACGATGCTTCCCTAACTGAAGAATCTCAAAAATGTTCAAGTTAGAATAGTTGTAAATCCCAAAAACTAAAAAGTATGATAAAAAAGGGAGCGTTATTTTCTTACATAATGTGAAAAGAGCGATTTATTTACTGAGTTTTATTTATTAGATTGTAAACTTAAAATTATTTATAAACATAATAATATAATTATGTGACAAAGTAATCTATTCAAAAATTAAAGAAGTATATTCGTACTCTATATACTGTATACATATTAAGTGTTTAATCTAATGACTATTAGCCTATGATATGATCACAATACATTACTGGAAAGTCCCCCCTGAGGCTTTCTCATTTCTCCAAAATGTCAATTTGAAAATTCGGAGGGCCCCTCCGCCACCCACCGAGTATTCAAAAATGCTGCTTCGGTGTTTCAGATAACATATAAAGTTCACACAAATAGCGAAAACTATAAACTATCTATCTCGATAACCATTTGCACAGAATCGTATAATTTCATAATTTTGAGGGCATTTAAATGACGTCATAGATCGCAAACACACCCTGCGAATTCCAGTCCTATACCTCTTACCCTTTCTTTTCATTTTTATTAATTTCACAGATGGACAAACAAATCGAAGAAATAAGGGAAAGGGATCATCCAAGAGAATTTTGCGACACACGAGGTCTTGACGCACAGGAAATCATAAGGAGAAGGTCATAAGTGATTTTGTCATACGTACATGAATATGCTATAGACACAAGCAACGCGGGTTACTTAAACTAGTGATAAATATTTTTCAAAAACTTTAAATGGTTTTGTCTGAGGAAATGAGAAGGAGAATACTCTTGCCATACTTGCGTCTTTCCAGAAGGTGTAGAATTATAAAAAATAACATACAAATAATTTATACGAATAATTAACTCTTCCCCTCCATGTCCCCCTCCCTCTCCCCCTCCCTCTCCCCCTCCCACTCCCCCTCCCTCACCCCTCCCCTCCCTCTCCCTCCTTCCCTCTCCCCCTTCCCTCTCCCCCCTTCCCTCTCCCCCCTTCCCCCTCCCCTCTCCCCCTTCTCTCTCCCCCCCATTCTCCCCTCCCTCTCCCCCTCTCCCCTCTCCCCCTACCTCTCCCCCTCCCTCCCCCACTCCCTCTCCATATCCCCCTCCCTCTCCATCTCCCTCTCCTTCTCCCTCTCCCTCTCCCTCTCCCTCTCCCTCCTCCCACCCCCTCCCTCTCCCCATCCCCATTCCTACCCCCTCCCTCTCTCCCGCCCCCTCCCTCTCTCCCGCCCCCTTCCTCTCCCCCTCCCTCTCCCCCTCCCTCTTCCCCTCCTCCCCCTCCCTCTCCCCCTCCATACCCCCCTCCCTCTTTCCTCTCCCCCCTGCCTCTCCCCCCTCCCTCTCCCCCTCCATCTTCCATATCCCTTCTTCCTCTCCCCTCTCCCTCTTTCCTCTTTCTTCTCCCTCTCCCCCCTCCCTCTTCCCTCGAAGAAGCTGTAACTGTTGATGCGGCCCGCCGCGTAAAAGGTATGTCCACCCCTGTTCTACGTCATCCAATGATGCAACCCCTCCTCCCACTGCTTCCTCTCCCCCTCCCTCTCTCCATTCCCCTACCCCTCCCCTACCTCCCCCTCCCCTTTCCTTCTTCCCTTCCCTCTCCCCCTCCCCATCCCTCTCCCCTCCCTCCCCCTCCATATCCCATTCCCTATCCCCCTCCATCTCCCCCACCCTTTCCCTCTCCCCCTCCCCCTCCCTTATGGACCTTATGGTCTAAATTTCGCCCGAATAAAGACGATTATCTATCTATCTATCCCTCTCCCCCTCCGCCTCCCCTCTCTCCGCTCATTCTCCCCCTCCCTCTCCCCCTCCTCTCTCCCCCTCCTCTCTCCCCCTCCTCTCTCCCCTCCTCCCCCTCCCTCTCCTTCTCTCCCTCTCCCCCCCTCCCTCTCCTCCTCTCCCTCTCCCCCCTCCCTCTCCTTCCTCCCTCTTCCCTCTCCTGCCTCCCTCTTCCCATTCCCTCTCCCTCTTCCCCCTCCCTCTCCTCCCTCCCTCTTCTCCCTCCCTCTCTTCCCTCCCTCTGCCCCCTCCCCCTCCCTCTCCCCTCCCTCTCCCATCCCTCTCCCCCTCCCTCTCCCCCTCCATCTCCCCCCTCCATCTCCCCCACTTCCTCTCCCCCACTCCCTCTCTCCCCTCCATCTCCCCACTCCCTTTACTTCCTCCCTCTCCTCCCTCCCTCTTCCCTCTCCTCCCTCCCTCTTCCCTCTCTTCCCTCCCTCTTCCTTCTCCTCCCTCCCTCTTCCCTCTCCCCCTCCCTCTCCCCCTCCCTCTCCCCTCTCCATCTCCCCCACTCCCTCTCTCCCCTTCATCTCCCCCCTCCCTTTACTTCCTCCCACTCCTCCCTCCCTCTTCCCTCTCCTCCCTCCCTCTTCTCTCTCCCCCTCCCTATCCCTCTTCCCCTCCCTCTTCTCTCTCCCCCTCCCTATCCCTCTTCCCTCTCCTCCCTCCCTCTTCCCATTCCCCTCCCTCTTTCCTCTTCCCCCCCTCTACTCACATACGCGACCTCCACAGACAGCTCTCCAAATGACCACTCTCGCTAAACGAATTTTTAATGATGACAAAACGGCGCTTTAAGCGATATAACGCGGTAAAAATTGACGCCCACAAGAGGAAAATATTAGCAACAACGTGCAAGCGTTATGGTCTGGTAGAAGTATTCCAAGAAAGGCAGACACATTTCGTTTCGCCCCAAAGAACTCTTTTTCTCGCATCCATCGAGTCATTGTGGTGGGAGAGTTGTCCAATTGAGAACATAGCCGGTGTCCTAACCAAGGATGGATTCTTTCCAATTCGTCTTTAAGGGAATTGGCTGTTTCTACAGTGAATCGACCGCCGTTCGACATCAAGTATTCCAAGCGAAAGAGAAATAGAGGGAGGTAGAGGGAGAGAGTTGGAGTGGAAGGAGATAGAGGGAGATTATAGGAACATAAGAAAAATCGAGTTCTAGAATACAACGGGAATATATATTTGAAGTTCCACTTAATACGTTTAAACTATTTTCTCGATCTGTATGTGATAGGATTTTTATGGGAGCCAGAACGCAAAAACACACTCATATCAATACCAAATTTTATATTTAGAAAGAGTAAAATATAATGAAGAACTGATTAGTTTTTGGCAACAATCTCTCAGCTGGAAGTGAATGTTATTACCCTAGTCATCCGTTTTAGATTTTCATCTGTATCTCCTTTAAATTTGTTTTTTTTTGTAATAACTGTAAATAGCACAGAGTTTTAGAGAATAATGTTCTCTACAATTTTTATAGATAGGATAGATTTAATTTATTCGTAATTTAGCAATGTACACTAGCACCATCTGTCGGAGAGTTCTTTAAATAACAAATACTGGTGACAATTGAGGATGTTTTTATTCGTATCGGACACAAAAGAGTAATTTTAGTCTAAAATTCTATTTGTAGATATATCTTAAGCAAATATTTTATTACGTGGAAAGAAAATTGCTATTGGTTTATTGAACAATTTTTGCTGCCGCATTCATCTACCGTGATTTGTTTTTTCATAAGTGCGTCTCGTTCAAAACGCCATGAGTTACTCACAACAGATCTTTTATTTTATTTTATAATCTTTTATTTATTTAAACCAACAGACAACTTACAATGGCAACTTTCTTTTTCAGGAATAAAAGAAAATGGAAATAAAAAAGTTGATGTTTATTTCAATGTTGAATTTTATTTGTAAAATAATCACACCAGAATTCACATGGAACACTTTTCTAAAATTTATATAAATTATAAGTTATACCACATAAAAACTCGATCTGCAGCCGTTTACTTATATCAATATACTTTTTTCCTGGTACTCTCACCTCGATGAAACTGAATTTTTCTTAACTGGGCCAGCCCTTCTTCTTTCTTCAATGCCTCTTTAATTTCCAAACATTTGGATGCGCGCATGCCAATGAACTTTGAATGGCATCATGGTAACCCTCCAAGCAATTATTTGATCGAGTCTTATCTTGCTCTGTTCTTCTACGGACATTCCAGCATTCTATGGAAAATTTCGGTGTCATTCTTCTTCCTTGATGTCCTCGAACTCTTTGGCACCCTATATAAAACAATTCGAAATAAGAAACAAGTTCTTGTGGAAGATCATCGTCATCAACGTGCTCCTAGAAACCAATGACATCTCTGAGAGAAAGAAATGCCAGAGCAGAAAGGCATCTTACCATCAAACTAAACTCAGAATCCCTATGATGTCTTCCTTTCAGTCCGATATCAACGACTTTGCGATTACAGTTTGCGGATAACTGTTAATTATCTAGAATTTATTAAAAATTATCCACTAACGCCATACTTTCTTCTCCCTTCCCCTTCTGCCCAGATTTCATTCGCTTATGCCCATTATCTAATTAATTTTAAATAGCCATGGTCGGTTTCATGTATTTATTTCAACATCTCTCCCCATAGTTATCCTTTCTATTTAGACTTTATTAAGCACTAATTTGGAAACATTGTCATTTATTTCTCTTCCCCTCCTTCTCCATCAAGATTTGCTTTTGCCAATACACATCAACCTACCAACTCCTTCTAATCAACTTAATCCTCTATTTTCCAACCCAATTTCCTCCCCTCCTTTTTAATATTATACCTTATGTATCACCTGATGATGTCCGATCGTTGTGAAACCGGTCGTGTTTTATAAATTCTTGTGGTTAACTCAGTTGAATTTCAGTGTTAAATATATCCAACTACCACTAAGTGAGGCCGGAGCAAGTGGATTTTATTATGTATAACAATACGTATAAAGTATACGAGTAAAAGGAGCCTACAATCCGCAAGCACCTTAGTTAAACAACGTTAATCCTTCGTCATTTTTACCGTTTATTATAAAAAGTTTCTGAGAAATTAAATACAGACAAAGAAAGAAAAAGAATTCAAGAAAAATCAAAAGAACTAAAAATCGGCTAAACGACATGTATTGATGGACTAAATTTTACTTTTCTTTTTTTTTAGTGGCAACCCTTCTTTCCATATCTAAAATTAAAATCTCGATTTTGTTTATTCATGTTACACCATCTTCATCCAATTTTTTATTTATTCGGCTTATTCGTTTAAATTCAAAAAATCTTGAAAACATTTATTTTGTAATTGTGGTTTTCCTGGTTAGTTGGCTCGGTTCAAATATACCTAGTACCATTTAGGTCATCTTTTTATTCAGAAATTTTTTTACCATACATGGTTGAAATTGGTTATGACAATTCCGTACAAATTCATTATTACACTAAAAGCTTTATTTTACCTCTATCTCCCTCTCACTCCGTCTATCTCCCTCTCATTCCGTCTATCTCTCTTTCACTCCTTCTATCTCCCATTCACTTCGTCTATCTCCCTCTCACTCCGTCTATCTATCTCCCTTTTACTCCATCTATCTCCCTCCACCTCCGTCCATCTCCCTCTCACTCCATCTATCTCTCTCCACCTCCGTATATCTCCCTCTCACTCCTATCTCCCTCTCACTCCGTCTATCTCCGTCGATCTACCTCTGGGAATCGAAACTACTAGAAGTTTAAGGACCGGGAGTCAAAAGACCGGGAATGAAATTACCGGCCACGGACCATTTTATATGGATGTTTCTTTGGAAACCAACCTAAAAACGCGAAATTTTGGTGTTCAAAACGAATCTGTGGACCAATTCGACGCGTATTTAAAAATCCACGATAGGATATCATTTTCTTTCTTTTAGGCGTGGTTTAGTTTAAATTCTATACTCGTACGACGATTCTAGGTATGCTTATTAGTATTAGAAGTTTAGTTTTCTTAAAAATCGACGACGAATTTCAACGTTTATTTTTATGCATTTTACAAGGCTTGATTGTTTTTTATGTTAACATTTCTTAAAAGGCGATAGGTAACTAATCATTATAAATAGCTGCTCCTTACATATATGTATAGGATATATGATATAGGATATGCACAGGGAGATTATGAACTCTACCGAAAATATTAAAAGGGGTAGTAAGGGGGTTTGCTTTGAGCACAAAACGCCTTGGTCCAGCTTCCGGAACCGTTTAATTTCCGAGATATATTGGAAGTTGACGCTCCACGCCTCGAGGTAGGCATCCCGGTCGTGTGGTGAACTGGAAGATTACCTCATCGGACCACACATCCTGCCAGCTCGTATCGAGAATTTTCGGATCTAACTTTGCCTCAGTTACTGGAAGATGCTCCTCTGAGGATCCGTCAGCACATGCGGTTCCAGCATGATGGTACCTCTGCCCATTTCAGCTTGGTGGCGCGTAACCATCTGAATTCGTGGAACCGCAAGAAATGGATTGGGAATGGTGGTCCCGTGCCATGTCCGTCGCGGTCCCCTGACTTGAATCCAATGGATTTATTTCTAGGGCATATCAAGAGCCGTGGAAAGCTAAGAAGATCTCATCCCTCGCATTCAAGCAGACTGTGATGAAATGAGGAACACGCCTGGTATCTTTGAACGTGTTCGGCAATCAATGTCATATTGGTGCGCATTGGGTTGTGAGGTTTGAGGCCGCATTTTCGAGCAGCTGCTGTTATCGCTGAGCATGGTGTAAGGTTATTAAAAACCTGCGTTACACAAAGAGCCATTAATATTCACTCTTCCTTCTTTTACCTTACAGCAAAATGACGCAAAAATAGCATACAATTGACTCACCACACGACCAGGTTGCCTGCCTCGAGGCGCGGGGCGTCAACTTCCAAACCTCATATCTCGGACGTTAAACGGATCCGGAATCTGGAACAAGGCATTTTGTGCTCTGTACAAAACTCCCTAATACCCATAATTTTGTCGGTAAAGTTCAGAATCATCCTGTACAGGATATATGACATAAAACAAAAGGTACTTCTAGAAGTGCTACAGTGCTGAATTTGACATAAATATAGGTCATTGGGTACAGTGTAAGAAAAAAATCCGAAATTCCAGAATAGATATAATTAAGGGGTATTTTTGACCCCAATGGCCAATTTTAAACAGCCATGACAAAATCAATTAAAAGCGTTGCAGGGCTTTTTAATATTGCTATTGTAAATTATTTACAATTAAGATACCGAGTCGGGACATGTACCATTCTGTGGATGAAGGAATGAAGTTTATTTTTCTTGAAGGCAAAATTCAAATCCATGCTGAATTTCCGTAAAAATTACATTTTGATCATAAAATTATGAAATTTATTTCGGTGATCAGCAATGAAAAATTTTAAACCATAGCAACGAATTCAATGCCTTTCAATGGGAATTGATTTTCAATATTTCAAGAGCATTGATTTAATGCTTAGACTGCATCATAACCTATTTCATTTCAATCGACGACGTATACAAACAATGAAGTAATAATAATAATGGGTGTTACAAAAGGGCCGAATTAAAGCGTTGGATGTTACAGAAGGGCCGAATTAAAGCGATGGATGTTACAGAAGGGCCGCATTAAAGCGATGGATGTTACAGAAGGGCCGCATTAAACTTTGGATTTTTCAGAAGGGTCGCGGTAAAGCGATAGATTTTACAGAATGGCCGCGTTAAAGCGAGGAATCTTTCAGAAGGGCCGCGTTTTTTCATCAGGGTCAAAGCTGGAACAATAGACTTTAGCTGAAAGAATTCACGACTTTATTTGCAATTAAAAACAATATTTGAGATAATGCTGTTTATTGTAATTCGGTTACTATGAAAAAATACCGTCCTATTTCCGCAAAATACAAACCATTTATATGAAATACGTAACGATTCACTTGCGATAAAATTATCTATCGGGTCGCAGTAACACGTAGAAAGGGCCGCCAGCTTGACATACCTTATGTTAATGATGATTATAGTTATTGCTTTTAAAGGGCGATCTGAACCTTGAAACTTGCAATTCGGAAACTTGGACGCGAGCCGAATGCCAGAGAATTTATAAATTCCAGCCAAAGGCCTTAATTTCGCAGAACATAAAAGGTAGTGTTTTATTTATATAGTCTCTGCGTAATTCAAATCCTGTCACATTTTATTATTTACGAATTTGGATCTTGATGTATATTGACTTTTTTAGCGCTTGCAGTATGCAGGCACCGAAAACTAGTATCGTTTATCTTTCCTAAATATCGACAACCTTGACATTTTTTATATATTTCGTTAGGCTTTTTAGTTTTATATTTCCTATAAGGCTATCATTGTTGTCAATTTTTAATTTTCCTAAAAGTCGATGACGAATATCGTCGTTTACTTTAATACATTTTATCGATTTTTATCTGGAAAAGATTTATAAATTGATTTCTTTCTAATTAAATTTTACTAAAAATGTATAAATAAAAATGAGACATATTGTACACTGGTTTATTTGTTGTTATATAAATTTTGGGGAATGTGTTGCCGTTTACTTAGACCAACAACCTGGAACAGTTAATATTTTGGAAAATATCAGAAGTACTCAATTTTACTCGTTAATTCACTAAATCTTGATCATTTTGTACAACCAAATGTAGGACTGAATATTTAATGAAAAATCTTACCTTGTTGAGTAACAGACGACTATATGCGTATACGGAACTATGCTCGTTCGACAGCAATGCAAAAGAAGCTAAGTACGGGGTACACTCACTTTCGGAGGAAGGATTATATAAATGATGACGCTAAGCGTCGAAACCTAGGTCGTGTCCTAATAAAATAGTGGAAAATTACAAGATTTTTATTTATTAATCAATATGGAATTATTCCACCCCATCACGCCTTCAACGGTTGAATTAAATGATTATATAAATGTTGTGACAGGTTGCTTTTGAAAATATTATATGGACATTTGACAATCGGTACTCATTTTACAGTATTAGAATGTGTTTCTTTTCGCTTATTGGAAAAGGTCGGCAGATCTTGTCACACAGGAAACACAATAGACTTCCTTCGATTTTTCGCTAAATGTACTCCTTAGCGATAGGAGATAATCGGATCTGGTCGAGGGTAAAAACGGAGTGCAATAAACCGACCCAATTTGATTTGTCGCTTTAACTTTGGCTTTGGATCCTGCGGCAGCTCAGTATGTGTCCTTTAGACGGTGGCATTAGAAAGCAAAGGGTAGTGAATTCCAATATATTGTGGCCGTATGACAAATACCGACCTTCTCTTCCGTTTTGGATGTTTGGTGGTAAAATATTTTGTTTTAGTGCGGAAAATCAAGTTTTGAAATCATGACGCATAATTTCGTAGAAAATATAGTGACGAAAAATCGACACTTATCGGCGACAATTCATTTTTGCCAAATAAAAATTTTTCAAATTCGATGTTTATCGACATTTGTCGTTTTAAATCGAGTCCTGCCAAGCGTAATTATAAAGCACTTCTAAAATGCGATTGAAAGTTATGCGGTGCAGTGTCGGCCGGTGCAGCGTCACAAAACGTTTATCGAGAGATACAGAGAGATAAGCAATACAATATTTGTTTATGTTGCAAATTGAATGAAACGCGACTCAAAATTGAAAAACAGACGAGAGTAATGCGTAACAAAAGAGCACGCGCCTACTGGATCTTTAGAACATTTATCACCTTTTCCTCATCATGAAAGATTTTTCATTCGAAATGCAATTTTTGAAAATGGTTTCTCATTGCAGAATTTGCCGCCTTAGACGGTTGCTGTCCTCGCTCACCTGCGCCTCTTCCATTTCCACCTCCGCAGGAGCAGTCATGCCCAGCCGCACCTCTCTCTGGGCCGCGCTCTCCCTGCTGTTCCTCCTCTCCCGCACCTCCTCCTCCCTCCCTTCCCCTCACCCGCCGCTCTCCGAAGTCCTCGATATCTACGACCCTTACCGTTTGGACGGTTCCGAGGGCAGACTAGAGGCCGTGAGCGATGACTGCCGAAGGGACGTTGGGGCCTACGTCCGAGGCCTCCGATCTGGCGCTCCTTGGGCCATCAAGAGTGAGTCATGTCCTTTCGCATTAGCAGCCCCACTTTCGCGACCTTTGACCTTCAAGGTGACCTCTAGACGCGCTTGCGTCTCGACCGCCCTTCCCTCGCGATCCTTTCGTTGAGTGGTCGAATCGCACCCATCGCCAGACACTTCGCTCGCGTCACTGAGCGTTCGCCACGCCGCCATACGGTAATAAACGCTTGTCCGATACGGTTTTCGTTTTTCACGGTTTGGTATAAATGTGGCATTTATTTGGCACCAAAACGTCTTACACTGCTTTTATCCTGTTGTTACGCCGCGTTTGTCGAACCACCCGACGTTTCACCAACAATGCGGCGTGATAATCCGATAAAATCAGTATGGATATTTATTTGCCCAACACATATAAAAATTAACTAGGGGCCCGTTGCAGTACTTCCTGCAAACATTTAGGAAACTTTGGGTGAAGTGGCCCAATGCGATAATTCCCATGACAAAAAATTGTTACACAGGGTGTTATTAGTTGACCCACTTTTATTGCCCATCTCAAAATAATCGTATAGTTCACACCATTTTTATAACCAAAATCACATACCTAAATGATTTAGTCGAACACTTACAGATACACAACAGTTTTTCTTTTGTTCAATATTTCTGATGGTACAGCAAAGCATATGTTCTGTGGTTTATTTAATATCAAGTAATCACTATAAATGCATCGGCCACTCTTCAAAGATCTTGCTTAATTATCAAAACATCAATATAGTAACTTGCTTTAAACTGCCCAATAAAATTTACAAACGAAATGATATTTCCAATGTAAGCGTGAAATATCTTCCTATTTGAAATATAAGTTGTCCATTATTACTATGCATTGGAGTCGTTTATGGCTTCAAGTTTCTTCGCTGCGGGTTTCATTTATTTTGTATTTACACGAAACTTTTCATATAAATTTTCAATCGGTTATTATCCTTGATGTGTTTGTTTTATTGTCAGCTTGGTGCAAATGCACTTCAAAGCTAGAGGCCAACAATGCAAAAATCTGAGATCAACAACGCCATCAACATTAGCAAACTCCTTTTTGAAATGTTGAAAAATCGGAGCAAATCGAATATAAACTTAAAATATGAGCAAACACGAATTAAACAACAGAATCGAAAGTAAGAATAAGAATCTTCATTTCTTTCTACGTGAAATAGTATAATATCGAGTGAAAGTCTCGATCGTAATTTATTTTAAAATGCTAAAGACTAAAGGTTTACACATCGTATTCCAGCCGATTATGTGTCAATCAAATGCAAAAACGAAAACTTTTCTGATATCGAACCCATGCCTTTTCGGGAGACGACTTCCCGCTTAAAACCTGCAAGAGTTTGCGCCGAGTAATCAGGCGAAAGATTTGTCGAAATCGAGCCGACCGTTCTTGATTTATTTACGTTTATACTGGGGCGTGACGTCACTCGAGGCTTAATCTGTTTTTGTTCTTCTCGCGTTTTATTGCTACTTCAGTGCAAATTCACTTTAAGCCCGAGTCTAACAATGCAAAAATCCGAGATCAACAATGCCGACTAGCCTAGCAACATGAATTAAACAACAGAATCGGCGGTAAGAATAAGAATTGTAATTTCTTTCTGCGTGAAATGGTATAAATCTCGAGTCAAAGTCTCGATCGTAAGATATTTTAAAATGTTAAAGAATAATGGTCTACACATCGTATTCTAGCCGATTACGTGTTAATGAAATGCAAAAACGAAAACTATCCTGGTATCGAACCTATGTCTTTCCGGGGCACGACTACCCACTTAAAACCTGTAGGAGTTCGCGCCGAATATTCAGGCGAAAAATTTGTCAAAATCGAACCGACCGTTCCCCGTATATTTGCGTTCATGCCGAAAGGCTTCAGACGCAGGCAGGGACGCAGAGACGCAGCGGTTGTAATATATTAGATACTAGTAGAAGGCGCTTTCATTTCATCTCACCTTGAAAAACATAAATTTTTTAAAGAGATATTTCATTATTAGAAATATCGTTTTTAATTCAAAAGATTTCGCCTCTGCACCAAATTTCGATCTTTCCTGTCATTGTGAATGCAAGAACCTGGAGGCGAATTTGGCCCTCTAGTAAGTGAACAACTACAAAAACTTAATGTTCTATAATTTGTATTTGGAGGAAATAAGTATTAAAAGAACAATTTTTATGCAATAGATACGAACCATTGTTTCAATGACCACAATATTTGAAACTCTTATTATATCCTTCTGCTTTCATTAACTTCAAAGAAAATGTACACAATAATACAAAGCTGCTATTATTCAATAGGATAACGCCAGCCCACACATTGCGGTCAAAACTAGACCGCAATAGGATATAATGGGTGGCGAATGTCTGCCTCATTCACATCTTGGTTTTCATTTGGCGCCATCTGATTTCTATTTGTTTGGTCCATTGAAAAAGCATCTAGGAGGAAATCGATTTCAAAAGGATACGAGATTAAATTGTGTTCTAAAGTTTTAAAAGCAAAATAACACCCTTTTATTTGACTGAAGCACAAGAACTTTTACAGAGATGGCAGATGCGTATTAATGTTCAGGAAGATTATTTAGAAAAATATATATGTCATTGCTCCCTGCACGTATGTTTTCTTAAGCTATACATGGCAAATTCCAATTTTGACTAGAATGAACATTTAACAATAAAATAATAAAGTAAAACCCACTAATTTCATTTTGAGGCAACCAGATTCGACTAAATAAGTTATTTATTTTCGTATTTTACTGTTAATTTGGTGAAATCTTGATGCCGTAAAATTATGGTTCATCTATTCCAACGTAATCATATTAGCGTAGTGCTCAACTTTTTTTGGGCTTGTTTCATTTCCAACGTCATCGCCTATTAGCTTCGTCCCGTCCGTCCGTCCGACCGAGCGTACGCGTGTTCGTTTCCGGCTTCTACCGAACCGATTTTCATGACATTTGATACTGAGGCAAGCTTTTCTCCCGCTGCGCCAGTTTTGCCGCCATTCCGCGAAAGAAACGCTATACTGACCACTACCGATTTTCCTTTGGGTTTTTCTTCCATTTGTGAAAGGAATGGTTCCCTGGTGTTAATCCTTATCCAGGAAGCACGAGATTAGTGTCCTGTAGGATGAGGAAGGAAGCTTCAATAGATGTGCCTCATTTAGTTAAGGACATCTACCATTCCCTATCCTCCCCCACAGTGCCTCATACTTCGAAAACATTCTTTTAGATATTACACTGGAGTGGGGTTTCCCTCTTTTAAAGATCAATGCTCTGCAATTTCCAATCCCGTCATCCCCTCCAATTTCGAATTTTATCCACTGTTCGTCAGTCTAATATAACAAGGTATTTGAGAAAGGTGGAAGTGAATCTCCAATTCGAAAGTGGTGTCATCGCTCGTTAGAGGTCAATAATGCTACATATCTATTATTATTATGAGACGTTTATAGTAACAGTGGATAGTTATTGTTTCCTGGATATGAAGACTAATTAATAATTTCAGTTTATTTTAAATTACCGAAGACGGTCACAGGGAGACTTTTTGACAGCCGTAAGAGAAACGAAGTTCATTCAGTGTTGAATAAATAAGTCCTATTTTCATACATATTTCAATTTTATATTTTTTAAATATTAATTAAGGTCAAGTAATTTTGTGTGGCGGCTTTCTTCTTCATATTAAAAAATGCCGTTTTATATACCATTGGGTACTGGGTTCGATTCTGAAGACTGCAATGCACACCATCTGCATAGTAAGGGAGTATCTGATTTTACAATGAACTTTCTTATCCCTTATTTGCAAACTAGTGCCCATGAATTTTAATAAATTTTTAAATTTAATTCTATTTTATACAACTTCATACAATATCTAAACTTTTACGCTTCTGCTCGTTTTTCATTTCTCTCTAGCCCACACGTCTTCCTCCTGCAGTCTTACTCATTCCTCAGTTTAAATCACACTTGTCTGCTTCTCTCCCCATGCTCTCACTTCCCCCTCTCTCTTCCCCTGTTCATTTCCTCAATCTTTCTTCACATTCCTCCATCTCCTGTTTTTTATTTCAAACTTTATCATATTTAATGTTCTTGCTGTAAATAAGGACAATTTTTGTCATTTTACTCGTAGTTTTCAAAGCTAGCATCAAAATAATGCTCTGAAAAAACATTGAATCGTGCATTTTACCGTACTTTCCAGAATAGAAATTGTTTCGTCGTTCAGTCTTTCTGTCCTCCTATTAACCTTTGAACCGACTGACCGATTTTCATGGTATCTGGTGGATATTTTGACCACTGGGGATGACCTGTTGAGGAAAATTTTTCTGATATTTGAAGGCGCGAGTTCGATTCCAGAAATGTTCCTCAATTGAATACCCGCATTGTTAAAGATTCCAAATTTTTCTATTTTATCCGAAAAATACCTTCATTCATGGTAATTTGGAGTGGTTTCAAATTTCGTCTTATAAATAATTTACTTTATTCTTTCATATACAAAATAAAGCTATTCCAGGGTTAATATCTTAAATCTCACTAATCTTGGAATGTAATATTGTAAACCTATGCATGATTTCCATGTATTTCTTATGGGGGGGTATGAATAGAAAGAACGACATCAAAAGTGAGCTCTAAAGAGGACAAATATTGAAATTTGGATAATTCCCTTTTGTTTTATCTGATGACCGATCATTCTAGCAAATTTTAGGTCTGTAGTAGGAGCATCTACTGCGAGTTACAATCGGTGCAACCGACCGACGGGTTCCTTTTATTATCTTTAATTACGGAACCCTGGGTTCTCAGCTTTTTGTTATCAGCACCTGTCAATCGGCGAATGTTGGTGACCCACAAGAGATCACGATGGATCGTGACTCCGAGATATTTCATCGAGTATGAAACTGGAATATCTACTCCGTTCAACGAACAATTAACATTCAACAAGGTACTCTTGATTCTCCAGAAATTGATGACGCAACTATTATTTTGATTGATCTCTAACTGACATTCGTTACACCATGCAGAAATAGCTTCTAGGTCATTTTGGAGATAATGGTGGTCTTCCGGATTGCTAATTTCTCTATAAATCACGGTGTCATCCGCGAAAAGCCTAATTTTACTTCTGTCTACTGATCTGATATCGTTTATATAAATTAGAAATAATAACGGACCAATTACGCTACCCTGTGGAGCGCCAGAGACAATGTCCACTAAATTCGAAGATTTCCCATCTATAACAACCCTCTGCTTCCTATAATTTAAAAATTCACGGATCCAACTAACGATTTTAGAATTAACGCCTAAGGTTTCTAATTTCGTTATTAACTTCCTGTGAGGTACCTTATCCAAGGCTTTCCTAAAATCTAAGAAGATGGGATTGACCTGCCTATTATTTTCTCCGCTTTTCAGTATGCAATTCACAAAAAGACCGAGCTGTGTATCAAAAGACCGACCTTTCCTGAAGCCGTGTTGACAATCGTCTAACAATGAATTACTATCAAGAAATCGCATTATGTTGGTAACGAGTATATGCTCGAGAATCTTACACGATATCGAAGTTAAGGTAATTTTCTGGGTTCTCCTTGTCGCCGCCTTTATGAATTGAGGTAACGGGCGCTAACTTCCAGTCGTTGGGGACCTCTGCGCAGGAAATGGATTTCTCGAATATTTTCCGAAGAAAATGTGCTATTTCTTCGGGTAATTTTTTTAAAACGCGAGCAGGAATTTCTTCGGGGTCAATGGCTTTTTTATGTCTAATGGAACTTAATTGGCTTGCTATTCCCTCCTCAGAAAATACTATATCGTCCATCAGTTCCCTCCTTATTGCGGGTGCATAATGTACGCAATGGTCGCTGACGGCTGCAAATGCTTTTGCAAAATGACCGTTTAACAGGTTGGCTTTCTCTACGCTATCATGAATAACCGAAATGAGACTTTTCGCCCGCGCCGGTTCGCCGCAGCCGGTTCGCCGCAGCCGTTTCGCCGTCGCGTTTCGCCGTCGCCGTTTCGCCGCGAGGTACGGTTCGCCGCCGCCGTTTCGTCGCGGCTGTATCGCCGCCGTCGTTAATGAATTTTTAGTGTAATTGTAGGAATAGACAGAATCGATTTCAAGGAAATTTGGATATAGAATCTTCACATAAATACATTACTTGTTTGAGATTTTGTGACTAAACTATCCAGCAGAAGTGTATATTGCAACTTGAAACATTTGTTTTCACGATTCCAGAATAGATTAGCCCAACCAGTTTCAAATAAATTTGTTCAATATAATCTTAAAAAATACGCGAATAAATGTTATAACCGCATCGAAGCAGCGGGGATGCCACTACTGCAAATTAATTTTCTCGGTTCTCATGAATTTATTTAGGGACTGGTCAAACCGATTCCAAACAAATTTTGTATGAAGGAGGCAAGCAACTCGTTAAAACGAAATCAAGACGTGTTTTATAGATATAAAATTCATCACTGCACACACAAGGAATAATAAAATTCATTATACATATTTGTGTTGAACATTTTACATAACTTTCAAAGATATTTAATATTTATAGTTTATAAATATATTCAAAACCATAACATCATATTTCTTTTACACCTATTTATAGAGAATTGACCTAATGGATTTTAACCAATTATGGTATATAAAATCTTCATATAAATAAATAACCAAAATATTAAATTTTTACCAGGTCGGCTAAACAGGGATACCACAATATAAAGGTTAGGTTTTTTTCTGAAACTATGAATTTGGAAGGTATTGGCCGAACGAATCTCAAAGAAATTTCGTTTGTAGGGCGAGTATAGAAGTAATTGGCTAAACGGATTTCAATTAAATTTTGTATATAAGATCTATACAACATAAAATAATGATATCAAGACGATTAAAGCGGAGCTCAAGAGCAGGGCTACCACAGTAAAAAGTTAAATAATATTTATTTTACACGTATTTATAGAGAATTGACCTCATGAATTTTAACCAATTATTATCATCTAAATAAATAACCAAAATATTATATTTCAACTGGGTCGACTTAAAAGGGATACCACAATATCAAGGTTAGATTTTTTCTGTAACTATGAATTTGGAAGGTATTGCCCCAAACGGATCTCAAAGAAATTTCGTTTGTAGGGCGATTATAGAATGAATGAATTCATAATTACCGAAATGTTTAACTTTTCAATTGTGGCACCAATGCATAGTCGATACGGCCCAAACATGACATTTTGGTCATTAATTTATGTCAGTATTCTATATACCAAATTTGGCTGAAATCAGTTCAGTCCATTCTTTCCTGATATATGCGAACGGGCGGACTGGTTTTCCGTGGTACAGAAGTGCTTTTCGTAAAATTCTCCGAAGTATAATCGTATACTAATGTATTTGCTTTGAAACCAGAAAATATCATCATTCTATACTCGACCAACACATCATTTCTTTCAGCCAATAATTTCCAAATTCATAGTTACAGAAAAATTTTAACTTTGATATTGTGGGAGCCCTGTTTCATCAATCCGGTTGAAATATGGGATTTTGGTTATTTATTTATATGAAGATTAAATATACCATAACGTGTTAAAATCCATGCGGACAATTCTCTAGAAATATGTGTAAAGAAAATATTATTTTACCTTTTAATGTGGTAGCCCTGCTCTTAAGCCCTTCTTTAAACATCTTGATTTCATTATGTTGTAAAAATCAAATATACAAAATTTAGTTGAAATCCATTCAGCCAATTCCTTCCAAATCCTTAATTACAGAAAGAGTTTAATTTGTAATTATGGCACCCCTGTTTGGCTGATTCGGTTTAAATATGCTAATGAATTTTTGTGTATATATATATATATATATTATATATTAAATTTGTTTTAAACTGATGCTGTCAGTTCAAGACAAATACTTGTAAAAATTTATTTATTCCTTGTATTGTGGCAGCCCTGTTCTCTATATCTATACAAAAAACTTGATTTTGTTATTTGATGTTGCACGCCTCCTTAATACAAAATTTCGTTCAAATCAGTTTAGCCAATTCATTCCAAATTCCAAATTAACGAAATGTTTAATTTTGCAATTGTGGCACTCCTGCTAGTTCGATTCGGTCCAAACATGCCATTTTCGTCATTAATGTATGTGAGTATTCTATTTGTTAATTTTGGTTGAAATCAGTTCTGCCAATTCTTTGCAAAACCATAATTTCCGAAAAGGTTTATTTGCATTTGTGACACCCTAACTCTGTCGATCCAGTTCAAATATATTATTTTGGTCGTGTATTTATGTGAAGAATCTAGGTATTATATTTTCTTGAAATTGGTTAAGCCAGTTCTTCCCTGATATACGCACATGGATTGACGGACGGACGTCACGACGATAATAGTGATTTTCAGCAACGACGAAAAGCACTAATAATGAGGGAGGAATAGTGAAAGTTAAACGATGGGTGTGATAAATATTAATAAACGGCTGTGGCGAAACGGCTGCGGCGAATCGGCCGTGACGAACCGGCCGCGGCGTAACGTCCTAGACCCTATATAACGCCACCCGAGTCATTAGGCAGGGACCTTGGACCTCTCTCAAATAGGACCAAAATGCTTTAGGGTCCTCCTTCAAATAATTATTTAATACCTTATTCGGGAAGTTAGTGAAAGTCTCGCGCATAGTATTTCTCGCTTTAGCGCGGAATTCCTTATACGTCTGAACTTTAGTTGCTCTATACCAGGGGTGGCCAATAGGTCGATTGCGGAGGGGTTTTCGGTAGATGGCACCCACACTAGGAATTTTAAAAAAAATTAATTTTGAAAATAAATAATTTTACAGGAGGTATCGCCACCATTTCCTCTACTATGGGTGCAATCGGGTGCCTCAATCAAACAGTTCGCGATAGTTTGGCTCCCGCCTGAAATCAAGGGGTTTTGCAGTGGATGCATCACCTAGCGACAGTGTCCACAATGATTACACGGCGCGCTCCCGGAGACAAAATTGGCGCCAGAGTTCAAGTCTCCTTGTGACTCTCCTCTCTCTTTACAAAGTTTCTCAAATTTCTGTTACTTTGAGTTTCTCGTGTTCAGGCATTCTTAAGATGGTAGACCCGTTAGTTGCATTTTTGGTGTTTTCGGTTCACTTTCGTTTCCGAATCACTCTGTTTTTGTTTTACTGGATCGAAAAAGTTCTAGTTCTTTTGTTGGTAAGTACGATTTCGGTACATTTTTACAATCATTTCGTATTATTCTTTTCTCATATGTATATGAATTTTAGTGCTGCAGCATTTATCAGAGGATATTTTGTGTGAATCAGCATTTTCATATGTGAATCTTACGAAGACAAAGAATCGCACTTCGCTGACTGATTCCCACGTAGCAGATTCATGAAAATTGTCTTTGCCAGGGTATACGCCAAATTATGAAAAGCTGGTGGAAGAAATGAAAACACAAGTCTCTCACTAGTTGAAATTAAAAAGTATTTAATAATTTTGATGTTTTTAAAACATTTTATTGCATTTCTTTACCATTGTGTTTGTTTTGATAAATATGACTATATTTTGTTTACTGGGTATGGGAGACTTCTAAAATATTGAATGATTTAAATTACTTTAAATTTGTAAGCTTATAATATTCAATGAATATATTATTCAATCTGGAAATTCACTGAAGTTTACTGTAATAAAAGCGCAAAAGTTCAATCGTGAATTATTTTTGTCGTGGTAGATCCCAATTTTTTCAGAGTATCAAAGTCGATCGCAGCCGAAGACAAGCTGGCCAACCCTGCTCTATACTCATCGGATGATGTAGACGGCATGTTTTTTATTTTCGCGTGGCTTATTCTCTGACGCCTAAGCGCACTCCTAAATTGCTTATTGTACCAACGTGGCTCTTTATTGTCGATCTTAAATGTAATTGGGATGTATTTATTGATGCCCTCTAGCATTATATTCTTGAATAATATCCATGACGACTCAGCACCTGATCGTTCGGTCATATCACGGAAACCAGGTAGTATTTCTCGTAGGCGTGACCTGAAGTTTGAAAAGTCTGCCATAGCAAATATATAAAACTTTCTTTGAGGCCTAGGGTGCCTATCGATTTTCAACTTACACTCATGCTCACTTATTCCATCTTCAATGGTGACTATGTTTATTCTTTCTGGGACGTTAGTCGGGAATAATTTTGAAACGAGAAAAAAAAGTCTGCTATGATCGGGAATCGAACCCGGGTCTTCCACTTGCCGGGCAGATATTCTACCATTAAACTATCCTAGCAGATCATTTTCCTCGTTTCTGAACGCGGATGTTTTCTTGGTTGGGACGGAACTAGCCAAGCTAGTATCAAACTGCCCCAACGAATGTCCTCGAAGAGATACACCGAAGAAAACTCCTCCCTCTCAAATGGTGAGATTGCCAAGTAAGAAATTGATGGAATGAAGTGATCCGAAGATCCTATGCAGACAGGCATAAGCTGTAAAGTTGGGAATAATTTTGAAACGAGAACGTTAGTTGCTAATAAATCTCATGTTTCCCGATCGCGTTGGCTTTCTGACTAATTGAAGGAGAGAGTGCTCGCAGAATGTTTCGGTTAATGCCTCACAGGATTCGCGTTCTTTACCTCTAGATTCGAAACAGGTTTTCCTAATCAATTGATGGTAAGTTAAAGTTACCAGCGACTATAACGATTCCATCTTGATTTATCAGTCTAAGCTTTGATAGTTGCTTCTCGAGATTTAAAATACAATCTACACCAGCGTTAGGTGGCCTATAAAACGAGCATAAGAACACCTTTTTGGAGCCGTCTTTACCTATGCGGCACCAAACACTCTCGATATCCTCGTCATTTTTCGGAATGTCACTGCTATCGTACTCATCGATAACCGATATGAAAACCCCCCGCCCGTTCTATTGGCGCAACCTTTTCTATAGACACGATAGTCTCTAGGAAATATCTCCTAACTCTGAATCTCATCCGTTAACCAACTTTCTGTGTCTATCACGACGTCGGCGTGCAGACTGCGAATAATATGCTCGAACTCAGCAATTTTCCTACGGATGCTGCGGCAGTTCAGTACGACGACGTTTAATTTCTCACCATCACTTCGCATACTAATCTCACCCTTGACTTTCTCTTCCACTCTAAAACTACATGCGCTCCCATCACAATCACTCCCACGACTGTTTGGCATCGCATCAAAATTCGAATTGCGACCCGTCGCGCCCTTTACGGAACATTCTATCAATAACCTATCGCGAAATTGGCGCTGCATGTTACTATGTACTTCTTCCTTATCTCTCGTATTACGTGGATTTACTTCACGCTCGGAGTATATTCTATCATTACATAATCTATCATGATTCTTATTTTTTACGAACGCATCGATCCCTTTACCCAAAACTGACCTACACCCTGCCCTACTCTCTAGCCTATAAAATCTCTCAAGAATCCTACGCGCTACTCATTGAGCCGATTCGGGCGCGTAGTGAACACCAGAGTGATGCAGTGGTGCCCTGCACGATTCGATATTCGGCCGTAGGTCGACAAAGTCCACCCCCATGTCCCGACAGAAATTCCACAGCCTTCGGTTCAGACCGTCAACCCTACTCCAAACCTCAGAACCGCGGTCAATCTTAGGGACTATACTGTAGAAAAAATCCATAAGGAGGGAGTGCCACTACGACCCATAGTGAGTGCTATAGGGTCCCCCACTTATTTCTTGGCAAAATATCTTGCCAAACTGTTATCCCCTTTAACGGGGAAGGGCGAGCACCACGTGAAGAATTCCGCCGAATTTGTCAAGACCCTTTCAAACCTGAAGACCGAACCGGAGGATATCCTCGTCAGCTTCGATGTGGTGTCTCTCTTCACACGAGTTCCACTTGAGGACACCTTGGAACTATTAAAACAACATTTTGAGCCTGGCATCCTGAAGCTATTCCACCACACATTAACATCAACGTATTTCCGTTATAAGGGGGAGACGTACGAACAAACGGACGGTGTGACCATGGGTTCCCCGCTCTCTCCAGCAGTAGCCAACCTCTTTATGGAGTACTTCGAGGAAAAGGCACTCAACTCGGCACCACTACAGCCAAAATGTTTTTTTCGATACGTGGACGACACATTCGTGATTTGGCCTCACGGACCTGAGGCCCTAATGGAGTTTCAAGATCACCTGAACAGCATACATCCCAACATCCGCTTCACAATAGAGAAGGAGAAAGAGGGATCCCTTCCCTTCTTGGACATCCTGGTGAGCCGCAAACCCAATGGCACATTGGGACACAGTGTGTATCGCAAACCTACCCACACCAACCTATACTTAAATGGGATTAGCCACCACCACCCCTCCCAACGACAAGGAGTGTTGACCACTCTGATCGACCGGGCAAGAGCCATTGCTAACAAAGATAGCTTAGGGGCAGAAATCAGGAACCTATGCCTCTCGTTCCGACAGAACGGCCACGGAGAACGGGAAATCGGCAGGGCCCTAAAAAGGGCCGTTTCCGGGAAAGCGAAGAAGAAGCCGGAAGAAAAACCAGTAGCCACGGCATGTATACCCTTCCTGTCAACGATTTCTGGGAGGATCTCGAGGATCCTAGGAAGACAAGGCATCAGGGTGGCACATAAACCGCCGCCAAAAATCCAGAGCTTCCTACCGCAGAACAAAGACCAACTAAGCCTCAAAACAGCCGGAGTTTATAAAATCCCTTGCTCGTGCGGCAAGCAGTACATCGGCCAAACGGGACGGACAATAGAAACGCGAATCAAAGAGCATTCAAGGTGCATCCGCCTAAATCAGCCAGAAAAGTCGGCAATCGCAGAGCACAGCATATCCACAGCCCATCGAATTAACTTCACGGAGGCCAAAGTAATTGCCAAGGCCAACGGTTTTTGGGATAGGCTAGTGAAAGAAGCCATTGAAATAAGAATTGAGAAAAACAATATTAACAGGGACACAGGATTCCCACTCAGCAAGGTGTGGAATCCCATACTCCCCAAAATCACGGAACGCCATAGGCCGACCCAACAGCCAATGGGGAACGAGCCTCCAATACCGGAGTAGTATATATACATGGACGAAAGAGTATTTAAAATAGATTGGGATTTTGGGATGGTACGGCACTCAGGAGACCCCTGAAGATGGCACTTGAGGAAGGTGCCGAAACGTCGGTAGACAACATATTCACATGGCTGGAAACCCGGGAACTCTTCACCTCAATCATTTTATAATTTTAAAAAGGAAATTACAGGAAAAGAACAATTACATGAAACAGGCATAATGGAAATGACAATTAACTTCAACCGCAAATACCTCAAAGCATTCTATAAATGCCATTAATTATTTTACAATAATTTTTAGGATTCAAAGAAATCATCGGATTTCTTGTCACACAATATACATTACATAAAATAGCAGAAGCAACCCCTGCCATAGCAATGGCTATACTAAAAATATTATAC
The DNA here is from genome assembly GCA_028673005.1 of Tanypteryx hageni. Taxonomy (NCBI): domain Eukaryota; kingdom Metazoa; phylum Arthropoda; class Insecta; order Odonata; family Petaluridae; genus Tanypteryx; species Tanypteryx hageni. The sequence continues at coordinate 8,237,147 of CM054116.1, read as the reverse complement.
GAATCTCAGCAATTACATCAAAGTAATTGTTCGACTTTATATGCAAAGGATGAGGGAAATGAGCAGGGATTCCACTTAGTTAGTGAAGGATTTTGACAATAAATTCTCCACTGCTCAGCCCTGAAAAGGAAATGAAAACAAACTTAAGGCAATGAATAAATAAATAAGTAAATATTATATATATATATATATATATATATATATATATATATATATATATACAGTCAAACTCTGCTATAACGAGCGCCACGGGACCGTTTAGTTTTGCTCGTTATAGCCGTTAAACTTAATATCCGTGAAGACAAAAGCATGCATGCGTATGGTGAAATAAGACATAAGAAGTAAAAGTGAATATATAAACAGAAAGTTTATTTAGTAAATTTATGAAAAAACCTAAAAATGAAAATAAACTAGAAAATTTAAAGTAAACATACGTACATATAAAATTTACTCACAGCTGCATCCTTAATCACTTCCTTTTTTACAAAAATAACTTTGAATAGTAGCCTGTTTCATAGATTTCACTTTGAAGTCTCTTAAGTTTCCTCTTATAACACTTAGTGCACTAAAAACCATCGGAAATGTCAATGTTTTCAAAAAAATCATTTAATGTTTACACGACACATTCAACATTGTCTTCATCACTGTCTGCTGTGCTTTATACTGTCTCTATTATTTCACTCTCCGTAGGAATTCCTCTGGTAATCAAATCATCATCAACATGAACAAAATTGTCAATGTCATTTACATGGTCAAAATTCGCAATTCCATTTTCTTTAAGCCATTCTGATCTTCATCAATGTTATGATTATCAATCAACAATTCTCCCGATATTAAACCAGACTTTCAAAAACAGTTTATGATCGTTGTAGGTGAAACATGCATCTGTCATCAAATGAATTGCATCCAATACAGAGTCGTTGCCATCTAAACCTCTTTCCCTCTTTTCAATCAACTGTAGAACAAAAAATCGCTTGAAATGGCATTTAAAACTTTTAATTATCCCCATGTCTATTGGCTGCAAAATAGAAGTCGCATTTGGAGGCAAAAACACCAGTTTTACATTGGACAACTCCTGCATATGTGGGTGCGCAGGACAGTTATCGACAAGGAGTAGAATGTTTCTATTTTTCCTCCGCAACTAGTTGTTCCACTGACTTACATATTTCTGAAAAATATTGGAAGTCATCCACGCCTTTTTATTAGCTGCATATTCAACGGGAAGCTTCTTTACATTTTTGAAACAACGTGGCTTTTGTGACTTACCAATTACAAAAAGTTTTTTTTGTCAGTCCCATTTATGTTTGCGCACATAAAAACTGTTAAACGATTCTTAGGTCTTTTGCCACCAACACATTTGTCACCTTTGAATTTAAACGTTGCATCAGGCATCATGTTGTAAAACAGTCCAGTTTCGTCGGCATTGTAGATGTCTTCTTCTCTGTAACCTTTTCGACACTCCTCCCAAACACTTTTCACCCATTCACTTGCCGTTTTTGAATCTCCTAACAGGGTCTTTTGCATAAACAATGTTATGCCGATTTTTAAAACGATCAAGCCACCCGTTATTGCATGTGAAGTTCTCGTGTCCTAATTGTTTTGCAAATTTATCTGTCTGTACCTTGATGGGGCAACCAGCATTTCTCTGCCTCTTAAACCACTCCAGAAGTGCTTGATCAACAGTATCCAAGTCACATTTCCTCATTTTCTTGTTCGTTGTTAGGTTGTTCTCTAGTGCAGATAAAATCGCTTCTTTGTTTTTCCATAAGGTTGAAACCGTAGACGACGATAAATTAAATTTTTTACACACTTCAACATTTTTTACCACGTTCTAACTCTCGAATAATATCAACCTTTTCGCGAATAGACAAACGCTTCCTTTTATGTACGGACATGTTACTCGTTCAAGGGCAAAATCTCAACTGATTTTTGTGATCAGCGCTACGAACTTTCTTTGCAAACTGTGAGCATACCAATTCCAGAAAGAGTTAATGAGGAGACGGATTAAACGTGGGATTTCCCATCTTTACGTTAAAAAAGGGTGTTGGGTGCATTCGGCTGAGCGACGGGGGCGTTCCTCATTGCACATGCCCTCAGCCCCTTACCCCCTTCCAATCACAACCTCCTGGCTGTAAATGAGCTGGGGGTTGGGAGGAGAGGACAAAGGACCTCCGCGAGTGCCACTGTACTTGCAAGTTGGGAATTCTTGGTTTGGACGAAGGGATTATTTTTTAACAACAACGCCGCGGTATTTAACCTCCCCGAGGGATAGGGTGTAGAGGCTGGACTCGAGAACACAAGGTTGCATATCTTGGGTCACTATGAGGATTGAAGGGGCAGACCGCCGCCGCGTTTGAGACAGTGAGAAGTGGTCCAAGTTTGCTCGATATATCCGTGAAGCGTGCTCGTTATATACGTGAAATATTTGTATGTAAATGCTCGTAAACTTATCTTGGAGGTAGCATTTGCTCACTATAGCAGTGACCTCGTTACAACCGTGCTCGTTATATAAACGAGTTTGACTGTGTGTGTGTGTGTGTATATATATATATATATATATATATATATATATATATATATATATATATATATGGATGTCAACAAGGTGTTGGGATGAGGAAACCCAGTGAACACTCACCAATCAGACGACTTCAGGTTGGCGAGACCCCGGGGATGTCGAAGCGACACACGTAAAAGAACACTAAAACACAGAAACATCACAAACGTAGAAGCTTTCGGAATAATTCCTTCATCAGCTACAGAGAGAGAACTCTGTAGCTGTAGTGTTCACTGGGTTTCCTCATCCCAACACCTTGTTGACATCCATATATCCATTTTACCTTTCCTTTTCCGTAAGCTGTTATATATATATATATATATATATATATATATATATATATATATATACATGTGTATGGGTATGTTTTTATGTACAAAATGAAAACAAACTTTGGCTAATATTACTAATATTACGATGAAATTCCTTATCACTTAGACAATTACATTATTTGTAAACATTTTGGTTCAGTTTCAGGTGTCTATGATAAACAAAACGGTTAATTCCATTAAAATAAATGTTCATTGTTTTAAGAAAATCTTACATAAATACCCTGTTTCCCTTGTCATTCGCACTTTCACAAACAGTTTAGCTGAACTGATTTTCAGGATTTCTCAAAATACTCCCTCGGAAGCGTTGTATATTTTTGCAATTGATTTACCGCTGTAACATGAATGACGATCATATTAAAACGGCATCACGTTTAAAATTCTTTTACACTTCGATGATTCTACCATTACTGTGCTTTTTTGGGACAACTACTATGACGTAATTAAAAATTATCGAGATGAGAGGCAATAAATGCATTAATCATCCTCTATGCAGAAACGTCTTGAAATTATTTCGCTTACTTAGGATTTGCAGTTGAGCGATAATACCAAAAATTTCTCCATTTTTACATTAAATATTTTGATAGTTATTTACATATCTAATGAAATCGTTGGGAAAAGAGTTATATGCGGAATATGTATACATATATTAATTTGTCTATGTGTATTGCTTTACGTTTTCACGAGGTCAATCAATGGACAAAGCGGGGCCTCGGCAGAGGGGTGGCTAGCGCGTCTGGCTCCCAATGCTCGTGTTTGAATCCCGCCTTGGTCATGGTTGTATGTGATTGTCTTTGTTGTTATTTCAATATTGTTAAATCGTTATTGATATTCAGTGTAATTGGCCTGTCTCTGAGTTCTTGCTGATAAATAAAAAATAAATTATGGGATGACTATAGTAACAACAAGGCTGTCATAATAAAGTGCGCACGAAAGTAAAGAATTTAAGAAGTGGTAATAATTAAATCAACACATTTACTCTATGACAACATAATAAAATACAACTTGCCTGTCTTTTATTCGTGGGAATCGATGCCGCTTGCACTGTGTCTTCTACCGTCACAGCCGTTGACTGCACACCTTACAAACATTATTTTTCACTTTCGCTGTCAACCTATCAACGAACTAAACGTGAAATATTAACGGCTTCAAATATGACTGCTCTGGGAATCCCCTGTTCCCCATTCAGTGTAGCCAACCAACGTGTTACCAACTCCCAGCTACTCATTTTCGCTAAATATCCTTGTCTTCCGCTTTGGAGCCATAATTGCTTTTATCCTGGAGGTAGAGAGCGTGAATCGTGCGAGGCTTTACTAGAAGCTTTCGGTAAGCACTCATTGTATCAGTTAGTGAGATTTCCCACGAGATTTAATAATATATTAGATTTATTTGCTACTAATCTTCCTGGGCGTTTGAATAGGGTATCTGATGCTGAGGGAATAAACGATCACAAAGCAGTGTACGTGGAATTTCTGTTAAATATTGAGAAACAGGTTAAGGCTAAAAGAAAGCTTTATGTATTCGTCAAAGCCGATTTCACTAGATTTAGGTCTTTTCTGCGAAATAAATATAATAATTTCTGCGAGGTAACAGGTATTGCAGACGAGGAAGAATCCTGGTGCATGTTCAGAGATATGATGCAAGAGTGCACAGATATATTAATTCCAAGCAAACTGAAGCGTGAAAATGCAGAACCTAGATGGTACAACCAGGAAGTTAGGAGCGCTCTCCGACGGCAAAGAAAATTCCACTCTCGCGTAAATAACACATCCTCAACCGCTACGGTCGAACAGATTGCAACGTTAAGGCCGCAATACAAGGAGGCACGCTCCATAGCCATTGGGTTTAACAATTACAAAAAGAAGGTTTTACAAGATAACTTGAAAGAGATCCCGAAAGCATTTTGGTCATATGTCAGTCAATTCCAAGGTAGAGACCCCACTATTGCGTCACGGAGATCGGGAACGGGAAATGTAGTTCACGATAGTGCGGAAAAGCAAACATTTTAAATCAACACTTACAGAAAGCTATTACTCGTGATGACGTTGAACGTGAAACCACTATTCCTATGCATCAGGGCGACTCGATGGAAGATTTGATATTTTCCGAAAATTATATCGCGCTCCAACTTCATTTAGTTAAACTAAATAAATCTCCGCGGCCGGAGGAAATACCCGCGCAAGCATTTAAAGAGTTAGCTTATGAAATCGCGCCGTATTTAAAAATTATATTCGAGAAATCCATTACGGAAGGTGCAGTTCCTAAAGATTGAAAGATGGCACACGTTACGCCCATCCATAAGGGCGGCGACAAAGAGAACCCCGAAAATTATAGGCCAATTTCCCTAACTTCATTATCGTGTAAGATACTTGAGCACATAATATTTAGGTGTGTAATGCGCTATTTAGATAGTCACCCATTGCTTTGCGGATGCCAGCACGGATTTCGGAGAGGTAGATCATGCGAAACGCAGCTCGGCTTGTTCGTGGATGATTTGTTGCGATGGTGAGAGAAAAATACTCACGTTGATGCCATATTAATTGAACTTCGGGAAGGCGTTTGATAAATTATCTCATAAGAAATTAATTGCAAAGTTAGGACAATATGTATCAATCCGAAAGTTGTCAGTTGGGTGAGAGATTTCCTCTCGAATAGAGAACAGATAGTTTTCATCGATGGGAAATACTCGTCCCCCGTTAAAGTTGCGTCGGGTATTTCTCAGGGAAGTGTATTGGGCCCTCTACTTTTCTTAATCTATGTGAATGATATCTGCTCTGTAGTTTGTAGTAAAATTAGACTTTTTGCCGATTATACCGTTCTATATAAAGAAATAAAAAATCAGGAGGACCATCAGTAGCTGCGTGAAAACTTAAGAGCCATTTCAACGTGGCGCAAAGAATGGCAAATTGAAATTAATTACACTAAATGCGCCGCAGTTACGTTCTGGAAAAGTAAAAAGATAGAAGTAGGTTTCGAGTATAAAATAGATGGAATAAATATTCAAGCAGCCGAGTGTGTTATATATTTAGGAGTAACCATTTGTCGAGATCTTTCGTGGGGCATGCACAATCGTCGAGTTATAGGCGCGGCCAACAAGAAACTGGCTTTCATAGGTAGAATAGTACGGAACACTACAGAAAAAGTACGCGAAACATGTTACTTACCACCGGTTAGACCACAAGTAGAATACGCCTCACGATATGGGATCTGTGCGAGAAGGAACATATAATTCAATTAGAAAGTGTTCAGCGCAGAGCAGCCAGTTTCGTAAAACAAAAGTACGAACATAAGGAAAGCGTCACTTCATTATTGATGGATTTGAACTGGGTACCACTGGATGAACGTAGATTGAATTCAAAGTTGCGGCTGCTGGAGAAATATAGATCGGAATGTCTTAAAGGAGAGGTTGCAGGAATAATTGAAGCACCAACGTATATAGGTAGAAACGACCGTGATGATAAGATACGTGAGATTGATTGTAGGACGGAGCGTTATCTAGGCTCGTTCTTTCCGAGGACAATACGAGATCACAATAGAAAATTTCAACCTGCGATAGACAATCTTTAGGTAGGTTATGATGCATTGCACCCCCTACCACCCACCAATTAGTTTAATTTCAGGATTTCATGTAGATGTAGATGTAAATACCAAATTATTTTAATTTTATTTCGTGCGCAAGCAACATTTGGAAGATGAAGGGAAATGGATTATCCACGACGAAGAAATGAACGTAAATACATTTTATGTATGTATACACAGCGGTTGTAAGTGAAAAGAAATGGGTAATTTACGACAAAGGAATGAACGTGATCTTAAAGATTATATTACTATAATACTGCTCGAGTGAGGTATGTTTTAATTGATTGTTTTATTAATTATAACTGATTAGTAAATTAGTTGGTGAATCAAAAATTCGATATTTTTGGCCTTTTCCAGGCATTATCCTGAGCCATTAATATTTACCTTTTTTAAAACATGATTGCATAAATCGTATAGAACGCCTCTGCCTCGCATGTAATCACGCATGATGTGAGGATCTTTCCACTCTTGTTATATTTGCGTCTATGCATTAGACCTGCGATGGCTTGGGTAAGATTTCGAGGAACTTCTTGTGACCATGGAATGTGGGAGTGCACGCAGTCGCAATTCTTTGAATTTCTTATCCTCGTGGACAAAGAAATTTCAGGCACAAAGATGCACCTCACCAGGGTGGCGTTATTGTACCTCCTACTGTATCAGGTAGCCTGATCTGGATAATACGTTCAACTGAAAGTTGGACTTTTATATTTGTCACCAAAGGAGCTTTCTCGTCTATTGACCACCTGCCCGTGGAACCGATACAGAGAACAGTCTCCCTTAAAAGGTTTGGCGGTAAAACACCTAAACTGTTGTGACGTCTAATTCTCCCTTCGTGCTGCTCCCTCCCTTACCTTCTTCCCCTCCAGGAATCGTTCGCGCATCTTCTGCCCACGGCTAAGCACGACCTCCACTATAGGTGGTCCCACCTCAAGGATGAACTCGTCCTACCGTGAGAGTGCCTTCTGCGCACCGCCACCACTAAACGAACAAGCTTTACTGTATTGGCATGGGCGTCCGCTGGGGGTGGAGAGGGTACGCAAGAGGGGCATTTTCCCCCCTCTGCAATAGGTCTATGTCAAGGGCCATTGGTGTCTGGTTAGGTCAGAGGATTAATACAGTCTTTTTTCTGAGGTCAAGCAAGCAGGTTAGAACCTCCTGCAGTATGATTGATACAATCCACTAAAATGTTATTAAGCCCGCCAAACCCCACTGTGGGAGCTTCCCTGTCCCCTTGTCCCTCCCTGAAAAAGTTCCAGCTTGCGTTTCCCTTCAGAATATAACTCGAGGGCCATACACCAGGGGTGTAGTCCTAAGAAGAAAAGTACCAGGGCGCTTAAATCTTTTAGGTATACTAATTTATGGCCCGTCAAAATGACGCAATAAAACTTAGGCATTGTTATATATTACTACTTTATAATCACATAATCTTGAATAACTGATTTATAACAATCTATCTATTATATAAGTAATTATTTATAAACAATATTAAATAACGAAGATTGCAAGAAAATTTTTATTTCGTTTTACTTACGTTGATTTTTAAAAAATCTCAATTTTTTAAAGAGGAAATATATTATAAATACACTGAGCTTACGTTCACATGTCTTCTTAACTTAGTTTCTCTTTTAATTAAAAAAGCACATCTTTCCTTGAATCTTGCTCTTTAACTTGAGCGGAGGTTCGCTGACTTTAACGGCCAATAACCACTAATATTTACCGAACTCTGATAGACTTGGAGTGTGACGCAGGTTCGGGAAATTATTACAAATAAAATATGCGCCATTGAATAATAACAAAATTATAGCTTTATTATCTTAAATGATTGTATTGAAAAAGCCTAAAATAATTTCCAAAGTTTTTTTTTGTCTATATTAGAAGTGTCATCATTTATTACGTGTCGCGACTTCTTGTCTTCAGCGGAACGATGGTGCACCAACCATAATTTTACGTATGGAACTGCATTCCACAATACAAGTGGAGGTCCATTTATTTTAATGAACATGAGCGATGATACGTTTGTCAGCAAAAGTTTCGATCGAAGTTTGGATATGAAGAGGTTCATCGCACTAAATCCTCTTTCGCATTCGCTGGAACTACATGGTATCGTTTTCATTGCATTTGTCGGTGGAGCGAGATGTTGTGGAATATTTCGCCCCCCTCCGTCGAAAAATCCCGAAAACTGCTCAATACTGAACGACTGTTCTCGATGCGGAAGCGCGAGCAAATATTTTTAATTCTTTCCTCTCCATATCGAACGTCCTTTTCCATTTCACAATCTATAATTTCCGGCCATGTTTCTGGATTCAGAGCCTCAAAACCTTTTATTATCTCTTTGTATTTTTCTACTTCAATGCCATAATCTCCTGACTTTAGATGCGATGCAGTTGCAACAAAGCAACGCGATTCCAGGTTAACTACAATGCTTGTTAAAATCTGCAATTGATGTATACTGACGATTCGTTTGTTGTGTGTTAAGCCGATTCCTTGGTAACTCATATTCTCAGACGCAACTATACTTTCTCTTTCCTTCTCCCCAGTTTTGTCCTTTAAAGTTGCAATAATCCGAATTGATCGCCGTATCAGCTTATAAGCTCTGGTTATTGTGCAGAACCGCCCTTGCAGTTGCAACGATAGATTTGCCAATTCTTCCAGAACATCATATATTAGGTTTAGGTCCTTCAGGAATTCGACAGACTCCATGAGCTGGAACAGACCCGTGAACCTCTTTCGTTCGTTACTTGTTCTTCCGGTATCATTAAAAGCAGCTTTAAAATGACGAAATAATGCGGGATATCCAGTCCAAACTAATTTAACAGTTCGAAAGCTGCTTGAAATCCACCAAACATCCAAGACTCGCTCAATTTTTGTCAACTGCAGACTTAACCCTTAGTTAGTCGCGTGAAAAAAAGTTCCGTAATTAGTCGCGTGGGGTCAATATGACCGCAAAATGATTTCTAAAGATAAGCAATAATATATTAATTTATTTATATTTTACTGGAAATAAAATCAATCTTACATTATAATACAATTATTTATTAATAATTTTTACAATAAACATTGATTAAAATAAATTAAAATATTTTTTTGTATTTTCTAATCACTTTCCCACTCCCCACATTCAATGCACTTCATTATTATATGGCCTTTTCAAGTAAAAGCTCCATGATTTCCACATATAGTGGACACTTTATTGTCCTTATTTCTTGGGCAATGTTCGCATCTTCCCCTTGATAGTCCCGATCCCGGTGATGGACCTTCCTCCGCAAGTCCCTGTTGAGTGCATATGCGCTTTCGGAGATGCCTAGATATAAACTGACTCTGAGACCTCAAAATCTGTAGATCCTTTATTAATTCCTTCGATAATGATTTCAAGAAATTTCGCTTTGTCATTTCCTTTTGAACGTTTTGCTTATGAACAATAAAGGCATTTATGGCAGAAACGTTCAGCAAATGAAAAAACACAACTAACTGCCATCTTTTCGTTCTTCTGACAACATTATAAGCAGCGCAGAGCTGATCGCATGTATCTACGCCACCTTTTGTTGCATTGTCGCATGAAGGTCGCGTTGAGGACTTTATTAGGGATAGGACTATTTTTGCGGAGATCACTCACACTTTTGGGTTAGACATCGGTCGCGGCACGGTCGCTTTCCGGCACCCACCTACAGCATGAAGTAGTTTATGGCTGCCCTCAACTAGCAGAAAGATTCAAGCTCACTTCTGCTGTCCCCGAGGATTGCCCTCGATGGGGCTTGGGACAAAAGTTGCCTCCTCGAGCGACCCAAGGGGTTCGTGCCGAGGTCCAACCGCGCCCTCCCCTATAAGTGTGAACGTACTTGGGACTTCTCCATAGAAACCCCGTTGAAAATAGGATTTTCATATTTTGGTCTAAAACGTCGCAACCGTGACCGTCATGCGGCCGGTAGGAGATCCAAAAACTTTGAAGATTGCCGATCACATTCGTGTTCGTGCTTATTCCGAAAAATAAGGGAGAAACTCGTGCTAAAAAGGGTGAGCGGTAATAAAAGGCAAACAGCTTTCTTTTAGAGAGACCACGTGCGTTTGTTTGTGACTTTTATTGCGGGTAGAAAACTATGGGAAGAAAACGGTTGCATGTGTGCGGCCGAAGTAAGAAAACACCCGGAGAATTCCGAAAAGAGGGAAAAGGGTACATTGGAGGGGGAAGAGGGAGGGGAGATGGGAGGAAGAGGGGTAACCAACCTATAGTGAAAATTAGTGAAGTAGAAATGTATCATAAGAGAACTAGTGTTAAAACAATGAAATACTGCTTATCAGGAAAATTATTTGTATTTCTGATGTGATAATAATAATCTGTATTGCGTTTAACTCTTCTAGACCAATAGAGAAAAAAGCAACAGGTAAAGAGATGTCAAAATAAAAGCAACTTTTTTAACCTCATATATACATAACAAATGGATACACACCAAAATAGCACATTAAAATAGTTTAATTTTCTCAATATTTACAATATTTATACTATAAATATAAATATAAAAATATCAAAAATAACAAATTAATAAAAAAACAAAAATGCAAATTTTTCTTCTAGAATGTCAGTTTCGAAGGTAGAACAAGTTTGGGTTAGATTGTTAATACATTTCTTTAGATATTGACGAAAAAACATTGCTTGGGGTCATATTGACCCCACGCGACTAATTAAGGGTTAAGCAGGAAGCTATTGTATTCAGTTCGTTCGAATTTTTTGGAGATTGATCGTAAAGGGCATATATTGTATCAATGAAACTTTAAAAATGATTAATAGCTTTCATGTTCTCAATGCTATCATGAACAGCTAATTCTAACCAGTGGTTCAAACAATGCCAGATTATTATCCCCGATTGTTTCAGTTTATCCTGTAGTTGCTTACCCACACCTGATTTTTTGCCCAGCATTACACTTGCGCCATCGGATGCAAAGCAGAAAAAATTCTTCTCTAAATATGCTTCAGTCATACCAGAGAAGTCGAGACATTTAAAGAGTGCGTTTGTAATTGTGTCTGCGCATTGGTTGTTCAAAAAAATTAAATCAAGAAATACCAACTCTTCACTCTCATCAAGGACAACTTTAATGTACACAATCAGAACCAACATATTGCCTAGTGTTGTTGAATCATCAATTATTACTGAAATTTTCCTTTCTTTGGCAATTAATTTCGATGTAAGCTTCTTTTTAAATTCTGACGCAATATGCCTTATTATTTCAGTAACACTGTAACAGGAATGGAGACTTATTCCTACATCGAGCTCATTCTTTATTTGTAACCGAGTCAAATCTTCGTAGTCAGAGAAAGGTCTGTCATTTTTACTTTCTCCATATACGTAGTATAGGGGAAAGTATTGTATTCATGGAAAAAATCGACTTCGAGATTTCAACGGAAATACACGTTTTGAGGTCCCCTGAACACGTTTTGACCATTTTCTCCATGATTTCTGTCTGTGTGTGTGTTAGTGTGTGTGATAGCTTTTTGTGGGTGCTCTAACTCAAAAACTATTAATCAGATCAACGGGAAATTTTATATTTATCATTTTTATGAAAGTCACAAGAATTGGTTATAAGAGATATCTTATATTTTTAGCTGCCGCCACCGACGACTATTGTTAACAATTGACGCTTAGTTACGTCTTAGTAACGCTCCTTTTTCTTAATCGTTGGAGTTTTGTGGCTATATCCATTATTAGAAGGCAATGGTTTGAGTTTATTTCTGTTCTTTGTAAATTCAAAAATTTTCTCGGTTTCTTAAAATATTTATTATTATGTAACCTATTTGGAAATTTTAGAAATATTACAGATATGGAAAAAGTCATGTGGTGGCCTCATTAGATACTTTGCTATATAATAAGCTGTGTTAAATAGTTTTACGGCTGTATTCAAATGTGCTTCATGTTGTTTTAAAATAATGTTTTCCACACTTTTTTCTTGTTCCTTAACTACTATTAAATTTGCATTCTGGTGAGCTTTTAATGATTTATGGGCGGAGATTTTGGTATGTAAAGATTTTAGTTGTTGATTTTGGTCAAAACCGTTAAAATTCAAGGTGCAATTTACCCACTCGACACTTAAATGTAAGCCTTGAATTTTATGAGGGCCTAATGACTGATGAGCATTTTCTGCACCCTAAGTATCCATTTTTAGCGATTAACCACTTATGCGTTTCTCTTCGTTCTAACCATTAATGCTCAGACCAAATTACTGGATAAGCAACACTAGCAACAGCATTTTCAGTTTTATCAACGACATTTTTGACAACATCCTCCCCCTTGGAGCTACTACTACTACCTTCCAATTCATTTTCCCTTGAAACGCCTCAAAATCTCCGACCTCGACTTGAGTTTTCCCCGCTCTACCCACTGTTTTTTGTCATCCTGTGCTTTTCTCCCAAATACTCTCATTTTCCTCCCCTTGGGATCTCACAGATCGCGACGGTAAGGACCTGTTTCATATTTCTTGCCGCCGCCCTCTGTGAGTTAACGCCTCATGGGTTGCAGCTCGGGTAGGATGCACCCTTTGCTGCTTGGGTCAGAGCGACCCAGTAGGGAGTCACGAGTGAGGCTGTAAATTCGACATTGGCGGACAGTAGTGGCGTACCGGACACCCCCGCAGCCTCGCGCGGCGGGTGGGGGGTGGGGGGGGGGGGCAAAAGGAGGTCAATTTTGTGTTGTGAGGACTTGAAATTTTTCCCCGAGACTTCAAATTTGTTTCGGCGGGGGCCTATACACTTTCCGGTACGCCACTGACGTACAGGAATGGTGAAAGGAAAATGAAAGATTAAGGGCCGACCCATATTTTTTGCTGTTAAGTTTATGTAATCATGACTATGCTCGCATTTTTCCATATTTTCGATGCTAGCGGGGACGAAAGTTGGATCGTCATATGCATACGGTCACCACTGTAAAGAGGTAGGGCGCGCCCTGGTTGCTTAAAAAAGTACCGGGGCGACGCCCTGGTGCGCCCTGGCTCGACTACACCCCTGCAATACACCCTTTTATTGTGTGTACATTAAGATTTAGAAGGTGAGGTTCCAGTTGAGGAAAATCTAAACGTTAGATCGGAGTTCGGATTCTGAATTCGTTTGTATAACTATTTCTCATGACAGTGGTCCTATTATGCTTTTTTCAGTTCGGATGTTTGTTTACACACAGCTTCATTTACTACGCTTTTGTCTGCGTTTTGGGAGAGTGATTTTATTTATCCCGAGACGGTCAGACGGAGCCAAAATTCTCAAGGGAAGAAAGTCGTCTTAATCTCCAATCCGCCAAATATCATCGCTGTATTGAGTATTCCCTAATAGAGTGTGGACTCCGCTTTCCCTTCACGCAATTTAATGTCTATTTTAATTTTGACATTACACGAACCTATGTGCATTTATGTACGTATTTTGTCGAATAAGAGCATCCAGATGGAAATTGGAGGTAAATCTCGTAATTGCTCATCTGAAATCCATCCCAGATGGTTACCTCGTTCTGCAAAAGGAAATGGTAAACCATAAACAAAAATAATGAGAGAAATGGAATATTTTTAGTATTCGACATACGAAATGCGTAAACCATTCAACGTAAATGTCTGATGAACGAGAATAATACGAAAGAAATTAGGATATTCATTTACATTGGACTCGTGCAATGTTAGAAAAAGAAACAATCCAAATGGTAAATTTTATAGCGAGAATTTATTTCAAGAACCTTCCAAACAAACCCTTAAACGAATTTATTTCATTGAAAGGGATTTTACGGAGGGTCAGAAAGACCCTTGGTCGAAAGAAAAATACTAAGATCAAGTTGTCCTACAACTGTGATCGTTTTCCCTTAACACGTTCGCGCCGCGGCGACCTACCGGAATGACAGCAGCGACCCACCTCGCCGGACTTCCTTCTCCCGTGGCGGATCGACCCATAGGTGGATCGCCGTTCCTTTACTTTTTTCCCCTTCGCAAATATCAGCTGCCCAGCCACGATGGAAGGAAACCCTAAGACCCACCGATGAGTCGCTCTGTCGCATCTGAATAACAGCGGCGACCCAGCGGTGAGTAATCTCGGCGAGAACGTGTTAAAAACGCGTCGTGGGAATATAATATACAGTCGCAAACGTTTATATCGCGACGAAATATACTAATCCAACTGCTTACACATTGAAAAGAATAACTTAGGCACTATGTCGCTCGTTCAGTCTGAGGATATGCAGGTTTAATTGCGGCGTATGAGAAATAGCTGTACGCAGAAGACATTCCAAATAACCGAGAATGTTAAAACCCCAAAAGCGCTTCGAAATGTCCACTAGAATTTTCTTAATTTAACTATTTATAGGGCAAGTGCAGTCATTTTGACCCTTTTCAAAATAAACTTAACAAATCGAAAGGTATAGTATATTTTTTATTATTTGCATCAGTAAACATTATTTAATAAAGGTGTTCGTGATTTTGCATCTCTTTAATTTTAAAACATCTGAGAATACGCGATTTTTTTAAAAGTCGACTCGAGGAAATCCTTTTGCTGGAACCTCTTTCGCTCCTTTCGATGGTAGCGCCGTTCTTCGCTTCGAAGAACTCTCTTTGGCTTCGCAAAGAACTTGCGAGGAACGGAGAACTGCTCAATTCAACTCTCGCCGTTTTTTTTCTTCCCCCTCTTGCAATCCTTAGTCCAAATGCCCCTTGATTCGAAGAATTTAAACAGTCGCGTGAATTATGGAGAGATTTTCTTTAAGTTAGTATTTATGAATGTTCACAAACCACATCGGTTTCGGTTTGGCGGTTGGCAGCAGGGCCTGTATACTTATACCGTTTCACTTTTTCAAATGGCGTGACGCGACATGCTTTTTTCTATCGTAAATTGTGTAAAGTTTATAAAATGGCGGTCTTATTCCGCTACCCGCATCCGATGTGCATTGGAGATTTGTTTATTTTTGAGAGTTTCCCAGGATAAAACATAAATTCCATCGAATATCCATATATTATTATTAAAAGTTTACATTCCTCATCTGTTTAATAAGTTACCCAGAAAACTAAAGAACTTTTTAAAAATATCTGAGGTGAAATTAAATGTAAAGCAATGGTTATTAGATAATTTTGATGATATATAATTAGTCCTATGGTGGTACAGATAAATGTATGTGTATGCATGTGGTATATGTGTGGATATTTGTATGCATGTGTCATCATCATAGGTAGTCTGTCCGTAGACAGGTCCGTGATTATTCATGGTTAAACCTGGTTCTCCATATACTCCTATTTTCCGCTGTCCTCTTTATATCTTGATAACTCTCTTTCCCTTTCAAATCGTCTATCAGCTGAAACCTTTTCCTACCTCTTTCCCTTTTCCCATCTAGTTTTCCTTCTAACACGTCTTTAATCATACTCTCTCTCCTCAGGTAATGTCCAACCCAGTTAGCCTTCCTCTTTCTGATAGTCTGTATAATCATTCGCTTCTCTCCTATTCTTCGTAGCACTTCATCGTTTTTCATCCTATCTGTCCATTTTATCTTCAGCATTCTCCTCCAAGTCCACATTTCAAAGCTTTCCAAGTATTTTATGTCATTTTTCCTTAGCGTCCATGTTTCTGCCCCATACAATGCTATACTCCATACGTAGCATTTTATCAACTTCTTGCGGATATCTTCCCTTATATTCCCTGTAAGTAGTTGTTTCTTTCTCCTGAAAGCCGCTTTTGCTTTTCCTATTCTAGTTTTGATCTCATCCGTACATTTTGCCTCTCGTGTTATGATACTTCCAAGGTATTTATATTCTGAAACTTGTTCTAATGGCTTTCCCCCAATAGTTATGTTCAGATTCTCTTCTTTACCCGATATTCGAATGACCTTGGATTTTTCTGTATTTATTTCCATACCGTATTTTCTACCTGTTATCACTAGTCTATTTATCATTTTTTGTTTTTTTTTGTTTTGCTACAAAAATGCATGTGTATATGACTATATATATACATATATATATATATGTATATATATATATGTATGTATGTACTTTCAGATATTTTTTCGCTGAAGGGCATAGGCCCGATAAGCTTGCGTGTTTTTTGTGTTTTCTTGTGTTTTTTATATTCGTGTGCTTTACGTGTTGTCTTTCCAGACTATGAGTTAATCAAAATTCGCAGTATATGTATATTTTGAACGAAAATGATACGGTTATGACTTAATTATTTTTGGATGGCATTGTAAAGATTGTTTTGTTCTTACCTTACTTACTTCATGTATACTTGTAATCTATCTGAAAAAGAAAATTCATATTTTTGTGTTAAGTCACCATTCAATGAATTGGCACTTGCAGACAAGCCCTTGGCTTTGGAGGACAAGGTTGGCAGGTCAAAAGTTGTACTGGCATTCATTTTGTTTTCCCTCTATTTATTTATTTTTTCTTTTTCCTATTTTCTATTTTATTGATTATAAATAAATAAATAAATAAAAATTATTATTATTAGCTGCGTTTGCATATCAAGGGCTCTTTTCCTAGCTTCCATTGGCTGCCTTTCATCTATTCCCACTTCATCCTCGTTTTCTCACAATCAAGTCTTCCTTCCGTGGCCAAGTGAAAGTATCCCTCCCACCGCTTTCTTTTTTCTTCTGCTGCGGCGCCGCAACTGCGAACAGATTCCCGATCTAATCTTCGCTATGATTGTCTCATTTACATAATCGGATGTGAAATCTCTCACGGTTTGAGTAGAGGGTGGGTTGGGGTGGGGTGGGGTGGGTGGCAGGGGGTGCTCCGAATCTCTTTCCAGAGAAGTCTTTTATTTACCGCCTCCTATAGCGACCCTTTAAAGGCAAACGCAGAGAGTGAGGGAAGGACAAATGCGGAAGTCTCCCTCGTGAGGCAATTCTATTGTTCGAGCCACTAATTGTAAGCGAGATTATATTTTTCGTCGGCATGGTATGAGGCAGAGGACGAAGCAGGAATTCCATGGCCTGAGATTTTTCTCGGCAGAGCGAAGATCTAATAAAATAAATGTTTGTTCCGTCTGATTGGCACTCGGATGCATTTTTCGAGTTCGTTTCTTGCGAGAGAGAGGTAAACACCTGTGTTCCTGCACATTCATTGTTGCACAGATGCGGTAAACGTAGTCTCCACTACGTTTACCGCATCTGCGCAATAGGTTCTCAGTGGCGTGGATTTAATTACTTGGCGTTCTTATATCTTCGGATAGTTTTTGAGAAATCTCTTACCCTCTGTGAGGTTCCTGATGATTGGAGACTAGCACACGTCACACCCATTCATAAGGGAGGTGACAAAGAAAACCCCGAAAATTATAGGCCGATTTCTCTAACATCATTATCATGTAAGATTTTGGAGCACATTATTGTTAGCAACACAATGCATTATCTCGAGAGTAGATCGCTGTTGATCAGCTGTCAACATGGCTTCAAAAAAGGTAGATCCCCTGACACCCAACTCGGTCTGTTTGTGAATGATGTTTTATCATGCGGCGAAAATAATAAACAGGTCGATGCAGTGTTCCTTGATTTTATAAAAGCTTTTGACAAGGTTCCCCACCGTAAGTTGTTATTAAAATTGGGAAATCTTGGCGTTAACGTTAACGTCATTAACTGGGTTCGCGCTTTCCTTTGGAATAGAAAACAAAAAGTAGTCATCGATGGTAAGTCCTCGAGTGTGGCAGATGTAGTCTCTGGAGTGCCGCAGGGTAGTGTGATCGGACCTATGCTTTTCTTGCTTCATATAAACGACATCAGCTCAGTTGTAAAAAGTAATATCAGGCTTTTTGCGGATGACACCGTAGTCTATAGAGAAATAAGTGGTCCTAGCGACCATCGTCAGCTTCAGGATGATCTGGATGCGTTATCTGTTTGGTGCAAGGAATAGCAGCCTGAAATCAATCAGAAAAAGAGTAACGTTCTAAACTTTTGGAAATCTAGAAGCCCATCGTCCGTGTTTACCTACTCGATAGATGGTTAGAGCATTCCTGTTTCGGAATCCGTGAAATACCTCGGGGTAACCTTGAATCGTGACCTGTCTTGGGACACCCACATAAGACGAGTGATAGGTGCGGCAAATAAGAAGCTGGATTTTGTGCGTAGAATAGTCAGGAAAAGCAGGGAAAAGGTGAGAGAATCCTGTTGTTTATCCTTGGTTGGACCTCAAATGGAATACGTAGCAGCGGTTTGGGATCCATATCAGAGGGGACTCATAAAGGATTTAGAAAAAATAGAGCGGCGAGCAGCTAGATTCGTGAAACTGAATTACGATAAAAACAGAGCGTTACGTTACTCGTTGAAGAGTTGAGTTGGCCATCGTTGAAAGATAGTAGATTACAGGTGAGACTTAAACTTCTAGATAAATATAGGTCGAAGATATTCGTAAATGAAATGAAGTATATTATTCGACAACCAACGTATATCGGACGGAGGGATAATGAGGACAAGATTCGCGAAATAGATAGTAGGACGGAGAGGTATAAGGAGTCCTTTTTCCCTAGGGCAATACGTGACCACAATAGATAAGTGAATAATAATTAGTTAGGAACTTGGTGCGCGGCACCCCCTGCCATCCACCGTCAAGGTGACTTGCAGGGTAATATGTAGATGTAGATGTATCTTAATTCGAATTGCTATCGCACCAATTTCATCCGAATATACAATTTCCTTCCTTATTCATTCAATGTCTTAAAAAATCTACCGCATGGATTGCAACATCGTGAAGACGTCCGCGTCTGTCTCTTCCGGTTTGAGCTGACCTCCGTGGCCTCCAACCCTCTCCTCCTCCCCCTCACCCTCTCCTCCTCCTCCTCCCTCTAGGCGTCTCTTTCTCCTTTTGCTCGTCAGCCATCGTGGGTGCATCTTAATCGCATTCGTCTTTACGTGACTTAAAGAAACATGCTGACGTCCTCTTCGCAATCTCACCCTTTTTTGGATAGCCTAAGTTTATGGGGCTCGGAGGCACCACGCGTCTGTCCCAAGCGCCACCCCCAAGCGCCAGCATCACGGCGCACGCGGGCGCGGTATATTTAGCACGCGGCCTTCTAATTATAGGAGGGAAGTATTCGTGTCGAAGAAGAGAAGAGAGAAAAAGGTGTCATGAAACAGGAGAGCATGTAGCGGAGGGGGGCGACCGGTTTGGAAAGGGACAGCGGGGCTATACGGCTGTGCAGGATGCACCCATCAAGGAGAAGGTGCATTCCAGAGTGCATCGATAACCGTCTTTTCTGAATAAAAGTTGAATTTTATTAGCATGCCTCATCGGTCGACGTTTCACGTAACTGCTATAGTATAAGTTTCCGATATCTGGAATTGGTTTAAACGTGCTTAAAAATATACATATTGGGTTGTTTATATTCGCTTTTCTATAACTTTGATTTCACTTGGTGCGACCATATAGGCGGAGCAAAACGTTTTAACACTGGTTAGCTACAAGAATTGTTGCATTGCTGTTGACGCGCGTTCATTTTGATCCTGTGACTTTATAATTATTTTTCAATATTTTTCTGCCACTTTAAGCCATAATGATGCATTATTTTAGTTTAATGTAATTGTATATAACATGTGGTAGTGAAAATAACCTCATTTTTAATAACGTGCTTTATATAATCCACTATAATGTACAAGTGATCGATTTTTCAAAGTTTAACAACTGTACAAACAAAATAAACCGAAAAACAAGATTGAAATAATCGGTTCTATAAAAATAGGGGGTAACAATATATGTACCTGATATAATTTCAGCAATTAAACTATATTGTAATAGTTCATACATTTTTTTAAGACGATCCAAGAAATTAGGTTTCGTGTACTCGACAAATAAGTAAGAACTCTACTTTTTCCTTTGGCGTGTAAATTGCTCAGGGTTTTCCGAAAGTGAAAGTTTCTTCTACAGTTTCTTCGTTCAATTCAGGTTACCTTCAGGATTCTACTTATGCACATTCGCACCTCTTCTGACAGTTTTTTATTAATAAATAGTGTAATTTTCTATCAAAAATGACGGTTATGCATGAACTAAGTATTGAGCTAAAATAAAATTTAAATGAAAATTAAGGAAACCAACTCTTCTATGCTTTCAAAACTAAACAATAAATATAAATATAAAAGTCACATAATTGAATGCTACAGAAAGTAAAAATGATTTTAAACCTATTGAAGTTCTGACAAAAAATATTAATGAATATTTAATTGTCAATCATTACGCTACACAACTTTTATATGCCCAAAACTGTTTTTAATTTATGGAACATTCAATTATGTGAAATTTAGTTATTTTTTAAATTTTAGTGAATATAAAACGCGATTTTATTTAAATAAATTTGTTTTATTTTTCAGTTTTTCGTCAAACTTAGAACTTACTCAGCTTTCGCAGAAAATATCCTCAAGTGCCTTCAAAATTCAGCATTTTTATGTTTCTATATTTGACTTATTAACACAGTCGACTGATGTCGATAGAACGATCAGAAATCCCCTGACCATCGGTCGTGAGATGTACGATCGTATTATGGGAATGAAACAAAAGAAAAGTTCCGTTACCTGTCGATGCATAAGCAAATGAATGTTTCCCTTCTAACTCTCCCCATCATTGCTCCGGTGATGATTGGTGGCTGTAGATTATTGGTGTTTTTAATCAATTAACCGAATTTCTGAGAAAGAAATATTTTGTTTTATTTATATTATTGTACTTTTAACGGACTTCTCACCAATTCATTTTCTTTTATACTTTCAACGATTATTTGCCTGATATACCTCCGCCTAATGGGTCTATTTAAAGTATTCAGGGATCCTTTCCATGTTATAAGCATCAATATAGGATGTAGCGTGTGCCGATATCAATTAAGAATATGCGATTTAATAATTTAAACTTTGAGAGAATCGTACGTTGAATGACTTGAGAAAAATCCGGACCTCCACCTCACAACATAGAAAAAAAATTTGAACGTGGCTGCCCAGTTAAATTTTAATGCGAAATTCGAAAAAGGATTTGTAAAAAGAGGAACGAAAAAAATGCTCCTAAAGAGGGAATCGAACTCGCGCCCTCAGGTTCGGACGCGCCGACTATACAATCACCGCCAACAAACACTTAATCAATTAGGCGTGCATTAAAACATTTATATCAGTTGATGAGAAATTGTAATATTTAATCGCGATTTTCGGAAAATTCTATCGGCCGTATGCGCCCAAAAGGGGGGTTTGCAGCGATCCTGGAATCCAGAGCTACCAAGTTTCATAAAAATCCGTGATCCCACTACCGTGTCCTCACATTGTTAGATAAAAATGTCTTCCAAGTTTGAATTGCCTCTTTTCACTTTATTGCTATAACGCTGTACGTCCAAGACGCCGGTGGAAATCTTACTGGTAACCAGCGGTCAATGAGTGCTATGCACCTGAAAATCGCAATTTAATGTAAACGCTCACAACATGGGGTCAATACAGCTGATGTAAGAGGAAGAGAGGAGACGAGAGTTGGGAAAGGAAGGAAGCGATAAAAGAGAAATCCGAATGTGGTTTCGTGTGTTGACCATTTGCCTCGAGCTATCTGAAATGTCAACATTGCGCATTTAAACTTCTTCAACTTCGTGTTTGTTTATCTACTTCCATTAACAGGCGCTCAAGCAATTTCTCGGGAAAACCCTTGCTGGCCACTCGCCCCCCCCCCCCCCCCCCCATCTGAAGCGACCCTTGACCCCCTTTGGGAAGACAGAAATAGACGTTTTAAGGTCCTCTGAATACGTTTTTACTATTTTCTAGATTATGTCTCTGTGATAGGAATTTGTACGCGCTCTAACTCAACAGCACAAAAGTCTCTATCCCCGAGTTTTTCGCTCTCTCATACCTACATTCATTACCGATCTGAACAGCTACAAATACTATACGTAAGATCTTTATTTCAAATCAGTTCTGTATTCTAAATATATTAACGTTAGGTATCCAGGCTTCAGAGATATGCGAAATTTTAGGGATGATAAGAGTTTTGGGTAATAAATACTTCGTGCTTCCTGTAACCACTCGGGACTTAGCAATCCATCTACCAGACACAAGTTGAAACGTCTCTATAGTGACTGATCAGATCAAACAGAGGCTCAATTTTCTATATTACTAGTAGTTGGTGTTTGCATTCTGCATGAATAACATCTCAACATAAAAAAACATTCATTTTTCATATTCATCATAACAAATATTTTTTAATTTTAAATATTTCACCTCCGGAGCGATTTTCGTTTTTCCCTTAAGTAAAACTTATAGATTAAAACAATCCCAAAACTTTGCAATTTTAAGAATTTTATACTTTATCCATTATGGGGTACTAATGCTACACATTTCTGCAAATTTTAAAGTTGTAGTACTTCTAGAAGTGAAATAATATTTTTCGAATTGTTTAAAGTTTAAACATTTTTAACGGCCGCCGCAAATGTTTATGGAGAGTATCAAATGTTTATTTGTGCAAATGCACTACTCTGTACATAACTTGAAAATTTCAGCTTCCTAGCTCATCCTGTAATGTCTAAACAGTTATCAATTTGTTTAAAAATTATGAATTTTTAACTGCCAAACAAATTAAAATATCATTATTTGTATAATCCCGATTTCGTTTTTTTACGAATTCTACCTTTTAAAAAAATTTCAACTCCGTAGCACATGCGGAAATAAATAAACCTTGAAATTTTGTTTAAACAATTGCATATTTTTAGCATTCGCATTGTTACACTTTTTGCAGATTTTCGTATTTTCTAGTCGGTTTTGCAAAAAATCCTACTTGAGAAAAAAATTTCGAATCTCCAGCTCATCTGGAAGTGCCAAAACATTAGTATCCTCCTATACATTATATGTATGTTATATCCTCCTCCTCCTCCTCTGTAAGAAACGTCTATATATAATGATATATATATATATATATATATATATATATATATATATATATATATATATATATATATATATTTATATATACATATATATATATATATATATATATATATATATATATACACTAGTAGAAGGTGCTTGCATACTGCAAGCATTTCATCTCACCTTGAAAAATCATTAATTTCTTAGAGAGATATTTCATCATGGGAAATATTTCTTTAAGTAAAAATATATCTCATTGGGACAGATTTTCATTTTTTCCTTATGGAAAAACAATTGCTAATTTTTGCAATTATAGGAATATTACACCTTTTTCACATTGGATTAGTAATGCCACACATTTCAGCCAAATTTTAAATTTGTAACACATTTTTATTTGTTTGGCAATTAAAAATTCTTAAAGTTAAAAAAATACATAACTGTTTAGACATTACGGGATGAGCTAGGGAGCAGAAATTTTCAAGTTATGTACAGAGTAGTGAATTTGCACAAATAAACATTTGAATCTCTCCATAAACATATTGCGGCGGCCGTTAAAAATGTTTAAAATTTTAACAATTGGAAAAATATTATTTCACTTCTAGAAGTATTACAACTTTAAAATTTGGCAGAAATGTGTAGCATTACTAATCCAATGTGAAAAAGGTGTAATATTCCTATAATTCCAAAAATATATAAAATAAAATTTATGTAGGATTTTGGACAAAACCGACTAGTAAAAACAAAAATCATGAAAAAATGCAACAATGCGGCCGCTAAAAATTCGCAATTGTTTAAACAAATTTTCAAGGTTTATGTATTTCCTCATGTGCTACGGAGTTGAATTTTTTTATTAGATAGAATTCGTAAAAAAAACTAAATTGGATTATACAAATTTTGATATTTTAATTTGTTTGGCAGTTAAAAATTCTTAAAATTTAAACAAATAGATAACTGTATAGACATTACAGGATGAGCTAGGAAGCTGAAATTTTCAAGTTATGTACAGAGTAGTGCATTTGCACAAATGAACATTTGAATCTTTCCATAAACATTTTGCGGCGGCCGTTAAAAATATTTAAAATTTTAACAATTGAAAAAATATTATTTCACTTCTAGAAGTACTACAACTTTAAAATTTGCAGAAATGTGTAGCATTAGTAACCCATAATGGATAAAGTATAAAGTTCTTAAAATTGCAAAGTTTTGGGGTTGTTTTAATCAATTACTTTTACATAAGGGAAAAACGAAAATCGCTCCGGAGGTGAAATATTTAGAATTAAAAAAATATTTGTTATGATGAATATGAAAAATGAATGTTTTTTATGTTGAGATGATATG
Organism: Tanypteryx hageni; assembly: GCA_028673005.1. Classification (NCBI taxonomy): domain Eukaryota; kingdom Metazoa; phylum Arthropoda; class Insecta; order Odonata; family Petaluridae; genus Tanypteryx; species Tanypteryx hageni. The sequence goes on along the minus strand of CM054116.1, from coordinate 8,212,542 downwards.
ATTGCAGAATGCAAGCACCAACTACTAGTATGTTATATCCTCCTCTGTAATAAACGTCGATATATATATATATATATATGTATATATATATATATATATATATATATATATATATATATATATTTATGTATATATATATATATATATATATATATATATATATATATATATATATTACTTTGTTTAGTTTGCTCTGGTAAAACTGTCTTAAATTTATATATTTATTTATCTATTTATGTTGTTATGTTATGTTATATTTTTATTGTTCGTCACATTTTATGCCATTCAGGCTGCCTACGCAAGGTTTTGGCCGGGTTTCCCTTCCGTCTTAGGACGAATGCCGGGCAGACTCCACCACCGGAGAAAGCATTTAATCAATGAACTACCAATGGTTCTAATGAAATATAAAAACTTCTATACTTGCATCGGCCCTGAAGAGGTCTTCTGCCTACGCCAGGGTTCTTTCTGATCAGGCCATGTATAAATAAAGCAGAAAAAATGTAAATACTATGTAATGAATGGAATTTATATGGCTTGAAGAAAATTAAAATTGAATTGAAATGAAAGGCACTCGTGTTAATAAAAGACGGAAATCATTTCACTCGATCGAGACGAGACCAACCGCCGCCGTCCTTATTTCGCCCGCTGCTTCAGCTTTTGATTCCTTCGCACGTGTACTTCGTGAACCGACGCGCGCACGCACACTGACACACACGACCGCGCACGTGTCACGCCGCCGTGCACCGCTGCGGCGCGGAAGCGTCTTAATAGCGCCTTTCACTCGACGACCTGCTAAGAGCCACATCCGAAGCACGGCAACTAGTCGGCGCAGGAATCCATGATTCCTTAACCTTTTGTCGGTGTCCCAGTTTATCTACTGGATATTTTGTCAAATATTTTCATTTACATAAAAAAGGAGAGGTTTGCCTTTACCTAGCTAGGATCTTGCGCAAAACGGACTAGAAACCTCGGTGTGCCGCGGCACGCCGTTTGAGGACCACTGATTTAGACGAAGACTCAAGGTTTTACTTTTTTCATAAGAAAAGTATTGCTTCTTTTAACTTACGTTTCTATCAGATAAAATACGACCGCGAGATGTTCGCGCGATGATGCGATGCCGAATAATCGGAAGAGATGAAAGACCAAAAGAAAAAGTCACATCTTCGATGAACTACCCGTCGACAAGAAATATTTGGCGAGTAGACAACGGCAATTAAAAGATAGTGAAATAAACTTATATTGATGTTCTCAATCAGAATTATTTTCGTTGGCAATTTAGACATTTATTTATTTATTTATTTGTGGAAACATCACGGAAAAGGAAAATTATTAGGTTGTAAAAAATTGTAAAACGTTTTCAAGCGAACTTTATAAAACAGTGACAATAAAAAATTGCAAATGTTCGTATTTAGGGTAAAAGCACGATGTCTGGAGAGGAAATGAATGAAATTGATCGGATCGGCGGCGAAAGTGTAATAATTACGTCCTTTGAGGCTATAGTCTTTCATTCTCTTTACCCCCAACGGCCTCAATCATAGGAACCCATTCACAGCCCAATCTAGAAAACCATCTCCGGCCATTCTCCCTTCCTCCCACTCCCTCCCATTTTCCCTCCCTCTCTCTCTCTCCCTCCTCTCCCTTTCTCTCCCTCCTCTCCCCTCCCTCTCCCTCCCTCCTCTCCCCTCCCTCCTCTCCCCTCCCTCCTCTCCCCTCCCTCCTCTCCCCTCCCTCCTCTCCCCTCCCTCCTCTCCCCTCCCTCCTCTCCCCTCCCTCCTCTCCCCTCCCTCCTCTCCCCTCCCTCCTCTCCCCTCCCTCCTCTCCCTCCTTCCTCTCCCTCCTTCCTCTCCCTCCTTCCTCTCCCCTCCCTCCTCTCCCTCCTTCCTCTCCCCCCCTCCTCTCCCTCCCTCCTCTCCCCTCCCTCCTCTCCCCTCCCTCCTCTCCCCTCCCTCCTCTCCCCTCCCTCATCTCCCCTCCCTCCTCTCCCCTCCCTCCTCTCCCCTCCCTCCTCTCCCCTCCCTCCTCTCCCCTCCCTCCCATTCCCTCCCCTCCCTCCCATTCCCTCCCCTCCCTCCCATTCCCTCCCCTCCCTCCTCTCCCCTCCCTCCCTCCGCGCTCTCTCTCTGCCTGTCTTTCTCTCGTTTCCTAGCCTTTCCTTCACGGCTTCCGGTATCTTTTCGGTTTGACTCCATGCTGTTTGCCTACGTTGTTTAAGAGCCCGCAAAACGCTATTTGCACGAGACCTGGCCTCGTTTCCTATTCTGGAAAGTAAATTTAGACGAGGACGCTTAATGTGAAAACATTTGTTTTTCTCAACATCTATAAATTTTTAACTGCTTTCAAATTTGAAATTTCCGACTTCCCATTTCAAGAACTTCGCACGTCACATTCTTCTGCAAATTATTGCAGCAATTATTTTTACACAGCTGCTAAGTACGCGACGGATAATTTTTTAAACGAATGCAATCTTCAACTTTTATTGTAATATATTATGGATGAGCCACTATAGATGGCGCCTGCTTCGTAGACGAAATGCCCATATGATTTTCCTAACATTTTTGTGAATATTAGGACCTATTGACTCAGCGAACTCGATAATACGCTATCCCCAACCTGTGGGTCGCTAAGTTATTCCAAGGAGGCCGCGAGGTTATTTCTAGAAATCGGAAAATTCACAAAACTTCGCAGCAAGTCTTCCTTCTCCAATTGACGCTTGGTTTCCTGTTATTTGCTGAGGACCAGGCATCTTAGAATTTGGCGCGCCAAGCGGGAGCTTGTTTCTCTCTGCGCCTCGCTAGATTACCGTAGAGCAGAGGTTCTCAAAGTGGCAGGCGCGACGGGTTGCCAGGGGAGACGAGAGATTTGTCTAGAACAGTGTTTCTTAACCTCTGGTCCGCGGACCACTGGCGATCCGCGGGCATTTGTCCGCTTCAATCGATTAGTGGCCAGTATACTAAAACAGAAAATAATTCCCGAGTATTCTGAGAAAGTTTTTTAGTAATGTACCAATTATATTTATTGTTTTAATGATATTATAAGGTTCTACAGATATTTGGTGGTCCACGGAAAAACAGCTTCAATGAAAGTGATCCGTGGTGTCGGAATGGTTAAGACCTAAAACCACCAGTCTCAAATCTAAAGATCGATCTTTTTAAATAATTTTTATTTAGTTATTTTATTTTTAAAAAATATAATTTTTATTATATTAAATTATTATGAATTGTTTTCAATTTCTTCATTTGTTTTACATTTCAACACAATCTGATCCAAATTTATTCTTTTAGGATCGAGTCTTCTCGGAAAAACTTGATAGAACGTATTATTCACGCCACAGTTTTAAAATCACCGCTTCAATCAGGCATTCAAACTCGGACATCTGCAAAACAACACCAGCCATCTCATTGAGTGACTATATATATATATATATATATATATATATATATATATATATATATAAAATATAGAGTAAACTTGGGGGAGATGACACACATTTCATCATTTGTTAATAAATATTCACTAGATTGGAGTTTAACTTTTTAAGTAAACCAGATGATTTCAGACCAACCTTTTACAGGCATCAGCACATCAGAAAATTCAGTACCTCTTGCCAATTTTGTAAAATTTAAGTTTCAAAAATATTTTTGAATGAGTCATCTCTCCCACATGGGTGGATGAGATGACTAAGCATGTGTGGGAGAAATGGCCACATGTTATTTAAATGAGAAATGTCTTAAAGAAAAATTATTATTTTATGAACGTAATCTTAGTACAATAAAATAGAAATTAATCAAGATACAAAAAACGGTAAATGTGGTCTACAGAAGTACCAAAAAAAGTCTAAAACATAAAAAGGTCGATATGTTTTACAGAGGTAGGTGCTTAAATAAAGAAAGAAAAAAATCTAAAGTCCATCTTAATCTAGCTCACTGTTGCAATTTATGCAAATGTAAAACCATCCTGGATACTTAGCACACATAGTGTGAGCCCACTTCTTGCACTCCTGGCACTGCACCCACTCCTCTCCAGGTTTGTTCTGTGAGTAGGGGGAGAAGCAACTCAAACACAGGCTATCTTCATCTTCGTCACTATCGGTTCCCCCTTCGCAAAAAAGTTTTCTGCTGCTTTTGGCCTTAGGCTTCGGCTTATTGTTAGTTAGAGGTTTTGTTTGTTTTTCAGATTTGATCTTCAGTTTTCCCATACTTTTTTCCTCCTTGGCAGAAATAAAGTCTTTTCCAGTAATGTGAGCTGCAGACTGCTTGCGTTTTGTTATTTTTGTTCTGGAAAAGACGGAATTGGAGATATGTGGTTCGAAATCTTAGTAGGTGAAAATTTTCCCTTGTTCAGGTCTTTTGATATCTCCTTAGATGTTCCTGGTACTTCAGTATCTTCTGTAGGTGTAGAAGTAGTAGCTTTGACGGCTAAGCCGCCCTCATGATTGAGATTATTCAAGTGAAGGTGTTCTGATAAGGCGAAGGCACGTTCAGGAATGGCAGAAGGCGAGAAAGGGAAAATTCCAGTGGCCTTGAAGCCGGCAGCGCCATTTCGCACAGTAGCAGATTGTACCCAGGCTTCGTTTAACAATTTACCAAAACTTAAACGCGAAATCTTAGGCCAGTCTTTAGCCATCAACCAATTATTTACTGCCTGGTAGAAAAAAGCCTTGAGAGATTTGAAGAAAGCCCTGTCTAGAGGCTGTAGATAATGGGTGTACTGGCTTGGCAGACAAAGTAGCTCAGTGTCATGAGACATCTACATCTACAAGTTACCCTGCAATACACCAATTTGGTGGGTGGCAGGGGGTGCAATGCACCAAATCCTACCTAAAGATTGTCTAACGCAATTCGAAATTTCCTATTGTGATCTCGTATTGTCCTCGGAAAGAAAGAGCCTAGATAACGCTCCGTCCTACAAACTCGAGAGTTTCATGGTCTTTTAAGTGTCACGTATGGCCATCAAAAATCATTAAGACCTTTCCGGGGGTTTTCGTAGCAAAAAATGATTTTCAACCCAGTCATAAAAAATGTTGGTCGTTACATAAGCTGACTTTGGAGGCATGACGACTTTTGATCCTAGTGACATGCCCTCCTCAAATTTAGGCTTCTTATTCGTACCCTTAAAGATATAGTAGGGAGGAATAAAATTTCCATCTGCATTACAGCACGCTTTTAATCTGACGGTGACACCCTTTTCCGCTGATGTAATTACATCCCAGCTACGTTTGGCCGCTACAACTTTGCCAGGTTTATTGTTGAGCTGAAGACCCGTCTCATCAATATTAAAAACATGTCCCGGTTTGTCAAACAAATCATTTTCTGCAAGCAAAGTCTTCAGTAAATGAAAATGTTTCCCGACTTCTTCTTTTGACATTCCTTATGCTCTGTTGTCCGAAACACCTTCTGCTTTGCGGATACTAAGATCATTATGGCGATCCATAAAAGATAAAAACCAGTGAGCTCCTGCTCTACCTAATTCCTTGTTGAATTTATGTTTTAGACTTAGCTTTCTGCCAGATTAAAAGCCATTTCCTGTACATCTTTGCGAGAGGGTGCGAAACCGTGTTCTTGAAGCCTTTTTATGTGCTGTGATATTTTAAGCTCCGCCTCCCCGCCTAGCTCAGACTGAGGTCCTATAGGGCCTAAAGTCCACGTATTTGACTTCAGTCTTCGAAGTAATTTTCGAAGCGTTATATTGTATTCCCGACTTGCAGCTCGAACCCCTAACTCCTGGTTATTGACTGCTGCCATTGCATTCTTTAGTGTTTCTTCAGTGTATGTTGTCCCTCTCGTAGTTTTTCTTTTGTATACACGTGGCATCTTGGAACAAAAAAGAAACCAGGACTTAGTAACATTTAATGTCACGTGTAAGGTCATTTTTAATGTATTACTCGTACAATTTAAAAAATTGTCACATTTGTGTGTACATAAAATTTAATTTCATTCAGGGGAAATTATTGCAGTATTATTTTACTTAAATATTAGCTGAAATGTTTTAAAATAAAATGGGTGATTACTTTACCAAAATGTAAAAGAATTTCTCTCATTTATAGAATTTATTTGACACGTTAAATATTTTTCAAGCACAATTAATTAGCTATGGGAGGGAGAGATGATACACCTAGCCTAAGAGTGTCATCTCTCCCAACTTTTAATGTTCCATCTCTCCGTAAACTGTGGGAGAGATGACACATGCTATAATCCTTATCCATTATGGGCAACAACACTAAGAACACTGAAGAACCTTATTTTGATATTAAAAGAAGCTTCCTACATAAGTAACAATATACAGAGATTTCCAATTACAGTTTGAATAGACAGGGTTTATGTAATGCACTGCGAATGTTCAAGTACTTACATCGCTAAGAAATCGTAAGAAAAGAGAAGTAACATCAAGCAAAACACAAACAGCAGAGTTCTGGAGGCGTAATGGCGACTCAACTAAAACCTGTTACAAACCGTCTCATACGCCCTCTTGCCAACGCGTCGCGAGCTACGTCATCCGTGTCATCTCTCCCAACTTTACATTATATATATATATATATATATATATATATATATATATATATATATATATATATACACACTAGCATATATACCCGGCGTTGCTCGGATTTTTAAATCAATGCAAAAAAAATAATTTGAAGAAGATTTGAGAATAAATCAAGTATTTAAACCAACTTAATATTAAAATAAAACTTAATTGCTCTTCCGTAACCTTGCGGAATTGCATAATTAAAATGCAAGAAAGTAAAAAAAACTTTTAAAATCCCACTTTATAAAGTGGGATTTTTTTGTTTTTTCTTACTTTCTTTCAAGTTAATTTTTATTGTAATGCATGTTGGTATACAATATTTCTTGTCTTCCCATCGTTTTCTCAAATAAATAATTTTTCCCGTATCCGCCTCTAGACGTAGCTATATATAATTGTTCATGAGCAAAGCAGTCGTATGAAAATTCAACACCTGCAACTTTAAAAGATAGCCCTTGCCTAAGTCGTTGTGATCAACGTGGAATTTGCCTCTGTTCAGAAGACTTTGCTGCTCTTGATCTGAGAATGATCTTCGTGGTCGTTTTGGCATTATGCTTGTTTTAAAAAGACTATTTTCTTAAAATAAATCTATAAAAGTAAGGTGTTAAAAATGGAAATTTGAAACCAATATTATGAATTTTTTATTTAGATCTAGAATTCCGGAAACGAAGTCAACCTGAAATCAAAATTTTAAATCTTGAAAATTTTTCTAGGCAATCAGTAATTAGGACTAAATATGTATTTATGAAGAGAAGAAGCAGAGAAAATTATTGTTTCATTATAACTGTATACCATTTTAGATGCCGGAACGGTTAATAATACGTTGTTATTCACTACTATTGTTGGTCAACGCTTGTTAAGTAATCATTTGTGATGATAAATCCGAAGCCTCTGCCGCTGTTAAATTGATTATTTTACTGATGCAAGGATTGAGTTATAGCACAGTTATAAAAATACTTTTAACCCGTAACCACAGGCATTAGAAATTGACGTGCAAACACAGGCATGCGGTCTCTCAGACCCCACGCCAAAAACAAATAATTATGTGAGAAGAAAGAACACTGTATACATTTTCTTAAGTTTATGTTTGAAATAGGGTCTTGGTGAACAAACACAAAAATATGAACTCTCAGTATAAAATATATTCTTAGTAAATATGAAAATGAAAATTTTTTAACACAAAAAAGTAAGGCTCTAATTTTTGATTGGTTACTTTTTAATTTTATACAGAAACTTTAGTATTTGATTTAGTATTTTGCGGAAGGCTTGTTTAAACGCATGAATATAAAAGAATTACAAAAAGAAGAACATCTTAAAAAATGAGGACCCTAAACTTGGTCAATGTTCACTCCGTCGCATGCACCTTTAAGTGTGCTGAACATTTCAAACGTATTGAGCTGCTACAAATAAAACATTGGAAGGCAGTTTTTATTTTCCTTTCCGGACGTGCGACATTCCAGGACGGTTTAACTGCGACATATCATTAGAAATTTCCGAAACCGTGAAAAAGAACTGTCTTGGAAAAATTACGTGAACACAGGCATGCGGTCTCTCAGGCGGGCAACGATACTAAACACGCTCTAGTACGCAAAGGTACAAAGCTAGAAGGCGACTGCCGTACAGTAAACAAGGCCACTTGTAGGATACACAGGTAAACCAAATCTCAAAGGCGAACGAACCCTAAATGAGATTATTGAAATTTTTTGTGCGGTCCGAGAGACCGATGCCTGTGGTTACGGGTTGAGGTCTAGGTCGCTTTCAGTAAAAGGCAGACTAAAACATTAATTTTTATTGCGTCTACACGTGAAATGTTTTTTCAAACAAAATATTCAAGAATATAAACATTCTTATCATTATATATCACAGAGCATGCTAATCGCCAATGTCATGAAAATCCATTTGATATAAGCTGATTGTGAGATGGAATTTAGGTGATAACATTTAAATGACCTATATTGGTAACATTGACTTATTTTTATAAAAATGTATTTAGATGTATATGAGGTCAAGACAACTCTCTGAAACATACTATAATGTGAATTTAATATTTTTTAATAATTTCCACAAAATATTCTTTCATTAAATTTAAATTTATTAGTTTTATTCGAAGGAAGTGGAATATATCCCTTCTCAAAATAGCGCCACAAACGGACATGTATTTCTTTCATTACCTAAATTACCTAAATAAACAAATTCTGATTAGCTCATTATTTAAATTTATACCAAATTTCAATTTTCTATCTATATCCTTGATAGAGTTATCCGCGTTTTAATAACTTTACAATCAGACCAACGAATGGACAGCATAGCGTATTCCAGCTCTTATGATATTCCATCTCGTAAATAACGCAACGAACTCTGGAAATAATTTCCCTTTCCTTCCGTCTATCTCTCCTTCTCGTATTAAAAGCCTTCAAAGCACGCTTAAACCCACAAGGATTGGAATAACAATATGATTTCGAGGGTTAACAATGGAATTGGTAGGCATGGCAACATCCCGTTAAATGGCAAGATTTCCCCAAAATAAATTAAACATTTAATATGAAGGACTTCGAACTGTAGGCGAAAAACGATGAACAGATAAAGAAACCTTGTAATTTTTCCTTTAAGGTGGTCTAGATCTAAAGGTCGTGAGCTCATGTTTTCTAATTTTAATCTCAAAAAGAAGAAATGCCTGAACGTCAAAAAGCCAATTTTTACGTGTTATTTTATGGGGAATGCAAATCTTCCCCTGGAGTCGAACCATGGACGTTCTTCGTAAATTTTCCTTCGTCATAGCATTTTTATATCGGCGTAGATCATCTTTGCCAAACTTCAATTTTATATCTGCCAATTTGATCGAGTTATTCGCGTTTTAAGTATATTCCATGAATCAGAAACCCAGGAATCGGACGTTTCTATAGTATGATGTTATTAGGTACTATTTTTTAAATTTCGGTATTGTTTTGTCGAGTAAAATGTAAATATATTTACAACGGCTACTGAGTTTATCAAAGTTTCTTTTTTGTTATTATGTATTTTCATAATTACCGAAGACTATAGCATTTTTTAAGTTAAACCGTGGGCCTTATACTCAAAAAGATTTGGAACCACTACACTATCTATTCAAGTGCAGTTTGCCAGCGACAGTGGCGCCGTCGGGCGGAGAGAATCGCATTTCGGCGAGAAACGACTTCTTAGGGCGCATTCGGTATCGGCTAGTTAGAATTGCGAGATTAATGAGAACGATTTGCTATGTAGCACATCATCTGCGCGATTGCAAAAACTGTTACCGATTTCACTATTTTAAGCTTAACGAAGGAAAACTTGGGCGACACTTGTTTCGATCCGTCCAAATCGACGTCGGCCCACGGACCTCGCACCCAAGATGCAACACACCCGAACATCACTCTCTCCGCTTCTTCTTCCGGTCACCGCAAACTATCCAATTTCCAACGGACGTGCGAGAACAATTGACCTAATTTAAAGTCGCCGATGAACCCACGTGACGGCGCTGACAGTTGTTCGGCGTTTCTCCGGTCGTCGCGACCCGAAGCGGAAGTCCTCGCGAGGGAAATAGAGGCAAATTCTCTTGTTCGCTATCTCACGAATGGGTTTAATGGGCCACGCGTCCGAGCTGCAGTGGGGGGAGAAGGGGAGGAAGAAGGGGAGTGAGAAGGTGAGGGAGAAGGGGGGGGAAGGGGAGGGATAAGGGGAGTGAGAAGAGGACGGAGAAGGTGAGGGAGAAGGGGGGGAAGGGGAGGGGGAAGGGGAGGGGGAAGGGGAGGGGGGAAGGGGGGGGAAGGGGAGGGAGAAGGGGAGGGAGAAGGGGAGGGAGAAGGGGAGGGAGAAGGGGGGGGGAGAAGGAGAGAGAGGGGAAGGGAGAAGGGGAGGGGAGGGAGAAGGGGAGTGAGAAGCTGAGGGAGAAGGGGGGGTGAGAAGGGGAGTGAGAAGGGGAGTGAGAAGGGGACGGAGAAGGTGAGGGAGGAGGTGAGGGAGAAGGTGAGGGAGAAAGGGAGAGGGAGAGAGAGGGAGGGAGTGGGGGGACGTGCCTTTTTCTCTTGCTCCCTGCTGCCCCCTTCTCCGGACCTTCCATTCGTCGTATAAAAAAGCTTTGCCCTAAATGGACGCCGCGTTTCTCTAGATGGAATGTGGAAATGCATCATCACCTTGCCTATTCCCTCGGCCCTTTGCCGTTTGCGCGTTGCACAAGTCTCAAAATTCACAAGAGAGACAATGGAGAGGCGCGATCTCGGAAGCGCGGTTCGCGGAAACGGTTTTCACTTTTCGGGATTTGAGGAACGCGTGTGTGGATTCGTTGCTAAGGAGACCCACGTCTATCGTCCTCTCTTTCTTAAGGTCCTCCTCTCTTTGCTTCGAGGGATTGCCTCCGCCTAAATAATAGGTGGACGCCATTGAGAGAGAGAGAGGTCATCAGAGAGGCGGTTATTATTTGATGAGGCGTTGAGTTATCCGAGAGGTTGCATATCCGATAAAACTATATTTACCTCTCTTATATTTGCCTGTTTCGAAATCAATACAAAACATTGCGAATCTCTGATACGCAAAGACCTCGAGGACGGCTCAAACACAGGCTGCGGTATTTTCCTCATTCGCCGCCAGGAAGCAATTTTATAGTCGTCCTTCCAAATATGATAATTTGTTCGTAGGCGTGGAAATAGGCAGAGGACGAAACTTGAATTGCAAGGCATGCCGTTTTACTCGGCGCGACGAATATCAAATATAAATAAACGCCTGTTACGTCCAATGAAACTCGGAATCTCAACCGAATTTTTCGCTTACCCCTCTGAGGTGTGAAAGGAAAACACTGTCTCTGCGGAGCCATGTTCGCCCAGAGGCGGTGAATGCTGCGAATGCGAAATAAGCTCTCAGAACCTCGTGAATTTGAATATTTGGTGATCATGTATCCTCATCCGAATTGCTTAAGCACGAAGACATTCCGCTATCCATCGTAACTAACGAAGTCAGACCAAACAATTTCCTTCCTTTCTTTCTCGATAAATTGCTCGGCTAAAGAATATGACCTCATCGAGTGCAAACACGTGTTTTGACAAAGTGAAAACGACCGCGCGTTTCTCTCGAGGTTTGAGTTGGTCTTAAATATTCCTTCTGAAGATAAGGGAAGAGAGAGCGCGTGAAGAGGCCTCTACTTCAATGAGGAGTCCTTTGAACGGTCCCAAACTCTCCCTCCCTCCTTTTCACCTTCGAGGGCGGATCCAAGGGGAGGGATAAAGGGGATAATTATCCCCCCACCAATATGTAAAAAAAATTAATAAAATAATAACAAATGCATATCAAAGAAATTATACTTTTTACGGTATTTATTTTGTTACTCAAAATGTAAACAATTCCAATTACATCTGTGCGCTTTTGAAGATATTTTTAGATGGTATATGTTTCCATCCTTAATTAACATCACAAGGATTAAGCCTGGAACAGCACTAGTCTCCATCTCTCCCTTCCTTTGCCTCTCCCACCCTATATATTTTCCCCCTTCTTTTTTATTACATGCATTTTGTTATCCTCTGTATCTTTATCGTATATATATATTATGTATAATTAATGTATATTTATCTATATTTCATGTGTATATTATTCTAATGTCTTTATATGCATATTTATGAACGTATATGCGATGCTGTACTTACGACCTTTCCTACTGTACTTAATGTTTTCTATATTTTGTTGTACTTTTCCATTGTTATATATGCATTGCACTATGTAGGATTTTCACACACCCATTCTCAGTAGTTGTTTTCCTGCGTGGGTTTGATTCGGAAGTACAAGCCTGTTTTACCTAGGTTTTCCCCACAAACTTAAATCTGTCTTCACTTATATGTTTTTATGTTTCGTATATTTTATATACTGTTTATTGTAATACTTTTATTTTTAATATTCGTGATATTGACGAAGGGTTAAATGTAAGAATGGACCATATGGTCCAAATTTCGCCCGATTAAAGACGATTATCTATCTATCTGTCTCCCCCTCCCTATATCTCTCCCTCCCTATATATCTCCCTCCCTATATATCTCCCTCCCTATATTTCTCCCTCCCTATATCTCTCCCTCCCTATATCTCCCCCTCCCTATATCTCCCCCTCCCTATATCTCTCCCTCCCTATATCTCTCCCTCCCTATATATCTCCCTCCCTATATTTCTCCCTCCCTATATTTCTCCCTCCCTATATCTCTCCCTCCCTATATCTCACTCTCCCTATATCTCTCCCTCCCTATATATCTCCCTCCCTATATTTCTCCCTCCCTATATCTCCCCCTCCCTATATCTCTCCCTCCCTATATATCTCCCTCCCTATATATCTCCCTCCCTATATTTCCCCCTCCCTATATCTCTCCCTCCCTATATCTCTCCCTCCCTATATATCTCCCTCCCTATATCTCTCTCTCCCTATATATCTCCCTCCCTATATTTCCCCCTCCCTATATCTCTCCCTCCCTATATATCTCCCTCCCTATATCTCTCCCTCCCTATATCTCTCTCTTTATATATCTCCCTCCCTATATATCTCCCTCCCTATATCTCTCCCTCCCTATATATCTCCCTCCCTATATCTCTCCCTCCCTATATATCTCCCTCCCTATATCTCTCCCTCCCTATATATCTCCCTCCCTATATCTCTCCCTCCCTATATATCTCCCTCCCTATATTTCTCCCTCCCTATATCTCTCCCTCCCTATATCTCTCTCTCCCTATATATTTCCCTCCCTATATTTCCCCCTCCCTATATCTCTCCCTCCCTATATATCTCCCTCCCTATATCTCTCCCTCCCTATATATCTCCCTCCCTATATCTCTCTCTCCCTATATATCTCCCTCCCTATATTTCCCCCTCCCTATATCTCTCCCTCCCTATATATCTCCCTCCCTATATCTCCCCCTCCCTATATCTCTCCCTCCCTATATCTCTCTCTCCCTATATATCTCCCTCCCTATATATCTCCCTCCCTATATTTCCCCCTCCCTATATCTCTCCCTCCCTATATATCTCCCTCCCTATATCTCTCCCTCCCTATATATCTCCCTCCCTATATTTCTCCCTCCCTATATCTCTCCCTCCCTATATCTCTCTCTCCCTATATATCTCCCTCCCTATATATCTCCCTCCCTATATTTCCCCCTCCCTATATCTCTCCCTCCCTATATATCTCCCTCCCTATATCTCTCCCTCCCTATATATCTCCCTCCCTATATTTCTCCCTCCCTATATTTCCCCCTCCCTATATCTCCCCCTCCCTATATCTCCCCCTCCCTATATCTCTCCCTCCCTATATCTCTCTCTCCCTATATCTCTCCCTCCCTATATATCTCCCTCCCTATATTTCCCCCTCCCTATATCTCAGAGGTTTGCGCGATTCATCATACATGTCGAATTATACAGTTTCCTTTTTATTATTTCTCTGTTCGATTTCGTGTCCTACGGTTGTCAGTATGATCGGCAAACATTCGCCCCACGATCTACGCACGCACGCACTCGAACGCATAATTATTTACCTGCAATTCGCGGTTTTTCGGTTTTCCGAGTTCTCGGTGAACGACCCTGTCGGACGGCAAGGTTCATTTCCTGAGAGAAATGGCGTTCGTATATCCGAGGAATGACCAGTGAGCGACGGCACATGGTGCGTTGACCTAGAATGAACGTCCTTTTGGCACATCTTCGTTTTGGGAGCTTCTCTCTCTCTCTCTCTCTCTTGGGAGAAATCGGATCTGAGGCGGCGAAGGGGAGTAGGGGGTGGACGGGAGAAGGGGGTGGACGGGAGAAGGGGGGGATAAGGGGGTGGGACGGAGAAGGGGGGAGGGAGAAGGGGTGGGAGGGAGAAGGGGGTGGGACGGAGAATGGGGTGGGAGGGAGAAGGGGGTGGGAGGGAGAAGGGGGTGGGAGGAAGAAGGGGGTGGGAGTGAGGTGAGCGAATCCGTTGCTCTTCCCCTCTCTTCTGTCGCCCATCTCCAATCCCATCTCGTTTTGATATTTCCACCCCTTCCCAACTCCGTCTGCCCTCCCCCCTCAACCACTCGTCCGTCCTTATCTCCAGAATGCAAATGGTTTGTTCCTGTGATCGCAAGGCGGCGTTCAATTGATGCGTCCACCGTTCTCATCTCGACTGTCCTCTGACGAATGACCTTTCTTCGAATGCCACTCCAGCCATTCCCTTTTCACTTCGCACCCACGCTTTCATCTCTGTCCGAGTCCCAACCCCCTGCAATCTCCCTTTCACACATTCCACCGAAATAACCGTGCTTCTTGTCTCGCCCTTTTTCCTCTCCCGTCACTTCTTGGTTTGTGACAGGCGAATTCTTTTTATGCGCTATACCTAAAAAGCCACTCTTCTTTGATTTATCAGTCCGTCTGCCGTTATCTCTTTACGTATCTATCACGTCAGTGACGTAGGCCTCCGGAATAATTTTTTTCATGGACTCTTTGTGAGTGAACGTATTCCATGGGGTCGGAAGGAAAAGTTGCCCAGATTAAAAGTGAGTTACGGAACTTTGAAACGTTGGAGGCCCCTGATGTATGTGTATATATATATATATATACTTAGTTAGGACGGTACGATATGATGTACGCTAGGGCACTGGAATTAGAAGATAAGAAGTCTAATGGAATTTGTGGTAAAGGAATTATGAATACGGATGGGAAGATAGTCTCAGAAACAAAGGATATAGCACAGGTATGGGAAGAATACATTAAGGAATTATACAGCAAACAGGCAGGAGCGGCAAAAATAGAACTGGAAAATGAGGAAAACATTGAAGAAGACAACTTAGGACCAAGTATTATGGAGAGCGAAGTAGAAAAGGCGATAGTGGAACTAAAGAAGGGAAAAGCCACGGGCAGCGATGGAATACCGGCTGAGATATTTAAAGTCATAGGATCAGAAGGTCTAAAAGCGATCACGAAATTAATAAGATTTACGACACGGGAGAGTGGCCTCAGGATTTCCTAGAAGTAGCAATGATCCCTCTAAAGAAGAAGCCAAAGGCAATGCAGTGTAAAGATTACAGAACTATAAGCCTTCTGTCACACACATCGAAGATCAACACGAGGATTCTTAATAAAAGGCTGGAGAAAAAGGCAGAAGAAATAATAGGGGAAGATCAATTCGGTTTCAGAAAAGGAACTAGAGATGCTATAGGAGTAGTTAGAATCATATCAGAAAGGGCAATAGAATACAGTCAAGATATCTGCGCATGTTTCGTAGACTGGCAGAAGGCCTTTGATAGAGTAAATTGGGTAAAGTTGATGAAGATATTAAAGGATATAGGTGTAGACTGGAAAGACAGGAGACTGATTAGGAATCTATATGTGACTCAAGTTGTAAAGGTCAGGTTTGAGAATGTGGACACCTGCGGAATAAATATCGGTAGAGGAGTAAGACAAGGCTGCTGCCTATCGCCAACCCTATTCAATATATATGGAACGAGTCTAATGCAAGAAGCTTTAGAAGGCACAGGAGATTTCAAAATTGGAGGAAGGATTATAAGAACAGTAAAATACGCAGATGATCAAGTACTTCTAGCAAGAAAGGAAGAGGAGCTACAAAAAATGATAAATAGACTAGTGATAACAGGTAGAAAATACGGTATGGAAATAAATACAGAAAAATCCAAGGTCATTCGAATATCGGGTAAAGTAGAGAATCTGAACATAACTATTGGGGAAAGCCATTAGAACAAGTTTCAGAATATAAATACCTTGGAAGTATCATAACACGAGAGGCAAAATGTACGGATTAGATCAAAACTAGAATAGGAAAAGCAAAAGCGGCTTTCAGGAGAAAGAAACAACTACTTACAGGGAATATAAGGGAAGATATCCGCAAGAAGTTGATAAAATGCTACGTATGGAGTATAGCATTGTATGGGGCAGAAACATGGACGCTAAGGAAAAATGACATCAAATACTTGGAAAGCTTTGAAATGTGGACTTGGAGGAGAATGCTGAAGATAAAATGGACAGATAGGATGAAAAACGATGAAGTGCTACGAAGAATAGGAGAGAAGCGAATGATTATACAGACTATCAGAAAGAGGAAGGCTAACTGGGTTGGACATTACCTGAGGAGAGAGAGTATGATTAAAGACGTGTTAGAAGGAAAACTAGATGGGAAAAGGGAAAGAGGTAGGAAAAGGTTTCAGCTGATAGACGATTTGAAAGGGAAAGAGAGTTATCAAGATATAAAGAGGACAGCGGAAAATAGGAGTATATGGAGAACCAGGTTTAACCAAGAATAATCACGGACCTGTCTACGGACAGACTACCTATGATGATGATGATGATATATATACTAGGAGCCCGTAGCAGCTTCGCTTGCAATTAATTTGTATTAATCTTACCGGATCATTCTAGTGGTACCCGCGCAACATTTTCTTAATTCAGTCAGAAGCTTGCGCGTTAAAAAATTACCCTAGAGAGGAAAATAATTATACATAGTCTACGCCTTGGCATTTTTAAATTTTCTGCGATTTTACGGCAATGTATTATGGTAATGCCGTCGTCACAATGTTCTTCTATCGCTGTATATTCAAAGGGGAAAAATTTCAAAATCTATCTTGCCTTAGTTCCAATGACTATCGCTGCACACTTTGTTATTGAGGAACTCGCAAACAATCACGTTCTTTCAAGTATATTCAAAGGTAAAAAATTAAAATTCTACCTTACCTTATTTCCATTGATTATCACTACACACTTCATTAAATATGAACTCGCAGACAATCACGTTTCCTCAAGTGTAGGACAACGACTGCTATTAAAATCTTACAGGGCCTACTACGAATACTAATTACGAATATCTGTTATTGTTGGAGATAAAATGTCCGCATTGTTGTATTTCATCAGCTCTCCATAAGTATGATTAACTTTTACAAACCTATGTTATTGTTGGACACAAAATATGCATTGCTGTATTTCAATTACAAACATTTTGCTGATTCAGTAAAAAATCTGAATGTTTAAATGTCATCTTAGAGAGGAAAATAATGATATACAGCAATGGTTTTTAAAGTTTTATGTTATTAATGCTTCAAAATTATTTAATGCAATGTTTTTCATGTATAATGAATCCAACCATTTATTTCATTTTTTATTCGTGAATTATTACCAACACAAATTTTTGTACTTCACAATGTGTTATTTTTCATTTATTAATAATAGCCCATATTCTCCTTATCATCAAATTGCAAACTGATGCGTAGGCCTATTTGCATTAATAAACATTAAATATGTAAAATATAATGATTTTACTTGCGAAAATGGTAATATTCCAGTATTGAAATAAAGATTTCTTCTTTTAGTCAATCGTTTAAAATGCCCTCAGTCCACACGCAGTTTACCGAGTAATAATTATCTGCAATTATTTACGTTGCAATCTATTACGTTTGACGTTGCTACAACAATATTTTCGATGCTTCATAAAATGCGCAAAGCGAATAACGTGATTCTTTCGTCTATTTGTAGGCTTAATAGACGCTGATTGAATCGGAGGCAACAATGCGGATCGCCCTGGCAACACCCGGAAAGAGTACGAAAAAGCCATAAAATGTCGAAAGGGAATGCGGATTGCTGACATTCTTCCGTGTAATGTCAAAATATTGCACGAATAAGATATTGTATGGTTTTATTCTTCGAATAAAGCAAAAACGGAGAAAATTGGTCCATATTTACATATTTTGATGAATGAAAAAAAATCTTGCACCTTGAAAAATCAAAAATTCCGAGTAAATTTATGGGAAAATATAATCGTCTCTCGGAGTCGAATCCGGGACTTTTTCTGGAATTTGTGATTTTTCTAGGGATCACCTCATGGGGGTTTAACGATTGTGAAATTTTCAGCTTTTAATTCCATTGTAAAATGTCCAAAAGTACTGTGACAGACAGGCGGACACTTGAGAATTATTAGATAAGGATATATATATATATATATATACTTATATTATATATATATATATATATCCTTATATATATTATATATATAGTATATATAAAAATAAAATCAGCGAGACGTTGAAAGGAATAGGAAGGAACCAGTGAACACTTAGGCAAAGTTGTAGACGCCCACAGCGATAGAGGAAGGTTTGTAGTTTGAAGCTTTCGGGCTACAGCCCTTCGTTGGCGAGAGAATAACATAAACTAAAACTAAGCGTTACACTGGTGTAATGTATAGATGAAAGAAGGTGCACTTTTCCAGGAATCATTGATAGAGAGGAGACATGGAGAGATTAAGTCGTTCTCGGTTTGGAAATTCCAAAAATGTATTCACAAGTAGTCAAAGAACATTATTGGGAATTTTTACTCGAAGCGACTCAGCTTTTAACGTAACACGTTCGTCAATATGTTTAAACGAAACTGCATATAATGGGGCGGCGTATATCAGGGGTGGCCAACCGGAGACTCTGGAGTCGCATGCGGCTCTTTGAGGGCTAATATGCCGCTCTTTGAAACTTTGGCTGCCTTAGGTATATCGAAACTTTCCGATTATAATGTGCACACGGATTTATCCAAGTGAAAATTATAAATAATTTTTAAATTAAAAAGTTAGGTTTTGTAGTTGTTATTATCTAATATGCAGAATTATACAAATATATGTTAAATATATATTATCGGTTCATCACATATCAATGAGACTCTTCGGTGATGTCCGTTGCAGTATTGTGGCTCCTGGCCACGCCCAGTTTGCCCATCCAAGGCGATTATCAGGGGTCGGCAACGTTTTTCCGTTGAGTGCCACTCTTTAACAATATTCGCCATCTGTGGCCATTCTCGCGCGCCACCCTTCAAATAATTTTGTCCATAACGCTTACAAAGGTGATTCTTATATTTTAATAACATAATGCGGCATCATTACAATACGAAATGCTAATGAAATCAAAGTAAAGTTCTTTTAAATACATATTTTTGTCATTCTTCTTTGAAATATCATGCCATGTAAAATATCTTCGCGTGCCATCTTTTGGCACGCGTACCATGGGTTGCTGACCCCTGACGTTTATCTTTATTTGTGTGACTGTGGGTCGCAATCTTTTTTCTCTGGCATACGATCTTAATTATGATGTAACTACAGTTTTGCACATGTGATCACAACGCCTTCCCGAAGCGCATCTATGGAATTGTGGACCGTGTGCGGCAGGCGGGAGCAATCACTCCGAGCAGTAAATTGCAATGTAAGAAATTTTGTTAACCGTCCCTGACGAGGGAGTCGCTTCTGACGGGGAGTCGCTCCTGATGGGGGAGTCGTTCCTGACGGGGTCGCTCCTGACGGGGAGTCGCTCCTGATGGGGGAGTCGTTCCTGACGGGGGAGTCGCTCCTGACGGGGGAGTCGCTCCTGACGGGGGAGTCGCTCCTGACGGGGGAGTCGCTCCTGACGGGGGAGTCGCTCCAGACGGGGGAGTCGCTCCTGACCGTGGAGTCGCTCCTGACGGGGGAGTCGCTCCTGACGGGGGAGTCGCTCCTGACGGGGGAGTCGCTCCTGACGGGGGAGTCGCTCCTGACGGGGGAGTCGCTCCTGACGGGGGAGTCGCTCCTGACGGGGGAGTCGCTCCTGACGGGGGAGTCGCTCCTGACGGGGGAGTCGCTCCTGACGGGGGAGTCGCTCCTGACGGGGGAGTCGCTCCTGACCGTGGAGTCGCTCCTGACGGGGGAGTCGCTCCTGACGAGGGAGTCGCTCCTGACGGGGGAGTCGCTCCTGACGGGGGAGTCGCTCCTGACGGGGGAGTCGCTCCTGACGGGGGAGTCGCTCCTGACGGGGGAGTCGCTCCTGACCGTGGAGTCGCTCCTGACGGGGGAGTCGCTCCTGACGGGGGAGTCGCTCCTGAGGTGGTGTCGATACTGACACTTGCACCGGACGCGAAGTAGAGCAAATGGACTCAACAAGTTCACCGAAAAACTATTCCGTAACTCAATGTTATTCGTCGGAACAAATAAAACGCAAACTATTCAAAAATTGCGCATAAATGATGCTGCCAAATTGAATTAAATTTTATTCAATTATTAAATCCTTAAGACAAATCATTAAAAACACAAAATAAACTGTCCCAACATTTATATTAGCATTTAATATTATATTCTGTAATTTATACGAACGATAAATGGCAGTTATCATGTATTGCTTTTATTATATATTTCTGTTACTTTTGTTACACATTATTTCAGACCAGAAGCAGGTACACTATTAGAATTATCTCATTCGAGAGGAGCAGAGGATGTCGGCTGAAGGCCCCAGGGAGGCGTAGCTCCCCAATTTTTTCTGTGAATTTCAATTTATATTATTAACTGTTTTATTATTCCAGCGCTTATTTCTTAAGAAAAAAGAAAAATTACCTCTGGCGAACATGGTTTCATTTAGTTCTCGCCTCCGACCTCGCTATCTGCGCCATTGAACCTCACTGCCAAGGCGGTCAAGTGAAACTCGACCGCTACACCGCGAGAAATCTCTTGCGTCGTGAACCCGTTCCTCACCGGCTAGAAGTCTTAATCATTGATCATTTTTTCTCAGAATTCTTTCGTTAACCACGCGCTAATGCGTGTGTCCGCGAGGAGGTTTTCGGACGCTGCGGACGCACAATCGCGCATGCGCGGAAATCGACGGTAGCCGAGGGAATGAGTGCGAGGAGACCCGACGACGCGACGCGGGGGAGTTAAGAAATGGGAGTGAATGGTGGGCATGGAGGGAGAGACGAAAGGGAGATGGAGAGGGAGATTGGGGTTAGCGGAGCGTTAAGGGCCAGGGGCATATAATATATATTGTTCTTGCGGAGCAGAAAGGCGGGAAAAGCTCGAGTTAATTACTTAATTACTTCTCGCAATTTCGATTTCACCGTTTAAAATTGAAATGAAAATGAGAGGGGTTAAAATTTCGGAGCGGCAGATAGGCGAAAAAAGGTGCCGCTTCCTTATGATCGGCACAGTTGATCATTGAGCGTCGGATGAGCTGCCTTATCGCCCAAAACTTCGCTATAGAAGAGGAAATTAACAAAATATTTCACGCCCTATTGAAAGAGCGAGCTAAATAATAAATCTCTATTAAGCCGACATGCAAGTTTCTCATCGCGGACGAGTATACAGGGTGTCCGAGAAAGAGCGGACACATTTCAAACATTTTTAGTGAGAAAATGAATCAAGCTACCAGAGTACGGTTTTCACCGCATGGAAGCGGAACTCTGAAAGTTTTACATACGCTATTTGTTCTGTCCCATGTTGTCATGGAACATGAAAGATCGAGCGCCAAAGTGAATGTTTGGTGTGCCATAACACATCGCAAGATCATTGGTCCTTTCTTTTTGTGGGCAAAACACCGTCGCCAGTACCTGCTACCTTTATATGCTGGAATTGTACGCACTTCCACGAAATCAGGAAATGAATCCACTGGCCATATTCCAACAAGATGGAGCCCCGCCACATTAGGGTTTAACCGTTCGACAATTTCTGGACACGACTTTCCCTGTAAGATGGATCGGAAGAGGCGGACCTGTTGCATGGCCTCCAACATCGCCGGATTTTAACGCCGATGGGCTTCTTCATCCTCTGAGAGTACGTAAAGAACCAGGTGTTTCGCGCACTAGTCACTTCTTTACAAGATTTAAAGGACCGCATCGTCCATGCTGGGGAAGGGTGTACCGTCATTAGTCGCGGGAAATTCGTCGTGAGACAAATTCGTCGCGTGGCTAATTCGTCGAAAGACAAATTTGTTCCATGGCAATTTCGTCGCAAATTCAGGAATCGTTGAGGAAATGGGATATTTAAGCCTGCGATACACCATATTTAGTGTATGGGAAGGGTTGACGATGCCACGCAATTTCCGAATAGATTGTAAAACTTCTGTGCAGATAATTCACAATTGTCATAATAAAAATTTCGGAAAATTTAATTGATGAAATATTTGTGTCTTATCTGATTAGGATACTAATAAAAGGCTTATTCCTCTTGTCAATTTGTGTATGACGCTTTCTATACGTGTTTTAACAAACTTCCCGTCTGTGCAGAAGATTGAGATTCGGCAGGAATCCAGCGCGTGCCCGAGCTTTCGTGTAATAATCAATATCGTGAAAACTATTGAAGTTTGTATTGGCATGCAACCTTCTTCAAATACTAATATAAAATATTCTAAACATTTCATTTGCTGCAACTACCTCTCCAAAACCAATTAGGGAAAAAGTTTACCCGCTGGTCAACTTGCTTACCTGTCTCGACTGAAATTTTCAGATAAATGTTACTGTTATTATTTTGTTTAAAGGCAGTTCATAATTTTTGTTTATTCCTGCATTACTTTGTTGTTATCCGGATTCAGCATAGAAGTCACGTAAAAATTTGTTCCTTTTTATTCAATAGAAGCCATAATATGACGTTGTATGTATTAGGAAAGAAGATATATGCAGAATAAAAAATAGTCATTTTTTATTTTTAAGGTATTTTCCGATTTCAGAATGTTTATAAATGCATAATCAGATTCATCATAACATTTGCTATAGGATAACGTTAGAATTTTAATCTGTCGTGCATAAAGATGTTTTTTACTCGCATGAGGCGAATTGAGACTTCTTTGCGATTGCTATAACAGAATGCGAGTTGAGAGTTGGTGGTAATATGATACTTTAGTCGCGCATTAAATGTCAGTGGCGATAAAAAGATCCCGAAAAAGTCCCGAGTTCGAATCCAGAAGCGTTCCTTCTCTGTTTGATTAATTAGGGATAGCTGAAACGTAGCGTGCAAGCCTATTTTCGATAAAATTGGAAAATATCTACAAGTAGATGCGGGATTTGAGCATTTATAAGGAGAAAAGTATGAAGATTAGCTTTCTTACTGTGAAAATTGAAATATTCGAAATGGCTAAATTTAACGTTTAAATAACATATTTTGGAGAATCTTGGCATTTTAATAGGATACTAGCATAAAAGCCCGTCAAAAATTACGGGTTCAAATTAATAACAAGATGGAAAAGTATACTCCATAAATGGAATACGCAGAGATTTCAAAATACTGTAAAAACTGTATCGAAAGATTGGATGATTCTCGAATTTTTTATCTCCGAAACTATAAGTCGTAATTATATGGTCTCGGAGACTATCTTGTAGTAAATGTTGTTCTCTATCCAAATAAATTTTTTAATCTATACCTCACTCGTCATATAAGAGCATTGGAGAGAAATATATGGATTTTTAATTATTGTTTGCTGAGAGAACCGTCTTCGCGATCGGTGTAACCAAAATATGCGATGCTTTGCTCTGGATTTTCTCGAATTTTTATCTCCGAAGCCAAAACTCGTAATTATATCATCTTGTAGACTATCTTGCAGTAAACTTTATCCTCTATCCGAATAAATGTTTTAAACTATACCTCACGTATCATATAATGGCGTAAGACAGAATAACATTGATTTTAAATCCAGTTTCCCGAAAGAACCGCCTTAGAGATCGATTTAAACAAAATATGCGATGTTTTTCGCGAGATTTTCAAGAATTTCTATATCCGAAACTATAACTCGTAATTATGTGTCCTCGCGGACTTTACTTTAGTGAATGTTGTTCTCTATCCGAATAAATCTTTTAATCTATAACTTACAGATAATATAAGAGTTAGGGCGAGAACAGTTTGGCATTTCATTGTTGCTTGAAGGATGACATTTAACGAGATACGAGTATAAGTTTATTAAAGTAACTAGCTGGAATTACCCGGAGTTGCCCGGGTTTTTAAGTCAAGGCAAAAAATACTGAGAAAGATTTCAGAATAAAATCAAGTAATGAAACCAGGTTAATTTTTATTGTAATGCTTAATGGTATGCAATATTTCTTGTCTTCCCATCTTTTCCCCAAATAAATGAAATTTTCCCGCATTCTTTATCGACAAATTTGGTGACTAATTTTTATCAAATAACATGAACAATCTATGGAATCATTTTAAAAATATAGTTACTTCACTCTAATTGATTACCAGTGAAAGAAACCGCATCATATTATGTGGTCGTGAATATCAAAAACATTAAAAACTTGGGATGGAATGCGACCGGTGGAAACACGTTTGAAGATATATCCAAATTTTGCTTAACCAAACGTTATCCCATGCAAATGCTGATTCTGTGGGTCTAATTTATCACGTGAATACTTTAAAGTTAAACCTACGAAACAAAATGAGTTCTCTGAATTGGAAATCGAATTTGGCGATAAAAACTGTGATGGAAGGTGATATTATAATCTAATAAGTGTAATTGGCTTAAGTTCCAAACTTTATCAAACGTTCCCCATTCCATAATTACGCAAGCGATGTTTACATTGACATTTTATCTATTGTATTGTAAAGTTTTACCATTTCGCATTAATGTCTTACTTAATATTCACATGGATATATGAACCGAAGCCTTTAAAGCAGCAATAAAATTATGTGGATGATGACAATACTATTGATACTATTAGCCAAAGCATAAACAATAATCAACATCTTGGTTACCTAATAAATTTAAGCAGATGTATCGATTTATGTTGCTATAAATCTTTCAATGTTAATGATAAAAGATAACAAAGTTACAATATTCCTTAAAAATCATTTAACTCACTCTAAAAGTATTCATAGACTAAATTTAGGCATGAATCCATTTGTGCCCTTTATCTTGGCGTTGGCAATTCTTCCTCTACGGCGCGCAACGGCTTGGATTTTCCTTGCATTAATCTTTACGTGGCTATCTCCCTTTGAAGAGGACAACAATTAAGAAATTTAGCTTTGTTGCCGCCTGGAAAATGATAACTTTAACTGATAAATTTTGCGCTTAAAGCAAAATCTCGAGCAACTTAGCATGTAATACGACAAAACATGAACAGAATAAAAATATTCAGTTGTTCGTGCGTAAAATAAGTCATTTCCCGTGATCGTAAGTCAATATTTAGGTATATTTATATCCACATCAGTGAAGGGCTGCATGGCATTTTGGGGCTTCTCCACACCATATCCCATGCATTCTTATGGAAATACTATTTTGTTGAACCCATGGGGTATAAGAGACCCCACGGTCTGCAAACCTAGACCAAGTTCTTCCTTTGGTCCATAGGATGGACCATGAAACTTTTGAATCCGATAGCTTCAACGGTGTAAAAAAGTATAAAGAACATACATACACACACACTAAAATATTTATAAGATTATGTAATGTAATGTAGAAGTTATAATCGACGGATTCAGTTGAAAATCACAATCGGGCGATAAATTTTAATAGCGATCACTCATACTTAATTTAATTAAAATCCGTCTAGCGGTATATCAGATGAATGTTACGACGGACAGAAGGACGGACCAGACGTGCACATGACGCGTTCCGCTATTACTGCTTTGCTGGTAAAGAACGCCTAAAAATCTAAAGAAAAACAAACGGCAGAAGTACAGAAATCTGCATGCCAAGTTTCAGCTATCAATTGTATATGGTTTCGTCACAATTTCAATTTAAGATAGTATACAGACAGACAGGCACCCAAGTGTGTGTGCATGTTTAATAAACGCGGTAAAAATCTCCCCATACAAAACATAGCATATTATAAGGAAAACTTCTTTCATCCAAGTAAGTTAGAAAGATCAAGTCTAGCTCGAGACTACCAATCTGCTGCGCATCCTATGTTAAAAAGATTCAGATTAGTTGATAAGGTAACAAGATAGAAAAGTATCCTTATACTAGTAGTTGGTGCTTGCATTCTGCAAGAATATCATCTCAACATAAAAAACATTCATTTTTCATATTTCATCATTACAAATATTTTTTTAATTTTAAATATTTCAACTCCAGAGCGATTTTCGTTTTTCCCTTATGTAAAATTAATAGACTAAAACAATCCCAAAACTTTGCAAGTTTTAGAATTTTATACATTCTCCATTATGGGGTACTAATGTTACACATTTATACCAAATTTTAAAGTTGTAGTACTTCTAGAAGTGAAATAATATTTTTCCAATTGTTTAAATTTTAAACATTTTTAACGGCCGCCGCAATATGTTTATGGAAAGATTCAAATGTTTATTTGTGCAAATGCACTACTGTGTACATAACTTGAAAATTTCAGCTTCCTAGCTCACCCCGTAATGTTTAAACTGTTATCTATTTGTTTAAATTTTAAGAATTTTTAACTGCCAAACAAATTAAAATATCAAAATTTGTATAATCCATATTTTGTTTTTTTTTATGAATTCTCCTTACAAAAATAATTTCAACTCCGTAGCACATGCGGAAATACATAAACCTTGAACATTTGTTTAAACAATTGCGATTTTTTAGCTGCCGCATTGTTGCACTTTTTCAAGATTTTCGTTTTTTCTAGTCGGTTTGGCACAAAATCCTATCTATGAAAAAAATTTCTAATCTCCAGCTCATCTGGAAGTGCCTAAACATTAGTATCCTCCTATATGTTATCTCCTCCTCTGTAAGAAACGTCGATATATAATGATAATAATTCTCAAGTGTCCGTCTGTCTGTCCCAGTAGTTTTGGGCATTTCGCAATGGAATTAAGAGCTGAAACTTTCACAATCGTTAATCCCCCATGAGGTGGTCCCTAGATAAATCAAACATCCCGGAAAAAGTCCCGGATTCGACTCCGGAAGACGATTATATTTTCCCATAAGTTTACACGGGATTTTCGATTTTTCAAGATGTAAGGTTTATTTCATTCAGTCATTAAAATGTGTAGATAGGGACCGAATTTCCCCGTTTTTGTTTTATTAGACGGCTAAAATTACAAAATACCTTATCTTGCGATGTTTAGATGTTAAACGGAAGAATATGTCAGAAACACGCATTTCTTTTCGAAATTTTATAACTTTATCGTACTCTTTCCGGATGTTGTCAAGGCGACCCACATTCATAGTTGCCAATTTAGGGATTTTGTCGCTAGATTCAGCGACTTTTTACTTCGTTTAGCGACTATTTTTTTGTTTTAGCGACATCTCGCTAACTAAGCGATTTCACTGAATCTAGCGAAAAATTTAGCTATTCCTTATATTAGTGCAAATACATACGATATTAACCAGAAAAATGAATTACTCTTATGAAACTTAACACATACCAAATGTAGAATAAATTGCAGTTGTTTGTTATTATATATTATCAACGAATCAGGCATAATCTTGAAAACTATGACATTTATATTTGAAGTATATTATATCTTGATCTTTAGTGCTTGTTCTGCAAATCTTTATTCAAACTACATATTTACATTTTGTGGTTTGAATGTTGAATCATCATGATAATTAACATAGTTTATTTACAAACATGTGCAACAAAATAAAATGTCCATATTTATGTACCCTCGGTAGGCAGGCGTAGGGACACCCCTTCGCAACTTTGTATGTACTTTTCTCGGAACGTCGATCGTCGCGGATACATTTGAACTCTTATACATTTATAGCTGAAACTTTGTAAAAATTCTGTGTTCAGTCCGTCATAGTATTTCACTCCGAGTGCTAGCCACGAGTGTTGTCGTAAGTGAAGAAGCACCTTTTGTATGTGTATATCTGAGCAATTGGTTGCTTAACATTTTGAAATTAGATATCCTGGTCTCTTCAGTTTTTAAGTTTGTTTATAAAATATTTTAAGTTTTTTACCGTTACTAACATGGATAACAAGAAATACACTCAAAGTTTTCGTCTGGATTGGCTGAAAGACTCGAGATATAAAAACTGGCTCATCAAAGGGCTTTTGTAAGTTTTGCAAGTGTTCATTATCGGCAAAAGCTGGTGACATCAAAAAACATCGTAATACAGTTAAACACAAAAAAGCAGAAGCTCCGTTTAGCTCTCAAAGGCAAACTACTCTTCAGTTCCAGAAGAAGAGTAATGATTTTCAGAAGAAAGAAGGATTTGTTGCACTCTTCATAGCAGAGCATTGTGCAATGAAAACTGTGGAACATCTGAATGATTTGTGCAAAGCCTGTTTTGGTGATAGTAAAGGTTGTAGTGACATTAAACTTCATCGAACAAAATGTAGTGCTTTGATTTGCAACGTGCTTGCCCCGCATTTCATTGAGGATTTAAAATATGACATAGGGGAAAGTAACTTCAGCTTAATTATAGACGAGACTAATGACATTTCCGTAACTAAACTGTTAGGTATAATAATTAGATATTATTCCCAATCAAGAAAGAAATTTACAATGACATTCTTGGATATTATAGAACTATGTAACTGCAATGCAGATGCAATATGTGAATCTATAAAAGCTTCCCTAAAAAACAATGGGTTAGATTTACAGAAGCTAATCGCGCTTGGAACTGATAATGCGTCCGTTATGACTGGCGTTAATAATGGAGTTTATAGCAAACTGAAGTCTGATGTTCCTAACTTGATTCTATTAAGATGTGTGTGCCATTCCCTGCAACTTGCTGCTTTTCATGCGACCCGTGATCATATGCCAAGGAACCTTGATTTTCCCGTTAAAGAAACGTATAATTGGTTTTCTTATTCTGCTGTAAGACAAGCTAGATATAAAGAACTTTATTCCTTGTTAAATAATGGTCTATCTCCCCTAAAATTAGTACAAATGAGTCAAACAAGGTGGTTGTCCGTAAATAGTAAAAATTTTAGAGCAATGGAATGAATTAAAGGAACATTTCGAGAAAAAACGAGCGCTGTCATACAGCTTAATTGTTGTATTCAATGTATTGCGATAAGATAAATTTTGTTTTTTGTTATTTTTGAAGCCAATTTTAGGAGAGGTCCAAGCAGTCAATAAGAAATTTGAAGCCGCTTTGAATGATCCCACCAAGTTATTAAATGATCTGGTACATTTAAATGATTCCCTTTGCTCGAAGATCAACAATTCAGAAAGTACTGATACCCTAAATCGACTAAATTCACATAAATATTTAGGATATGAGTTTGAAAAGGAAATATCCGAATGCAAATTTTCTGATGAGATAAACCGTCAGATTCGTGAAAGGTGTAATAATTTCCTAGTTTTACTTCAAAAAGAAATTTAAAGAAGATTACCGGAAAATGTTCGTACTTTGCAGTTAATGTCTTATTTGAGTGCGAGTAAATGTCTTCAACCTATGAAACCAGAAATACATAATCTAGCAAAAATGTTTGTAAAAGATGCATCGATTCTGACTCGTATTGATTTTCAGTGGAAAAAACTACATACGATCATGTGGACAGAAATTTCAGATACGTGTAAACTTTGGCCAGAAATAGATAGCTATCGAGATTCAACCGGTGAAAATCCTTTTGAGGATATTTCAAATGTAGCTTTAACTGTACTGACCCTACCCCACTCAAATGCTGATGTGGACCGTCTATTTAGTGTCATGAATATTGTAAAATCAAAACTACGAAATAGAATGAGTATTAAAACATTAAAAGCTATTTTGTGCATTAGGTACGGTTTGAGAAGGCATGAGAAATGTTGTTACAATTACGAACTGTCCGAAAGTGTTATAAACAAATTTGGATCCACTGAAACATATGTTGATACAGTCAAAGACAAAGATAAAAGTGAACAGACAATTGAGGAAGACGTACTTGAAACAGGGTTGTCTTATTTCGAAGAATTACTGTAGAGTGGCTTCCAACTAACTTTACATATTTGACCTATATATAAATGAAAATAGCATTACTTTTTATTAATAAAAGACTTCAAAAAACCTACATTATTTATTTTATTTGTAAAATATTATCTTTATTAATATTATATTCATAAAAACGAAGGTAAGTGTATTATATACATAAAATAATCATTATTTTGAAATATTGAAGCACTTTTAATTTTTAACTACTTATTTAGCGATATTTTTTGAGTTTAGCGACTTTTTAGCTACTTTTCAGGGTAAATTTAGCGACATGTTCAAAATAATTTTGGCAGCTCTGCCCACATTGTGGCCTCCGATTGAATTAGCGTCTATTAAGCCTTTAAATATTCGAAATAATTGCGTTATTCGCTTCGCGAGTTTTATGAGCATCGAAATAATTGCTGTAGCAACGTCAAATGTAATAGATAGCAACGTAAATAATTTCAGATAACCTATAAAGCTCATTTGTATTGAATTGTATTCAAAGTAGCAGCCTTTAACCCTATGCACTCATATTTTTACTTTCTCCACATACGTAGTATGAGAAAGTATTGTTTTCATGAAAAAAATCGAACTCGAGATTTCAACGGTAATACATGTTTTAAGGCTCCCTGAACACGTTCTGACTAGTTACGCGATGATGTCTGAGTGTCTATCTGTCGGTCTATATGTGATAGATTTTTGTGGGCGCTCTAACTCAAAAACTATTAACCAAGTCAACGAAAAATTTTATATTTAACATTTTTATAAAAGTTAGAAGATCTGATTAGATTTTAATAAAAATCCGTCTACCGGAAGTGGGCGCTTACTCTTGTCACTTATCCGTTATTTTGAAATACTTGCTTTAATATTTGATAAATGTAAAAATGTACTAGAATAAACACTGTAGGAAATTTTATTTTCTACAACCTTTGTTTGATACATTTTTCCATATAATGCATTGTTTAAGAGATATATTTTAGCTGCCACCACCACGCCACCTAACGAAGACTATTGTGAACAATTGACGCTTAGTTACGTCTTAGTAACGCTCCTTTTTCTTTTCTTAATTGTCAACCGGAAGTCAATATTGACAACGATCCCAGAGCTAACAACATGTAATTTGCCATATAAATATGGAGAAAGTCATGTGTTGCCCACATCAGTTTATTTCATGTTAATTCTTACATTTTAACTTCTCTTATTTTCTTCTAAACTGTTGGAATCCGAGGTGTTTTGAGTTTCACCCATCAGACGTCGCCTTTTCCAGAGTTACACGTTTAGAAGACATCAGAGCGAAGATCATAGAAAGTTATGGACAAGGAAAGATGAGAGATGGTCGTTTCTATACAAGAAATATTGTTTATAAAGAAATACTACGAGATTTTTTTGGAACATATTATATGAATCTATAAAATCTTTTTCGAATATTTCTGTTTTTATTTTAATTTTTCTAACTACTTCTTACTATCGGAATTACCCGTTGCATATATCAACAGTAAAGTCTGTGTGTGTTTACATATAAGTTTTTAACAAACACACCCCTCAGAAGTTAAATTTAAATCACACTACAAAGTCCCGTTGATGTTCAACGGGTAATTCCTCTAGTACTCCATAAATGGAATACACATAGATTTCAATGGCGTTCTTAATGGGAAGCACCGATAGAACGGTATCGACTTCTAGATATTATAAAGAGCTGAAATTTGGAGGGAACCTTGGTGTTGGTCCAAAACCATCAGGAAAAATTGAAAATTCCAAAATTTCCCCTTACAACGTGATCTTTTACACCCCAAAACGTTCATTTTCAAATCCCATTAGAAAACCATTTAAATCCGTACAAGCCTTTTTATAATTGCATTTTTAAATTACTTTTAATTAAGGCACAAACTCCGGACCTAAATTAGAAGACGGGAAATTGAACGAAGATTATTTTTCCTGAAAGTAGAACACGAATCCGTGCCGAATTAGTCCAATTTTTCGATTTTTACTGCATAAAAACGGGATTTTATACAATTTATAACAATGGCCAAATATTGCTGTCATGACTACGAGACAATGCTTTTCTTCGGGAATTTATTTTACGTGTTAATAAATCTGTTAGTAGTTAGTTAGTGCCACGAACTGAAAAGTATCTTAGTGTAATGACGTCACCCTCAGACCGTGACATTTAAAAGGGAAAACATAATTGGGTGCGCAGACAATACTAAGAGGAATATTGCGCTGAAATTTTCAGGGTTTGTAGATGCCATAAATAGACTAGCAAATAATATGAGACCACTCCTGTAGGATTCCTAGGTTCGACTCCAGGCACTCCGGCATTTGAGTTTTTCCTGTGTAAATAGCATTGCGGAATATTTGGCAATTGATTTACGACGGTAATTTTCATCAAGTAGGAGGAATGAAATTTGGTGTGGTCGTTACAGGGCCCCAATGCTTGCATTATGCAAGCACCGATTACTCTATATATATATATATATATATATATATATATATATATATATATGACTTAGGAAATGAAAAGGTAGTGATGAGGGTGGCAACAAGGTGCTGAAGGAAGCCCAGCGGACACTTACCAAGTTGGCAGGCTGCTGGGGGCGTCAAAGAGACACGTAAAAAAACACGCACACAACAAAAACACGCAAGATTATCGGGCCTATGCCCTTCTTCAGCTATAGAGTAACTGAAAGTGACACACTGGGCGGGGAATGACAGGGTGATATAAAACATAAGGTACTTTTAGATATGCCACGGACCTGAAATTTGGCAGGATGATAGGTCATTAGGTACAACTAACCATAAAAATCGAAAATTCCAATTTTTTTTATTTTTAGGGGGGTATTTTTTACCCAAATATTCCATTTCGATACTCCATAAGAAAAACATGGAAATCTGTGCAGAACTTCATAAATTTGCATTATTAAATTAGTTATAATTCAGATAGAAACTCGGGAAAATAAATTTTATAGATAAAAGAAAGAGATTTCTTATTTTTGAAGACTAAATTCAAATCGGTGCCGAATTGACGAAAAAATGTTTTTAATCGGAAAAAGCAGATGCTCAACAATAAAGAACTTCAGCTACCATAGCAACCAGGACAATGCTTTTCAATGGGAATTGGCAATCCGTATTATTATAGCATCGCTTTAATGCTTTTTGATAGGGAAATTCTAATTATCCCATTGTTTTAAACCAAAGACGTATACATATAATGATGCCATAATTTTAAAATGCGATATATGCTATTAAATAAAAGAACATTACTCCTTTAAATTACGGGGGTTGATGAACTGAATATAATAATAGCTATAATTTAGTGCTTCTAAAGAGAATCAGTGAATTGTTTTATAATGCAATTGATTTAAAACTACGGCGTAAACTTTTAACGACGTCAAAATCCAAAAACAGGAAGTATTAGAGAATTGTGGAAAAAAGTAATGTCGCGTTGGAGCTGAAATTTTCAAGTTATTTAGAGCTTAGTGCACATACCCAAATAAACATTTGAAAATATCGATGAAAATGTTATTGCGGCCGTTAAAATCTTTTAAATTTTAAACAAAAAGATAAATATTATTTCACTACTAGGTAATCTACAGCTTTAAAATTTGGCATAAATGTGTGGCTTTAGTACCCTACTGTGGAAAAAGTATAATATTCTTCAAATTTCAAACTTTAGGGTTTGTTTTTCTCAATTATCGTTAGATAAGGAAAGAACGAAAATCGGCGCAGAGGTGAAATCTTTAGAATTAAAAAAATATTTCCAATGATGACATATCTGTCTGAAAAATGAATGTTTTTTCAAGGTGAGATGAAATGCTTGCAGAATGCAAGCACCTTTTACTAGTACATATAAAAGCGGATGTGAATAAATCGGCGAACTCCGCGTTTTCTTCATTTATCATATGAGCGATGTAATTAAAACGTTGGTTCGGCGCGCTCGTTTGATCCGCCGCACGGTTAATCCGCACAAGGATAATCGGGGTTCTACCATACTATACGTTTTTATGCGGAGAAATTCTATGCTTGTGTTTTACCTCTGCGTTCTCGATACAAATCTATTGAATCATGAATTTGTTTTAAGGACTTTCTGTTCCGATTGCAGTGCTGGATTCCACCGGTCGCTACTCGCAAGGGCTGTTCTGGGGAAATGGATTCTGGATCGGCTCCAACTCCCTCTGCAGGGAAATCGACTCCAACGCCACCTTAACGGGAGCGTCTAGCAACCGATCGGACGA
Source organism: Tanypteryx hageni (assembly GCA_028673005.1). Classification (NCBI taxonomy): domain Eukaryota; kingdom Metazoa; phylum Arthropoda; class Insecta; order Odonata; family Petaluridae; genus Tanypteryx; species Tanypteryx hageni. The sequence continues at coordinate 8,178,262 of CM054116.1, read as the reverse complement.
CGCCAGCAGATACTTCGAAAACGCGCCCATCAGGGTCGCTTTCCACATTCTCAAATTTAAAATGAATCTCACCGACAGGTCATTCGCATTCAAGGTAAGCCCTTTAAGTAACGGTTCTGAAGCCGTGCGCCGCTCGAAACACACAGTAATTCCTTTTTAGGAGACTCTTGGTAAAAATAAAGTTGAGAACTGACGCTCTAGAATGGAGGTGCCAAAACTTTTTCATATCATGGGCTACTTTCAGCCTTGTGATTGATTGTCTTGCGGGCTGCTTATTTTTTTAGAACATAAAAAGGGATCGTATTAATGAATTAGACTACAAATTTACCGTAAAATGCATTTATTATCTAACATTTTTTAAATTTAGCAAAATATATAACTGATTAATTTATTTAAATTTTATATTTATTTCCGCGATTATGGGTACGTTTTCACTGCATATCTTCGGCTAGTGATTGGTAATTGGGGATGTTACTCGAAACAGAGAGACGGAAACAATCTTCGAGATGTTCATTGTTGAGTGCAATTCTGATTTTTTATTTAATTAAGTTCATATTAGAAAATATCGATTCACATAACTGGAAGGAAAATACGCATTCAAAATTAATGCGATGTTTTTTATATTCGGAAACTTTTCAGATAAAACAAGTTTCCAGAACGTTGAATCATTATACCTTGCTTTCAACTCGATCTCATTTTGCAACATAAAGATTTCATCTCCCAGGTCTGTTTCATCTATGTTGAAATTATCTTTTATTTTGCTTGAAATGCCTTCAATGTCGATTACGGAAAAAGGATTTAAACAAAATATAGCAATGGGTCCCAGCTCTAAAATCTTGAAAATGCTCTTCAAATTCTGTTCCTAATTTTATTAACAAAACAATGTAAATTTCTGATTTTATTGATAATAAATTTTCGCTTACTCCCTGTTTAGTAATCTCTTTTGTTAAATATTTCAAATGTTTTACCTAACTCTTTTTAATTGAGAAATTATCACTTGTAGCTTACTTTTAAAGCTATTCACAAAGCTTATCATTTCGGACAGGTTTTTATTTTTTCCTTGGAGCTCCATATTTAATTTTTTCTATAAAATTGTAGCGTCTGTTAGATAGGTAAATCCAAAACTAATCAACGTCATCAATTTCTTTATAGACATCTCTCCTTTCACTTGAAAAACTTTTAATTTCTGTCATAAGCTCCAAAAACCTTTCTAAAACACGCCCTTTATATAGCCAGCGAACTTCAGAATGTAGTGGTAAATCACTATATTCTTAAAAGTTCCAAGTATGCGCAGCTGCAAAGCTTTAGCCCTGATTGAGTGGACGATTTTTACGACAAGCATTTTTGCCGACTTTCCGCACAGAATTTTGGAAGCTGAGGATCTGCCTTACAAAGACCTATGAATCCATTATTGCAAGCTCTCGTTGCTGGGGCTCCATCAGTAGTAATGGAAACAAGTTTTTGAAATGGTTAGGTTTCTATTGTTGCAAATTTCTCAAATGCGGAATATGTCGGTCTCGGTGGCGGCGGGTTAACGTCCTCGCCTGCCAATTCGAAGGTCGCGGGTTCGAATCCCGCCTAGGTGGGTTTTTCTCCACCTAGGGCATGGATGTATGTGTTCGTCTATTGTTATTGTTAACATATTCCACTGTAAAATGGCTACAAAAGCTGTATGTGGAATTATTAAATAAATAACAAATATCTTGTCCTCGAGCTCTACCCTCCAATGGAACTAATTTTTAAAATTCCTCTTTAGTGCTATAATCTTTGAAAACCAATCGCACGCAAGTACGAAAATGTGCTGTGTCAACATTATCTATTGGTTCATCAATTTGCAAGGAAAAATATTCACAAGTGGACAAGCCCTTCTGCAGCACCCTTGTGGTATCGTTTGCCATTGTCTCAATCCTTCGAGTAACAGTATTTCTAGATAACTGGACATCACTAATAGCTTCCATTATTGCACTCTTAATACTGTGGCTGTCAAATAATGAGTCACTAGCTTAAAGGAAAGCCTCCTTAATCACTTTACCATCTTCAAAAGGTTTTTGTGTTTAGCTCTAATGTGAGAACAGGCCCGACGATAGGGGAGGAAGGAGAGGGGTCCACAGTACCCGGGCCCGCAATTCTTCAAGGGGCCCGGCCGAGTATACCGGTACGTTGCATATTTGTACTGTTGACAAAGTGGATGTGCGGGGAAAGGCGTTAACAAAAATTATGGTGACCGGAAATAGAGATCTCCGTGGTTTCCTAATATTCCTGGTGTTAACATTAATTATTTATACGGTATAAATATGTACTATATATGTATTCAATGTTTTAATGCAACCAGCATAAACTATATGGACTTACATTTTCAAGAAGTTTAATTGGGATTAACAATAAAGGTAAGTAATCACTAGCTATTTATTTATAGGTATCCTTAGTTATATTTATTTAAGCAGGAATATTTTTATTTATAATTACAAGTTCAATGCCGTATTTACTCGTGTATTCGTTATATTTGTTTCATTTTTATGTTATATTCATTAAATTTTTTTGGCTTTTTAAGGTTAACACGTTATTTTTTCAATAGATATAGTCAATTTTCAGAAATGACTTGTTGCTTTTTAACCCTCATATCTACATGCGGACACCCAAGGGGGGCCCGTCATACACTTTGCACCGGGGCCCGCGTTAGCTCTCGACGACCCTATGTGATACACACGCAAAGAAGCAACAGTAGCGGCTATAGACTTAACAGTGGGTGGTTTGAACAATGATTGTTGCTTCTGTAAGTTAGAAACAAGTTCTTGCACTTTCGTTATCCTAATTTCAGATTTAGCTGGTAAACTCTTAGAAAATTTCATATGAATTGTATTGAAATGTCTCTCAATTTATCTCTTTTAGGTTTTGCAACATTTGCATGACAAATTAGGCACGTACATTTATCTTTAACCATGATGAACAAGAATTCGTCTTTCCACTCCTAATTATAGTAATAAGTTTCTTTTTCTTTTTTGACTGTTCAATGTTCATCTTTATGAAGGGTTTAATTGCAATGAGAAAAAGATACAATGTAAAAACTTCCAATTGTAGCAAATAGCGACAAAATAAATAATCGCGCAAGATCGTAAATAAACGATGTTAAGACAAATACACAATTTAAATATATCAAAACGATAATGCTTTTTTATAAATAGCTCAATATTACCGTTATGTTTAAAAACCACTAATCAAGAAAAATCTGATGTGGCCGCATGACTTTCTCTATACCTATAATATTTCTAAAAATTCTAAATAAGTTAAATGAGAATGAATATTTTAAGGAATTGCGTTAAAAATTTAAAGACTATACAACGAATAGAAATAAACTCAAAACATAGCCTTCTGATATTGGATATACCCAGGAATCTCCAACAATTAAGAAAATAAAAAGGTGCGTTACTAAGACGTAACTAAGCGTCAATTGTTAACAATAGTCGCCGGTAGGTGGTGGAAGCTAAAAAAATAGTTTTAAAAATATCTATTAACCATTGCATTATATGGGAAAATGTTTCAAACAAAGGACTGTAGAAAATTAAATTTCCTACAACATTTATTCCAATATTTCTTTTACATTAATCAAATATTAAAGCAAATATTAAAATAAACGGATGTGACAAAAGTAAACACCTACTTTCGGCTGACAGATGTTTACCAAAAACTAATCAGTTCTTGTGACTGTCATAAGAATGTTAAATATAAAATTTCGTGGTGACCAGATTGATAGTTTTTGAGTTAGAGCACCCACAACAAAGCAGTCACAGACATCATCGAGGAAATGGTCAAAACGTGTTTAGGGGACCTCAAAATGTGTATTTCCGTTGAAATCTCGAAATCAATTTTTTTCATGAAAACAATACTTTCCCCTATAATATGCATGGAGAAAGAAAAAAGTGACTAATTTTTTGGCAAGTCAGAAGGAAATTTACCTTACCATTTCTGAATCAAAACATCCAGGCCTGGTTTCGCTTCAATCGCACAACATAAAACTACATTTTTACCGGCATCGTGACCAACGACTTTCAGGTAAATAAACATTGTACAGTAATACGCCAATACGTACCTAAAAATCACGACGCCAATCAAATCAACATAGATTGAAGCGAGTTTGTCATAAGAATCAATGCAACAAGGGACAGTGCGTGCAAGCCATCAAAAAATTTAGCTATTAAACAGTTCAAACGAAGGCGCCCATAACTATAATGCAATTAACACCGTAAGAAGACGTAATAAAACGTTTTACTAAAATTAAAAGGCATAAATTCAGATATTCAGAAGATAGGAGATTTTAAAAAATATCTGTCAATTGAAATTTGATTTTTGGCACTAGTTTTCGGGAGGATCTATTCTCCCGTTCTCTGTTAAGTCATTATAAAGACTTTTTACCTTTTCCGATGCTCGGTAAACGTTCCATTTTTTCTATCCGACAACTGATTAGGATTATCAATAGAATATTTCTCGAAAATTTCACAATACTACCGAACGCTACAACAAAACTTTTGGACTAACAATAAGGGAATTTTTAAGACCATTATTTTCTGTTATCGACTACAAACCGATTTATTGGCAATTCGTAACCGTAATTGTTTTTGTTTAGATGTTTTAAAATTTTATATTAATTAAGTTTAGTAATTAAGGAAGCCGAAAACCGAAAAATCTCTGTTCAAAAATAAATTTTCAACATAAAATTAAAAAGCAAAATTAAACCAAGGCTTTAAAAAACTGCAAGAGCAACGAAATCCTTTATATTAAAAGAATCGCTGTGTAAAATATCCTCTCGAAATCAAAGAATAAATAAATACACAAAAAATTTAGGTTTACTCAATCATCACCTGATTTAAGGCCTTTCCTCGGCTGCTGATAACACGTGTTTCTGCGATCACCGAAATGTTTTACTAGAAATAACAAATTTGTATTAATTCTTAATTCGCATTCAATTTTAAGTGAAGATTGCTGAGATACATATATGCTCATATTAAAAGCAAGACACAAAAAAATGAAATATACTAACATCTCACAAGGGGCAGAGCAGAATACCGACAAAACCACGAAACCGGTGTGATCTTTCCTCGTCAAGTTTCAGAGAAGGACTGTCAGAATACAAGGTTCAATTCATACGGAGGAGTGAAAGCGTATGGTACAGTAGTCCCTAAATTTGGGGAAAACACGAGGGATCGTGAAAACATTTTACCAGGAAATGGCCCACCGGTAGATATTATCCTAAAAACGCATGCTCTTTACTCAGTTTGGCTGCTACTCGCCTGCTGCTTAAAAAGACATCGGGCACTAATCCTGCGCAAGTAGGTCACCCGGCCCCCTGTTTGTGTGGTTTGAGGAGACGCGCAAATTCATCTGTTCCGTCCTTCGGAAGGGACGTTAAGCCGTTGGCCCCCTTGTTGCTCTTCGTTAAGAGTAGGTTAATGCCGGCACAGTGTTTCTCTTCTCCCCTGCTATCCAGCTATTCATTGCACTACCTCTTAGATACCCATTGCGCGTAGGAAGAGGTGAATCTGCTGGGAGAATACATACATTCTACTCAGCTTTATACGCTAAATGCCTGGATGCATCTGCGGGCGACACTGACCCTCCTAAAGGGCGACCGGTTCACTGCGGGCGACGTAATGGGCACCACTGCTCTAGAGCATTGGGTTTTCAAATTGTATTCCATGGAACACTAAGGGAGGTGCCACCCAGAAGGAACTAGCTACTGGCAACAACCGACTAGCAACTAGTGACTTCTATACCCACACAGAAGGGACTAGTCGCAACGGTTAAAAGTAGATAGACTGGGACTCGCGGCGGTCAGTCTCTTGAGCAGACCTCAGCCTGCGAGATACCTCTAGTCCTCGGCTGTGCCAACACTTCCTCGAAGCCCGAGCTCACCCTTCCCCTTCGTGGATAAGCACAAATTAATCATACTTTTTAATACAATTCTGATAAGAATGCATCCCTGTTTAACACTGTTGGTAGTTTCTCGACTATTCACGTCTTCTAAACAGCTCTCTATGGCTTTTTTCCATTTAAAGAAGGATACGAACACCGTTCAAAACGCAACTTGAGTGACGAGCAACCGACAAACCCTGTTGCCACTTGCCAATTGGTTTAAGGTCGCTTGAATTGCAAGGTAATGTCGCTTAAGTGTTGCTTTCTCTATTTCTTAGAAAGGGTCCGACCGCGAAGCAACGTTGCCCGAGTTGCGTCGCTAGTTGCCAGTGTCTTCTGTGATGCACCTCCCTTAGGGTTCCAATATTAACGCGATGTTAATTAACAGTAGAATACATTCTAAGCGTCGAAATAGTCGACATGATAGGGAGGACAAGGAGGCAGTAAATAATAATAATAATAATAATAATACAGCAGCGCGAGAGTGATCCTTGCGTAGTAATAGCGATAAACTAAAAATCATCACAGTTAAGTGTCACAGACATTCCAAGGAGGGAGGCCGAACTCGAACATTTTATTCGTAGTCTGCGTGCTGATGTAGTCATAGGTATAGAAAGTTGGGTAACGGCGGACATAGCCAGTCAGGAGATCTTTCCTCGTGACTATAGCGATTTTAGAAAAGATCGATTTATCCGGTCGGGATGTGGAGTCTTTATAGCAGTTAGCAATAAATACGAAAGTTACACAATACAGATTAATGACGACGAAGTCGAAAGTGTTTGGTGTAGTGTGAAACTGTAAAACTGTAAATATATGCGCCTCTTATCGACCAGCAAATGCGAGCGTGGAAACTATTTATTATCTAAAGAAACAAGTGGCGACGCTAAGTTCGATTAATAAAGAGAAAGCCATTATAATCGGGGACGATTTCAATCTTCCGTTAATTGATTGGAGGCATAATTGCTTTTATTCCGGTGGTAGAGAACTTGAATCTTGCGAGCCTTTACTTCAAACTTTCAGCAAACACTCATTGTATCAGTTAATGAGATGTCCCACGAGATTCAATAATATATTAGATTTATTGGCTACTAATATTGTTGAGCGTATGAATAGAATATTTGTTGCTGAGGGAATAAGCGATCACAAGGCAGTGTACCTGGAGTTTCAGCAGAACATTGCGAAACAGGTTAAGGCTAAATGAAAGTTTTATGTATTCGCCAAAGCCGATTTCACAAGATTTATGTCTTTTCTGCGAAATAAGTACCTAATTTCTGCGAGATAACAGATATTGCAGACGCGGAAGAATCCTGGTGCATGTTCGGAGATGATGCAAAAGTGTACAGATAAATTTATTCAAAGTAAACTGAAGCGTAAAAATTCAGAACCTAGATGGTACAACCAGGAAGTTAGTAGCGCTCTCCGACGGCAAAGAAAACTCCACTCTCGCGTAAATAACACATCCTCAACAGCTACGGTCGAACAGATTGCAACGTTAAGGCAGCAATACAAGGAGGCGCGCTCCATAGCCAGAGTGTCGATGCGTAATGTTTAACAATTACAAAAAGAAGGTTTTACAGGATAACTTGAAAGAGAACCCGAAAGCATTTTGGTCATATGTCAGAGAAGTCCAAGGTAGAGGCCCCACTATTGCGTCACTGAGATCGGAAACGAGAAATGTAGTTCATGATGGTGCGGAGAAAGCAAACCTTTTAAATCGACACTTTCAGAAAGCTTTTACTACTAATGACGATGAATGTGAAACCCCTATTCCTATGCATCAGGGCGATTCGATAAAAGATTTGATATTTTCCGAAAATGGTAACGCGCTCCAACTTCATTCAGTTAAACCAAATAAATTTCCTGGGTCGGAGGAAATACCCGCGCGAGTATTGAAAGAGTTAGCTTATGAGATCGCGCCGTATTCGAAATTTTTATTCGAGAAATCCATTGCGGAAGGTGTAGTTCCTAAAGATTAGAAGGTGGCACACGTTACGCCCATCCATAAGGGCGGAGACAAAGAGAACCCCAAAAATTATAGGCCAATTTCCCTAACTTCATTATCGTGCAAGATACTTGAGCACATAATCTTTAGTTCTGTAATGCGCTATTTAGATAATCCCTCATTGCTTAGCGGATGCCAGCTCAGATTCCGGAAAAGTAGATCATGCGAAACGCAGCTCGGCTTGTTCGTGGATGATTTCATAGGAACACTACAGAGAAAGTACGCGAAACATGTTACTTATCACTGGTTAGACCACAAGTGGAATACGCCTCATGCATATAGCATCCGTACGAGAAGGGACGCATAATTCGATTAGAAAGAGTTCAGCGCAGAGCGATCAGATTCGTAAAACAAAAGTACGAACATAAGGAACATTTGAACTGGGTACCACTGGTGGATCGTAGATTGAACTCAAGGTTGCGGCTTCCGAAGAAATATAGATCGGAATGTCTAAAAGACGGGGAATAATTGAAGCACCAACGTATATAGGTAGAAACGACCGTGATGATAAGATACGTGAGATCGATTGTAGGACGGAGCGTTATCTAGGTTCGTTCTTTCCGAGGACAATACGAGATCACAATAGAAAATTTCAACCTGCGATAGACAATCTTGAGGTAGGTTTTGGTGCATTGCACCCCCATCCACCCACCTATTAGGTGAACTGCAGGGTAACATTGAGATGTAGGGTTCCGCGAAAGCTTTTATGGGATTCCGCGAGGGAAGGCAAATGGTAATAGGTTTCAGTACTGATTGCCACTGGTCAACAAAGATTTTGTTAAATGTCAAATTTCAACTGTTTCTTATGTATATTTAGTTGATTTCAAAAATTAAGTCAGAATTTTTCTATCACCCGCAATTTTTGTGTAACAGACATAATGATATACAGATTTTAGCGTATAAATAAATATTACTTATTTGTTCATAGAAAGAAACAGCAACTTTGTAAATGTTGGTTTGTTTATGTGTTTATTGCTAACATGAGGTCATTGTTTGCACATTACCATAGTCCAAAAGCTATGAATCATCACCTTGGATCACTTTGCTCTCAGTTGAATGTCAGATTTAATTTGTGAAACATGCCTAGTGTCTGTGACTCATAGTCCAAAACCTATAAGTCATCACCTTGGGTACGCAGCTACTAATGTAAATATGCTGAAACTTTCACAATGTCTGATTATCCTCTCTTTCTTCTCAGTTGAGTGTCAGGTTTCATTCGTGAAACATTCCTAGTGTCTGTGAGTTCTAGCTTAATGGTGAATATTTTTAGTGTGTAGTGTGTGTTTTTTAAAGGAAACATGCCTCGACATTGTAAAAGTCACCCAAACAATTTTTGGTATATTTGTGGTGAGTTAACGTTTAAGGCACAGGGGCAAAATATTACCTCTCTAGTTAGTAAATCATATGAGCTTTATTTTCGATGCAAAGTAGTTGATCAGGACAAATCTTGGGCCCCTCACATCTGTTGTGCTTCATGTGTAGCACTACTGACTGGCTGGCTTAAAAGATCCCGACACATGACATTTGCAGTTCCCTTGGTTTGGAGAGAACCTAAGGACCATTCATCAGATTGCTATTTTTGCTTGACTAACATATTTGGAATTACATCTAAGCCTAAACATACTGTAAAATATCCAAATCTTCCATCAGTTATCAGACCTGTGTCCCACGGTCCAGAGCTTTCTGGACCTAAGCTACCAGAAACATGAACCTTAGATGAAGATGATGGTGATGTTGAGACCCGGAGTGACTCAGGAGATGAAATACAGGATGACCCAGCATTTATGGAAAGCCTGACTTCCTCTAACCCTCACTTGATAATTTAGTCTGAACTCAATGATTTGGTTCGTGATCTTAATTTATCTAAAAGTCAAGCAGAAATTTTAGTTTCAATATTAAAAGGATGAAATCTTCTTGATCAGGGCGCTATAATATTTTTTTTCCGTAAACGTCAGCAGCAATTTGAACATCTACTTTCAAAAGAGGGAGATCTAGTTTATTGCAATGATTTTGATTCTCCCCTGGAGGCCTTGGGGAAGCAGCACAATCCTCAGGGGTGGCGTTTGTTCATAGATTCCTCAAACATGAGTTTAAAAGCCGTCCTGCTTCACAATGGAAATAAGTACCCATCTGTTCTACTAGCCCATGCTGCTCACATGAAGGAATCGTATGAAAACATGAAACTTCGGCTAACCAGTATCCAGTATGAAAAGTATCCTTGGTATGTCTGTGGAGATCTAAAAGTGATTGCTCTGTTACTTGGGTTACAGCTTGGATACACCAAATTCTGTTGCTTCTTGCGTGAATGGGATAACAGAGATAGACAAAACCACTATACATCAAAAAGCAATGGCAAAAAAGAGAAACACTCACTCCAGGAAAGAAAAACGTAGTTAGTCAGCCACTGGTTAGTTCTGAATAAATCTATTTACCGCCATTGCACATGAAACTAGGCTTGATGAAAAATTTTGTACAATCGATGGATCGTAAAGGACGTGGATATCTCTTCTTGAAAAATAAATTTGCGAGAATTAGTAAGGCAAAAATCAAAGGAGTATTTGTGGGTCCTCAAATAAGGGAACTGATGAAGGATACTTTGCTTGAAAGCCAACTGAATGAAACTGAAGCATCTGCATGGGCATCTTTCAAAAAAGTAGCCACCAACTTTCTGGAAAACTACAAGGCCGAAAACTACAGGCAACTTGTGAGTGAGCTTCTTGTGGCCTACAGAGCAATGGGGTGTAATATGTCTCTAAAAATACACTTTTTGGATTCTTATTTTGACTTTTTTCCGGAGAACCTCGGGGCTATGATCGACGAACATGGAGAACGCTTTCATCAGAATATCTCTGCTATGGAAAACCGCTACCAGGGAAAATGAAGCCCAAAAATGTTGGCTGACTATTGCTGGACACTTAAAAGGGATGTTCCTCAAGCAAAGTTCAGCAGACAATCCACATCAACCACATTATAGGTTAGTAAATATATACTAATTTTTAACATATAATAAAAATACCTTTAATTTGAATGGCATACATCTTTGGATTTATTTAAAACCCTGGGTGATAGAAAATTGTGGTAAACATATTTGAAATTAGCACAAAAAATCCTATAAGAATCACCATCTTCTTACCATGTAACAAAAACAGTTTTCTTTTGTTATCCAATGTTACCTTTTGCATCCTCAACGCTCTACTCCTTCGTTTGGGATGCGGGAAATATTCAAATATAAGTAGCTTCTGAAAGTTGAACCCATTGCCATGGCCATCACGACTCGGTCTGCAAATTGGGAAAACAGTCATTCACGCGGAGTGAAGCGGAATATCGCGTAAGCGTTTTATGAGTGAAAAGTCAATATTTACTTTTTGCCCACGCACTAACGCTTTGGAAAGATTACGTCCTAAGTTTCAGCGCAAGTGTTAAGGAGGTTGTGTTGGAAGGAAGCAGAGGACGATGTTACGGGCTCGTTAGTGATTTTTACGTAAAAGGTTGAGTTAGCGATTAATATATATGGTTTAAATAATGCGGAAATCATTCTTTGTACGATTATACGCATTTTCAGGTTTGAAAAAATCAAGCATTGACAAACTAAAATATGATTTTTATTTAGCTATTCACGGAAATGAAAATGAAATAATTCATCTCTTCGCATTGTTAGCCAATTCAGGAATCATACGCACACCTCTTGTTAAGTGGTCAATACTTAAAACACCAATTATGTTACCTTCACTAAATATTATTAGGATTAATGAGCGAACTAATTTATTCAAATATTTGTTAATGGATATGCTGTTTGATAACCAATTTGTCTATCAAAAAAGCTTCCAGAACGGGTGAAATACGATGGAAGGTGTAAACCTTAAATTCTGTTGATGCAGGGACATTTTGGGGGCTATAATAGTCGCTGGAAATAAAGAGAAGAAATTATATCGTTTCCGGTGAATGTTGACTTGCCCGTGACAACCACAAGCTTTTTTCACTCACGAGTTCGTGACTAAATTTTACTTATAAAGAATTTCATCTTTATAAGTGAAATTTAATGATGCGCCGCACCGTCCCACGCATGATCGAGAACTTGACAGTGTGCTCCAGTGAAAGTTAATATAGAAGTCGTCCTAAATATGTTTTTTCTTCGGCGCAGTAAAAGTCGGAGGACGAAAATGGATTTGCGAATTCGAGTATTTGGCGGCAGTGCGTCGGATTTGTTCTTTTTTGGTTTAATTGGATCCAATTTCCTGTGCGAAATTGTGGAATTCCCAATGCAATTTCATTTTAAAATTCGTGTCGTGCGCCCGATACCTTCTTTTTCTCCTTTTCGATGCCAAAGTTATAAGGATTACCGAAGCACCACGGCACACCGCTGTCCGTAGCGACCGATGATATAAGGCTAAATAATTTCTTTTCTTTCTCTCTCGATGAACTGCTCGGGTAAATATATTAACCGCAGCAAGTGCAAACACCTGTGTTGGTGTACTGAAAGCGTCCGACCAGCCATGTCATGCTAACATGGATGTTTTCTGACTTGTTCAATCAGTTTCCCCATGGTATTTTTATTACCGCAGAAAGGAAATTTCATCCCATGAAAGCAAAAATAACCAAATCCGACGAACGACCGCCAGGTATTCACAAGGTAATGAGAACTTACTGCGTATCTAACACCGTTTACCGCGCCTTGTGTGCTTTCAAGACACACGACTGTTTAGTTTCCTATTTCCTCGATTCGTTTAATTTGTTTGTAACTTTTTAAAATTTAAAATCTATTGAACAAATTTCTTAAGGAGGATAAGGTTGCGGCTCGACTCAAACTTGCGAACTGGAATTCACCGATTGCCACATGCGGACACCAGGAAGTTTCAGTAACACCACCAGTAAACTAGCAATATTTTTTTAAATCATTTAGTGCTGCCTACTTAATATTTTTCTGTCCGCAGTTGTGACCGCAAATACTTCGTCTTCTTTACCAGCGAAGCGGTAATAGCGGAACGCCGGTATCACGTCATAACAGCGCATGAATAACAGCGAACGTCAAAACAGCGAAAACAAAAACGGCGAACGGACAAAACAGCGAACGTCAAAACAGCGAAAAATCGGAATGTAAAAAACAGCGAACGTCAAAATGGCTAAACACAGTTTAGCAAAAGTCAGTATTGTTGTTATTATAGGTAATAAATAATTGCTGGTTATCAAATTTGAAATAGCCGGAAATGTTGAACCAGAAAATTATAGTTATAAGTGAATATTTCAAAAATGCGCTGAATTTACTGGAATTACGAAAATTAACATAAGAAACGAATCCTGCATCCTATAGAAAAATTTACCAGCTTTTTTAGTGGTAGTAGGTCATTATCAAAAGCTTTTTAAAGATTTATTGTGGCTCCAAACTCGTTTTAAAAAATTCATTCGTATTACTTAGATCTAAATTACATTAGTTATACATAATGGGTGACTATGATACAGAGTGCACGAAAGAAATAGAAAATATGTAGTTAATGAATAAGGACATATATATTTACATTAAAAGTCAAAACTAATACATTTTCAAAATTACTGTTAAAACATTACAAAAGATACTTGAAAGTACGTTTCATTTGAAGGTATGTTAAAAATTGTAAGAAAAATATTACAAGAGATAATGAATTCAAAAAGCCTTATCTACATCTACATGTTACCGTGCAATTCACCTAATTGGTGGGTGGCAGGGGGTGCAATGCACCATAACCTACCTAAAGGTTGCCTATCGCAGGTTGAAATTTTCTATTGTGATCTCGTATTGTCCTCGGAAAGAACGAGCCTAGATAACGCTCCGTCCTACAATCGATCTCACGTAACTTATCACCACGGTCGTTCCTGCCTATATATACATTGGTGCTTCAGCTATTACTAAAACCTCGTCTTTTAGACATTCCGATCTATATTTCTCCAGAAGCCGCAACCTTGAGTTCAATCTACGATCCTCCAGTGGTACCCAGTTCAAATCCCTCAATAATGAAGTGACGCTTTCCTTATGTTCGTCATTTTGTTTTACGAATCTGGCTGCTCTGCGCTGAACTCTTTCTAGTTGAATTATATGTCCCTTCTCGTACGGATCCCATATGCATGAGGCGTATTCCACTTGTGATAAGTAACATGTTTCGCGTACTTTCTCTGTAGTGTTCTGTACTATTCTACCTATGAAAGCCAGTTACTTGTTGGTCGCGCCTATAACTCGACGAATGTGCATGTCCCATGAAAGATCTCGACAAATGGTTACTTCTAAATATTTAACATACTCGGCTGCTTGAATTTTTATTCCATCTATTTTATACTCGAAACCTACTTCTATATTTTTACTTTTCCAGAACATAATTGCCTGGTTTTTATTTGTTTATAGGGAAGGGATTATTATCATGGGCGTGGGCAGGTGGGGGCAAGATAGGGGCAGTTGCCCCCCCTCTGGAAAAGCGGAAAAATAATCCCACGAACGAGATCGAGTATGCAGCAGAAGTAGGGGACCCTTATGAGAGGGTCCGCGTACTTAAGATGGAGAAGGTTCAGAGAAGGGCTGCCATATTCGTGATAATAAATTACGATGCTAGGAAAAATGTCTCTCCATTAATTGAGGATTTGGCGTGGTGATAGCTCGAGGATCGCAGACTACAGGCTAGACTGAGGCTACTAGAAAAGTATCGTTCGGAAGGATTAGCTAGAGAGGTGAATTCATTAAAGATCCCACCTATATTGGTAGAAAGGACAATGAAAATAAGTTTTTAATATTTTGTTTACATCAATCGCTAAGACGGTTCTCTCAGCAAACAACAGTTAAAATCCATGTCTTTCTCTCCCATGCTCTTACATGACCTGTGAGGTATAGATTACATAATTTATTTGGATAACGATCAACATTTACTACAAGATAGTCTCCAAGACAAAATAGATATGACTTATAGTTTCGGGAGTAAAAATTCGAGAATTGCCCAATCTTTCGATACCGTTTCATACGCACATATTTCCCATTTTAAGAACGCCTTTGAAATCTCTGTGTATTCCATTTATGGAGTTATACTTTTCCATTTTGTTTTTTTCGGGGATTTTTTTTCGTAGTTGACTTTTAACGCGTGACTGAAGCATTCGTGGCAAATTTCAGTCTTCTAACTAGTCGGTCGGGATGTTTGTTAAGAACACGTTCAAAAAGCGTGACACAGAGTGACAGAATAAGCGTTTTATATTTAATGACGATATAACCTTGAGAATTAAATACTAAGTGTTAAATTACAAAGAAAGGACACATCGCCTGTATTCTACCCACAAAAGTATTAAATTACTAATGTAAGAGATAAGAACGACAAAGCAGTTAGGTGAATCAGATCGTCGCAGAGGCGTTAAGGTCAGCCAAGGTCATCTCTCAGATGGTTACGTCAGCGGATGGATTAATAGTTTCAGTATTACCGTATTATTCGGGCTATAAGACAAACTTCTTTTTTCATAAAAATGACTCAAAATCAGCCTGCGTCTTATAGACCGAAGGTAAGATTATTTCTGTATTTAGTAATGACACAAACCCACTCATCCCGAAAATGGAATAATTGGTAGTCATTCGCCACAAAACCATTAAAATGTGCATTATTAATAATTAATAGTGAGAAAATTGTTAACATATACAGTAAACCTTCATGCAACGTGAATTCCGACGACGGATTTGCATTATTATGATGCATTACATGTCCGCTCACAGCTATTACAATTTCGGTGCGTTTGCGATGCTTGATGCGGTTTAATTCCTAATCAGCACGTTGAATAACGCAATTAATGCCACGGTACATGAGAATTCCGATAGATGTAGTAAAAATGTTATAAATATCTAGGGTAAATACTGTTACGTGTATTGAGATTGCAATGGTAAAAAGATATGCTTACATTAATATCTATAAGCTTCATGTGATTGAACACACAAACTGAAAGCGAGCAGCAGATCGTAATTTCGGTGCATATCCTACAGAAAAATATTCCCTGAATGGAGAGAACAGGAGGAAGAAGAGAGGAAAAGAGAAACAGTCTTCGTAAGGTTGGTCTTAAACGGCCACAACTAGAGGAGAAAGTAAAAAATGGATAGTAGAACAGAGGAATTTAGGTATTGCTGTACCTATCGATCAAAACGGTTATGAATGAAGCAAAATGAGTTGCCGAAGGAAAGGACTAGTCGAGCGCAGGTATGTATCGTTATTACATTTGCATTCCATTTATTAGGAATTTAAAACTTGCACTTAAGTTTAAAGAAGTACTATCAGGAAGTGGTGTCTATACATGCGGCGCACTCCGACTGCCTAATAAATAGGAGTATCGAGGGCACGCAACACTCATTTAGCTATAAAGATTTCGAAGTTATTATTTATGTTTTGCATCATCCCTATTGCGAATTAAATTTATCAAAAACGTTACATTTAACTGTGTCACGACATAATATTATCTTAAAACATTGCCAGATACGGACTTCATCATGGCTATAAATGGTGCACGACGTGGCCCTTACTAAACGCTTTGGTGAAACAAAACACTTTTTTCCTGGTTTGTCTTATAAACCGAAAATACAGTATTTATTTTTTATTCCAATTTGATTTCATTAATAATATTGGAAAATATTTTATTCACATTTTGTATTCGTAGACGAACAACATTTACCACAGAACAGTCCGCGAGACCACATAATTTCGACTTATAGTTTCGGGTATAAAAATTCGAGAATCGCACAATCTTTCGATACCGTTTCATATGTATTTCCTACAAAGAACGCCTTTTAAATCCCTGTGTGTTCCATTTATGGAGTAAGTATACTTTTCCATTTTGTTTGATGAGAATATCATTCGTCGTAAAAGTGCTCCAAACAAGTTCAACGTAAATATTGTAAATAATGTACCATAAGTTTATATATATATATATATATATATATATATATATATATATATATATATATATATATATATATATATAATTAAGTCAATACATATAAAAGCATTATCTCTATTTATTTATAATTTATTTATTATTAATTTATAATTTATTTATAAAAATTCATTTTTTCATATTTATATTATTACTTGTTTATAAATGATATTATACATATTTATGACACACAATAATTGTAATAATTATAAAGGAATAGGATAGTCACTTTGTGGTCGAACTACGTATCAGCATTTGTAAAACGACTTTTTACGTTGGCTTGGCTGTAATAAACGTAACTTACACATTTTCACAAGTGAATCTCAAATGCAAACGCTGTCTCTCGGGACGAAGGCAATTTTTTCGCTGATTCCCCCATTTGCAGTATATCACAATGGCGCGTGTGTGTTTCGTCGGTGCGCGTTGCGCGTTTTATAAAGTGTTATTTTTCTATGTGCGCTTACATTGATTGCCAATGATTATCGTGATACTAAACCATAAATTGCATATTCTCGCGCGAACCCCAATGGGACCGAAAGACAAAAGGTATTCTTACGGTATAGTGTATAAACTGGAAGTCATGAAGTACGTTATAATTCGTGGGGATTGGCAACCTTTTCTGCATGTAGGGCCACATTCTTAGTTTTGAATGCTTTGGAGGACCGTATGTTCCCATAGTAATGAAAATCAAGTCGAATTAATTGACTAGCGTTAAAGCTTCGTCAGAAAAGGCCTTGAGACTGTCAACTCACCAAAAAAACATCCAACTGTCTGTCAAATTTTACTGATCACTTTTCATCATAGATTCGCCGAGCACGTCAAGCGGTCTCGAGTGCCGCATGAGGCCCGCGGGCTGCAGGTTGTACGCGCCTGCTATAGGAACAGAGCAGCTGAAAGTCGTTTTGGTCCTCCTCCAGAAGAGAAAATGATGCGGGAATGAAGGAAGTAAAAATAAGACGTAATGAATGCAGACAAGAGCAAGA
The DNA here is from genome assembly GCA_028673005.1 of Tanypteryx hageni. Taxonomy (NCBI): domain Eukaryota; kingdom Metazoa; phylum Arthropoda; class Insecta; order Odonata; family Petaluridae; genus Tanypteryx; species Tanypteryx hageni. The sequence goes on along the minus strand of CM054116.1, from coordinate 8,160,454 downwards.
AAACTTTACGTTGATGTTCTGCGAAGTGGCCGCAGCTGGATGAAAAAGTTAATAACTGTGTAATAGATCATAGGAGGAATGGAATTGCTGTATCGACGAAAATTATTTTAATAAAAGCGAGAATAATAGCAATTTGGAATAGTATTGCTGATTTTGCTAGGTGCGAAAGATTCAAGAAAAGACATGGTTTAACTATTCATACTAAAACTAGAATAGCGGAGAAAATTCCGGTCAAATACGAAAATAGGATTATAAAATTGAATTAGTGTCATAAACATGAAAAGAAAATGCCTTGATTCAGGAAAAAGAGGAAAATAACTCTGACGATCGGCAGTGGACGTAGGAGTCAAGACAGTTACGATAAATACTTTTGGTCACGAGAAGGTCCAAGATACGATCGTTTTTGCATATTGTGCCTAAAAAAACGGCGTAAATGATAGCCCCAAAATCATTTAATAACCCTAACTTTATTACAAATGCAGTATGATAACCTAACTAACAAGGAACCCAGAGGTTACAGTGAAATAGGCAGGGTGGCAGGCGGTCTTCTCTCCAGCCTCCTGAGCCGGCGAGCGAGAAACAGGAGCAGCAGCGCCGAGCGGTCACCTGGTCACGGGCGCGTGCAGTCGCCACGGCGCTCAGACAAAAACAGGCGTCGAGGTCGTCCCCTCGATGGCTTTTATAGGCCCCGAGCCTGTGGCGGGCCCATTAAGCGATTCCGTCACAGGCCAGGATACTCATGACCGCACCGCCGCGGGGATAAGTCCCTTTCCTTCTCCGGCCACAGGTCCTAGAGGGGTCGAACCGGCCTGCGCGAACGGTTCATCCTCCGTCTCTACTCCCTCAGCCTTTCTCCCCCGTCGAGTGAAGGAAGGGGCGTCGCTTCCGGCTCCAGCCGACAGGCGTAGACCTCGGTCCGATTCCAGCGTCGATACCTTTTGGTTTTCCACACTCCACTCAACGTTTAACACTCAGGCTTATCAGCAGGACCTCAACACCTCCACCAGCCCTTCACAACACTTAACCACTCAAAAATTCTCATAGGAGTCCAAGGCGCCAGCACACCTTTTCGGCCACCTCCCGCAAACAGGTGTCTTCCACACACTCTCAATATTAAAATAGATGAATAATTCCAACATCACAAGAGAACTTAAAAAAATAGGTAGCCCATCTTGAGACAATATATGTCTTTGATCACATTTGGTTTATAAACTGAAAGCACTTGTTTCTTCAGATGAAAAATCTTTTGTACACAAAGTTTAATTAGCATGTTTTACGCCTAGTTTACAACTTTACAAAGCACTCTGATCGTCCTGCATAAACAATGCCAATGCATCTTATTATCATTTCACTCTACACTGAAATCATTTCACTGCTAGTCCACAGTATTCCTTCTTCCTTAAGCATATCAGAACAAAATTATTTGTTTTCCCCAAGCCAGATCCCTTATTCACATACCATTTTAAGTAAGTTTTAACAATAGAAAATTAAGTTTTACAAATGCAGAAAACAAACACCTCCAGTAACTTTCTGGACTAGACATACTTTTCACTATATACAATTGCAGATTCCTTAGGCCAGAAAGGAACAAACATAACAACCCCCAAAACATGGCCCCAGCGAGACAGAGACAACAAACGAGAAAGAACCCACGCGATACTCGGCCCCGCTGCTTCTTTCAATCGCTCGCCCCTCCAAGAGAGTTAGAAACGAAAAGGGTAAAAATAGGGGTTAGGGATTAGGAAGGACACTGAATTACCTCTGGTGAAATGGTTTAATCTGCGAGACATGGCATTTACGCTTAGGTTCATCCGTTCCCAGATCGCCCAACTCGACCGTCACCGGACTACTAAATCTAATAATGCGAACTGGGCCAGACCACTTCGGTAGCAATTTGCCGGAAATTTTATTCGGGGCCGAACTCACCGGATGCAGCTTATAAGAGACGACTTGACCCGTCGAAAAAGGTTGATCCCTCCTCTTAAGGTTATACCGAGCAGCTACTAATTTATTGGCTCGTCTCAGACATTGAAGCGCGTCCGTCCACCTTTCCTCAAGTCTTTTATTGTCCCCCGATTGCGATATACTTTCGTCGATGCCCCATTGGATCTTTAAGGGGTGATTCAATTCTCGTCCAAAAAATAGGCTTGCGGGAGTACATTTAGTGCTCTCGTGAAACGCCGAATTGAAAGCAATCGCTAGAGTATGCAGGCTCTCGTCCCAGTTGAGTTGCGAGTCGTGATGGAACACCGTAAGAGCTGCTTTTCAATTTCTATTAAACCGCTCTACATGCGATGGTTGCGGATAATAGGGCGAGGTAGTAACGTGTTTAATCCCCCAGGAGAAGCACATATCGTTAAACTCTTTCGCCGTGAATACCGATGCATTATCTGAAACTAATATTTGCGGAACCCCCGTTATGCTAAACACTCTGTGTTTTAAACATTGGACCGTGGCCGCTGCTGTCATCTTCCGCATAGGGATCATTAACACGAACTTGGTAAAGGCATCGATGATGACCAGGATCACGCTATTTCCCGAGCGCGTGCGCGTTAACGGCCCCATATAATCTACGAATATTTTTTGCCAAGGCTCCGTCGCCACATCCACGGAATGGTATCCCACTTGAGTGTCACGCGCAGGCTTGGCGCGTTGACACTCGGCACAAGACCTTACGTAATTTAAAATTTCTCGGTGCATATTTGGCCAAAAAAAATCTCGACTTATCTTTTCCTTAGTTTTTTTATAGCCCAAGTGCCCTCCGACGGGAGAGTAATGGAAATACGAAATCACCATGCACCGAATCTCCTCCGGGATGTAGACCCGATTTCGCCTACCCTTAGGTGTGCGGAACACTAAAAGTTCGCGTCTCAACCGTAAATTCCTTACTTTTTCTCCTCGTTTTAACCTTTCCTTTTGCTCGCGGCATACCGGGTCTCTGTTCTGATAATCCTTAATGGAGGTAAAGGATATCGGCGTGTCCTGCAACACGCATACCCGGGACTCTACATTATCCTCACACGGTCGCGTCTCCTCCTCGAACATTCGGGACAAGCAATCCGCGACTACATTATCTGCCCCCTTTATATGTTTGGTTTGAAATTTATATGGTGACAGGCGCAATATCCAACGTCCTACTTTCCCCAGCTGCTTAGGATGACTCCGCATCCATGACAAGGCTTGATTATCCGTATACAATTTAAACTCCCGACCCCGTAAATATTGTTCAAATTTTTCCACGGCGAAAATGACCGCGAGGCATTCCGCCTCGTAGGTGGTGTATTTCCTTTCGGACTCGGTAAGCGTGCGGCTAGCAAACGCGACGGGAGCAAGATGCCCCTCGGCCTCCTGCGATAGTACCCCCGCCACTGCGTTAGACGACGCGTCCGTATGCAGCACGAAGCTCTTAGTAAAATCGGGAATGCGCAAGACCGGCGGTGTCATAATTTTATCCTTTAAATTTTCGAAGGCTTGTTGTTGCGCGCGGCACCAAACAAAACGACTGTTTTTCTTTTTCAACTGATTGAGAGGCGCCGCTATTTCCGAGAAGGCGGGAATAAAACGCGCATAATAAGAGCACATGCCTAAAAAACGTTTAGCAGCTTTAAGGCTGCAAGGCGTAGGAAAACTATTAATCGTCGACGCTCTCTCGGGATCTATCTTAATGCCCTTACTCGAAACAATATGACCCAAGTACCTAATTTCCCTTAGAGCAACGGATACCTTTCTCGGGTTTACCGTAACCTTCGCCCTTTTTAATCTTGTTAAAACCTTCCCTAAATGCGCCAAATGCTCTTCAAAGGTCTCACTAAACACGACGACATCGTCGAAATAGTTCAAGACGAATTCGTATTTGATGCCACTAAATATTTTATCTATCAACCTAGATAAGGTTTGGCCCCCCGTACAAATTCCGAACGGCAGCCTGTTGTATTCATATAGTCCAAATGGAGTAATAAACGCCGTCGCTCTTCTACTGTCCGGAGACAGAGGGATTTGATGGTAGGCGGAATTCAAGTCTAAAATAGTAAAATATTTCGCTTTCCCAAAGTACATTAACGCGTTCTCCACCGTAGGCAATGGGAAGGCATCCAAACTCACCTTACGGTTAAGGCGTCGGTAATCTACCACCAATCGCGAGGTTTTTCCTTTTTTTGGTATTAGAAACGCAGGACTCGCGTACGGCGACTCGGACTCGACGATAATTTTTTTTTCGCAAGAGCTTGTCGAGTTGTTCCTTCAGTTCCCGCATTTTCACGGGATTACATTGGAAGGGCGGTGATCTGACCGGTTCGTTATCAGTTAACCCCAGGTTGTATTCTAATAAATCAGTGCACCCCAAGGCCTCTGTAATCACGTCGTTATATCGCCCAAGCACGGTACTTACGCGCGCGTGCTGCTCAGGTGTCAGATGAGTAGAAATCCCGGACTCTCGATTGCTTTCTGACGATACCTGATCCGGCCTCTCCTCAATTAGGGCCGCATTCACTCTGGGCCGAAAGGCGAACCGGAAGGTTCGATTGACAAAGTTAATAATCATACCCGTACGATTCATAAAATCAGCGCCTAAAACGATCTCGAGCGGAGAATCCGCTAGAATTAAAAATTCTTGTTTCCACGACAAGCCGTCTATGTGGACTGTAAGTTCCACCTTATTCTCAATTTTACAGGGAGAGGAACCGATTCCGCAGCAGGTAACGTCAACCTTCGTAATATTGCGCCGAGATAGGTCCATTTTCTGCAAAAAGGCGTTGGCCACGCAGGAATGGAAAGCGCCCGAGTCAAGGAGGGCGGTAGTCGAAACCTTATTAACAACAACTCTTAGTTTCGGTGAGGAAGCGGCGAAGGGGGGCGAGGGCCGATACAATGCCACTAATTTTCCGCGGCTACCTCGTGGCTTCACAGCTCCGCGGACCACTCGTTTCCCGAATGGAAATTCCGACCGTGCGAGGGATGTGTGCGGAAAGAAGTATTTCCTCTTCTCCAATTCTGCCCGGCCTGTCGAAAACTCGGACGTTGGGGCGGCGTTGAACGAAGGTTCGGTGGACTTGGGGCCGATCCCCCGCGCACCTCCCTTTGATTCTGTTCGGAAAAGTCCGCGTCGACCATTTCCCCCGCTGTCTGTGGCACTCTGTAAGACTCCGCGATCCCACGCCTTTTTTCTAGGCGGCGGCCCCATTGCGTAAGTTCTTCAAACGAATTCGGCGCCTTAATGAGATGCCACGAATAATTCGGATTTAAATTACTACATACAGCCTCCAATAATTCCGCTTGAGCGAGCGGTTTGCTCAGCCTGTTATTCATTTTTTTCATTAGGATAAGATATTCGCTTAACGTCTCGCCACTACCTTGAGTCCGATTATATAGGTCCCTTTTTAACCGCATCTTATAATTTGGCGCCCCAAAATTAGCCTTGCACTCAGCTCGAAAATAGCTTAAATCAGGAAATTCGTTGGCCCAATACCAATCCTTTGCCTTCCCCCTAATATCTCGGGGAGTAGTTTAAGCTGCATTTTGTTGTCTAATTCGAAATGACGAATGAAGCGGTCTAAGACTTCGAGAAAGCCCATAACGCTTTCTCCCAATTCGCCTCGGAACCCCAGTTCCCACCGACGTGCCGCTTCTACGATGCTTTCCAGGGCCCTAATATTGCATAATATAATTTTTTCCTCCATCTCTAATTGTAAATGTGATTTTCTTTCCCTATCGCTCCCTTCAACTCCTTCCTCGTCATTAATCGAACGCACATAATCACGTACCTTCTTCCGCAACTCATCCACTACGCCCTCCGTTTCAAGTCCAAATCTAATGCACAGTTCCACCAATTCCGCTTTGGCGAGTTGATTAATCCAACTCGTCCCCGAGGGCAAATTAGTTGCCATATGAATACCCGCCGAAAAAACTCTTAACCACGCTCTGCTACCATTGAACTATTTTTAATGAATCGTGAGAAGTCTAAAAAAAAACGGCGTAAATGATAGCCCCAAAACCATTTAATAACCCTAACTTAATTACAAATGCAGTATGATAACCTAACTAACAAGGAACCCAGAGGTTACAGTGAAATAGGCAGGGTGGCAGGCGGTCTTCTCTCCAGCCTCCTGAGCCGGCGAGCGAGAAACAGGAGCAGCAGCGCCGAGCGGTCACCTGGTCACGGGCGCGTGCAGTCGCCACGGCGCTCAGACAAAAACAGGCGTCGAGGTCGTCCCCTCGATGGCTTTTATAGGCCCCGAGCCTGTGGCGGGCCCATTAAGCGATTCCGTCACAGGCCAGGATACTCATGACCGCACCGCCGCGGGGATAAGTCCCTTTCCTTCTCCGGCCACAGGTCCAAGAGGGGTCGAACCGGCCCGCGCGAACGGTTCAGAATTTGTGGTAAAGGAATTATGAATACGGATGGGAAGATGTAGCACAGGTATGGGAAGAATACATTAAGGAATTATACAGCAAACAGGCAGGAGCGGCAAAAATAGAACTGGAAAATGAGGAAAACATTGAAGAAGACAACTTAGGACCAAGTATTATGAAGAGCGAAGTTGAAAAGGCGATAGTGGAACTAAAGAAGGGGAAAGCCATGGGCAGCGATGGAATACCGGCTGAGATACTTAAAGTCATAGGATCAGAAGGACTAAAAGCGATCACGAAATTAATTAATAAGATTTACGACACGGGAGAGTGGCCTCAGGATTTCCTAGAAGTAACAATGATCCCTCTAAAGAAGAAGCCAAAGGCAATGCAGTGTAAAGATTACAGAACGATAAGCCTTCTATCACACACATCGAAGATCATCACGAGGATTCTTAATAAAAGGCTGGAGAAAAAGGCAGAAGAAATAATAGGGGAAGATCAATTCAGTTTTAGAAAAGGACGAGGAACTAGAGATGCTATAGAAGCAGTTAGAATCATATCAGAAAGGGCAATAGAGTACAGTCAAGATGTCTGCGCATGTTTCGTAGACTGGCAGAAGGCCACTGATAGAGTAAATTGGGTAAAGTTGATGAAGATATTAAAGGATATAGGTGTAGACTGGAAAGACAGGAGACTGATTAGGAATCTATATGTGACTCAAGTTGTAAAGGTCAGGTTTGAGAATGTGGACACCTGCGGAATAAATATCGGTAGAGGAGTAAGACAAGGCTGCTGCCTATCGCCAACCCTATTCAATATATATGGAACGAGTCTAATGCAAGAAGCTTTAGAAGGCACAGGAGATTTCAAAATTGGAGGAAGGATTATAAGAACAGTAAAATACGCGGATGATCAAGTAGTTCTAGCAAGAAAGGAAAAGGAACTCCAGAAAGTGATAAATAGACTAGCAATAAAAGGTAGAAAATACGGTATGGAAATAAATACAGAAAAATCCAGGTCATTCGAATATCGGGCAAAGAAGAGTATCTGAACAAGTATTGAATTAAATCCTTTAGAACAAGTTTCAGACTATAAATACCTTAGAAGCATCATAACAAGAGAAGCAAAATGTACGGATGTGATCACGCCTAGAATAGGAAGAGCTAAAGCGGCTTTCAGAAGAAAAAACACCTACTTACAGAGGATATAAGGAAAGATATCCGCAAGAAGTCATAAAATGCTATGTATGGAGTATAGCTTTGTACGGTGCCGAAACATGGACACCAAGGAAAAATGACACCAAATACTTGGAAGGCTTTGAAATGTGGACTTGGAGGAGAATGCTTAAGATAAAATGGACAGATAGGATGAAAAACGATGAAGTGCTACGAAGAGTAGGAGAGAAGCTAATGATTATAGAGAATATTAGAAAGAGGAAGGCAAACTGGGTTAGATATTACCTGAGGATAGAGAGATAGTATGATTAAAGACGTGCTAGAGGAAAAACTAAATGGAAAAAGGGAAAGATATAGGAAAAGGTTTAAGCTGATAGACGATTTGAAAGGGAAAGATAGTTATAAAGATATGAAGAGGACAGCGGAAAAAAGAGTAAATGGAAAGCCAGGTTTAACCATGAATAATCACGGTCCTGTCTACGGACAGACTACCTATGATGGTGATGAAAGAAACGCTACCAAAATATAAAAATTCCACGGAGAATTTTAATTCATGTTCATGATATGGGATGGATAGATGGAAAAGGCATGTAGCTATGGTTGGAGGAAATCATATAAGCTGTCTTCTTAAAAACATCGTTATTATCGCGTAATCAGTTCAAGGCACATATAACAGATTCAACGAAATGGCTTGTTATGGAGTTGAAGATGCAGCTTGCAGTGAATCTTGGCGGTTTGACCAGTCAAGTCAGCTATTAAACCTTTAAAGGTTTTAAGGAGGGAGTAGTGAACCAAATGGATGTAGAGGGTAAATCATGACGTGATACGTGATATATTACCTAATGATAGAATATACTCCGAGCGTAACATGTAGCACCAATTTCGCGATAGGTCATTGATAGAATGTTCCGTAAAGGGCGAGACGGGTCGCAATTCCAATTTTGATGCGATGCCAAACAGTCGTGGGAGTGATTGTGATGGGAGCGCATGTAGTTTTAGAGTGGAAGAGAAAGTCAAGGGTGAGATTAGTATGCGAAGTGATAGTGAGAAATTAAACGTCGTCGTACTGAACTGTCGCAGCATCCGTACGACAATTTCTGAGTTCGAGCATATTATTCGCAGTCTGCACGCCGACGTCGTGATAGGCACAGAAAGCTGATTAACGGATGAAATTCAGAATCACGAGATATTTCCTAGAGACTATCGTGTCTATAGAAAAAATCGCGCTAATAGGTCAGGCGGGAGAGTTTTCATAGCGGTTAGCGATAAGTACGATAGCAGTGAGATTCCGATAACTGACGAGAGTGTGAGTTGAGTTGAGAGTGTTTGGTGCCGCTTGGTAAAGATGGCTCCAAAAAGGTGTTCTTATGCTCGTTTTACAGGCCACCTAACGCTGGTGTAGATTGTATTTTAAGTCTCGAGAAACAACTATCAAAGCTCACACTAATAAATCAACATGGAATCGTTATAGTCGGTGGTGACTTTAACTTAAACTCAATTGATTGGGAAAACCTATGTTCCGAATAACGCAAATCCTGTGAGGCATTAATCGAAACATTCTGCGAGCACTCTCTCCTTCAATTAGTCAGAAAGCCAACGCGATCGGGAAACATATAAGATTTATTAGCAACTAACGTCCCAGAAAGAATAAACAAAATCACCATTGAAGATGGGATAAGTGATCATCAGGCCGTATATGCAGAGTGTAAGTTGAAAATCGATAGGCACACTAAGCCTCAAAGAAAGTTTTATATATTTGCTAAGGCAAACTTTTAAAGCTTCAGGTCGCGCCAACGAGAAATACTACCTGTCTTCCGTGATATGACGAACGATCAGGTACTGTGTCGTCATGGATACTATTCAAGGATATAATGCTAGAGGGTATCGATAAGTACATTCCAATTAAATTGAAGGTCGACAATAAAGAGCCACGTTGGTACAATAAGCAAGTTAGGAGTGCGCTTAGGCGCCAGAGAATAAGCCACGCAAAAATAAAAAATATGCCGTCTACATCATCCGATGAATATAGAGCAACTAAAGTTAAGACGTATACGGAATCCCGCGCTAAAGCGAGAAATACTATGCGCGAGGCTTTTACTAACTTCCGAAATAAGGTATTAAATAATTATTTGAAGGAGGACCCTAAAGCGTTTTGGTCCTGTGCAAGAGAGGTCCAAGGAAGAGGCCATACCATACCTTCCCTGCGTAATGACTCGGGTGCCGTTATTCATGATAGCTTAGAGAAAGCCAACCTGTTAAACGGTCATTTTGTAAAAGCATTCACAGCCGTCAGCGACCATTGCGTACATTATGCACCCTCAATAAGGGGGGGCTGATGGACGATAAAGTATTTTCTGAGGTGGGAATAGCAAAGCAATTAAGTTCCATCAGACATAACAAAGCCACTGGCCCCGAAAAAATTCCTGCTCGCGTTTTAAAAGAATTAGTTGAAGAAATAGCACCTTTTCTTCTGATAATCTTCGAGAAATCCATTTCTCGCGCAGAGGTCCCTAGCGACTGGAGGTTAGCGCACGTTACCCCGATTCATAAGGACGGCGACAAGGAGAACCCAGAAAATTACAGGCCGATTTCTTTAACTTCGATATCGTGTAAGATTCTCGAGCATATACTCGTTAGCAACATAATGCGATTTCTTGATAGTAATTTATTGTTAGATGATTGTCAACACGGCTTCAGGAAAGGTAGGTCATGTGATACACAGCTCGGTGTTTTTCTTAATTGTTTACTGAGAAGCGGAGAAAAGAATACGCAGGTCGATGCCATCTTCTTAGATTTTAGGAAAGCCTTTGATAAGGTACCTCACAGGAAGTTAATAACGAAATTAGAAACCTTAGGCGTTAATTCTAAAATCGTTAGTTGGATCCGTGAATTTTTAAATCATAGGAAGCAGAAGGTTGTTATAGAATGGAAATCTTCGAACTTAGTGGAGGTTGTCTCTGGCGTTCCGCATGGTAGTGTAATTGGTCCGTTATTATTTATAATTTATATAAACGATATCAGATCAGTAGACAGAAGTAAAATTAGGCTTTTCGCGGATGACACCGTGATTTATAGAGAAATAAGCAATCCGGAAGACCACCAGTATCTCCAAAATGACCTAGAAGCTATTTCTGCATGGTGTAAGGAATGGCAGTTAGAGATCAACCAAAAGAAAAGCTGCGTCATCAACTTCTGGAGAACAAAGAGTATCTCGTTGGATCATAATTATTCGTTGGACGGAGTAGAGATTCCAGTTTCAGACTCGATTAAATATCTCGGAGTCACGATCCATCGTGATCTCTCGTGGGACACCCACAATCGCCGATTAATAGGTGCTGCTAACAAAAAGCTGGCCTTATAGGGAGAATATTTCGAAATAGCTCCGAAAAAGGGAAAGAATTATGTTATTTATCCTTGGTTCGACCGCAGGTCGAATTTGCTTCAGCTGTGTGGGATCCCTACGAAAAGGGACTCACTAACGAGATAAAAAAGGTTCAGCGCAGGGCAGCTAGATTTGTGAAGAGGAATTACGATAGTAAACAAAGCGTAACATCATTATAGAAAATCTGAAATGGACATCGTTAGAGGAACGTAGGCTGCAGACTAGAATTAAACTACTGGAAAAATTTATGTCGGAATGAATGAGGTAGTAGGACTTATCAGAAGCCCGACGTACCTCGGAAGGCAGAACAGTGAGGATAGGATACGCGAGATCGACTGTAGAACGGAGCAATATAGAGGATCGTTTTTCCCTAGGACGATAAGAGACCATAATAGGAAAAGATAACGTAGGAAAACTATGGACCCTTGGTGCACTGCACCCCCTGCCATCCACCAAAAAGGTGATTTGCAGGGTATAATGTAGATGTAGTTGTATTGTAGTTTAGTTAATTGATCTCTGAACTTATCGCTATACTCATCCTTCTCTTGCCATATCGTAGTATCTAATAGCTTCTCTCAACCACTCCATCCGTAATCTTTTTGTAATGTATTTATAGTAGCTTTTTACCTTCTCCGTTCTTAACTATTTGATCTTGCGTTCGTATTTCTTTAGTCCCTAGATCTACGTTGCTCTTATGCTAAACATTCTTGCCTGTTTACTAACGTTGTTTGCGTAGTGAATCACTCTAGAAACTTTCGGTAAGCACTCATTGTATCAATTAGTGAGATTTCCCACGAGATTTAATAATATATTAGATTTATTTGTTACTAATCTTCCTGAGCGTATGAATAGAGTATCTGATGCTGAGGGAATAAGCGATCACAAGGCAGTGTACGTGGAATTTCAGTTAATTATTGAGAAACAGGTTAAGGCCAAAAGAAAACTTTATGTATTCGCCAAAGCCGATTTCACAAGATTTAGGTCTTTTCTCCGAAATAAATATACTAATTTCAGCAATTTAACCGATAGTGCAGACGCGGAGGAATCCTGGTGCATGTTCAGAGATATGATGCGAGAGTGTACAGATAAATTTATTCCGAGCAAACTGAAGCGTGATAGTGCAGAACCTAGATGGTACAATCAGGAAGTAAGAAGCGATCTCCGACGTCAAAGAAAACTCCACTCTCGCGTAAATAACACATCCTCAACAGCTACGGTTGAACAGATTGCAATAATAAGGCAGCAATACAAGGAGGCGCGCTCCATAGCCAGAGTAGCATGCGTAATGCGTTTAACAATTATAAAAAGAAGGTTTTACAGGAAAACTTGAAAGAGAACCCAAAAGCATTTTGGTCTTACGTCAGGGAAGTTCAAGGTAGGGGCCCCACTATTGAGTCACTGTGTTCGGAAACGGGAAATGTAGTTCACGATAGTGCGGTGACAGCAAACCTTTTAAATCGGCACTTTCAGAAATCTTTTACTACTAATGACGATGAATGTGAAACCCCTATTCCTATGCGTCAGGGCGATTCGATGGAAGATTTGGTATTTTCGGAAAATGGCATCGCGCTCCAACTTCATTCAATTAAGCCAAATAAATCTCCTGGACCGGAGGAAATTCCCGCGCGTGTAATGAAAGAATTAGCTGCTGAAATCGCGCCGTATTTGAAAATTATATTCGAGAAATCCATTACAGAAGGTGTAGTTCCTAAAGATTGGAAGATGGCACACGTTACGCCCATCTATAAGGGCGACGACAAAGAGAACCCCGCAAATTATAGGCCAATATCCTTAACTTCATTATCGTGCAAGTTACTTGACCACACAATCATTAGTTCTGTAATGTGCTATTTACATAATCACTCATTGCTTAGCGGATGCCAGCTCAGATTCCGGTGAAGTAGATCATGCGAAACGCAGCTCGGCTTGTTCGTGGATGATTTCGTAGGTAGAATAGTACATCTACATCTACATATTACCCTGAAAGTCACCTTGACGGTGGATGGCAGGGGGTGCCGCGCACCAAGTTCCTAACTAATTATTATTCACTTATCTATTGTGGTCACGTATTGACCTAGGGAAAAATGACTCCTTATACCTCTCCGTCCTACTATCTATATCGCGAATCTTGTCCTCCTTATCCCTCCGTCCGATATACGTTGGTTGTCGAATAATATCCTTCATTTCATTTACGAATATCTCCGACCTATATTTATCTAGAAGTTTAAGTCTCGCCTGTAATTTACGATCTTTCAACGATGGCCAATTCAACTTATCAATGAGTAAACGAAACGCTTTTTTTTATCGTAATTCTTTTTCACGAATCTAGCTGCTCGCCGCTGTATTTTTTCTAAATCCTTTATGAGTCCCCTCTGATATGGATCCCAAACCGCTGCTGCGTATTCCATTTGAGGTCTAACCAACGATAAATAACAGGATTCTCTCACCTTTTCCGTGCTTTTTCTGACTATCCTACGCACAAAAGCCAACTTCTTATTTGCCGCACCTATCACTCGTCTTATGTGGGTGTCCCAAGACAGGTCACGTTTCAAGGTTACCCCGAGGTATTTCACGGATTCCGAAACAGAAATGCTCTCACCATCTATCGAGTAGGTAAACACGGACGATGGGCTTCTAGATTTCCAAAAGTTTAGAACGTTACTCTTTTTCTGATTGATTTCTAGCTACCATTCCTTGCACCAAACAGATAACGCATTCAGATCATCCTGAAGCTGACGATGGTCGCTAGGACCACTAATTTCTCTATAGACTACGGTGTCATACGCAAAAAGCCTGATATTACTTTTTACAACTGAGCTGATGTCGTTTATATAAAGCAAGAAAAGCATAGGTCCGATCGCACTACCCTGCGGCACTCCAGAGACTACATCTGCCACACTTGAGGACTTACCATCGATGACTACTTTTTGTTTACTATTCCAAAGGAAAGCGCGAACCCAGTTAATGACTTTAACATTAACGCCAAGATTTCCCAATTTTAATAACAACTTACGGTGGGGAACCTTGTCAAAAGCTTTTATAAAATCAAGGAACACTGCATCGACCTGTTTATTATTTTCGCCGCATGATAAAACATCATTCACAAACAGACCGAGTTGGGTGTCAGGGGATCTACCTTTTTTGAAGCCATGTTGACAGCTGATCAACAGCGATCTACTCTCGAGATAATGCATTGTGTTGCTAACAATAATGTGCTCCAAAATCTTACATGATAATGATGTTAGAGAAATCGGCCTATAATTTTTGGGGTTTTCTTTGTCACCTCCCTTATGAATGGGTGTGACGTGTGCTAGTCTCCAATCATCAGGAACCTCACATAAGGTAAGGGATTTCTCGAAAACTATCCGAAGGAAGGGAGCTATTTCTTCTGCTAGTTCTTTTAATACACGCGCGGGAATTCCTTCTGGTCCTGGGTTTTTGTTGGGCTTTATTGCACTCAGTTGCTTTGCTATTCCTGCCTCAGAGATTTTAATATTATCCATCCGAGTACATCCATCGGGAATAAGATTGTCTTTAAGTATATTTCCACCTGCCGTGAACGCCTTCGCGAAGTAAACGTTTAGTAGATTAGCTTTATCCTCCCCAACGTGAAGGATGTCTCCGGAATCACATCGCAGGGAGGGTATTGAAGGACCCCCTCCCTTGACTTCTCTTACATAGGACCAGAACGCTTTTGGATCCTCCTTCAATTTTGTATTTCATACCTCATTCCGGAAGGTGTTAAATCCGTTACGCATGGTTTTTCTCGCTAGTACGCGGGCACTGTTATACTCATGGACTATAGCTGTGCGATACTCATCGGAAGCCGTGGTAGGTATGTTTTTCAATTTTGCGTGGCTACGCCTCTGTCGTCTTAAGGCAATCCTGATTTCCTTATTAAACCAACGAGGTTCTTTCTTATCAGATTTTAACTTACTGGGGATATATCTATTGATACCTTTTCCTAGTATATCCTTAAATAATAACCATGATCGCTCCATACCTAATCGTTCTGTCTTTTCACGATAACTGACAAAGGTACTTCTGAGATGTAAGCTGAAACTTTTAAAGTCGGCCTTGGCGAAAGCGTATACATTTCGAAGGGGCTTAGGTTGTCTTTTGAGCTTTAATTCGCACTCCGCATACACAGCTCGATGGTCGCTAAGTCCCTCCTCTGTGGATATCTTAGTTATCCTATGCGGTATGTTAGAAGCAAGCAAGTCGAGAGCATTGCCCGAACGCGTGGCATTTCGTACCATCTGGATTAAGGAATATTCATTAAACGTGTCAATTAAGGCTTCACACGATTCGCGTTCTTTACCTCCCGTAACGAAACGGAGGTTTTCCCAATCGATTGACGGTAAGTTAAAATCGCCTCAAATTATCACGTAACCGTCGTTCATAATAGATCTAAGCTCGGCTAATTGCCTCTCTAAACTTAAAATATAATCAACTTTGGCATTAGGTGGTCTGTAAAATGAGCATAAATATATCTTTTTCGAATTATAGTACGGAACACTACAGAAAAAATACGCGAAACATGTTACTTATCACTGGTTAGACCACAAGTGGAATACGCCTCATGCATATAGGATCCGTACAAAAAGGCACATATAATTCCTATAGAAAGAGTTCAGCGCAGAGCAGCCAGATTCGTAAAACAAAAGTACGAACATAAGGAAAGCATCACTTCATTATTGAGGGATTTGAACCGGTTACAACTGGAGGATCGTAGATTGAACTCAAGATTGCGGCTCCTGGAGAAATATAGATCGGAATGTCCAAAAGACGGGGAATAATTGAAGCACCAACGTATATTCGGTAGAAATGGCCGTGACAATAAGATTCGTGAGATCGATTGTAGGAAGGAGCGTTATCTAGGCTCGTTCTTTCCGAGAAAAATGCGAGATCACAATAGAAAATTTCAACCTGCGATAGAAAATCATTAGGTAGGTTATGGTGCATTGCACCCCCTGCCAGCCACCAATTATGTGAATTGCAGGGTAGCATGTAGATTTGAATTTTTGTGAGTGAGCGAAAAACTCTTGGCACTTGGTGAAAAGTGAAGAGTGAGAAGAGTGCAAAGTCATTTGAAAATGTGGAATTAGTAGTGCAGTAGATGGCAGTGAAGTGAAGAAGATCAAATCTATGAATAAAGTAGAGATTTATGTGAAAATGCCAGCGGTGATGACTAGCAGCAGTTATGACAATCTTTTGTGCTTGTACTATTAATAAACTTTGATTTGCTTGATTAATTAGGAGTATAGCAATCCTGTTTTTGTTCCTATAAATTACGTAAGATAAAATTCATACATTAATTCATTTCTGAAATTTTGATTTCAAAATCTGAGGGCGCATTATGGGTCGGAAAATACGGCATGTTACTTTTGCGCGGTTCTGGCAAAAACTGAATGTTTCACGAAACCAGTTTTCAACCTCCTTAACCTCCTTAAATGTGATAAAAACGACATCAAGAATGAATCTACTGCTTATCGAGAATGATAAAGTATCGAGGAATTTTATAGAAGAGGAAAGCTTCTGGTTTTGACGACATTTCTTTATAAACGATTTTAATTGTTCATCATACATTTAAACTCGTTTTATACGATAAGACCTCACTTGAACGCCGATAAATTGTATTTACCGAAAACAGTTCCGTCACTCGGCTCGGCAAATGAGCCGTAATATTACGCCTTTCAGGAGAAATGTGGTTACGTGAGTATTATTGGTTCATAATCATTATTACACTTGAAATTATTAATTCTGACTTAAAATTTTAATATGAGAGCATTATTGTGTGCAGTTCGCCATGACATGAATTCTGGCCAATGCTCCTGATTTCAATTTTGTTCCAGTCTTTGCCATGCGACGACTGCCTCTCTTTACTTTCGAACACAAATACCCCTTTTAACTCAGTCACTCCCTCTCTTTCTGTGTCCCATAGATACCCGACGAAGTGTTCATCGGCATATGCCTGCCAAGGTCTTGCGGAGAGGGCGAAGCCGCGAACGTGGTTTCCTTGAGTATCCAGCTGCAGGACGAAGGGCGACGTTCGCCTCTGCCCCGGAGCGTAGAGCTCCTGGAAGACAAGTTCCTCAGCGGAGATTATTCATACTGGAGCGATCCACGCGTGTACATCATGATGTGAGTTCGATTGCCGGGCTGTCTGCAGTGAATGAGAAGGGAATTGCGATTGCCCCTCGAATACAGTGTGTCGGCGACAAATATCCCCGGATCAACATCCTAATTCATACGAAGAAAATAGATGGCCCAGTTAAATACCGATGAGTTGTCGTAACTACAGTAATTTATGCGTGAAATCATTTATTTAACTGACAAAACAACTTAGGGACGTTAAAACCTCTCCGGTTTTAGGCGCTCAATTCCATTTAAGAACGACATTACTCTTCCGCGGCTCATGAAAAATCTCTAGCGTTTAAAGTGACGCAGATGAAACGAGGCAAACGATACGCTGCATATTTCTGTTTAGGTTAAATTGTTATTATAATTTAATGCCGATTGGGATTTTCCTCTCTGCCTCTCCTCTTCCCTGCCACCCTCCCTCCCGCTCCTCTACCTCCTCCCTCCCTTCTCCCTCCCCTCCCTTCTCCCTCCCTTCTCCCTCCCCTCCCTTCTCCCTCCCCTCCCTCCTCCCTCGCCTCTTGCCTCCCCCCTCCCCCCCTCCATCCTCACTCCCCTTCCTCCTCACTCCCCTACCTTCTCCCTCCCCTCCCTCCTCTTTCCCCTCCCTCCTATCAAAGGAGCTTGACTTTAAGCTGCAGCATGCGCACAATTCTTTTCTACGATTCATCTTTAATCTTAAGAATTGAGGCCATACCTCGGAATGTTTCTTCCGACTCTCTTGAATCGTGTAGAAAATTACATCTCCTTTCGTTCTTATATCAATTCCTTAATTCCAAATATCCCACAATATCTATCATCCGAGTTTATCACCACTAACAAAATTCATAAATGTAACACTAGAGGATGCCATAAACGTGTGACTTCGCACCACAGAACAGGCATCTTCAACAGATCCTTCACTGTCACAGCATGCATGCCCCATCTGAAATAAAGCACTCTTCATCCCATGTACCTTCATACACTCATACCACAAATATCCTCTATCCCATTCCCTTACATTACCGTAAACTGACAAGCAATTATTTTCTCTTGCAGGTCTTCAAAAATGCTTAAATTTCTACACATGTATATGTATGACTTAATGTTTACCCGTATATTTTTTAATGATTTTTAAATGTATAACTGTGTTTATTTGTATTTCATTTTATGTGCTTATGTTTAATGATCCTCTCAATTTATAAATATTGCTATCAGTAGGTTTCGCAGGTTTTTCACACTCGCCTTCTTGTGCGGGTATTTTCCTGCAGAGTAGTTTTTCCTAGGGAATAGTACTTTTATTATCCCTAGTTTTTACCCACAAACATACAAATCTCCATCTCTTTTCATTTCCTAAATTCCTGAATTGACATTGTATTTATGTAGTACTTTATGTAATATTTTATTTTTTTATTGTTTTTTATTCTTTGTTACTTTCTTCCTGTTTGTAATTGACAATGGGTTAGATGGTGGAAGAGACTGTTTAGTCTCAATCTCGCCCAAATAAAGACGCATATCTAGCTATACCATTCTCCCCCATCGCCCAGAAAATAGGATATTCTCTGAGAAGGGATTCCTATACTATTTGGGTAAACGACGAAAGTTGAAATTGATGTGCATTTTACAGTTAATTGGACTGATGAAATGTAACGACGGCGCGGGCCTTTGGCCGCTCTTCCAAAACACCAGACTATTCCATTCAACTCGAAATCTGTATTTTCAGCGCCGCGTTCGGCTCCGTGATTGCCATGACCATTGTGGGGACTATATGCGAGTTGTGGCTCGTCGCGTCTGCCAAAGCAGACGAAATTCGCTGCGAGGACTCCGTCAAGAACCGAGGAATGAGGTCAGCGGTGAAGATTTCGGAAGGTACGTAAATGTAATTTTTAGAATATTGACAACACTTAACTAAATAATGCCTTCTTTGGAAATGTGAATAAAGCAATGCGTTTCCTTTAAAACAAATATTTAAGAGAGATTAAAGTTCGAGGTAAATCCAAGGTGATCATATATATTCCGAAGATGCAAAACCGGGACATAATGGGGACCTATAATTTTAATGTTTTAGTGGATTATATGTTACATAAACAAATTCAGGGCATTTTGTGTAATTTTGTTTAAAAAGTAGCAAGTAATTTTACAAATTTACTAAATGCGTACAAAATATTATCGCAATAGATCAGAAAATAAAGGGCAGTTAATACTTTAGTCACAAATTACCGATTTATCATGAGAGAGAAGTCGGTGCGGAAGGATGCCCTAATTTAAATGTTTACGTATATGAGTGTTAATACAGGATATGCCAAAAAAGGAAACTATACTACACGCTATAACCTCTATAGTTGTAAAACGATTCTAATGTAACTTAATCTTGTTAAATATTTTGTAATTAAGTAAAATCGCCATGTTAACACAAACTGTGCTGCCCGTTTTTTATGTCCATGGTATTCTTAATGCAACTATGGGTTTCAAGTTTGCGCATAAGAATGATACTTAAACATATTTTAACGTATACAAATTAAATTAGAATCCTCCCACAATTTTAGGTATAATAGCTGGGCTTGGTAGTATTCGATTTAAATCGATCAATGTCCATAAACATCGAATTTTTAAAACTAATAAACTCGACGAAAATTAATTGTCGATTTTTCACCACTATATTTTCTACGAAATTATGCGTCATGATTTTTAAATTTGATTTTCCGCGCTAAAACTTAATATATTTTGCCACCAAACATCCTAAACGGAAGAGAAAGTCGGTATTTGTCATACCGTACCATACCCGATGGCAAAGAAAACTCCACTCTCGCGTAAATAACACATCCTCGACAGCTACGGTCGAGCAGATTGCAACGATAAGGCAGCAATACAAGGAGACGCGCTCCATAGCCAGAGTGTCAATGCGTAATGCGTTTAACAATTACAAAAAGAAAGTTATACAGGATAACTTGAAAGAGAACCCGAAAGCATTTTGGTCATATGTCAGAAAAGTCCAAGGTAGAGGCCCACAGTTTGAGAAACACTGCTCTAAAGGACACATAATGAGCTGCCGCAGGATCCAAAGCCAAAGTTAAAGCGACAAATCAAATTGGGTCGGTTTATTGCACTCCGTTTTTACCCTCGACCAGATCCGATTATCTCCTATCGCTAAGGAGTACATTTAGCGAAAAATCGAAGGAAGTCTATTGTGTTTCCTGTGTGACAAGATCTGCCGACCTTTTCCAATAAGCGAAAAGAAACACATTCTAATACTGTAAAATGAGTACCGATTGTCAAATGTCCATATAATATTTTCAAAAGCAACCTGTCACAACATTTATATAATCATTTAATTCAACCGTTGAAGGCGTGATGGGATGGAATAATTCCATATTGATTAATAAATAAAAATCTTGTAATTTTCCACTATTTTATTAGGACACGACCTAGGTTTCGACGCTTAGCGTCATCATTTATATAATCCTTCCTCCGAAAGTGAGTGTACCCCGTACTTAGCTTCTTTTGCATTGCTGTCGAACGAGCATAGTTCCGTATACGCATATAGTCGTCTGTTACTCAACAAGGTAAGATTTTTCATTAAATATTCAGTCCTACATTTGGTTGTACAAAATGATCAAGATTTAGTGAATTAACGAGTAAAATTGAGTACTTCTGATATTTTCCAAAATATTAACTGTTCCAGGTTGTTGGTCTAAGTAAACGGCAACACATTCCCCAAAATTTATATAACAACAAATAAACCAGTGTACAATATGTCTTATTTTTATTTATACATTTTTAGTAAAATTTAATTAGAAAGAAATCAATTTATAAATCTTTTCCAGATAAAAATCGATAAAATGTATTAAAGTAAACGACGATATTCGTCATCGACTTTTAGGAAAAATTGATAATAATATTTTTAAGGAACGTTAACGTCGAAAACTAAAAATCCTAATAAAATGTATAAAAACGTCGACGTCGTCGATGTTTAGGGAAAATGAATGATATTATTGATCGCTTTTTAAGGAATGTTAACGTCGAAAACTGTCTAGACTTATGAAATGTATTCAAATAAACGTCGATATTCGTCGCCGATTTTTAGAAAAATAAACGTTGGTTTTAGTCTTAGTTTTTTAAAAGAAATAACCAAGCCTAATTATAGCATATAGTGTAGGGTCTCCTTTTTTATTGGCAGACAGTACTAGTCACGTGTTTTTTCTTCTGATTTACTACATTTTCCGGTTTTAAAAATCTTAGCTTAATGTTTTATGATAATGAATCTCTTGGCCTCTCTTTAAAGGGGAAATATATGTATTTTTACATGGAGTTGCAGTCCCGATTTTAGAGTATCCAAAATTATGCATAGGATATTTTAGAAATATCGGAAGACCTATTAAATGAGCTTTTCATTTAATGACGTCACGGAGAATTTCCACAAACTGAAGACGGAGAATAAGTCCTGCACAGTCCCTTATTCGACTCGACAACAACAGCAATTAACTTTTGCTCCCGAAAGATCAATTCTGAAGCGTGTTACAAGGCGATTTAAATGCAAAATAATACTGTCACGCGTAGAGGTCAAATCAAATAATAAGCGCCCTTAAAATAGAGAAAATCCGTCATGCCTACCGAAAGAGGTTTTTGTGGATATGCGATAAAGACGACGTCTCCTATGCAATTTGCAAATTTGAGATTTGTCTCTTTTCCTTTCTTTCACTTCCTGTCTCTCTCTCTATCTCTCTATCTCTTTCTCTCTCTCTCTCTCTCTCTATCTCCTTCTTTCTTACACCCGATCTTTGATTCCGTAAATTTGAAATATATTTTTAAAAGAACTTGTTAAATTATTCATTGCTCCGTAAAATAAATGATGAAATAATAATGAAAAATAAAAGAAATCCATATAGATTTCCGCCTGTCCCGCGATATAAATCGTTATCCAAAATGTATTCACTTGCAAGTAATGTATAAATAGATGATTGGGTTAGCGGTTCCACTGCCTTGGCGGCTCGCGCGTGCCTCGGCCCGGCACTGGTTAGACGTGTCTTAAAAAATTCATAATAGATTATCGCTTATTTTCAAATGTAGAAAAATTAGCAAGTTAAATTAAAAAAACCTGATTTGAAACAAGTTGTGGATTTATTTTCTTTGCGATTTCCTAATGACTTAAATGAAAAGCTGCATTTTTACATTTTCATCATGCCGCGATAAGAACTCGTCCTTTGCAAAGAAAACTCATTGGCCCAGTCGGGTGGCGCACGCGGAGAGAGAGAGAGAGAGAAGATTGATTGGTTGATTGATTGGTTTGACCCTTTATTGGAGAGTTTAGGACCTGTTCAGCATCTCTTCCTCCTAACCTCATATGTCGCTAATTCTAAAGTTCAGTATACAGTATTAATAACAAAGGTAAATACAATGACAAATTAAAAACATGAGAAAAAGAAAAAACGAGTAAAAGCAATACCAAAAGATTAAAAAGAGTAGCTAGGTTTACGGAAAAATCTCAGTGACTGAGGGTTATTTGAATAAAAATCCTTATTGCATGCAAGCGCCCCTACAGGAAGGGGGTGGAAAAAACCTGCGAAAACACAGTGTAATACAATATTAAATAAAAATAACAGCAATAGAGAATAAAAATTACTCATCAAGGATAAGTTATAGCTAATCATATTCGTTTGAATATTTGAAAACAGATAAGCTCTCTCTAAAATCTACCTCTCCAGAGATTCTAGATAAAGGTTTGGATTTTATAGATAGATAGATAAATCGATTTACTGTCGTGGTCGTGTGACAGAAATTCTTACATTTAGTTGTGACAGTGTGAGCAAAAATATACAATAAACAACATAAGATAGTTGATAAATACAAACAAAAAAATACATATTTCCTGCTGTAGCGGACGTATCGTCCGTAGAATACATTATGTAAAATACAAAATAAATACATTAATACAAATGAATACAGTAGAGTACATGCAAAAAATATATATATTGCCTCAGTTTAGACTGTTTATTTTTACTCTATGATAACATTAATTCGCCTTTGAGAAGAAGTTCATAGACTTTATTCTTAAACGTTTTCATTAACGTTTTCATTGACTTAATTTTTCTTAAATCTATGGGAAGGGAATTCCAAATTCGGGAAGCAGTTACCACGAATGACTTGTTCACAATGGTAGTGCGGTGTTGGGGAATATGAAGGTCAATGGAGTGATACCTGGTGATTCTATTGTGAACGTCAGTTTTGGGGATGAATCGACAGTAAAGATGGGGTGGGCAGCGAGTTGTGAGAATTTTAAATAACGAAATGATTAAGAGGTAAAAGCGACGCCGCTTGATTTTAAGCCAGTTTAACCGGGCAAAAGAATCACTGACATGGTCCCATTTTCTTAAATTACAAACAAATCCAACGGTCGCATTCATAGATACCTGCAGTTTATTGTCATTTTATTCATCAATGTTTGATAACAACGGGGCACAATAGTCTATGTGAGGAAGAATTAGTGTTTTAGGCTTTAAAATGTCTTTAGCTTTGAATAGTTTGTTTAGCGATCCAAAGCATTTTCTTTTGACATTTTGTCATTGCGCTATCCAACTAAGGGTATTTTCCATAATTACTCCTAAGTTTTTCACTTCTTCTTCGTAAAAAATGGCCTGGTTTCCTATCTGTATTTTAGGAACGGAAGAAAAATGAACTTGTGTAATTTGTCGGTTGTGCCCTATTGTGATTGCCTTTGTTTTATTCTCGTTGAGCTTTAATTGGTTATCCTGCGCACAGACAATGATTCTCTCGATGTCCTCGTTGTTGTTGGATATTGATGAAATTAAGCCCGTTAAGAATGAGTGGAGGTAAATTTGGAAATCGTCTGCATACAGATGATATTTGCAGTGTGCAGTGAATTTGAGAGGAAAGGAAGTGAGTTTTTTAATTTAGCCTCCCGAACACCTTGGTTTAAGCTTTATTTCTGTTAGAGGGGAACAGAAGTTTTTCCGCAGAGCGTGTTATGAAGTCAGGATTCTTGTTCAAAAATCAAAATTAGCAAAAATATAGTTGGGAGTGGAAATATTTAGTGCTTTATCGACTAAATCTTTCCTCATGACTCTAGTCGGAGCATTTTTTCGGTCCATGGCTGCCTCGACATCCTCGGTGATTTTGAGGAGTGCAGGCGTGCTGTGCTTTCGTCCGAAGTCTGATTGATAAGTATCAAATATGGAGTTTTCCCCCAAGTGTTTTTCTACTTTTTGGTTCACAAATAAGATATTGATATAGCGAAAGTCTTCGAGTTAAGATGGGTTTTGGTATATAGGTACTAGGTGAATAATGGAAAATTTCCATTAGGATGGAAAGACACCAGAGTGATTGAATATATGGGTCACAGACGGGAAGATAATAGGGAGTATTTTATGATAGAAGGTAATAGCGATATTATCAAAGCCAAGAGCTGAATGTTTTGTGGATAGAAGTGCTTTCTTGACATCTGAATTGGATACAGCAGTAAATTTCAATTGGTGATTGGTTAGTGATGGGAGGTTCAGGATGTTTCCAGTGATTGTTTTGGTAATTAGATTCAATAGAGGTGAAGTTGTTTACAAAAAAATGATTAAGGGAATCTGAATGGAAGTTGTGGGGGTAGGAATATTTTAAGAACGATTACTGATCTTCGGGTTTGATGGACCAGAGATATTTACTGGATAATTTGGAAAAAAGAGGGCGTGGGCGAGGCCTGTTTTAGGGTTCCTTTTTTATTTTTGAACGTTGTTTCTGAGGTTTTGGCATCGGTCATGGTCCTGTACCTTCTTTGAACTTTTATATTGTGCATATATTTAATCTCTTTGCCGAATGAGAGCATCAAGTGTGCATCCAGGGGGTAAGGTTATTCCCGACTCGTTTCTTTTTAATCGTAGCGTGATCGCCAAAGAGCGGGAGGAGGTAATTGTTAAGGATATGGATCATGAATATGGATATCCTGACTGTAATGGATATCATAAACAGGAAGCTGTAATGCAGAGCAGATAACGGAGTCATTGTTGACAGGAAATGAGACGCGATTTCATTTTGGGGGCGCTTCACATTAATGGGGTGGACCAGGGGTGGGCAACCTTTTATGCACGGCGGGCCGCATTGGTGGGAGAAAATCCTTTGGTGGGCCGCATTGGAAGTAGTTGCCAATGCATCTGCGGGCCACATTGGAAGCTAGCAATGCTTCGGCGGGCAGGATTAGATTTAAATCACAAGTTACCTAGAGATCCTGAGGCAACATGTAAGTTAAAATCAAGTCAGATTCAATTTTTAGGGATTATATTTCAATATTAAAAGTATAATTATCATAATTTGAATTTTAAAAATATGACTTTGGGTGTAAAATTTGACGGATCTCTATTTCTTCATAGCTTCGCAGGCCATAAATATTAAACATTACGATGGAATTAAATCTTAGAAATACATTCGAGAAAAGATCAAAAACGACATTTAAAATAACTTATTTGGATCGAGAGGGATTGCAATTTAACGTTAGATATTTTTATAGGATTCGCTCGATAAAAAATAATATTTGGTAAGTAATTTGAAAAAGGAAAAATGGTTTTTGAAATTATGAAACTGTCGGTGGGCCGCGTGTGGCCTGCGGTTCGCAGGTTGGACACCCCTGGGGTAGACATTATCGTCATCGGAGAAACATGTTGCCGAGACGTGTTTAAGGGCTTCGACAGAGTTGGATGCGATAATAAGATCGATAAGCGAGCGCGAAGCTGCGTGGGCGGGGTCGAGAGTCGGACTTTTTAGATCTTTTTGAGTTGCTTGAATTTTGAGATCTCATCGATAAGACTATTGTTCAATCGCCAATGATAAATATTTGAAGTATCGTATGAATTCTGAGAAAGCATTCTCACTATTTGAGATAAAACCAATTTTAGGGAGGCGGTAGAGAAAGAGAGAGAGCTGCTGGTGAGGCCTCATGGTTAATGTATTAAAGTTCAAAAAGTAAAAGTCTACGGAAGTATATTCATTTCTGCAGTATCATTCCCGGCAGAAGGTGATTGCGGCCGCCCTCCCACTTAACAGCCTCTCTCTCTATCTTCTCATTCTCATCCTTCACCCCATCCTCCTCCTCTGCCTCCTCTCCTTGCACTCTGCACCCTCCACCATCCATCTCCCCAACAACTCATTTCCACTTGCCCTACTTGACGAACATACCCTCTCTTCCTTAATACCCCTCCTCCTCTTCTCTCCCTCCCCTCTCTCTTTCTCCCTCCTCTATCTCCCTTCTCTCTCTACCTCTCCACTCTTTCTCCCCTCCCCACTTCTCTATCTCCTTCCCCTCTCCCTCCCCTTCCTATCTCTCTCCTCTGTCTATCTCCCTCCCCTCTCTACCTCTCCACTCTTTCTCCCTCCTTCCCATCTCCCTCCCTCCCCTTATTTCTCACTCTCCTTCCTCCGGAGGTTGTATCTTCACCACTTCTGTGTTAATAAGTCTACCTCTTGTCTCCCTTTAGGCCATTTCAAACTCGCGTTCTCCATCGACTATTCAAACGGCTAAGATGCTTTTTAATTAGCGTTGGGCCAACTGTGACTTTCGATAACCTGTCCCAACTTACACTTCCAAAGAAATAACTGTTACGAAATAGCTATCAGATGCACGTAACCTACCAACCCATTCATTCCATGGTTCCATCTTGTAAACTTTAATAAGCACTTAAAAGAGCATAATAGGAACCTAAACATTTTACGCCTCCTATTTAATTGACAAAAGAAAACATCAAACATTCTTAATTTAAATAACTTAAAATAAAACATTCGGATTTATTATTATCATCGTTTTCATTAACAGTTATTGTTAATAATATCCCAGATATCGTTATTCGATGTCTTATTTTGTAATTTAATTTATATATTGTTTTATTTTGAGAAAGCAAAAAGAATAACATTTCGTAATGTAAAATACGACACTCAAGAAAGAATTTATTTTTAATATTATTTATTTTTTGATAATCCAACCTTGCATTTCAACGCGCAATATTATGAGAAAAATAATAGTAGTAACAAAATAATAAATAAAACGATCTCATCAAGCTTAAATCGGAACCTTAAAAAAACAAAGCACAAAATAATCGGGGAAAGTCACAAAAGGCGACAATTACAGGTGCGGTAGCCACAGTAACTCAGTGGTGTAACAATAGGGTGGCAGAATGCCTCAGGAACAGAGACCAGAATGGTATCTGGAAGGACTCGAATTTTTCCAAATATATATTTTCACAAAAAAAATCGAGAGTATTTAACCAGATATAGGACGCACTTTTTTCTAATAGAAATGACGTAAATATAGCCTGCCTACTTCTTATGATGTAAGATTATTATTGTATTCAGTACTGACATTAACAAACCCACTCATCCCAAAATGGAGTAATTGGTAATTATTCGTCGCAAATTCATTATAATATATATTATTAATAATTAGCAGTAAAAGAATTGTTAATATATTCAGTAAAACTTGATGCAATTTCTACGGCGCATTTTCATAATTGCGCTTTATTACATAGTGATTACAATTTTGGCGCGTTTGCGATATTTAATTCCTAATAAGATCGCTGAATTGCGCGATTAATGCCACGGAACATAAGAATTCCGAGGTCATAAAAATTTGATAATTATATAGGATAAATACCGTTACGTGCATTGAGATCACAATGGCTGCAAGAGTAAAAAGATAATGCCAACGCCACGTGAATGGAGGGAAAAGGAGGAAACCTGAAAGTGACGGGTAAAAAGAAACGGCCTTCGTAAGCTTAGTCCTAAATGGCCACAACTAGAGGAGGAAGCAAAAAATGGAAAGTTGAACAGAGGAAATTAGGTGTTGGTGTATCGATCAGAATCTTTATTCTAGGGCGGATCCAGACTTCATCCTTTGGTGGAGGATGTAGTTAGGAATGATAAAATAAACTATTTGAAATTATCGTAATTAAAGTATATTTTAATGCAAAAAGGAAATAGATAACTTTTGTACAACAAAGTGAATATATTAAAACGGTAAAGTTTATTATAATGCCATTTAATACAAAAAGGAAATAGATAACTTGTAGTGCAACACAATGAATACTAAAGAATATTACGGGTTAGTCGTAATGATGTCGACAACTTTGTATTTCAAATTAACTACATACGATTCTGTGACAAAAAATGCTATCAAATGAAAGCATAAATATCAAAGTTGTGTTTGCCTCCACAGAGATGGTGGCAACATCGCAGATAGCGCTGCAGTCGCGCAGTATCCAAAATGGCGTCACTTGTGGAGAAGTCGTTTTGTGTACTCTGTTATGAAACAAAATCAAGTGTTTCCATAATTCAGCTGTTCCGTCCTTCGGAAGGGACGTTAAGCCGTTGGCCCCCCTGGTGTTCTTCGTAAGAGCAGGCAAATGCCGGCACCGGGTTTCCCTCCTCCCTCCCCGGTTATTCATTGCACTGCCTCTGAGATACCCATTTGTGCTGTAAGAGAGGCGAATTGACTGGGCACTCAAACAAACAAACAAGTGTTTCCCTGCAGCGATCGTTCAAAATTAAATTTCACAAAAATCCACCAACTCGAGACTCCATCATTAAATGGTATAGGCAGTTCGTGGAGCGTGGATGTATCTACAAAGGCACAGACGACGCGACTGTGGAACGTGTGCGGCAGGCCTATCCCAGGAGTCCCCGCAAATCGACTAACAAGGCCAGT
Source organism: Tanypteryx hageni (assembly GCA_028673005.1). Lineage (NCBI taxonomy): Eukaryota > Metazoa > Arthropoda > Insecta > Odonata > Petaluridae > Tanypteryx > Tanypteryx hageni. The sequence goes on along the minus strand of CM054116.1, from coordinate 8,131,740 downwards.
AGAGAGCTTGGAATTCCACAGAAAACTGTTTGGCGTATTCTCAGAAGGCGACACTCGATGCGTCCTTACAAAATTCATTTGTTGCAAGCCCTGAAACCACATGACAATGTTTCTAGGTACGAATTTTGTTATAACATCCAAGAAATGTGTGATACTGATGAAAATTTCATGGACAGGTTAGTGTTTACCGACGAAGCCACGTTCCATCTCAGTGGTAAAGTGAATCGACGCAACATTCGTATCTGGGGGAGTGAGAATCCACATGAAAATGTGGTACATGAACGGAACAGCCCCAAAGTAAAGGTTTTCCAAGGGAAAGATTTATGGGTCATTCTTTTTTGCCGAAGCCACTGCCAATGGCATTTCCTACCTTGACATTCTGACCGAGTGGTTGCTGCCGCAGCTGACACAAGACGAAAACAACTTCATTTTGCAACAGGATGGGGCTCCGCCACATTTTCATAGGGAGCTGCGAAAGTTTCTGAATGACAATTTTCCCCGTTGCTGGATTGGCTGTGCTTCCCCTCATGACAAACCTTTAATTCATTGGCCACCGAGATCACCGGACCTCACCCCCTTAGATTTTTATCTATGGGGTTTTGTAAAAGATTTGATGTTTGTGCTTCCCCTACCTGTCACTTTGCAAGAGTTGTGAAGACGTATCATTCCAGCTATCGCCCAGATCGACAACAATATGCTGGAGAAAGAGTGGCATGAATTTGATTACCGAATTGACGTGTGCGGGGTCACACGTGGGGCCCATATTGAAGGAATGTAAGGTAACAGTTAAAAACTTTCATATGTATGCTTTCATTTGATAGCATTTTTTGTCACAGAAACTATGTAGTTAATATGAAATAAACTGTCAAAGTTGCCGACTAACCCTGTATTTTTCTGATTTTAAATGAAAAATTAAAAAATTAATTTAACTTATATTTTTGTGCCTCCAAATTTCTCAATAACATTATTAACATTAATATAAATGCCATTATGTATGTGCAAAAGTGTTAGGCCATACAATCTCTCTTGAAACATCGTAAGTCTCAGCCAATATTTTCATTTTTGTCACAAAAATTATGATTCCTATCCGTACGATTACTAGACTAGCAACATAGCGGCTGGAAATGACTTATGTCCGTGGTATTCAATATTTTTCAGTTGATGCATCCTTAATTCCTTTGCGAAGAAACTTGCTTACTGATTTACGTTAAACCAGAGCTCACATGCGCGCAGTTCTAATTGCGGGGATTTCGCAAGTGTATAAAAGTTACCTACGTGAATACGCTAATATTATTCGCGAACTACAAGGGGTGCACCTTTCCCAGGATGAATATCACTAGTTTATACCATTGAGTAGGATATATAAACTTTCGACAGTATTTTATAGTAAAATATAAGGCCACTATATTGACAAGACAATAAATAGAATTTAACCATGTGGTGAGCCCTAGATGATATTTTTTACGTCTCTTTATGTGACTATTCAAACTGTTGACTCTTTCCTGAATTGTCTCAATATGCTGTAACTAATTTGTTTCGCACCTTTCACCCAATGTGACGATTTCTTTCATGTTTACTCCTCCATTAATCAAACTTTTTTCCGAAAAGGGAGCTTGCACCTTAAATCACCCTTGGACTTAGCCCTTTCTCTTCACTGTTGAGGAACTCTCCCTTTTCGGGAAAAGGAGATGCATTTCCCGTCTGCAATGCCTTCTTCCCAGGATCAATGACATTTCTAGGATCTAGGAGTAAGATGACCCAACGCCGCCCAGAAAAAGCCGGAAGGCCGCCTGCGGTTTTAGCCTGAGCCTTGGGAACCCAGACTTTGTATTAGGCCCGCACTTACATGGCACTCTCGGCACCCTCCATAATGTATGGCCCTACTGGAAAACTGAGAGGTGGGGAAGAGGTTGAAAGAGCATATGAACTGCTCAGCACGAAGGACGAGATTTAGGGGTTAATTTTTTATAGTGTTCAGAAATCCGGAGTGGAGGGGTACCACCCTGAATCCGCCCTTGACACTACTACCTATAAGCTTTAGGTGATTCTACATGCAAATACGCCCGGAAACAAAGCAGCAGAACGTAATTTCGGTGCATGCCCCACGGAAAATAATCCGAGGATGGAGTAAACAGGAGGAAAAACTGAATGTGACAGGAAAAGAGAACTATAGTCCTCGTAAGGTTGGTCTTAAATGGCCAGAACTAGAGGAGGAAGTGAAAATATTGGTAGTAGAACAGAGGAAGCTACTTATTGTTGTTTCGATCGAAATGGTTATATATGAGGCAAAAAGAGTTGCAGAAGGATAAGGACTAGACTCTCCAAAGGAAACTAGTTGAGTATTATTAAGAAAGAATTTAAATCGAATACTTTCCCAAGGTCAATGGAATTTTTAATTGCGTATTTCGGTGAGAAGCGTGAGAAATGACGGGAAAAGGTGTTAAGTTTATGGGCTGGAGCAGAAACACTGAAACAAAAGGTCTGATCGGACAATCAGGTTTGTGGAATTTTGGCAAACCGTAAAGTTTCGGGGGGGTGGAGATTCATAACGAGGACCGGAATCTTTTTCTTGGCATTGAGGAGCAAGGAGGCAGAAGATTTAATAGCTGATTGAAAACCTGGGGTGAGATCTTTTTTGAGGTGAGAAATATGTTTGTTGGTGATGAAATATAAACACTTATTCATATACAACACTTTCTCTAAAATCTCCACACAGATCCTTTTGTCCACTTTCTGAATTGTTCATCTTGAAAAAATAACCTTTTGATAAATGTCATATTACTTTGTAGCGTTTACTTACTGATTGTATGTTCTCCCTCCTGCCTATTAGTCATTTAACCCTCCTACCCTTCCCCCACTCCATCCTTCTCCATATATATTGAATCCTCTGCAAATCGCCTGACGATGCTGCAACAGGTGAAACCAGTCGGAATAAATTTTTCTAGTGGAAATTTACAGCGTACGTTATTATTTCTATTATGGAAGCTTTCCACAAAGTCGAGCCTTCCCAAGTGGAATTTGTAATTTCTGAATGAATTTCCAGTTAATAGTTATTTTTATACTGAGTAATTTGTAAAAATTATCCTTACAGCCAGTGGTGAGCTATGAATATTTTAACGATGGGCTCGCATTTCCTTTGACCCCCCCCCTCCTATTTTAGGCGCGTTCCGCTTTCAGCATCAGCGCCTATTAGCGTCGGTTTATCCGTCTGCATGTTCGTTCTCGGCTTCAAAAAATAAACTTTCCGTTATATCTCGTAAATTTTTAGCAAAATTAAAATAGTAAAGAAAATGAAATACTCGACGCTGCTACTTCTAAAAGTTTATTTTAAAACTACTTTCATTTGACCAAAATTGACGAGATATAACGTAAAGTTCATTTTTTGTCCCCAGTAAAGTGGTACCCCTGATTGCCTTATACGTGATTTATTTTTGTTATTTTCTTATTGTCTTTGTCTGTCAGTTCTTAATATCAAATTTCATAAAAATCCGTTCGGTAGAAGCCGAGAACGAACGTGCAGACGGACAAACTGACGCTAATAGGTGCTTATGCTGAAAACGAAACTCCCCTAACAAGATGGAAAAGTATAACTCCATAAATGGAATACACAGATATTTCAAATGCGTTCTTAATGGGAAATACGTATGAAAAGGTATCGAAAGATTGGGCGATTCTCGAATTTTTATCCCCGAAACTATAAGTCGTAACTATTTTGTCTTTGGGGACTATCGTGTAGTAAATGTTGTTCTATATCCAAATAAATTTTTGAATCTATACCTCACACTTCATATAAGAGCATGGAAGATATATAAATGGATTTTTAATTATTGTTTTCTGAGAAAACCGTCTTCGCGATCTATGTAAACAAAATATGCGATATCATTAATAAAGTCAGGCTCAACCTTGTGGAATTTGCTGATACTGAGTTGTAATGAAACAACTTTGACACTTCCACACAATTTAATAGGTCTAAAGAAAATATGCAATGTTTTGCGCGGGATTTTCTAAAATTTCTATCTCCGAAACTATAATTCGTATGTATGTGGTCTCGCGGACTTTCTTGTAGTAAATGTTGTTCTCTATCCGAATAAATCTTTTAATCTATGCCTTACAGAGCATATAAGAGCTAGAGAGAGAAAGTTTGGTATTTCATTGTTGCTTGACGGATGCCATTTAACCAAACACGAGTATAAGTTTATTAAATTAATTATGTATAGTGGAAGTTCACATTCACGGATTCAGTTTAAAATCACAATTGTGCAATAAATTTTAATACCGATCACTCGTATTTAATTTAATTAAAATCCATTCAGCGGTTTAGGAGATGAAAGTTACGGCGGACGGACGGACCAGACGTGCCCATAAGGCGTTCCGCTATTACCGCTTCGCTGGTGAAGAACGTCTAATAAACGACAATTTTTACAATGGGCTTGCAAATTTTTTTTTTAAATTAACAATGGGCTCCTGCGAGCCCAAGCGAGGCCACTACAGCTCACCATTGCTTACAGCATATTCCTAATAATTAATATGTGCAACTTGATAGGCTTTACAATGAGTTTCAGTTTTAATTGAGCATAATAATTTGTTGGCTAAGGAGGCAGGAGTAGAGAGACCACGAATAATATTTTCCCATGGGAACGTCTGCTCCTAATTATGCCACTTATTCAACTATGTACTATCAAATAACAGAGAGGAGAACAGGGAGAGAGAGAGTAACAGCTATAACAGTCTGCGCATATCAAGTAACTACCACACAAATAACAGCATTGGGAACATGGAGAGGGAATATCAGTTCCAAAAATTACTTTCTGCTTATGCCAAGTAAGATGTGGCAAGAGAGAGAGAAAGAGAGAGAGAGAGAGAGTGAGGTCACCTCCCCACACTTCCAATGTAGAAACCAGGGCATCGAACCTGAACCGAACTGATAACCCCGAATCCGAAAAAACCGTTATTTTAGTCGGAGTGAAAGCGAACCCGGACCGAAAAATAAAATATTTTTCTGAATCCGAACCAAAACCGAAAACTGTTATTTATTTCGTTCAATTTTTTCGGTTCACATAAACAGTGGGAGCGAAAGAAAGGTTTTTACTTTTGCTTTAATACGAGTCTTTTTCGAAAGCCTCACTTTTCAACACCAAATATGGCAAAGCCTTTGCAGAGACGCATCTTTGTGATAATATCTGTCGGTTCAATGGTGGGATTTTCCACAGGCATCTCAATACATAGAGGGAGGGTCAAGGATATGTCCTGCTGAGGTTTTCCAGAACCCTGTTAAACGAGGCTAGTGGAAAGGAACTTAGTGGTACTTTGAAGACAGCCGCCAATCGTCTTGGTACCCTCCCTCTGATCCTACCCCGTGGAGTGTTCCGGGTTAAAATGTTTAACGATTCTTAACTTGGATTTCGCTTCAAGTAGAAAGCTGATGTTGTCTTCATAAGCTTTCATTCATTCTCCATATGCATTGAACCCTTATATTCTAGTAGTCTTTCTCTAAAACTTAATTCTTACGTCTGTTATCCTTTGTTACAGGTTAGTAAATTTATATTTATATAGTGCATATTAAACAAAATGTGCACATATATTAGCATGCGTTGCTTGAAACTGAAGGATTAATGCGAATTTGTTATTTATAGTGAAGTATTTTGCCGACTGCAAAAACGCACATTACAGACTCCGCTTGAATACGCTCTGAATATGTAAGTCTAATTTTCTTTCTGTGTGTGTTCCTCGGACGGACTGCGGTGCTATGGTTTGGAGCCGAGTCGTCGGGCTGAACTGAAGGCTGTGGGACTTCTGTAGGGGTAATGGAGTGGACTTTTTTGGCCTGAGGCCGGTCCTGGACACATATAGGGCATCCCTAAACTGTTCTGATGCGCACTACACTGCCGAGGCTGCGGAGGCGGTAGCGCGTAGTGTGTTCGAGCATGCCAGGGGTTTTTTAGGTTAGATTTAAGGAATTGTAATTATTCACCAAGCGTTGAGATAGACGTCAATAGTAATTATACGTCCTACCGTCATACCACTATAAACGCGATTTAAATTAACAGCAAAATGCATTCCAAGCGTAGAAATAGTCGACGTAATAGAATTGACAAGGAGGCAGTAAATAATAATAATTCAGTAGCGCGCGAGGCATCGTTACGTAGTAATAGCGATAAACTAAAAATCATCACGGTTAACTGTCGCAGCATTCGCAGGAAGGAGGCCGAACTTGAACATTTTATTCGTAATCCGCGTGCTGATGTAGAGATAGGCATAGAAAGTTGGCTAACGGCGGACATAGCCAGTCAGGAGATCTTTCCTCGTGATTATAGGGTTTTTAAAAAAGATCCATGTATCCGGTCGAGAGGTGGAGTCTTTATAGCAGTTTGCAATTAATACGAAATTTACCCAATACAGATTAATGACTACGAAGTCGAAAGTGTTTGGGGTAGTGTGAAAGGGAGCGACTGTAATACTGTATCCAGCTATTCATTGCACTACCTCTTAGATACCCATTGCGCGTAGGAAGAGGTGAATCAGCTGGGAGCATACATACATTCTACTCAGCTTTATACGCTATATGCCTGGATGCATCTGCGGGCGACACTGACCCTCCTAAAGGGCGACCGGTTCACTGCGGGCGACGTAATGGGCACCACTGCTCTAGAGCATTGGGTTTTCAAATTGTATTACATGGAACACTAAGGGAGGTGCCACCCAGAAGGAACTAGCTACTGGCAACAACCGACTAGCAACTAGTGACTTCTATACCCACACAGAAGGGACTAGTCGCAACGGTTAAAAGTAGATAGACTGGGACTCGCGGCGGTCAGTCTCTTGAACCGTCATTAGCCCGCGAGATATCTCTAGTCCTCGGCTGTGCCAACACTTCCTCGAAGCCCGAGCTCACCCTTCCCAGCGGGGTATCACCTGACCACAGGGATGGATAAGCACGAATTAATCAAAGTTTTCTAATGTATTTCTGATAATAACGCATCTCTGTTAAACAGTGTACGTAGTTTCTCGACTATGCACGTCTTTTAAACAGCTCTCTATGGCTTTTCTCCATAAGTAGCGCGCGAGGGATCGTTACATAGTAATAGCGATAAACTAAAAATCATCACGGTTAACTATCGCAGAAATAAATATCCTAATTTCTGCAAGGTAACAGATATTGCAGACGCGGAAGAATCCTGGTGCATGTTCGGAGAGGATGCGAGTGTGTACAGATAAGTTTATTCCAAGAAAACTGAAGCGTGAAAATGCATAACCTAGATGGTACAACCAGGAAGTTAGTAGCGCTCTCCGACGGCAGAGAAAACTCCACTCTCCCGTAAATAACACATCCTCAACAGCTACGGTCGAACAGATTGCAACGTTAAGGCAGCAATACAAGGAGGCGCGCGTATTTGAAAATTTTATTCGAGAAATCCATTACGGAAGGTGTAGTTCCTAAAGATTGGAAGATGGCACACGTTACGCCCATCCATAAGGGCGGAGACAAAGAGAACCCTGAAAATTATAGGCCAATTTACCTAACTTCATTATCGTGCAAGATACTTCAGCACATAATCATTAGTTCTGTAATGCGCTATTTAGATAGTCACTCATGGCTTAGCGGATACCATCACGGATTCCGGAGAGGTAGATCATGCGAAACGCAGCTCGGCTTGTTCGTGGATGATTTGTAGCAATGCGGAGAGAAAAATACTCGGTGGACCATATTAGTTGACTTCAGAAAGGCGTTTGAAAGGCGTTAAGAAATTTATTGCGAAGTTAGGACAATATGGTATCAATCTGAATGTTGTCAATTGGATGAGAGAGTTCCTCTCGAATAGAGAACAGTTAGATGTAATCGATGGAAAATACTCGTCCGCCGTTAAAGTTGCGTCCGGCGTTCCACAGGGAAGTGTATTGGAGCCTCTACTTTTCTTAATTTATCAGTGTTTCCGGGCGGGAATTCCTTCCCGCCCGTTCTCGGGAATTTTTTATGGTTTCCCGGTTCCCGAATCCCGAGAAAATTGGTCGGTAAATTGGGAAAACGGAAAAAATTGCTCTTTGAACCCGGGAGTACCCACAATGGGAAATAAACGCCACTACTCGCAATGTATCTCTAAGAAAGTTTTCCTAATTATTTTCCTAATTATCGCGATCCTACAGTTACGTTCCCAGCATTGCCGGAAAATATCCCAGGGAAAGTTTAGAAGAACGCCGCCAGACATGCACGCGCGACACCAGAATCAGGTACCACATGGCCAGCTAATTTTAGCTCTGCCAAGTCAAATACATTCGATCAGTTTGTTTGCAGCTGATGATTGTGACGCATGTGAGTGTTCTTGGCTCTCTCAGCTACTATCGGTAAGTCAGTCTATTTTTAAATACAATTTACATTGCTATTATATTATTCCAATATTACACGATAATGTTTGACGGCGCTTTTCAGCATTTAAATATTCGCTGCAGATTACAGACCTGCCAGGAAGCGAAGCAGTCGCTTAACCGATCAGTTGATCAGCTGATGATTTTGATATAGACGTGTGTTCGTGGCTCTCTCAGCCAGTGGCGCACACAGACGTTTTTCTAGGAGGGGGGGGGGTCCGATCTATTTGGCAGGCATAAAAAAAGTTTAAGGTTACCCTTTATTATTTATTTTATTTACACAACTTGCATTTAAAAATTAATTCCCTTTCTAAATAGTACATTATTACTGTAAAACACACAATTAGAATAAATATATTACAGTGTAATATCTCAAATTTTCCGAGTATATTATTACAGTGAAATATAGACTAAAGGTCCAGGGTTATCAGCAGAAGTAGACATATTTCAACGCCATATTTTAACTTCGAAAATATAAGCAAAAATAACAAAAATAACAAACCAAATATGCAATTTGATTTTATTTCAAAGTCCTATTTTGTTTCCCAAACAGCTAAATCCAATAGTCTAGGTCATGCGCTTAATTTTTTTTATATACCAGTATTTTCAGAGGAATACACAAAATATGATTCTTAGGAGCGGTTTACATCGTTTTTCCCTTGTCGTTTAAATTTACTGAAAATCGGGAACATAAGAAGAAAATATATTCAAAACATTCGATTTCTAATAATCTAATTTTTAATTGTTTTATATTAAATCTACATTAACCTTTAAAATGAAAAATACTCTCGCAATTATTAACTGGGTTCACTGAGTTTGATAATATTCAAAATTACAAATGAAAGAAAACAGAAAAGTCATTCAATGGGACACAGTGGTCAGGTTAACTACTAGAATCTGCTGGTCTGGGAAGATGGTGATCAGATTAGAGGGGACAGGTCAGAGTAGTCATCTCAGAGAAAATAATTGCACTCTTGAAAATGTTCCACTAAATAGGAGTCACTTTGAGAGGTGGTTCGCCTTTGGAGGCCTTACTGCACTTGATTAAAAATAACATTTCTTACCTCAAATGGTAAAATCCAATCGTCTCGGTTTCTTGCTTAATTCATCCAAAACATCTTCTGGAGACACCTGTAAACTGTTGGTATTTAATAATGCAAGACCATTAAGTCTATCACTTTTCATGGTGTTTCTTAGATAAGTTTTTAGCCTCCTCAAAGTAGAGAATGATATTTCGCTGGTACAGGTGCTAATGGGAAGTGTACATAGTATTTGTAGGAGCAGTTTGATACGAGGATACAACTCTCTGTCACAATAAATGCACCCTTCAATAGCAGAAAATAATTCCTTGTTCCGTATAAAATTTTTCCATAGTTTAAGTTCACCAAGCATGCTTTCCTTATTGTCGCGAAAAAGATCATCACTGTTCGAATAAAATTCTGCTAACGTGAAAAAATCACTTTCCGTTTCATCATCGTAATTTTGAGTCAGTAAGCATCCAAATTTAGCTAAAATGTTATTATGTTTTTCAAGTATTTGTTTTATTTGACTTATTACATTGTTTAGAAAGGGTAAGAATATAGCCCGTCTGTAGTACTCCTCAGGGGATTTAGCTGGAATATTGTTGTGGTACACTGATAGCTTCGTGGGACATCTTGGAATTTTAATTTCTTCCTCACCTCTTACAAATTCCAGAAGATTTATGGCCATTTCAAAAATCTCTTTGAAAACTGATTCAGAATTAATGTTTAAACTTTCAAGTCCTTCAATGACCGAGTCAGCATAACTTATTGCCTTCTTCAAATCATTATTAACTGTTTGTAAATATTCACTCAACCTTTTAGTAAGAGCAAATACCTTATTTATCGTCAGCAAAGAAATGATGAAATCAGCTTTAGAAATCGATACATTTAAAAGAGAAGCTTGAACGGAAACATCGTTATCATTCCACTCTGTCATTTCATTCAGTGATGCTTGTATAGCATTAAATAATTCAACCATAACTAGTATCGAATCATATCTTTCAATCCATCTCGTGCCACACATTTGAACTAATATTCGTTTTCTAGACAGTGTTTTTCAATATTTCTTATTAAAACATTTTGCCTCAATGGAGTGTGAAAAAAATTATAGATTTTACCCACTATTCCCACACAGTTTCTGATATTGGGTAAATTAGAAGAATCTGAAATCGCTAGGTTTAAACTGTGTGAGCTACAATGCACATATAATGCAGAGAGGAAGTGTTTTTTAATATGAGCTTGAACTCCTTGGAACTGTCCACTCATTGCACTAGCCCCATCATATCCTTGGCCTCTGAGAAATTTTAAATTAATTTTGAAATATTGCAAAGAATCTATCAAATGTGTGGCAAGATTTTGTCCTGTTCTACTGACAAACGGTATAAATTGTATAAACTGTTCTTGGACAGTATCATTTTCAATGAATCGAGCAGTAAGAGCAAACTGTTCTATCCCAGCAACATCAGTAGTTTCATCTGCTATTATACTGAAACACTCTTATTGATGTGATTTGCAATATCCCTTAAAATTATATAATTTATGGAAGAAATGATTTCATTTTGTGTTCTCCAGCTAACGTAGGAATTTCTTCCACAACTTTTAAAATGATTCCTTAAAATTTCGTCTCCTGCTTCCACACGCATTCTAAGTAATTCTCTAAAATTTCCCTCATTTTTTTCAGTGGTTTCTTCAACATTTAAGGGGCCATAATCTAAATGTCCTCGTAAGGGGATCCCCTGCTTCCCGCAAAATAGGACAGTTTTTATTATTGAGCCAAGTGTTTTCCTGTTTTTTGCTACTTCCGCTGCTTTGTTTTTATCTAAAATCAAATCAATCGGGAGCACTTTTTTCTCATCAATTTTCTTTAAATTGTATAATATTTCCAAGCTTCGTGCATGATATGACAATTTGCCATGCTTCTCAAAATATTCTAAGGCATGGTTCCATTTGTTGAAAGCTTCTGAAACAAATTTACCCGGATTTTGCTCCCTATGCACTCCTACTCTAAATGGAGAAAATAGCACACAATATTTGCAGAAGAGACCATCCATTAATTCCGAATAACATACCCAATGCCATTTTTCAAGCCAATGTGCTTGGCACCTTAAATTTTTGCCTTTAATATTCTTGACAGGAAATTTATATTTAGCATCTGGTGACCATAAACTATTAAAAACTTCCAGGAGTTTCTTACCAGAACAATATTCTTTCGATTTCAAAAAGTTTGCTATATCATTAGGGTTACCTTTATCATCCGCATCTGTCTCCGTAGTACATCCAGTAACCAGTGCGAACGACGAACACGGCTGTTTTTCTTGCAATGATGCACTCTCGATGAGGTCACTATGTTCGCTGAAATTAATTTTCTCACCATCTTTTTGTTCACTATGCACATTTCCACGCGACTTCTTCACAAATGATAATATTGATATTTGTTTTCTTTAACTACTTATATTTATCTTTGTAAGGGGTAAACCAAAGAGTTTTAAAAGGACAGTTTCTCACTTTTCATTTGCACTAGAATGCGAGTAGCCTATCTTACGTCTATAAGCAGTGCTTTACTTGGATAAAAATAAGTGCCGGTACTCTCCGTAACAGCAGCAAACTATCTAATTAGAAATGAAATAATGTAGTATAACATATTTAAAGGCCACTACTATACAGCTATTTACTACATATCACTAATGTAATTTCACGGACAACACTTATCAAAGCAGCCTACTTTGTTTTATATATTCGAATTTCACCGACCACGAGGCCAACGAGATGAAATAAATGCTCGTGTGATTCAAGGAAAACAGCTTATCTGCATGGAATCCGCACTCACAATTTCTCCATTAAATGCTTATCCAATTTCAATGGTGAGTTTAGACTTCCCAGTGGAAACTCCACAGGGTTGTCGAAATTCAGGATATGCAAAAAATGTGAAAAAAAGGCCGCGGAGAGCTTTCTGGAAAAGTACCCGATTTTTTGATGTTCGAGATCTGTAGCCTCAATATTGCTCGGATGCTTCCATTCTTCCGAAAAATGCACTATTCCACAGTAAGAGATACACTCATCACTACACTTCCTCACTCATCCAGACTTCTTTTCCAACTAACCAACTTCTCCAAATTGGAGACTCCGATTGAATTCTTTTGAGTCTCAGCTGCAGTTTTTTGTCCCCCTTTTAGTGGAAATAGGATATTTTACACAAAAGGCCATTCTCCTGGTCGCCTGAACCTCCTCCCACACAGCAGGGATCCAGGAAGTCTCCAAAAGACAAAAACGGAGAACATAAGACCCAGAAAGGGATGAACGTTTCTCAACTGAAACCCCTTCTCATGGAAATAGGATATATTCAGCAAAAAGATTTTGTCTTGACCAACGGTCACTTTAAACACCGATATTTTCTTGGAAAAGGAACTTTCCCTTCTCCCTTCCTTCCCTCTTTCCGTCTTCCCCATATTCACGCACTCATTCCTGGAGCAAAAGCATTCCTGAGAACACTTTAAACGTCTTGACTTCACCCTCATCTCAGGATAAAATATGCCCCTATGGGGGGGTCCAGACCCGGTGGACCCCCCCCATGTGTGCGCCCCTGCTCTCAGCTGTTACCAGTGAGTCATTTTTTAAAACACAATATACATTACTCCGTTTAAACGTGTAGTATGTTTTACGTAATCTTATCAGAAACAAAACAGAATGGAAATATATTGGTAATTTACACACTTGATTCTGCTTAGTATTGTTAACCATGCTAGAATTTTCTTATATTGTATTATTCCAATATCACATCATAATGTTTGATGGCAATTTTTAGTATTTGAATATTCGCTGCACAATACAGATCTTTATAAATTATATTAAGTCTTATTTCTTAACAATAACACATTTTAAAAAATTTTTATAGATTACCGTCACAATGAGTAAAGAGTATAAAAATGCTGGGAATATTTTAGAAAAGATAAAGAAAATCAATCAGCTCGTTGCCAGATATGCTCCAAATCTTTGCAATGCAAAGCATCATCAACCAGTGGTCTACATAGGCACATAGAATACATTCATGGAATGAAAAGGAAAAAACACTCTGAAATTAATAATGATGAGCCAAAGCCTTCATCTTCTAAGAGACAAACCACAATTTTACAGTATACCAAGGACTGGATTTAGAAGAGACCGTAAGCAAACTAGCAGCCTTGGATGGAATATCAATCAACACCATCACAAAAAGTGAGTTTATTAGGGAAAGTTTCACAAGCAAAGGAATGCAGTTTCCAAGAAGTCCATCTTCAGTTATGACACTAATACATTATTATTACAGTAAAGTGGAACAACTGTACATCCAGAAATTTGATGTATTCAAATGTGATAATAAAAAACTGAATATTTCAGTAGACGAGTGAACCAGTTGTAAGAATCGCAGATACATAAATGTTCATGTATACTGCAATGAGACTTCACTGAACCTTGGTTTAATAAGAATGCATGGGAAGTGTCCTGCAGAAAAAGTGCTATCCTTACTCCAGGAAAGATTAGAAAACTTTCAGTTAAAACTTGAAACAGATGTGGTTGCAACAACTAGTGATGGTGCAGCTGTTATGGAAAATTTCGGAAAATTAACACCGACTATTCAACAGTTCTGCTACAATTATGCACTAGATCTAGCTGTAACAAAAGTATTTTACGTTAAAAAGTTGAAAGGTGAAGCAACAGAAACATGTAGCAGCGATAGTGAATTCAATAGAGATTCTGAATACGAGAAAGATGATAGCAATGTCTCTTAATCAGATGATGTGGCCCGAGCCGATCAGTGTGATTTGCAAGATGATGTATCTTCGGCAATTGTGTACGAAGAATTGTAAAACTGTTTAAATATTCTCCAGTAAGAAATTCTCTTTTGCAGCAAGAAATAATCAAGAGTGAAAAGGGGAACTAGAAGTCATTTTGGACTGTAAAACACGCTGGAACACACTGAAGAGAATTATAGAGAGATTTGTAAAGATCCTAAATCCGATTGTTTTACGAGAGCTGAAACTCGATCACTTGTGGAAAGAAGAATATTATGAAATTGTGAGAGGTATGTTGAACTGCTTACAACCTGTGCAATTCGCAGTTGAGGCTTTAAGCAATAGAGAAGCTAATACTCTTACAAGTGAAGGAATTTTTAAGTTCCTGTTCAGTAATTTAGAAAAACATAACTCTCCAATGAGCAAAATGCTTTTAAAGGAAATAAAATTTGAATTGGTTAAACGTAGAAATAAAGTACTTGAACAACGTTAGTTGCCTATGTGAGATGGAAGAGGATGAATTTTTTGCCTTGTCAAGCAAGAATGAAATTGCACGATTGGCAAAGTCATTAATGGAAAGACTTTTTATAGGAACATTTACAACAGAAGAAGTGCAAAAAGAAAAAAAATGGATGTCCTTACATAGGGTTCTGTCATTAAATCAGAATCTGATTTGAAGTGTGAATTGGCTAAAGCAATATCAATTTCGGTATTAAAACCTAGTTCTATGCAAGCAGACAAAATAGTTACTTCTCTAAGGAAGGAAATGAGCTGATATGAAGCAACGCATTCTCTCACCCCCAACTTGAAGATGCTTTTAGACGCACTCATAACAATTTGGCCAACGTCAACAGAAAATGACAGACATTTTTCCACATCTGGTATATTTGTTACAAAGCAAAGATCACGATTGTCTGATAGGGCAATTAATGCTCTGTGCCTCTTAAAGTATCATTTTAAAAATGATAAATAAAAATTATTTGAATTATTATTTCAATTTTCAAACGAATAATATTTGCATTTGTTTTTGTGTTAATGTTTAATTTCATGACTAAAATATTTAAATGAGATTGAGAACGTTAATACATTCTGCGATATATGTGAAAACGTATTGTATACCATAAGGTATGGTATAATAAAGTCTGTATTCATTACATTGTTTATATTTTGAGAAAACCTCAAATATAGCATAAACCTATCCAAAATGATGCTCTGTTTATTAACAGTTACTATTATAGTCATTATTACTGGTGATCTACTAAAATTAAATAAAAAAGATGATTTCGGGATTTCCCGAGAATTCCCGGGAAATACGATTTCCCGTTCCCGATTCCCGAAGGTTCAAAAATGTCGGGAATTTGGAAGCCCTAATATGAATGATATCTGCTCTGTAGTTCGTAGTAAAATTAGACTGTTTGCCTATGATACCGTTCTATATAAAGAAATGAAAAACCAGAAGGACCATCAGTCGCTGCGTGAAAACTTAAGAGCCATTTCAGCGTGGTGCAAAGATTGGCAAATTGAAATTAATTACACTAAATGCGCCGCATTTACGTTCTGGAAAAGTAAGAACATAGAAGTAGGTTTCGAGTATAAAATAGATGGAATAAAAATTCAAGCAGCCGAGTATGTTAAATATTTAGGAGTAACCATTTGTCGAGATCTTTCGTGGGGCATGCACATTCGTCGAGTTATAGGCGCGGCCAACAAGAAACTGGCTTTCATAGGTAGAATAGTACGGAACACTACAGAAAAAGTACGCGAAACATGTTACTTATCACTGATAGACCACAAGTGGAATACGCCTCATGCATATGGGATCCGTACGAGAAGGGACACATAATTCAATTAGAAAGTGTTCAGCGCAGAGCAGCCAGATTCTTAAAACAAAATTAGGAACATAAGGAAAGCGTCACTTCATTATTGAGGGATTTGAACTGGGTACCACTGGAGGATCGTAGATTGAACTCAAGGTTGCGGCTTCTGGAGAAATATAGATCGGAATGTCTAAAAGACGAGGTTGTAAGAATAATTGAAGTACCAACGTATATATGTAGGAATGACCGTGACGATAAGATACGTGAGATCGATTGTAGGACGGAGCGTTATCTAGGCTCGTTCTTTCCGAGGACAATACGAGATCACAATAGAAAATTTCAACCTGCGATAGACAATCTTTAGGTAGGTTATGGTGCATTGCACCCCCTGCCACCCACCAATTAGGTGAAATGCAGGGTAACATGTAGATGTGTTTGATTTCAAGAGGATATTTGCTACAGCGATGTAAATTCTGTTTCGTCACTATTTCCCATGGAAAAACGTAAATGCCTATGTCCTGACATGTAGACTTTTTTGGTTATTATTTGAAAAAATCTGATGTGGCCACCACATGACTTTCTCCATACCTGTAATATTTCTAAAAATTCCAATTCGGTTACATGATAATAAACACTTTAAGGAACTGCGAGATTAGTTTAGACTACAAAGAACTGAAACAAACTGAAACCATAGCCTTCTTATATTGGATATACTCCCGAAACTCAACAATTGTTCAAATAAAAAGGAAGTTATTAACAAGGAGAGACTATGACCTTCGGGTCACGGATTCTGATGAAACGCGACCATGCGATTCAACGTAGAAAGTAAGGAGACAAGCTTGTGAGAGATTGTTTGCTCGAGGGCTGAAATTTACATCCCACGGGCGGTCCGGGATGTTACGAATGCTGTTTGCGTTATTCTCTTGCGCACAATGGCTTACCGAATCGATCATAATCGTTCACCTGCCGATTCCAAAACTATAAGTGTTAGGAACATATTCTAGCTTCTTATAAAATTATGTTTTTGTCGGAACTGGAAGAGAGTACTTTAATATTCGATGTTTTTCTTTCAATATTTTTCTTGCAACTCTCAGGGTTTTTGTGAGCGTGTCCTTGAGTTCGAGAATTCACCGTCGGAAATATCCAAGAACATCGTATGTGGCTTAATAGGCTTCATTGTCGAACTGTTGATTTGAAAGGAAATTGCTGATGGATAACGTGCCTAGCTTCTACGTCAGCGGTCTGGGTTCGATCTTATGTTTTTTTCCTTCAAATTATCCAGGCGTTATTTGAAAACTAATATTCTCCGGTAAAATATTCGCTGTACTGTAATTTTTATTTGGAGGTAATGAACGCAGTGACATAACAATGAGTATCTCTATACAGTGGCGGATTAAGCATTTGGAGGCCTCCACGCGCAACCTGATTTTGAGGCCCCCCTCTAAAAATTAAAAATAATGTTTTTAAGGCTGTTAAACTAAAATGCATGAATTGAAAAATACAACATTTATTATTTTTTAATCTAACAAAAACGCATACATATAAAAAATAATTTACTCGTGTAATAGAAAAAAATCACATTGTGCATCACATTCAGTATTATTAAATAGTAAGTAATAAATACGTACATAAACAGACTCGTTTTACTGTTTTGAACAAAAATAAATGAAATATCTTAGTTATTTGGTATACATTTACATATAAAAATCATATTAAAGTGGAACTTTTCTCGCTTTAAGTTTAACGAATTTATCAATAATAGATTCGTAATCGAATGATTGAACAACATCGTATTCTATAAACGTAAGTGACAAATCGCTTAAATGCAACTGACTTAATGAATGGCGTAAATAATTTTTCACTCGTTTAAGTATGGAAAATGAGCGTTCGCCGCTATCCTTACAAATAGGTATTGTTAAAAATATTTTTTAAATAATTTCTAAATTAGGAAATGTAGATTGCAGTCCGTCAACTAATAACTTATGCATATCAACAGGGTTAGAGACGTTTTCTTCTTGAGCATATGAGCCATGATGAGTTAAAATAGTGAAAAATATTTGTCATGAGCGAGAGGTTACATTGTGCTGTGCGTGAATGTTCTCATATTTAAAACCTTTCAGAATCGGTACTTTTTTTAAGACTATAAGGTGGCTCAGCTGAAGGGACTGAATCTCTTTTATATGAGAATAAAAGGAAGCCTCAGCTGAAGCACTCGCCTTCTCCCCTTCTCTCATTATTCTTTTCACTGTGGAACTAGAGACTCCAGTACCCGTACTTGTGCTCTCCACTACGTTGTATTTGAGACCGAGAGATTTGTTTTCCCGTTAGAAAGTAGCCACTTTGTACACAATCTCCCGTGCTTGTCCTCTCAATGGTCTCCCGGAAACGGGCGTACTTCTTGGTGAAGATGCCATTTCATTCGAAAACAACAATAGCCACAAAAATAACAAATAAAGACAAACTAAAGAAACAACGAAATGCCGAATAACAATAACAACAATAAAAATAACAAATACTATCAACAATCAACAAAAACTTCAAAGAGCAAGATACCGGGGAGATCGAAACGTTCAAATGTGCGCGCTGAAACTGACTGAAGCTGCCGCTGTAGTGTGGAAAGGGGAAGAAAGCGGGGCTGCGCCAACTGGAGGGGTAAGCTACGGCGCAGGTTCTTTTGAATCCGGTCGAACATTAACAATTGACGCTTAGTTACGTCTTAGTAACGCTCCTTTTTCTTTTCTTAATTGTCAACCGGAAGTAAATATTGACAACGATCCCAGAGCTAACAACATGTAATTTGCCATATAAAATATAGAGAAAGTCATATGTTGCCCACATCAGTTTATTATAGTTATTTTCATATTTTTTGCAGTGCATCTTATAATTAACCGGAGTTATAAATTCGCATCGCATATATGAATCACGCAAAAAGCCATTGCTTAACACGCAGACCTTTTTCGTTTACATTTTAAAATATTTCAAGGATGAGGAGAAGAATTTAAATCTCATTCGTAAATCTCCAAAAATTACGTTTTAATACGATTTTCACGTTTTCGCGCATTTTATTTATATTGGACCACTGTTGTCCGAATTGTTGAATTCCATTCTTGGCCTCATAATAAATGCACCAATTTAGCGCTTTAACATGGGCCTGACTTTTATACATGGGTATAACTTATTTACTGAATCTATTAATTAATTAGAGGGAGGATGGAAAAGAGAATGGGAATGAGCAGAAATTGAGAAAGAGGAAGAGGACGTAGCATTTGTGTAGGATTAAAAGGAGCTGCAGCAACCAACATGAAAACAATACTTCCTCTATACTTTGTATATGGAGAAAGTAAAAATCTAAGATATTCTATCCACAGTTGTTTTGGGTGTACCAGCAGCACAAATCAGTGTAGAGAGAGAGTTTTCGAGGCTAAAATATATCCTAAAAGATAATAGCCTTAGTGATAATTTATGGGAGGACATTTTATTAATTTGATCGAATTTTGGTTGGTTGGGGTAAATTTTACTGTGTGTACATATTTGTCATCTTAAGAAAATGTATTTATTATATTTACATCTAAATTATTATATTTAAAAAAGTAGTTAAGTAGCTCTTCTTTGAGCAACTCTGTGAATTACATTCTACATTCAAATGTGAATTAATATTATTGTACCTGTTCAAGTACGTGCATGAGTACTGTTGGAGTAAATTCATTATGATAATGCAGTGGCGGCTCTAATGCTTTTCAGCTGGTGGGGATATATACAAAAAAATTTGTAGTAGACTCGAGTGTTTCTATGCACATGCCTAAAATGCAATGAGGGTTTAAGACAACAATATCGTACATAACATGAACAGTATTGGTTATTCATCATCAAGGTGATACTAACAATACAAGAATATTTAGTTGCTATGCGTTGAAAAACAGAAAAATTACCAATCATCTGAAATTTATAATTACTTGTAGTAAATTACCATTTACAGTGGTGCCATTTTCTTTTCAGCATCTTGTAAAAAAAATGTGCCTGCCTGTTCTTCAGCCTTGCAAAAAGCTCAATGACTTTGGTGTTGAAGTCTGGGATAGAGTTTAAAGTTCCTTCTCTATTGATAGCATTGATAGAGCGTTGAGTCGTTCTTTGCTTATCGTGTTCCTCAAGTAAGTTTTCACATGCTTCAATGTTGAGAAACACCTTTCTGATTCAGATATTGCCATGGGTGTTGTGATAATAATTTCAAGGAGTTTCGTTGTTTCACTGAAAATTTCTTTTACATTGTTTTGTTCCAAGGAATGCAACAGTGATGTTGCTGATGTTACACCATGAGAGATGATGAGAGATGAGATCTTCGTGTCTGAACAAAATACCGAGCTCTATCTTCAGTTTATTTTTTTCTAAAAGCGGATAATATTCACTGCTGTATTTAATTTATCATCAGGAAATGGCACACACATTCTTTAAACAACTCCGTACCAACCAGTTTGGCGGCAATTAGGTGGTCACTGCATGAAAATCTGTCTTCAGCATGGACAACTATTGTATCACAAGCTTCCTTCATAACTCATCTCAGATCTGTTTGTGTAACTTTTCTTTTCTTAGCTGAAGGGCCTGTTGTGTTGTCTTTGTAAAGAGTTGCCAAGTCATCGGCCCGCTCCCGGATAGTTGCTATTGCATTTTTGAAAGTTCACAGTTGTACTGTCTATACTTCTCTTCTGTAGTGTTTTGTACAGTATATCCACTTCTGGCATAATGAGGGCAAAGAAATAAAGAAAGAAAGCAACAAAACTGTCCATCATTCAAAATATTATGTAGTCCACATGACTCATCAATGGTTGCTGAATCCCACTCCGATTCTTCTTGAAAATTTTCCATACGCTCTCTTAACTCATCTAAGTTTTCATAAACACCATTTACAGTTCTTCCTTTGAAATTCCACCGTGTTGCACTGGGTCTCGGCATCCTCCTCTTCACTACTTCATCAAGGTGAGCAGTACGCTTTGGTGAAGCAGAAAAAAATTATGGGAACGCAGACAAATGAGCAAAAAATACTTTCAATTCTTTGTGTGTCATGGAACGAAGTTGCTGCATTACGAGGTTTAATTGGTGAGCGTAACAGTGCACAAAATGTGAGAGAGGGAATTCTTCTTTTATCAGTGCCTGTACTCTGTTC
Source organism: Tanypteryx hageni (assembly GCA_028673005.1). NCBI lineage: Eukaryota > Metazoa > Arthropoda > Insecta > Odonata > Petaluridae > Tanypteryx > Tanypteryx hageni. The sequence continues at coordinate 8,110,613 of CM054116.1, read as the reverse complement.
AATCTGCCCTTCATTACTGCTGCACCGTCATATGTTTGAGCAACTAGTTCATGTTTATGCACTTCATATTCATGAAGAACAGATTTAATTGTTGTTGCCAAACCTAGAGCCATTTTTTTTCTTTTACCTCTGAGTACTTCACAAAGCGTTCAACAATAATGCCGTTCTCTAACATATAGCACAATATTGTGACCAATTGTGATTTACAAGATGCGTCAGTCGTTTCGTCAGCCTGAATTGAAGCATAGTTAGCTCTTTCAATTTCACCCTTGATTTGGTCTCTATAAATACTGTACATGCAAGCCAGTAGATCATTCTGTGCAGTTTTTGAAGTCCCCTTAAATGCAGGCAAGTTATCATAATGATTTCTCAGTGCTAGATCATCCTCACATAACATTTCAAATATTGACTGGAAAGCTCCTGGCTTTAAAGATTCAGATGACTCGTCATGTCCTCGGATACCTACTTCACATGAACCACACAGTTTTAGCACTGAAACAATCTTTGATAAAACGTATCTGTTCCTATCAACTTCTTGGTTGTGACGTAGAAGTTCACGTTGGTATGCAGTATCCAACTTTTCAATGATATTGGATTTTCCAAGAAGTTGCAGCAAAACAGCATTTTGCATATGAGATACTGAGCTTTCGTGTTTTGTGAGTCTTTCAGACAAATGCTTTTAAGTCTCTGTACCCTGAATTCGTCCACACAGTATCACCACCAAAAAGCAAACACGGAAAACAGCACAGACTTTTCATGGACACGCTGGCAGTCAACCATGTTTTTCTGCAAAACCAATGGCGCTGAAATGTCAACTTGCCTTTAGGTTTGTCCAAATCGTATTTATTGTTGACAAGAACAAAGTCAACAGGTTGATGTGGTCCTAAATGTTTCACTTTCAATTTTTGTTCGAAAGCCATTGCATTGAACTTGTTTTTCAATAAAAAATCTACTTTGTTCATTGTAAAAATCAGGGTTTAATCACACAGCCAGTTCTCTATAAATACATGTAAAAATATAATTTTACTTTTTATTGTGGCAGCCTTGCTCTTTATCTCCACTTTAAACATCTTGATTTCATTATGGTATGTTGCACAAATCTTATATACAGAATTTAGTTAAAATCCATACAGGCAATTCCTTCCAAATCCGTAATTACTGAAAGAATTTAATTTATAAGTGTGACATCCCTGTTTGGTTGATCCTGTCCAAATATACTATTATGATTTTGTTTATGTGTGTACATTACAAATTTTAAATTTGGTAAAATTTATTTGAACAGTTCAACACAAATACTTGTAAAAAGAATTTTTTATTACTTGTATTGTGTCAGCCCTGATTTCTATATCAACATTTAAAATACTGATTTTGTTTTTTAATGTTGCACACCTTTTACATACTAAATTTCGTTGAAATCGGTTTGGCCAATTCCTTCCAAATTCATTATTAGAGAAAAGTTTAATTTTGCAATTGTGGCACTCCTGCTGAATCATTCCGGTCCAAATATGTCATTTTAGTCATTTATTTATGTGAGGATTCTATGTATGTACCAAATTTGGTTGAAATTGGTTCAGCCAATTATTCCCTGATATATGCGTATGGATGGATGGACGGACATCACGAAGATAATAGTGCTTTTCAGCAATGACGAAAAGCACTAATAAGCATTCCTACTCTGATTAACAAGGGAAGAGCTGGAACGTAGACTGGAAACCTTTTTTCGTTAAAAATTTAAAATATCATTAACACCTCAAGCCTGGATGATGTTTATTTTAATCCCACCCCAGATGCCAAAGGAGATTTTTAAAAATTGGTGATTCAGCCACGGAAATTGCAATATATATATATATATATATATATATATATATATATATATATATATATATAAACTCATAACTTTTCACCATTATTTTGGAATTTTAAGAAATATTTTGAGGATTAGCGCAAAATATGATATTTTAAAACTAACTTTTATGCTAGCTTGGATTAAGTCGAGACTCTTTGCTGCATACCAGTCCGTTTCTTATCCAGCATGCACCCGCACTTTCATATAATAATCAATATCATGAAAACTGTAGCCGTTATTGGCGTGCAACATTCTTCACAGGCAAATTTAAACTATTCTGAACATTTCATTCATTTCATGAACCCCTCTAAACCAATTAGGGAAAAAGTTTCCCGCAGGTGAATTTTTTCATGTCTTGACTGAAAATTTTAGATAGATGTTATGATTGTTATTTTTTTTAAAGGCAGTTAATAATTTTTATTTATTCTTGAGTTACTTTGTCATTATTCAGAGTCATTACAGAAGTCACATAAAATTGTCCTTTTTTATTCAATGGAAGCCGAAATATGATGATGTATGTATATATAAGGAAGTAAGATATATGCAGAATACAAAAAAATACATTTACAAGTTTTTCAAAATTTTAAGGTATTTCCCGATTTTCCAGAATATAATATACATTCATAATCAGATTCAGCATGAAATTTCCTTTAAGAAAATGATATAATTTCAATCTAGTATTTATAATGATTGTTTTTACTCGAATTCTCTTATAACACTGACAGCGAAGTCTCAATTCACCTCATCATCCCTCCTTCCAAAAGTGAATGCAGTCTTTTTACTAGTTGGTTCCTCAAGTTACTCTTTGTGTATTAAAATTGTGAGTCGTGATGGCTGGTGTATGGCAGGGAGTAAATATTTATGATGATATGATTGGCTGATTTTTGGAAAACTGAGAAGGACTATTGGCTGGTATCAAACCGGTATCGAAATTTAGGTTAATTGCTATTGACTGATTCTGAAACATAAATTCCATTGGTAGAAATAATATATAATGAAATAATTTGATATTTCCGTGATTTATTTATACTAGCAAATTCCCGAAATACATTTGTGGGTTTTGAATTAGGTATAAAAAATATTTTATCTAATTTTTATTCCTTATATTAATTTTTTAGTTTTCTGACTTCATACCTTCCTTAATCAGTTAATGTTTAATGACTTCCTAATTTTCGCTAATGTACTTGTGCTATCTTTCACTTATTTTTTGTTATGAATTTCACCCCATATAGTCATTTAGATATTAAGGAATCTTAAATTATCAATGTAATAATAATAAAGTAGACGTACGATTTACATTCAAAGTCTTCTAAGAGGATTATTACCTACCTATTATCCTAACAGTGCTTAACAACTTTATCTTCCTTACATTAAATGGCTGAAAAATTTTCCGCTGATGATTATTTTTTGCCCTTGTTAGGAGGTTTATCATAGTTTGTGTTTTTCTTTGAAAACGGCCTATACATGCAGGCCATCATCGATGGCGAACTGTTAGATGTGGGTCTTCATATTGTTGCACTTTTAATATTCTCACACTTATGAGGTAGGTAGAATTAAACCTTATTTGCATCTTTCAAGAGCAGTAAATACACAGGAAAAGAAAGTATAATTTTTATTTATCCATATTTTCTTGTTATTATGAATGATATATGCTGCACTTGCTATTTTCATTATTTTTCTGTCATTTAGAAGACAATCACAGAGTGTTCCATGTGTTATGCTTCTTATTAGAACTCTTTATCACCAATAATTCCTGGAAATCATGTATTTTTCTGAATACAAGCAATAAAAATTTTTATAAACAATACTAAAGCCCACATGCGGAGAAAAAATCTTGTACTTGACTGGGAATTGAACCCGGGTCTACCCAGTTGCCGGATAGGTGCTTTAACCAATTAAGCTATCAAGCCAGCATGATTCTCCATTATTGGATTGGGGTATTTATGGTGAAGAAGGGCTAGCAGAGTAGTAAACCTCCAACACTAAACATCCTCAAAGAGGCATTGCGGAAGAAACCCTGTCTTTAACTCAAGAAAGTGAGTTGGCTTCAATAAACAAGAAACCAAAGTGTTGGAATGACTGTAATGCATGATCGCATAAATCTTAAATTAAATTTTGACATTTGAGAAGGAGAAAAAAATCCTGTACTTGGCCAGGAATGGAACTTGGGTCTCACCAATACCATAAAGTTAGATGGTGAATATATTAAAATTTCTCATATTACAGTGGTCCAGTTGTACTGCAATCAAATATACCCTTAATATATCCGGACAAATATTGATAAATTAAAACGAATAATATTAAAGAATGTGAAATACTTGCTGTAATTAAATTTACTGACTTTTATTTCAATTTTTACAGAATATAAATCTTTTATATATAATTACTCAATGTCTGTCTGTCTGTCCATCCCATTTTCAGCTCTTTGAATGTCCGAGAGTGGTGGAGAGGTAGCAAAACCAGATCAGTTGTATTAGTTAGCTCTGGGAAGTAATACTTAATTTTTTATAAATCAGTCAATCATATCAGAGAATTTTTAAAAAATATGCAAAAAAATGGCAAGCATTACTGCATGGAGTAACCAGTATTGATATCATCATGAGTTGCCAGTATATTTCATGTTAATGTGCATTAATCAAGGACTATAAATATGAAATAGAAATACTATAATATGACATTCAAATAGAAGATATTCTAAAGAAAAAATACTAAAATACTTCAAATTAATTATTTTTCTAAATAATTTTTTCTTTTGTGAAATATGTATAGAAACCCTAAACATAATCTAGAATATTGTAAACAAACTGATAACCGAATAAAATGTGAAATCTCGGAAGATTACTAAGAAAGGCTGCTCTGGAGATAAAATTATAGAATAATCTCTCCACTAAGTCCACAATCTGTTTTTTCCGTTGGTAGCATTTCTTGAAAGCCATGCACATATATGATGACGTAGGTGGTATTTTGTGATGAGATATTGGCGGAATACAATACCCAGCTGAGATATGTAACAAATATTCTCAAGTGAAAGGCCTCAAATATATTCACTGGTTATGTAAAAAAAGCTCTTTGAATAAATTATATAAATAAGTCATTCAGAATGATTGATAGTTTTTGCAGGCCCATAAGCAATTAAAAGCCTATATAGGCAGATATTAAACCAACATGCAAAACATGTCAAACAAAGAGTGAATGCCAACTCAAATATGTAAATTTCATTTTGAATTATAGTAAAATGATGATATAATGTAAAATAAATGTTTTTAAAAGGTTTGCTGACTTGACTATTTTAAAATTGAAAAGCAAAAATGAACAATAATTTTGTTTGTTGTAAGGACCTAATGAAAACTGTTATACATGCAAAGCATGTTAAAAGTAAAGTACTCCTTTAGCCAAACAATTAGAGGGTTACAACACCCAAAGCAAAGCATGTAACAGACTCTCTAGGATGACTGCTTCCTGAGAGTGAAAGAGAGGAACGTTTGCGTGTTCTCCTATTGCATTTCACCATTAAGGCTGGAATACTCTGGTGATTAAGTCCCGACACTTATCGCGCAAGGAAATCACAGAGGTATTTAAACTGGAGACAAATCTTGTGCGACTTACTGCCTGCGAGCAGCTCAACATGACTTGACCTTGGTGTTGTCACAGCAACTCTTGTACTTCTGTGTATGCTGTGCTCTGTGGCGAGTCCAATGCAGTATGAGTTTGCGAAGGAAGGTTCTGTGTGCCGCTGCATTTTTCATTGATAATACTATTAAAAAGAGAAAAAAGAAAATAAATAGAAGAAAATGCTGGGTCAGAGAATGGATTCTCAGAAGACCAAATTTCGGTGCTTACGAGAATATCTGTCTGTCTGAAAATGTTCAGCAAGAGTCTTGGTTGCGCTTATTTTTTATAGAAGTTTTTCTGCTCTGTGGATTTCAAATCCCATAACTCCACATTGCACTCATACATTTGAATGAGTTCAACGGTCTCTTCCTTCGACCATGTTTTCTGCTTGTTGCCCATGATTTCTCCTCACCCAGCTCTCAGACAGTAGCAATAAATTTCAACCTGGCTGGAACCGCGCAAGAAGCTTTCATGACCAAACTGATTCCTGCCTGCACTGATAGTGAGTCAATTGTCGTTGCTTCCACTGCAAGTTCATAATACTGTCTGAGAGACTGCTCGCAGTGCTGTCTACACTGGCAAGATTGCTATCAGACAGCTACTCGCATAACTTTAATCACCAGTGTTAACCGGCCTTTAGACCCATTCCTTGCAATTTTTTTATTCTACACTGCAGCTGCCAGCTCCATCTTAAAAAGAGGCAGACTGGGCAAATGCGATCAGCTCTATTAATTTTAATTTGCTATGTCATTCATTTTCATTATGTCCACCACTCATTTTTGATGAGCAGTTTCACTGGCATTTATAAAAATCCTAATAAGATGGTGGCTGATCAGGTGTTGCAGTGGTAGAGTGGGTAGAGTGTTGACCTTCCACCCAATGGTCCCAGGTTCAAATCTGGTGGAGGTCAGATTTTTCAACCTGGGATTGTCCCATCCCCTACTTGTATGCTTTGAGGAGACCATGCAAGTCAGTATTCTCTCCTCCCTTGTGCGTGTTCGGTGTGGAAGGAGTAATGGCTGTAATAATCCAAGAGGTTGATTAGCCAGAAATTCCAAACTAACAAAACTGTTTCTGATCAACCCAAACATTTTTTTTGTTTTTTCTTTTGTCAGAGTGCAATGGGAACCACATAGCATATTCAGAGGGGCCACTATGCACAGCAGAGAGAGCCAGGATGGAGAAGGATGTAAGAGTTGCTTGTAGCGAAGCTATTTCTCTCACCAAAATAGGAATAGAAGAAGGTAATAATAATAATAGTAATAATTTAATATCTATAATATTTTTTTAAATTTATTAATAGTCATTTATTAATAAGGAAATACATGTTAAGCACAATGTTCTTTTACATAACACTGGAATGTGTGAAAGCTGTTAACATTTTTAATATAAAAACTCAATATTCCATCAAATGTACTCAAGACTGAGCTTCACATAATAAAGTATTGCGAACCCAATTTGACGGAGTGGCCGTCAAATACTACAATTGTCAGACTACTATAGTTACATGACATATACATTTCAGTGCTTATTACATTTTAGTATAAGTGTTACATTTGTAAAGGCTCTGGCAAAGCCCAGTGCAGGCTTGACTGCCAGAAAAAATCATATTTTAATCAGCATTACTATATAGTATAAAGTCACTGTGAAGCACTTAGAAATTTCACCGAGGAGATTGAAAGAAAACAAAAACAAGAGAAAAGAACTAATACAATAGATATTTCTTAGCAGTTACTCATTTTTGCATTAGCCATTTTTTAACTTCAGCTTTTGTTCTGGATATTGTTGTAAAAATTTTCAGGTTACTAGGCATCTTATTAAATAATGGAGATACTATTGAACTTAACCTTCTTTTGCCATGAGAGTTGAATTTTATAGGAATATTATATTCTATTTGATTTCTGAGATTTTAGTATTGTTAAGTAGGTGTTGGCAGCATAGTGCAAAACTGAAATTACATATCATATTATTGATTCAATTGTTGAGAAATATGTTATTTTCTTAATGTACATAGGGGTCATATGTCTAATGTGATGCATAATATAAGCACATTTTCTAATCTTATTGTTAAGCATCCTTATATGATTTCCAAAAGTAAATTTATCGTCCAATATTATACCCAAGTATTTGAATTCGTGGACTTGCTCTAAATCTGTATACTTACAATACATTTCTATATATGATTTCCATGCAAACAAGAATGGCTGTGAAATTTAATGGTTATATATTTATTTAGTTCCATACAATTTTTAATATGCATGAGCTTAGTTTTTTGTTCATTTATTAATAATTTATTAATTATCATGAGTCCATTTATTTAATATATTTAAATTTTGTTGCATATATAATGTAGCTTTTTCCAAATCTCTATGAACAGTGACAATTACAGTATCATCTGCATATTGAAATATTTTACATTGGTACAAGATTTTTGGTAGATCATTTACATAGTTTAAATATAGCAGTGGCCCCAATATAGAACCCTGTGGAACACCAGATATGATTTTTTTGTTTTTCACTCATGGTTTTTTCTATTTTTAAACTAATAAATCTTTTTGTAAGATAGTCCTTAAACCAATTTAGTAAAATTCCCCTTATTCCTATATTGTAAAGTTTTATTAATAGGACATTATGGTTAACAGTATCAAATGCTTTTTTAAAATCCACAAATACAGCCAATATGCTGTTCATTTTGTTAAGATTTTCTCTAATATACTCCGTAAAGTCTTCTAATAAAAGTTTTATACTTTTATTTTCCTGAAAACCATATTGATCATGTGATAATATTTTATATTTTTTTAGTATGACATAATACAATCTGCAATACACCTTTCCATAATTTTATCCAGCACTGATAAAATTGAGATAGGTCTATAATTAGTAAATAATTTATGATCCCCATTTTTAAAGATTGGTCTTGTTTCTAGATCGTCATGGAGTTTACCATTGTTCATACTATTATTAATCCAAGTTGTAATTAAATTTATTAGATTTACATTTTGTTTAATATCTTTATGCTGGATATCATCATACCCAGGAGATTTTCTTTCATTAAGCCTAAGGATGGTTTTTTGTATGTCACTTGGCCTTGCTTCAAGAATTACAAGACTTTGTAAATGGCTAAATTGACAGTCCTTATTTAATTTATCATCACATTTCAGAATTATGTTTTGTATTTTGCTTGTAAATTCATCTGCAAATGCATTGGAAATTTGAGAAACTGACATAGCAGACCCCAAGTGTTTACATATTGTAGCATCATTACTTTTGCAGCTGTCTGTACCTGAAATCCCTTTTATTATACTCCATGTAATTCTCATATTGCCTCCACAAAAAAAAAAAAATTTTGTTAGTTTAAAAATATTGTGAAAAGAAAGACCAAGGGGTGACTTATCTATGAATATGGGTAAATAAAGAAATACCCTGACCATACATATGAGAAAAAGATATTTATTTGTAAAATATCATGTATGAAAGTCAGAAAAAAACCAGTATCTATGACTTCGATATGCCAAAAAATATTCAAAATTAATGCTTGGACCAGACTGGTCACCCCTTTGTATTTCAAGGGTTAAGAATGCAACTATGACTTTAACCAAGGGATAATGGTAGACTTCGTATATAAGGGCAGCTAAAAATACAATGCCTCACAATGCTGGTTTTTGAGTTTCTCCACCTTACTCACAAAAGTGGTTTTGAATCCTCAAAAAAATACCTCGACGAAATGAGATGCAAAAAATAATTTTAAAAACCTACCCTCAACCTATACAGCTTTGATGAAAGAGGCTTTGTTGGTAGACCCAAATTCATTTGCATATCCTCACCAAAGAGAGCTAATGACTCTGTAGTAAATTGATGTGAGGTTTGCACCAAGATGTTTCTAAAGGAGGTAGTCAATAGTTGCCAGATTTTTTGTTTCTCAGTAAAATATGCATATTATAAAGGAAGGAATGGAATTACCTGACAGGACATGTGCTGAAGATTTTTCCCTTGGGAGAAGAACCCAATGTTTGACATTATGAAATGGTCTTGTACGAGAGTTTAAAGCAAGTGGTTGTTTGATATATCATGGCCTTAGACACACTCCACTATGGAAGGAATGTCCTCAATGAGTGAGGTAGTGATTCATAAAGGTAATATCATTCTTTTTAAGTGTAAGTTACTCCGACAATTTTTTTATTGTTTTAATATGATAATGCTGCAAACAGCTCATAAAAATAATATTTTTAATTTTAATTACTAAATATAATTAGGCGATAAGATTAACCAATAATTATGATAAAGCATGCACACTTATTGACTTCCAGTGATCTACATTAAATTATTAGTTTTATTTTTATTAACATTTAATACAGGACAAAAGCATAAGCTCTAATTCTAATGCAGGGGAAATTTGACAGTGCATGCACCATAAGCATAATACTGTCTTCTAAAGAAGAAATTAATATCAGTGCCTCATAGGAAGAGGGCTGGGAAAGCATCATCATGCGTGAGCCTTTTGCACTGGCATAACAATAGGGTTGCAAGGGGTGGCCAAATTCCACAGGATCAGAAGCCCCAGGTGGGCCCCACATGCTCTTGAATTTTTCAGAATATAAAGAGTAAAGATTTTTTGGCTATTTCTATTTTTTATCCTAATTTCTGAATGACTTTCCAGTTAATCGTTATTTTTAGACAGGGTAATTTAAAAAGTCTAACCTTTTCAGCTTATTTCTGTAAATTGTTTAATAAGCACAACTTGGAAGGTTTTACAATGGGTTTCAATTTTAATTGAACAACTGTATTTGTTTGGTGAGGGAGAAGGGAGAGAGGGATCATCAGTGATATTTTCCATGGACCCTTCCGCTTCTAGCTATGCAACTGACCTTTCATGTTCTGAATATTCCTCGTCACGGCACTGGTATTGCTTTGCAATATTTTCCGGCCCTATCGATTTGAAATTCATCACTTTCACTTGCATTTTGACCCTCAGAATCCTCTTGCAATGACACGCACCTCGCAATGCCAGTTCACTATTGCTTCCTCCAAACCAAAATTCTGATCTGTGATTTGGAGAGGCATTTCCTTTGTTGCCTCAGAAAGGTGGATTTCTCTGCCACTGACCCACTCAATGCAACCTCGATTTTTTTTTGATTCAGCACTCTCTAGCTGGCTATTTTTGCTGGTGTAACTCTTTGAGTATTTCAGCATACTCTTATGTTCTATTTTTAAGTAATAATAAAATATGCAATTTTGGTAATGAAATATATGTCATGTTTTTGAGTCTAAATAATTATTAGCTATGGTTATACAATTGTTTAAATATATTTTTATAACAAACTTTGTGAACTCGAGCATGGAAAAAGACAATGTGTCCTCTATAGATTTAAATTTACTTTGAAGAGAAAAAAATTATTTTAAATTCCAACACTTCATTGTTGACAAAAACATTCCTATAATATACTAGTAATTAATTAATTACTAGTAATATACTAATTAATTAATATACTAGTAATACAATCTTTGATTCAGATATCTTGTATGAATTGGGGAGGAATATTATTATTTTAAATATTTTCTCGTAGCACTTTAAATCTTTTATTCCATGAGAGGTTTCGGCCCACATTATCCACCCTAATTATAATGAGATCTAGATCTTGGGCCAAATAATGAAATGCTTCGAATATAAATGTTTCAAGTCTCTATATTTTGTAAAGTAATTCTGGGAGAGATGATCCATTTGTATTTTGAAATATAGTAATTAGTTGCATTAATTGAAGGATAGGATATGATTTTTAATTCATTAAAAAAGCTTTAGCATCATGTATACATGATCCTTTTGTTTCATGATAAAATCTCCATGAAACATAACTGCCACTCTTCTATATCATGTCATCAGATATAGGTACATAGTTGGAATTAGTTCTATAATAATAAAATTTAAGTTAATGGTGGTACACTATGCTAAAGAAACAAATAATTGTGTGGCAGGGAAGAAATACAATGTGACTGAAGCAAATGTGCAAAGGTGGATGCAAACAAAAGAGAAATTTGAAGGTGCTAACTCAACACGGAGATCATTTAGTGGATAAAAATTAGGCCAATTTCATGCATTAGAAGAGGAAATTGCAAACTTTGTGCATATGCAAAGAATGAATGTTAAACCAGTAATGTGGGATATCATTAAATTGAAAGCCCAAGAATTAGCACGATCGCAAAACATTCCACACCAAGAATTTAAGGCTAGTAATGGATGTTGTGTGTAATGGTTTTAGCCTGCAATGAAGAACTTCACTTTGCCAGCATCTACCTTCCAACTTCACGGACAAACTAATAACTTTCCGGAGGCATGTAATTCGGTCATGGAAAAGTCACAATTACCTTCTGAGCCAAATGGGTAATGCAGATGAGACACCCATTTACTTCGACATGCCATCCAATTACACAGTCAACGAAAAAGGTACAAAAAATGTCATCATAAAAACTTCTGGGAATAAAAAACTGCACATTACTGTAATGCTGGCTGTATTAGCGGACGGAACAAAGTTGCCGCTGTATGTTATTTAAAACGCAAAACATTGCCCAAGGAAGTACTACCAAATGGAATAATTGTTAAATATCAAGGCCAAGGATGGATGTCAGTTGATTTAGTGAAGGACTGGCTAAGCATAGTGTGGAATAGATGACCTGGGGCACTTTTAAGGCAGAGAGCAATGCTTGTCTTAGATGTGTTCAAAGGCCTCCTTACAGAGGAAGTTCAAAGTACCCTTCATGGTATGATTACTGACCTTGTAGTTATACCAGGAGGTATGACATCACAAATTTAAGTGCTAGATGTTGTATAGATGAAGCCCTTTAAGGGTTACATGAAGTCATTTTATTCAGAATGGCTTTTGGCAGGGGACCATGCATTAACTCCTACAGGGAAAATTAAGAAGCCCAGTATACCACTTCTCTGTATTTGGATCATTGCAGCATGGAAAAAAATAGATCCCAATAGTATCTCAAGAGGGTTCAAGGAATGCTGCATAACAAATTCCATGGTCGGTATGAAAGATAACTTGTTTGAATTTGAATAAGTTGTAATGAATGAACTGGACAGCAAGAATAAGGGAAGGAAACAGAGGAGAGGGAGATGTAAGTAGTAAATTTACTTTTTTTATTCATCCTCTTAATGTTAGCTTGTTATACATACATGTAAAAGTTTTTTGTAAGTGTACCTAATTTTTTAGGGGTCGTCTTAAATTCCAGTTAGTCTTCCTTTCGAGTTAATGCAGTAATAATAACTAGTTCTATAATATATAAAGAAGCTTTTTGTTGAGTTCATCCCAAATCCTGCCATATTTTTGCCTTTGCATGTCCCAGCATTTTATAAGACATCCATATCATACAAATTTTTTGGGAAGTGGTGCCACCAATGGAATTTTGTTAAGTTGAAAGAATGGCATTGGATCTGATTTGGATAGAAAACAACATGTATGTAAAAATTGATGACCCATCTCTGAAACACACATCCGGGGTGTAATAATTACACTGTGGAAATTGAGGTTTTTGTATCTAATAAGATGGCACCCCTGATAGAGCAGTATGGTTCATATTTGGTTTTATCTCAAGGCATTTAGAAATGTTACTAAAAATTTCTAATTTTAATAAGTTTAAATTATTATTTTAATGGAAGAAATGTTACTGCAGGTTTAGAAGTACCAAGATTGCCATCAAAGGCTGGAAAAGATTTGGAAAATACTCCAGAGAAAAAAAGCCGTATTATGAGGTTTCTGCTGTGTTTCTCTGCCCTATCAAATGCAAGATCAATCTGCAGCCTGAGTGTTGGTGCTGATACCATTGCTCCTATTCATGGCCTTCGCTTCTTCTCACTCCTCTGGGTCATCCTGGCACACACTTGCCTTGTGGCTTTCCAGTTTTCAGGTAAAATATTAACATTTTTATATTATTGGTAAAAGAAGCAGCAATGGACACAGTATTTTCTTCATTAGACTTGAAAATTTCTTGAGTTTTTTTTGTTATAACCAGCAGGTGAACAAACGTTCATGTAATTGGTTACAGTAGAATTTGAAATTTCTTGGTATGGCCTAATATGTGGCTGAAGCTATGGGAAAGAATGTTTTATCTTTAATGCACAATATTAGTATAATATTATCTTGTTATTATAACAAAACTATTCTCACTAAAATTTAAATCAGTATTTCAGAGTAGCTTTTCAGGCAATAGAGAATGATTTCCTGCACGAAATTCAGCATGAAAAACATAAAGTTGTCAAAAATGACCCCAATGCATTTTGCTGATGTATATTACCAGAGGTTTAAGGTAAAATTTATCACATAAATATATGTTTATGCATTATACTTGCTCTCTTACTTTTCTAAGGGCATGGTTGTAATGGAGAATTCCATAAAAAATAAAGTGCAACAAGGCTTTGTTAAAAACCCTAGTGTACATTGTGCCATATAATTTGATCTAGCACCTCTGGGAAAGTTGTTTTTGCAACTTCATCTGTCCAATGCCTTTTTTCCACTCTGTGGCCTGAGATTTATAATGTTGATACATGTAACTTAAACAGCAAAAGTTTATTCTTGTCGATTTTCATAAAAAGTTGATTTTTCTCAAAAATCGCTTGAACGATTTCAATTCAAATCTATCTATACTAATATATTGACTGTCAAAAATGAAGTTGAAATTAATGAAAAATGGAATTAAAATTTTTAACAGTAAATAAATTATTTAAACTATCACTATATACAGAGTGTCCCACAATAGAATGTACATAGCTTAACTATGTGCTCTGGTGATCATTTTGAGTCGAAAAGTTCAAGTTAACATGGGTCCGATCTGCAACGGTTTGTCAAGAAAATGAGAATTAGCATTCACTATGCATTGGTTGTTTGAAAATTTAGTTCACTAAGCTGCCACGAGAATGTGCCCACATGACGTAGGCAAGACAGGGAGGGCAGTCAGTGATTGTCAGTTGTACACTGAGTGAGCATATGAGCGTAGTGTTTGTTTACCCTCTCTTTCATTCACTGTGTCGCTGAGTGTTAAAGGCAACAACTACGTAGTAGACGGAACAATGGCTACATTTTCTAATGAAGATTATACCGATATCATTTTCGTGTATGGTTACTGTAATGGTAATGCAAGAGCAGCAGTCACAGAGTATCATCGGTGGTTTCCTGATCTTAGAGTCCCAGATAGTCAAGTCTTCGGTAATGTCCTTCGGTCTATCAGAGAAACAGGTACAGTCCTACAACCAAGGTGTGAAGATCACGACGCAGTGACAATGTGGAAGATGATGTACTGGAAATGGTAGAGTGCAGTCCAACCACGAGTGTCCAAAGAGTTTCCAATTGAGTTGGGGCCAGCCGGATGACAGTTTGGAGAACCTTGCATGACTTTGGTTTCACGTCCTAAATGTCCAGGCTCATCAACCAAATGATTACTTTGCAAGTGAAAACTTCTGCAATTGGCTGCTTCAAAACCGGGAGATGTGCATGAAGATTTTATTCACAGATGAAGCTAACTTCAGCAGAGATGGCATCACAAACACGAAGAATACACTTGTGTGGTCCTACGATAATCCTCATGCGACACAGGAAATACATTTCCAAGTCTGTTTCTTGGTAAACATTTGTTGTGGTACTATTGGAAACCTACTGATCGGACTGTTTGTGTTTGAAGACGGCTTGACATCTCAGCATTACTTGTGTTTCCTACAGGAAGAGCTGCCATTGCTGTTGGAAGATATTCCTCTTCTAACCAGGTAAGAGATGTGGCTGCAGTAAGATGGCGCACCTCCTCATTTTGGTAAGGAGTTGACTGCATTTCTGTATCAACACTTTCCAGACCGTTGGATTGGTCAAGGTGGTCCAGTTGCTTGGCCAGCGAGATCACCAGATCTTTCACCTTTGGACTACTTCCTCTGGGGTCACATGAAATCCCTGGTGTATGCTGTGAAATCAAACACTAGGGCTGAGCTAGTGAATGACATAATGGACTGTGGCGCACACATCAAAAATGATCAGGACACTGTGATGAATGCTGTTAATTCACTTTCAAGAAAGGCTCAGCGGTGGCCATTTCGAGACACTTAATTGACAATCAATTTAGAATGTAGTATTAGTGTAATCATGTGACCTAAATTTTAATAGAATTGTATTTGTACAAATTACAAATGCAATAAAATGATAATTCTCATTTTCTTGACAAACCGTTGCAGATCGGACCCATGTTAATTAGAACTTTTGGACTCAAAATGATCCCAAGGGCATGTAGTTAAGCTATGTACATCCTATTGCGGGACACCCTGTATATTTATTTTATTTATCCCAGCCAGGGACCTTTTTCTCACAGTTCAACCTGCCATCTTACAGCAGGACTTTGAACTCGTAGTCAACAGCATTACAGGGTTATGGAGTAATAAAGGATCATATGATATATGTTATACAGCTTGATATCATGAACAATACAACATAAACCATATACTTTTTTAAAATGGCTATATAGCAGTGGTGGCCAAACTTACTTACCCTAAGAACCGCATATTATCTTTAGAAGTTTGAGTGCCGCATGCCACATGTACTGCACTCATAAATTTACTAACAGTAAAACATAACCTGTGTCCGAAGCAATTCAGATATAATGTGTGTCCCTTAGGCATCCCCACTGCACCTCAAGTTACTATACATCACTGTGTTCTGTAGTGAAAAATGCTGGCATGCCTCTCAATGGAAATTTAAAAGAGCCGCATGCAGCTTGCAAGCCACAGTTTGGCCACCACTGATATATAGTGTACAGAAACATTATGATAACGAATTTTATGTCCAGCTACCTAACAGCTCCCTCCCCTGAATCTAGGCAGCCACGCAATGTTTTTTCATGCAGGATTGAGTGGGGGTTTGAAAGAGAGTGTAACCATTTTTGCATGTATATTTAAACTAGATATTGCAGAAAATATTTGTAATTTATATATCTCCTGATTTTTGTTACTATTTCTTATTTTCTACAACAGTTCAAATTGTTACTTATCGTTTGTTTAAAGTATTGTTCTCAAATTATTTAGTACTGGATGATAAAATTGAATACTGCTGTTGTTTCTGAAATCCATAAAATGACTCTAAAAAGCTGTAATCCATTCCTTTCATGTTAGCTCTCTCGTGATAAAACTTCTGCTTTACAAACTTTCCTTGTAGATGTCCCCACTCCCTTCCTCTCCTTACCATAAATGGATCCTAGGCTCCTTCCATGGACCCTTTTCCCTCTTTTTGGTAGCAACTGGGTGTTCCCTCCCTTTGACCACACAGACAAAACGGTCATACAACCCCAGCATTCCCTATCCACAATAAAAGACGTCACAAACGGATAGATGTAACCACTATCAATTTCATCCTGTGTAAACAAAATGCTCAAAATGAAATGACGAGGCAGAATTTCTTAAAAGCACAGTATAAAAGAGCGACAGATTTCAAGATCCCAGAGTCAGTTGACACCAAGAAGTCTTCAAAAGCACATCTTTTGCAGCAGGACCTTCCAGAGGAAAATGCAAATTTTGCCCTAGAACTAAGGACAGTGAAGTGTCGTTTAGGTGTGCCAATTGTGGAGCTTTTATTTGCAAAGAGCATATGCTAATGAAATGCTATGGTTGTGGGTAAAGGGGAAATGATTAAAAATTGAAAAAGAAATTTTTGTCTTGCTATAAATGTTATTCTAATCAATATTTCGAGAAGAATTATTAATAAATAATTTGATTTTAGTGTAAAAGTGATTTTGTTTCCAGTATGTTAAAAATAAAGTTATATGTTCTTTCTGAAATTTACAAATCATTTTGGGGTCTTATTGGCCCCAAGTGAACTTTTGCAGATCTTTTTTCATCTGACTAACTAAGGGTTGATAAACTGCGATTACTGTTACTAATTGCTTTCTATTATCATTTTCAATTTAATTATAACTTCAAATTGCCCTTTCATTCCTATAGATAACAAGAATCTTCGTGCAAAAGCAGAAAAGGATTTCCTGTATCAAACTTTAAGTAGTGGAACATATTCCGTGGATACATTCTTCTTTATTAGGTAAGTTTTTTGAGATCAATTATATAAAAATAATGCTTTTGATATTTGAAAATGGAGTTGATTTTGTGTCATGCTTTTTAATTTTTGTCTGCAAGTTCCCTGATTATAAATTGAAAAGTATTATAAGTCACCTCTCTATTTGCTTTTCCATACTGTCAAATGTTGGATGAATGGGTATTCTATTGATAAAATTCTACCACAAAAAGCATTAGCTTTGACTGAGTTTGGATTTTTTATTATTGTATTCCAACCCTTTTCCAGTGGCCATTTTTATTTTGAAGTGAGGCAAAACTATTGAACATAAAGTAGTCCTTAAACGTCCTGGGTTTCATGCATTTTTGCAGAAATTTCTGTAGCAATTTTCAATTTTGTAGAAGGAAAACTCCATTTATTTATACCATCCAACTGCAGTACATATTGATTGCTCGCTAAATCCCATGAAGCATTGTCATTCCCTCTTGACAACAGTACATGTTTAGCATACATATTACAAAAGTAGTGATGCTATAATGATTGACTGGGAAGCATGTTAAGTACATAATGCAATATTCTAAGCATATCATATTTTACTTCTTTGTTCATATGCATGCAATTGACTGTGGTTTCTACAATCTATTAGCAATTATGTAAAATGCTGTGATTGAACTATGGCCACAAATTGCAAAGGAAATTAAATGAGTACTGAGAAAGAATGGGCAGACCAAAAAGATTCATTCCTGTAACCCTATTCTTCCCATAGCCTTTTACTAGATATATCCATAGTTTCCATGTTCATGTCATTTTCCTATATTGCATTTATGCAAATATGGAGGTACTACTGTATATTTTACTGCTAATGTCTACATTAGCCAAGTGGAGACCTAATATTGTTTCCTTTTTTGAAAATTTGATATAAATTTTTAAAGGAAAACCCTTAAACTGAAACTAAAGTTTACTAAAACTATCAAATGACCAATGGTGGATATTCATCTTTATTAAAATATTATATCAATTCATGTTTTTATGTTATAGGCATTCTAGAAATATTTTGCAAATATCTAAGCAGTGTTAACCCCTCAATGCCATTCGACATCATTACATCGAGCAAAAACTTCACATGCCATAATCCGACGTGTTAGAACATCGAGCATCATTGCTATCTTTATTTATATTAAAAACCTTGGTATATTTTAATAGAGGAAGTTTTGGCCTTAATAATTATATTTTACTCATCAATTTTTATTGTTTCTTATTTTTTATAAAGAATTGAAATTTTGTGAATACTTTTTTTGTAGCCATGCGATTCCTTTCTTGCAAATATATATACAATGTCATATCTTGGCTTCTATTGAATAATAAAAGGGGACAATTTTTTATATGTGACTTCTGTATTGATTCTGAATAATGACATAGTAACTCAAGAATAAATAAAAATTATGAACTGCCTTATAAAAAATAACAATTGTGACATTTATCTAAAATTTTCAGTCAAGATGTGAAAAAGTTGACCTGTGGGAAACTTTTTCCCTAATTGGTTTAGAGGGGTACATGCAGCAAATGAGATGTTCATAACGGTCTAAATTTATCTTTGAAGAAGGTTGCATGCCAATAACTTCTATAATTTTCAAGATATTGATTATTATATGAAAGCGCAGGCACGAGCTGGATAGGTAACAGATTGGTATGCAAATTGCTTCTTTCCAGCAAAGAATATCTACTTATTTGAAGCTAGCATAAATGTTATAGCTTTAAAATATGTTTTGTGTAAATCCTCAAAAAAAATTTCAAAAAATCCAATTAAAAGAGGAAAAGTAATGAGTTTTTATAGTTTTTGCAATTTTCATGCCTGCATCACCAAAACAATCGCCTTCGCCATCTGAATCCCACTCCAGATGGCGAAGGTGTCAGTGAAGTATTTCATTTTTGCTGCATGTGAATATTTTATTTAGCACTTCCACTCATCTAATATCAATATTAGTCAGCTTTCATTTGGCTAATATTAATATTAGCCACAGCATATACAGTCTTATGATTTCCTAGGGACTGTTATTTTATTAGTTCATGCAAGGAACAAATTTTATATTCCATTAATTAATTGATTGAATAAAACAGTATTAAAATTAATTTTTGACATACCAACTTTTATATACATTTAAGTGCACTAAAAAGCAAAAAACAAGAAAATAATGACAATTTTCATGTAAACATTGGTTGGCTAATGTAGTAAATATTTTGTACATCTATATTTAACTGAAAAGTTTTATTTTATGCTGTTTAGTCATCATTCCTTTAAATCATGGAAGCCATTTAAACAAATTTTACCAGCATAAATTTGTTTTAAATTTATTATAAATTGATTTCAATGTTAAATATTTTTATGATGTCACATTACTTATTTTTAAAATAGCAATTAAAATGAAATTAAAATTTAAAAATCATAAAGAAAGCCATTAAACATCTCCACATGTGCATATTATTATTAGCAAATTCCTTAGAAATTATTATCTTATCTCCCGCTCTTCTGATGCAATAATTTTTCTTTCTACTGTTATATTATGGAACTGTAGAAAGATTTTATAGAGTGCACAAAAGCAATCAGGCAACAAAAGCATTCCAAGAAATATAATTAAATGGATAGCGATGATTTAAATCTTATCTTCATAAATTAGTTTCATTGATATCTTTTCAAAAGATCGAATTAATTAGTAATAGAATAGCAATTAGGCCACTAAATTTTTCAAAAGAATTTAATTAAAATAGATAGCATGAATATAAACTAATCATATCGTCATAAATCAGTTTTGAATGGATTTTTAACATTGAACTCTTTTCAAAAGGTCACATTAATTGACTAAGAATTGCAATTCAAATGAAATTAGAATTCAAAATTCATAAAGAAAGCTGCTAAAACATCTATGTAGATCTTCATACACGTAAAATATAATGACTTAAATATGAGTAAAGTGAGGTAGAGCAGTTTCAAATCCTGTTGAGGACAGCTTTTTCCTAATATTGGAGAGGTTGAATATATATATATATATATATATATATATAAAGCTACTTCTTACGGAGGATATATATATTATATGTTATAATGATATAAAACCTAAGGTACTTCTAGATATTCCACAAAGCTGAAATTTGGAGGGAACCTTGGTGTTGGTCCAAAACATCAGGAAAAATCGAAAATTCCAAAATTTCCCCTTACAACGTGATCTTTTACACCCCAAAACGTTCATTTTCAAATCCCATTAGACAACCATTTAAATCCGTACAAGCCTTTTTATAATTGCATTTTTAAATTACTTTTAATTAAGGCACAAACTCCGGACCTAAATTAAAAGACGAGAAAAAAACGAAGATTATTTTTCCTGAAAGTAGAACATGAATCCGTGTTGAATTAGTCCAATTTTTCGATTTTTACTGCATAAAAACGAGATTTTATACAATTTATAACAATGGCCAAATATTGCTGTCATGACTACGAGACAATGCTTTTCTTCGGGAATTTATTTTATGTGTTAATAAAACTGTTAGTAGTTAGTTAGTGCCACGAACTGAAAAGTATCTTATTGTAATGACGTCACTCTCAGACCGTGACATTTAAAAGGGAAAACATATTTGGGTGCGCAGACAATACTAAGAGGAATATTGAGCTGAAATTTTCAGGGTTTGTAGATGCCATAAATAGCTTAGCAAATAATATGAGACCACTCCCGTAGGATTCCTAGGTTCGACTCCAGGCACTCCGGCATTTGAGTTTTTCCTGTGTAAATAGCATTGCGGAATATTTGACAATTAATTTACGGTAATTTTCATCAAGTAGGAGGAATGAGATTTGGCGTGGTGGTTATAGGGCACCAATGCTTGCATTATGCAAGCACCGATTACTAGTATATACATATATATATATATTGTCACATTCCTCCTCCCCGCCAACTTCCGACTCTGTTTGTTTGCCTCGACTAACTCGCGGTTCCGTGGGGTTTAGGTCCCCTCAATGCTCACTCCCATTTGTGAGTCGGCTGCACGTCGAGGACGGAAACATCACAAATACAATACAATGCCTTTATTATATTTAATAAAGAAATCCAATGGAATTATTCAAACACAAAGAATTTAAATTACATAAAACACTAATCCTGACTTATTATATCAAACAAAAAAAAATCAAATGGAATTATTCAAAGACAAATTCAAGCACAAAGAATTGAAATCACATAAAACACTAATCATGAATGATTATATTAACCAAAGAAAATTCAAATGGCATTATTCAAGCCCAAAGAATTGAAATCACATCAAACACTAATCATGAATAACAAAGAAAATTCATATGGCATTATTCAAGCACAAAGAATTGAAATCACATAAAATGCTAATCATGAATGATTATATCAAGCCAAGAAAATTCATATGGCATTATTTCAGCACAAAGAATTTAAATCACATAAAACATTAATCATGAATGATTATCTCAAGCAAAGAAAATTCATATGGCATTATTCAAGCACAAGTAATTGAAATCACATAAAACACTAATCATGAATGATTATATCAAGCCAAGAAAATTCGTATGGCATTATTCCAGCACAAAGAATTGAAATCACATAAAACATTAATCATGAATGGTTATATCAAACATGGAAAATTCAAATGGCTTCATTCAAGCACAAAGAATTGAAATCACATAAAACACCAATCATGAATAATTATGTTAATGTTATTAATATTATATTAATGTTGACAAACCTCAAATGATATATTTCTCACCTAATTCTCAACGTGAAAGTCTACTATGTAGAACCAATAGAAAAACTATTAAACAGGTTAATCAAACAAAATTCCTGGGCCTTTATATTGATGCAAATTTTAGCTGGGAATCCCATGTCATTGCCCTAGCAAGCAAACTAAGCTCACTTTGTTTTATGTTAAGGTTTTTAAAACAATCTGTAAGTAATAGTGTTCTTCTCACCATGTATTTCAGTGAATTCTATTCCAAAATTACTTATGGAATCACTTTTTGGGGTAATTCTTCCTACTCCCTGAGGATATTTAAGTTACAGAAAAGAGCTGTTAGAATTGTAGCAGGGAAACCCTATCACTCTCCATGTCGTTCAATTTTTACAACCCTAAAAATCTTGCCACTGCCATGTATATATATTTTCTTTTCCATAATCTTAATCAGGGAAAATATTAATCTATATCCTAAAAATTCTAATATACATAACTATCCTACTAGGAGGCAGAATGACTTACATTTATACCAAACACATTATAAAAAAACTGCACTGTGGCCCTAAGAGCTTGGTATTTGTCTGTACAATAAATTGCCTGTTGCACTGAAATTGGCATCAAGCACAGAGGTGTTCAAAATTAAACTAAAAAAGTTACTACTGAATAAATTGTATTACACTGTGTCTGAATATTTGACTGAAAATACTCTATAAGTTACTCTGTTTGTGCTTTACTGTTATTCTACCTTTATGGTGATTGTGTAAATTATATTTATGTGATCTCTTTTGAATGCATTTCCTATGTTTATATTTTATTTTATATATGACCAAATAATATTTTATGAATATCTTTTTTTGCATTGTTGAACTTATTTGTATCTTTAACTTGTACTTTTTCACTTTTATGCTAGCCCTTGTATTAATCTCCATATGTACATTCTTGTTTGTATTATTTTGTATTTTATTTGACCTGTCCTATACAACAGTACAGTTGTCTCTCCAATAAACTTCTATTCTATTATATTAAACAAAGGAAATTCATAAGGCATTATTCAAGCCCAAAGAATTGAAATCACATAAAACACTAACCATGAATGATTATATCAAGCCAAGAAAATTCATATGGCATTATTCAAGCACAAAGAATGGAAATCACATTAAACACTAATCATGAATGGTTATATCAAACCAAGAAAATTCATATGGCATTATACAAGCACAAAGAATGGAAATTACATTAAACACTAATCATGAATGGTTATATCAAGCCAAGAAACTTCATATAGCATTATTCAAGCGCATAGAATGGAAATCACATTAAACACTAATCATGAATGGTTATATCAAACATGGAAACTTCAAATGGCATCATTCAAGCACAAAGAATTGAAATCACGTAAAACACTAATCATGAATAATTATGTTAGGCAAAGGAAATTCATATGGCATTATTCAAGCCCAAAGAATTGAAATCATGTAAAACACTAATCATGAATAATTATATTAAACAAAAGAAATTCATATGGCATTATGCAAGCCCAAAGAATTGAAATTACGTAAAACACTAATCATGAATAATTATATTAGGCAAAGGAAATTCATATGGCATTATTCAAGCCCAAAGAATTGAAATCACGTAAAACACTAATCATGAATAATTATATTAGGCAAAGGAAATTCATATGGCATTATTCAAGCCCAAAGAATTAAAATCACGTAAAACACTAATCACTGTGGGTTTAATGGCTTTCAGTTCATTCTTGCCTAAGTCATTAAGTTGGGCGATCACTTCCCACGTATTGCTACCATTAATAATCGTACTTATCACTGAATTAGTTGTTTTACCAGCGTCACTCACTGGTAGTGGCAGAAATCTTCCTTTTCACACCTGATCTATGGTTTTTTCTCAACAGAGATTTCTTCCTGGGTCTCATGACTTCTCCTTGAGCTTTTTGGCCTCGAGCTCCCCTCTCTCACGGTCAACCTCCTTGCTCTTTTTCTCCGCTTATCTTCTCTAGCTCTTTTTCTCGGTTTTAACCTTGAACTTTCACTTTTATCAGCTGACTCGCGCATCACGACGCGTACTTGCTGGCAAACACACGAACTAACGCACAACTCTCCTTGCACGTGGTTATGTAATCGGGGGTTTCCATTCCGTTACAATATATATATATGTATATATACCACCCTTTATTTCCCTGGCATCAACAACATTCTCAAAAATATCCTAAAAGCCACCCACCTTATCCTCACATCCTCCCCTCATCAGATTCCATTTCCTAGACCACCGATGCTCTCCTTCCACCGTCCCCCTAATTTGGCGAATATTCTATGGAAGAAAGAACCCCCAGCACCCATGCCTCTACACCCTGCCGGATCTTACCCCTGCGGTAGACCCTGATGTCTGACATGCCCAATAAACCCCCCCCTGCAACTCCTTTTCCAGTCCCACAACCAACATCACCTACCCCATAACTTCTACCACCAACTGCACCACCTGCAATATCATTTACCTCCTGAAATGCACCCAATGTCCCGCCTTTTATGTTGGCCTCACCAGCAATCCCCTCAACATCCGCATGAACAGCCACTGCAACAGCGTCATTCTCAAATGACCGCTGCCGGTGGCCGTTCATGCGAACCAACATAATTTAAAATTTAACAACTGCTTCACAGTGAGAGTCATTCGCGCTCTCCCTGACAATGCTTCGGCTCCCCAACTCTGTCAGTGGGAGCTTTCGCATATCCATCTCCTAAACTCCTTTACTCCCCCTGGCCTCAACCTTCGATAGCTTTTCTCTCCCTTTCTGTCTTCTCCCAACCCCCTCCGTATCCTCCAATCCTCGACCTTTCCGCACTACCCTTCCACCCCCATGCCTCCACCCAGTGTCACTGCCATTCTTTTACGTGTGTCGCTTCGACATCCCCAGGGCCTCGGCAACCTGAAGTCGTCTGATTGGTGAGTGTTCACCTTTCCTTTTCCGTAAGCTGTTTTATATATATATATATATATATATATATATATATATATATATACGACTTCAGGTTGGCGAGGCCCCGGGGATGTCGAAGCGACACACATAAAAGAACACTAAAACACAGAAACATCACAAACGTAGAAGCTTTCGGAACTACTCATTGATCAGTTACAGAGAGAGAACCTGAAGTCATCTGATTGGTGAGTGTTCACTGGGTTTCCTCATCCCAACACCTTGTTGACATCCATATATATATATATATATATATATATATATATATATATATATATATATATATATATATATATATACATATACGCACTAGCAAATATACCCGCCGTTGCTCAGGTTTTTATATCAAGACAAAATAATATGAAGAAGATTTGAGAATAAATGAAGTATTTAAACCAAGTTAATTTTTATTATAATATTTGTTGGTATAAAATATTTCTTGTCTTCCCATCTTTTTTTTAAATAAATAATTTTTCCCATATCCTTCTCTAGACATAGCTATATATAATTGTTCATGAGCAAAGCAGTTGTTTGAAAATTTGACACATTCAACTTTAAAAGACTGCCTTTGTCTAAGTCATTGTGATCAACATGGAATTTTCCTCTGTTCAGAAGACTTTGCTTCTCATGCTGTGGCTATTCTCTTATATTTTAATCTGTCGGGATCTGAGAATGATCTTCATGGTCATTTTGGCATTTTGCATCTTATAAAACTTTCATTAATTTTTTTTTAAATTAGTTTCTTAAAATATATCTATAAAAGTAATGTAGTTTATTAAAATTGGAAATTTTAAACCAATTTTATGAATTTTTATCTAGTATATAATTTCGGAAATGAAAGAAGTCTGTCTGAAATCAAAATTTAAAATCTTGCACACTTTGGTAGGCAATCGGTAATTAGGACTTTTTCTGCACAAACAAAAAAATTTTGAAAAATATACTTATGAAGAGAAGAAGCAGAGAAGATTTTTGTTTTGTTATTACTTTATACCATTATCCCATAACGGTAAATAATACGTTGCTATTTATGACTATTGTTAATTAAATTGGTTATTTTACCGAAGCAAGGATTGAGTTATAGCATAGTTATAAAAATACATTTAAGAGGCTAAGGTAAAAAGCAGAGTAAAACAGTAATTTTTACTGCTTCTACAAGTAAAATGTTTTTTCAAAGAAAGAATTTACGAATATAAACATTCCTATCATAATATATAATCGCCAATGTCATGAAAATCTGTTTGATATAAGCCGAGATGGAATTTAGGTGATAACATTTAATTGGCCTATATTGGTAACACTTATCTATTTCAAAATAAATTTATTTCAATGTACATTTATATACAAGATGAATATGAGTCCAAGAATAGAGTTACACTCTGGAACATACTATAATGTGAATTATATATTTTTTAATTTTCAGTCCACATAAAATATTGTTTCGTTAAATTGAAATTGTTTAGTTTTATTCGAAGGAATTGCAATAAATTCCACTCTCAAAATAGTGCCACAAACGGACACATTTCTTTAATTACCTAAATAAACAAATTCTGATTAGCTCATATAAATTTCTGCCAAATTTAAATTTTCTCTCTATATTCCTGATCGAGTTATTTGTGTTTATACTCAGACCAACGAAAGGATAACAAACATGGCATATTTCAGCTCTTTAGGTATTCCATCTCGTAAATAACGCAACGAATTTTGACAATCATTTCCTCTCCTTCCGTCTTTCTCTCCTTTCCATATTGAAAGCTTTCAAAGGACGCTTAAGTGCATTGGAATAACAATATGATTTCGAGGTTTAACAATGTGCTAGGTATGCATGGAAGCATCCTGTTAAAATGGCAGGTTTTCTCCAAAATATGTGAACTAAACGTTTAACATGAGGAATTTCGAACTGTAGGCAAAGAATGATGAACAGAATAAGAAACAACTTTTCCTTAAAATGGTCTGGATCTAAAGGTCCTTTTTCTCTGATTATAATCTCAAAAAGAAGAAAAGCCTGCACGTCAAAAAGTTGATTTTTTACGTGTTATCTTATGGGGAATGCAAATCCTCCTCTGGAGTCGAACCCTGGACGTTTTTTGTAAAGTTTCCTTCGTCATAGCATTTTCACATTAGAGTAGATTATCTCTGCAAATTTCAAGATTATATCTGCATATTTGAACGAATTATTCGCATCTAAAATATATTCCAGGAATCAGGAACCCAGGAATCAGACGTTTTTATATACTAGTAGAAGGTGCTTGCATTCTGCAAGCATTTCAACTAACCTTGAAAAACATTAATTTTTCAGAGAGATATTTCATTATTAGAAATATTTTTTAATTCAAAATATTTTTCCTCCGTACCAATTTTCGTTCTTTCCATATTGAAAAATATTGGAGTAAAACATTACCTAAAATCTGCAATTTTAAAAATATTATACTTTTTCCATTGTGGGGTACTAATGCCACAACTTTGTGCCAAATTTTAAAGTTATAGCACATCTAGAAGTGAAATAATAGTTATCTAATTGTTTAAAATTTGAATATTGTTAACGGCCGGAACTTCATGAAGATATTCAAGTATTTATTTGTGCTTCTGTAGTAAGCTTTAAATAACTTTAAAATTTCAGCTCTGGAGCTCGCCCCGTTGTACCTAAACATTTATCTATTTGTTTAAATTTTAAGAATTTTTAACAGACAGACAAATTAAAATATCAAAATTTCTATATATCCTATTTAGATTTTTTTAAATTCTACTTTTAAGAAAATTTTCAGCTCTGTAGCACATTTGGAAATAAATAATTCTTGAAAATTTGTTTAAACAATGCGAATTATTAGCGGCCGCATTGTTGAAAAATTTCAAGATTTTTGTTTTTTTTTCTATATAGAATTTACTGCAAAATGTTTGCAAAATCTCGTAGCTACGACTTATAGTTTTCGTGATAAACATTGGAATTTTCGATTTTTCTGGTTGGTTGTACCTAATGACCTATCATCCTGCCAAATTTCAGGTCCGTGGCATATCTAAAAGTACCTTAGGTTTTATATTATATATATATATATATATATATATACATACTCTGCATGAAGCAGCCATTTATAATGGATATAGTATACCTTATTTCTTTTCATATAAGGTGCACTTTTTTCCAAAAAATGACCCCCAAAATCAGCCTGTGTCTTATACGCCAAAGATAAGATTATTACTGTTCTCAATACTGACACCAACAAGCAGCACCGTAACTAGCTATTTTAGCACCTGGGGCAAGCTACCAAATATGCGCCCCTCCATAAAAAATTCTCTAATACCTATATTTTTTACTATATGGATTTTGGGTGAACAATAAATAAATAAAAATAGACTCACATTAAATGTACATAATTGAAATTTATAATTATAAATATAATTACTTACATGGTTAAACATAATTAAAATACAGAAAGTATAAATATTTTAATATTAATTAATATTACGTGATTTTAATAAAGCAAACTCATCAATAACATAATCGAAATTTATAGTTTATACTATGCATAATGTCTGGAACAAGTTTAGCAGTGAGATCGCCCCTGTTCTTGCACCATGACACCTCACACAACTTGCCATTAACAGTTTTTGTGCCCCTTCTTTAGTTGCACCTGGGGCAGATGCTCCGCTTGCCCCACCCTAGTTACAGCACTGCTAACAAGCACACTCATCCCTAAAATGGAATAATTTGCGGTCATTCATCATAAAAATAATACAGTATACATTATTAATAATTAATAGTGAAAAAATTGTTAATATATATATATATATAGTAATACCTTATGCAACATGAATTCCGGGGACACATTTTCATTATTACACTTTAATACATGTCCGCTCACAGTGATTACAATTTTGGTGCATTTGCAATGTTTTAGTTTCTTATGAAGCAGTTGAATAGTGCGATTAATGCAACGGAACAGTAGAATTCATGTAAATGCCATAAATATTTTATACATATCTAGGATAAATAACGTTACCTATGTGTATTGAGATCGCAATGGCTACAAAAGGGAAAAGATATGCCTACACTATTAGTTATAAGCTTCAGGCGATCCAATACACAAGAACACATGGAAACCGAGCAGCAGCACATCATTTCAGTCCAACTCCCACAGAAAAAAACGATCCGTGAATGGAGAAAATAAGGAAAAACTGAAGCTGATGGGATAAGAGAAACATAGGTAGTCTTCATAAGGTTGATCTTAAATGGCCACAACTAAAGGAGAAAGTGATGGACAATAGAACAGAGGAAGTTTGGTATTGCTGTATCGATCAAAATCGTTATGTATGAGGCAAAAAGACTTGCAGAAGAAAAAGGACTAGTTGAGCGTATGTACCGTTATTACATATGCATTCCATTTATTATTTATCCCATTATATAAAATATCATTTTAAACTTAAGTTTATGTAAGTACTGTCGATAAAGGGTATCTATATGTGTGAAGTGAGTGGCGCACTCCATCAGCTTTAATTAATATGACTGCTCGGTTCACGCAGGGCACATTTATCTATACAAGTCTCGAAGCAATTATTTATGTATAAGATCATCCCTAGTTATTTTACGAATTAAGTTTATCTAAAACATTATTTTTAACTGTTATCAAACCAGATTATTTTTTGTAAATGTTGCCAGATACTTAATCATGGCTCTTCATAAATGCCTTGGTGAGGCAAAATACATTTTATCCTGAAAAATCTTCTAAAAAACTGGGGTGCGTCTTATACCCCGGTGTATCTTATATGCCATAATATTGGAGAGGTATTTCATGGCATATAAGATATATATATATATATATATATATATACACATATATATATATATGTATGTATATGTATGTATGTACTTTTGAAGTTAATATAGTTAGTAAAAATAGATATTTTGCTTTTTGTTCATACATTAAATGATTTTTTCCAGGGAACGTAATATGTTTTCAAGAGCTATTTGTTACATATTTACAATATAATCTATGGTATTTTTATAAGTTTTAATCTATATAATGTCATCATCAAGAAAACAAGAGAAAACAATTGATGGAATTTAATGTATTATTTTCTTTGATTCTTACAGTGGTTTGTTGGTATCCTTTCTATACTTCCGAACTGTATCAAAATATGATGTTCAGCAACTGACTCTCACTTCAGATGGATTCAAAGCTCATGGAATGCAGTTTATAGGAATGGTTATTTATCGTTTTTTAAGGTAGCTATTAAAAACTATTTTTTTACTCTTGATTGGAGTCTGTTTAATATTCTACACAGTGTATTTTAGATATATGTATTCATCCATTCATTTATAAGGAATATTTTAGCACCATTAATTTCGGAGGAAAAGAGGTCTATATTAGAGTTCATTTCAGTTACATATGTGTTGATTGGGAAAAATGTGGGTAATCCCCAGTGTTAACATGACATATATTAAACTGCACTGTGATATTTACAACAAATTATGGCTTGACCTGCAAAATATGAAGTTGGTTTTAAGTAAAAAGTTGTAGGATGTACTAAAAAATTTCCATTTACCAGCAATACACCATTTAATACATTGTTTTTGTATTTGACAAAATATTTCATCAACAGACGAGTCCTGGTTATCCATGGTAATGATGGGGAGTAGTAGTATGGAAAATCTAAAACTGCATACGTATTAGTCAACCCTAATCTTTTCAAAGATTTTTTGTAGCTTCAAAGGTTAATTTACATGCCATGGTATATGGTTGTTTGCAAGGGACTTTAAACACATAGTGATCAATTTCTCCCATTGAATTTGTTGGTATATTTTTCGAGATATCACTGACAAAAACTTATGACTCCTGAGTCAAAAAATCAATACAAATCTAAGCCTTGTTCCACAAGTATTTCTAGGTGGCATAACTTTACAATGGGGTATTGGTGTCTTTAGTAATCGAGGCTATATGATTAGAGTTGATGAACTGAGAAATTGTCATGTTAATAATTGTGATGGTTTTCTGTGATTTTTTTAAATATAGCATTGGTCCTGGTATTACTTCTGGTTTCTTTGAGAAACCGTAATATTATTGATGCCTGGCTCAAAATATTTCTTTGAGATCTTGGTGTCTAGAATTTTCCAATAATGTCTGTGGATATGTTTAAATACCATATTTTTCAGGTTATAAGACATTTTTATTCTAGAAAAATGACTCCCAAAATCAGCCTACATCTTATAGACTGAAGGTAAGATTAGTACTGTATTCAGTACTGACACTCACGAACCCACTGAACCCTAAAATGGAATAATTGGCAGTCATTCATCCCAAAAAATTAAAATATAAATTAATAACACTTAGCATTCTGAGGTCATAACTGAAAATACATGCCAAAGTGAACTCAACATAGGCAACATATATAACATTTTGTATAAAAACACACTGTATGCCACTGGTGCATGTGTATACATTCACACACATACATTTGTTCATTTAATAAATTTAAGTAATACACTTTTTTAGGAGGTAATGAAAAGTAAAAAATAAATGTTTGGATTCCAGAAAATATCTGCTTCTTAGAAATAAGATCACTTTAAAAAGATGTATGCTGTGTTTGCAATTATAAGGATCTGGCCTTTCTCTTACGAACAATATATATATATATATATATATATATATATATATATATATATATATATATATATATATATATATATATATATATTAACTAAAGGAAAAGAAAAGGTAGTGATGAGGGTGGCAACAAGGTGTTGAGGGAAGCCCAGCGGACACTCACCAAGTATATATATATATATATATATATATATCATCATCATAGGTAGTCTGTCCGTAGACAGGTCCGTGATTATTCATGGTTAAACCTGGTTCTCCATATACTCCTATTTTCCGCTGTCCTCTTTATATCTTGATAACTCTCTTTCCCTTTCAAATCGTCTATCAGCTGAAACCTTTTCCTACCTCTTTCCCTTTTCCCATCTAGTTTTCCTTCTAACACGTCTTTAATCATACTCTCTCTCCTCAGGTAATGTCCAACCCAGTTAGCCTTCCTCTTTCTGATAGTCTGTATAATCATTCGCTTCTCTCCTATTCTTCGTAGCACTTCATCGTTTTTCATCCTATCTGTCCATTTTATCTTCAGCATTCTCCTCCAAGTCCACATTTCAAAGCTTTCCAAGTATTTTATGTCATTTTTCCTTAGCGTCCATGTTTCTGCCCCATACAATGCTATACTCCATACGTAGCATTTTATCAACTTCTTGCGGATATCTTCCCTTATATTCCCTGTAAGTAGTTGTTTCTTTCTCCTGAAAGCCGCTTTTGCTTTTCCTATTCTAGTTTTGATCTCATCCGTACATTTTGCCTCTCGTGTTATGATACTTCCAAGGTATTTATATTCTGAAACTTGTTCTAATGGCTTTCCCCCAATAGTTATGTTCAGATTCTCTTCTTTACCTGATATTCGAATGACCTTGGATTTTTCTGTATTTATTTCCATACCGTATTTTCTACCTGTTATCACTAGTCTATTTATCATTTTTTGTAGCTCCTCTTCCTTTCTTGCTAGAAGTACTTGATCATCTGCGTATTTTACTGTTCTTATAATCCTTCCTCCAATTTTGAAATCCCCTGTGCCTTCTAAAGCTTCTTGCATTAGACTTTCTCCATATATATTGAATAGGGTTGGCGATAGGCAGCAGCCTTGTCTTACTCCTCTACCGATATTTATTCCGCAGGTGTCCACATTCTCAAACCTGACCTTTACAATTTGATTCTCATATAGATTCCTAATCAGTCTCCTGTCTTTCCAGTCTACACCTATATCCTTTAATATCTTCATCAACTTTACCCAATTTACTCTATCAAAGGCCTTCTGCCAGTCTACGAAACATGCGCAGATATCTTGACTGTATTCTATTGCCCTTTCTGATATGATTCTAACTACTCCTATAGCATCTCTAGTTCCTCGTCCTTTTCTGAAACCGAATTGATCTTCCCCTATTATTTCTTCTGCCTTTTTCTCCAGCCTTTTATTAAGAATCCTCGTGATGATCTTCGATGTGTGTGACAGAAGGCTTATAGTTCTGTAATCTTTACATTGCATTGCCTTTGGCTTCTTCTTTAGAGGGATCATTGTTACTTCTAGGAAATCCTGAGGCCACTCTCCCGTGTCGTAAATCTTATTAATTAATTTCGTGATCGCTTTTAGTCCTTCTGATCCTATGACTTTAAGTATCTCAGCCGGTATTCCATCGCTGCCCGTGGCTTTCCCCTTCTTAAGTTCCACTATCGCTTTTTCTACTTCGCTCTCCATAATACTTGGTCCTAAGTTGTCTTCTTCAATGTTTTCCTCATTTTCCAGTTCTATTTTTGCCGCTCCTGCCTGTTTGCTGTATAATTCCTTAATGTATTCTTCCCATACCTGTGCTACATCCT
Source organism: Tanypteryx hageni (assembly GCA_028673005.1). NCBI lineage: Eukaryota > Metazoa > Arthropoda > Insecta > Odonata > Petaluridae > Tanypteryx > Tanypteryx hageni. Next base: position 8,076,974 of record CM054116.1, on the reverse strand, counting down.
TTGTTTCTGAGACTATCTTCCCATCCGTATTCATAATTCCTTTACCACAAATTCCATTAGACTTCTTATCTTCTAATTCCAGTGCCCTAGCGTACATCATATCGTACCGTCCTAATTTCTCCATTTGTTCTATTTCATCACATTTTCCTTTTAGCCAATTTTCTCTAGCTTTATCTGTTACCCTTCTCAACTCATTGTTTATACGCCTATAGTTGGCTCTACCTTCTTCACTGTTAACGTTTTTCCATTTTCGTCTCTCATCCATTTTCTCCAGCATTTCCTTCGTGATCCATGGTTTTCTGATTTTCTTCTCTTGTTTTCCAATCTCTTTATCCAAGGTATCCTTGATACTGGTTTTAATTTCATCCCATTCTATATCGACGGTCTTCGGTTTGTTTTCCAACTTTCTTAGGTTATCTTCCAACTTCATGCTGACTACATCCTGCCTTTCTTTCAGTTTTTCTAGGTCCCAGGTCTGTCTTTCTCTTCTCGTTTTTCTTATTTGTTTGAGCTTTGTACTCACGTCAAGTATTAGAAGGCTGTGATCTGATCCAATGTCTGCTCCTTGCAATGCCTTGGCGTTCTTTATGCTGTTCCTAAATCTTTGTTTTACAAGGATGTAATCTATTTGGCATCTCATTCTATCTCCTGGGCTTTTCCATGTGTATAACCTTCGTTTATGGTTTTTGAACCATGTATTAGTCACTACAAGGTCATTATTGATGCAGAATTCTACGAGTTTCTCCCCTCCTCGATTTCTCTTCCCAAGTCCGTATTGCCCGACAACATTTTCTTCCTGTCCTTCTCCGACTATGCTGTTCCAATCTCCCATTATTATGCAGTTTACCTTTCCTCTTCCGTCTTCTTCGTAAATTTCATTAATTTGCTCATAGATCTCATCTATTTCTTCATCGTCATGAGCTGACGTTGGCATATATACCTGGATTATCAGCATGTCCACTGGGACTGCTTTTAGCTTTATTGCCATCAGTCTATCGTTCGTTGCTATTATCTTTGTCACGCTTTTCATCATATCTTTCCTAAGTACCAGAGCTACTCCCTTTCCCCACTATTTCCTCCAGAATAAACTACCGTGAATTCTTCCGAGTCGAACTGTCCTTCTCCCTCCCATCTAGTTTCGCTTAGCCCTATAATGTCAACTCTATTTCTTCTCATTTCTTCTTTCAAGTTCTCTAGCTTTCCTGCCTTTCTCATAGTTCTTACGTTCCAAGTCCCTATTCGTAATTTACTTTCGACAAATGTTTTCCTCAAGGCAGTCCCCGCCCGGAGATCCGATTGGGGGACTATTTTACCTCCGGATTGTTTTACCTCGAGAGAACTCATATTGTCCAACCATATAATCTTTACTAGGGATTGTAATGTGGTAGTTTCCCTCTTGCTTTCCACATCGCAGTACTGTAGCCGTTCAAATCGTCCTGATCACGCCTACAGCTGTATTGGATATAGACCCAACCAACATCATTTGTTTTCGGCTCTATATCATGCACTGGTGGTGTAGTGGTTAGCGTGTCGGCTTTCTATTGCAAAGTTCGGGGGTTCAAACCCCTCGAATGGAGGTTTTATTTATTAAAAAAAAAAAAAACTATCATCAGTGCCTGGCAGTAGGCAGCAGTACTGTCAGTATGGTATGGTATGGTATATCACCTTACTCCCAACCACACAGACCACCACTCCGACAAAATTTCGTCCTATCTTTATTCCTCAGGAAAACAGGAAGGCCTTCCCGATTCCGTCATTGCTCTATTGATCCCCTACAAACCCCGCACACCCACATTCTACCTTCTCCCTAAAATCCATATACCCAACATCCCCGGCCGCCCCATTGTTGCCAGCTTTAACTCCCCTACAGAACGCATCTCCGCCTTCGTTGACTCCCATCTACAACCTCTCATTCGTCAATTCCCTTCCTTCATCCAAGACACTAACCACTTTCTCAAATGCCTCAAACACCTCCCCTTTCCTCTCCCACCAATACCATTTTGACCACTATCGATGTCTGTTCCCTCTACACAAACATCCCCCACGATGATGGACTCTCTGCCCTTAGTAAACTCCTGGACTCAAGACCACCCGACGCAAGACCTTCCTCCCATTTCTTATTAGACTTGGCAGCAATGGTGCTCAAATTGAACAACTTCTCTTTCGATGGTCGTCACTACCTTCAAATTAGAGGCACTGCGATGGGCACCCATATGGCACCTTCATACGCCAATTGTTACTTGGGAGAATGGGAATGACTCTTCCTCAACGTACCACTCAGACCACTTTTGTGGCTGAGATACATCGACGACGTCTTCCTCATTTGGACACATGGACCTGACTCTCTCTATTCCTTTCTCTCGTGCCTCTCCTCCCATCCTTCACTCTCTTTCACTCACCAATCCTCTACCTCCCACATCACATTCCTGGATGTTGATCTTTACCTTCAAGACAGCAAAATTCGCACCTGTGTTCATATCAAACCCACCAACAGCCTCCAATACCTCCACTTTGATAGCTGCCATCCCCTTCATACCAAAACCTCTATCCCCTATTCCCTTGCTCGACGAGGATGGAGGCTTTGTTCTGATAGAGCTTCCCTTCTACAGTACTACTCTGTCCTCGAGGACGCTCTCCTCAAATGTGGCTACCCTCCAGTCTTGGTCCGCGAAAGGATCCATAGGGCGATGATGCCTACCCACCATGGATCCTTTCCACACACACCTACTATCCCTGTATCAACCCCTCCACTCACTCTTACTACACTTTTCCTTCCTGGTATCCACGAAGCCCTCAAAACAATCCTCCATGCTGCCCACCCAATTCTTACCTCTTTCTCCCACCAGTCCCTCTTTACCAACCTTTTTGCCAATCCCCCGCTCCTCTCCTTCCGCTGGCCCCCCAATTTGGGAAATATCTTGTGGATGAAGGAACTTCCTACTTCTACCATGCCTCTTGCAATAGGGTCTCACCCATGCGGCAAACCTCGCTGCCTCACTTGCCCTATCCACCTACCCTCATCATCTTTCTCGAGTCCCTCCACCAATATCACCTACCCCATCACCTCTAGAAGCAACTGCACCACCCGTAACGTCATTTACCTCCTTACCTGCACTCTTTGTCCCGCATTTTATGTAGGCCTCACCAGCAATCCGTTAAATATCCGCATGAACGGTCACTGGAATAGCGTCTCTCTCAGATACCCCCTCCCAATTGCATTACACACCAATGCCCACAATGTCCCCTTCAATAGTTGCTACATTGTAAGGGTTATTCGCGCCTTACCCAATGACACTCCTGCCCCCCTTCTCCGACACTGGGAACTTGCACACATACATCTTCTTGACTCTTTCTCTCCACCTGGCCTCAACCTCCGCTAACCCTATTAGCCCCCTTATATTGTCTCCTTGTTACTTTGTAACTATTCGCACTCTACACTCTACCTCATCACACTCCCTCCTTATTGGCTATCTACCCTTCCTACTCCCCGCCTCCTCCGATCATCAACCTCCCCACATCACCCTGTCATTCCAAGCTCAGTGTGTCACTCTCATTTACTCTATCGCTGAAGAAGGGCATAGGCCCGATAAGCTTGCATGTTTTTTGTTTTTGTGTTTGTGTGTTCAACGTGTCTCTTCGACGCCCCCAACAGCCTGCCAACTTGGTCTCCGACTTGGTAAGTGTCCGCTGGGCTTCCTTCAACACCTTGTTGCCACCCTCATCACTACCTTTTCATTTCCTTAAGTCTATATATATATATATATATATATATTTAATGTTGGGCTATCAATTCAGTTCCATTTCTATGACAACAGTTATATTGGCATCGTCCAGGGCAAGTCAAAGCGCAGTTGGGTGCAGTTCACATCTCACAGTTGCCTAAAACCAGGCCTCTCTCACTACATATCAAAATAAAATTGCTGATGATCCAAGTCCCAGAGGAGACCTTAGACGCAAACAAGACACTTGAGATTGCTTATCTCTCTCACATGTCATGTCTCCGTGCTCACATCCCCTCCAATATGCCAATGAGAAGGAAAAATAAACAAAACATCATGAAAAGCTGAATATTGTGCCTTCCTACACTCTTCTTCTTCTTTTGGTAATTTTCTGATCTTATCTTTATTAGAATGAAAACCTTCAACCAGTGAGTGTGTAGGCTAGAGAGCATGATAATTTTCCTTTATTTTATTTTATTTCTTCTTCATTACAATTGTATTGTTATCTATTTTTTGCTATTGTTATTGTTACTCTTATTTTCTTGCTATTGATTTTATAATAAATGGCTTTAAACTTCCCAAAAATTGGCCTGCAGAAGGCATTTAAATCTGGGGGTAAATGTTAAATGTTTTATGGTAATTGGGTAGAGTCATGGTCCCACTGAACCCAGGGTCCTGGAGCAACTGCACCACTGTGCCCCAGTTAATCCGGCATTGGTTGAATGGATGAATATGGAGTCAAGTTGGAGACTGATAATATCTGGAATAAGCATCCTGGTGGCTTACTTAAAGAATGTAGGTTATTAGTGTGGGAATTATAATGTAGTACTGAATCAAATGGATTAATACTCACTAGGTAAACTCAAAAATGTCACGAAATATATGAAAAACCAAAAATTTTATTAAAAAGGTCGATGGTCAGTTTTTCACAAGATCGACATATGCATGAGTACATATGGTATATCAGAAGATAAGTTATATTTTACGATCTAGACATCATATGTCTTTGAGTCTGATGAAGAAGATGAGTTTTCTATGGTTTTTAAACGTGGCATATAAAATGCCATTCTTAATTGTTTTAAAATTGCCAAGGACCATTTTTTTAAATATCCTATAGATCATACATAGTTATTATTTGAAAAATTATTTCATTTATTGAAACAAACATTTTAATTCTTAGTTATTGTAATTGGTTATTTTAAAAATATTCTATAATTAATGCCTGCTAAATAAGTTGTAAACTGAAACAGCTGATTCAAAATGGTGATGGCCTACATTTGAGCATAAGTTATATTCAAAGATCTCGCCATAAATTGCCCAGAATTCAAGAGTAGCATTTATAGACTTGGAGTATAAGTCAACCTTGGATTTTCCAAAGATTATTTTAACACTTCAGAGATTTACTTGTATGCTGCAATATATGGTAATATATTTCAAGTAGAATATTCTAACCCTAGGACCTGCTATATTCCAATTCACTTATAAAGAGATTTGTTACAAAGTCCAGGAGGGGTTTAAGTATCATAACTTTTCAATTATTCCAAATATAACAAAATAAAGCTTGATAATCAAATTTTCTTCCATTATGACTTTGGTTATATTTTATTTATGATCTTTCATATTTTGCAAAAGTATAATGGTTATATTCCATGATATAACTCAGTGCTTGCCGCATTGAAAATGTTGAGAACCCCTGTCCTAGGCTAAAGATGTTCTGCTTGAAACATAAAATCTTTAATATCTAGGTTCTGGAACATTTTAAATTTAAATTATACATAGTTGAATGCAATTTTATATAATTCATCTGCATCCTGTTATTCATCATACAAGTCATTGTGTCTGGTATGCAATGCAGTTAGAAGGAATAATGATTTTGGTTTCCCTTGGATGTATTTATTTACCAGGTTGACCCCTCCTTATATGTTTGTTTTGGGACTTGTAGAGGTGACAATGAAATACTGTCATGACCATGGAAGCCTCGAACCTGTTGCCACTGACTACATCAACTGCCCAAAATATTGGTGGAGGAATATTCTTTACATAAACACCATGTTTCCTTTGGAGCAAAGGGTAATGTTATATATCATAGCTACTTGTATCTTGAATATTATGCCAGTATTCATAATTTCTTTCAACCATATTTTTATTCTTCCATCTATTTTACTAGAATCATGACGCATTTTGTAAACATTATTTGGCAGAATAAAAATAGCTATTTTGCACTCGAAAATAACCAAGTAGAACTATTTTTATTTTAAAAATAATCTAATTCCTGAAATCGAACAAAATAACAAACTATTTTATTAAAAATTAGGCATCCATAAACTTGATTTTGCACTGCCATAATGGGGAACCATCAAGCTGGCTATGTACTCCACATATCATACACATATATGTTTGAATTTACAAGCCCAAAATTTTTTATTTTACACTTATAAACCCTAAGCCAAGACCAAATCGCTCATGAAAACTACAGATACATACCTCTGTTAAAAAGTGACCACTGAATTATGGAAAAATGCCATATTTACTCGCATATAAGCTGCCACTGCATATAAGCCACACCCAGGGCATTTTCAACATTGAAAATGGAAAAAAGTTTCTAGAAAGTCAATTTTCCTTTCTCAGCTGACTTTGCTCATTGTCAGATCCAACTCAAGAAATCTGTAATTTTCTCCTCTTCTTCCCATCGGCTTCTAATATGTAAGCAAGCAAAGAAAAATAAAGCAGAAAAAATTACTGTACCGCATTGTCCCTAATATAACACGGTATTTTTTCCAAAAAATGAAATTTTAAAGGTAGCCCCTGCATTATATTCGAGTACTAGTGATTTTAAAAGATATTAAAATTGTGTTTCAAAAAATCACCATACATTCCACACGTCTGTTTATGAGATAAGATACTTGTTACATTGTAGACACATTAGGCATGTTACATTCGAGGTGAGAATAGATCGAGTTCAGTTAGCGGCTGAACCTCTGGTAATTTATACTGTATTACCGTAAAAATACCATATTTACTCGGTAATGAAGTAATTTGTGAGTGCTGGTGTTTGTGCTGAAGTTGCGCTGAGTTGGATCTAACCAATCAAATATCTTGAGACTACACTGTAAGCTCCACAAGAGTCTAGAAGTAATAATCAGGCAAGGCGGCCACTATAATGTTCTGAAATGATACTATGTACTGAAAATATCGCTCCGAAGTTGATTCTGTCCATACAGCATTCTAGAGGAAATCACAAGATCTATCCAATGGCTTCTAACTAAAATTAACATAAAAGTGGAAATCGAAATATTATTTTCAGAATATCCTATTTTGAATTTTTTCGCTTTGTATTCGTGTATAAGCCGCACCTTCATTTTTTTAATGAAAATTTTGGAAAAAAAAGTGCGGCTTATATGCAAGTAAATATGGTACCTCTTATCAGCTGAAATATATGGTAATTTTGTATTATATTGCTCTTTTAAAGTTATATTTTTAAATATTTCATAAGTTTTTTGATAAAACAATTTTAGTGTAATTAAAGAAATTTTGTTTTTGAGATCCTTTTAGGCATGCCTTTCCAAAACAAAAATTACTATTAAAACTAACTATACTAAGGCATTTTTATATGTATATTGATGCTGAAAAAGGGCTCTAATAAATGTTGCAATATTTTTGCCTTATATATGTACCATAATTACTTGTGTGCCACCTTTTTTCCCAAAATATCGGTAAGAAAAAGGGACTGCACATCTTACATGAGGATTTCTGACCAGGTTATATAATTTGTGAGTGTTGATAGTAAATTCACTGCCACATGCCTCTATGTTTATACTTGCAGAAGATGAAGAATTCTATGAAGTATATGCTTGGATCTTGTTTCAGAGAAGGGGAATTGGCCGACTTTTTTTAAATCCCAGATATCAACTTATTCTGGCACGAATTTATTTTCTTCCTTCCAAACTGTCTCAAAAATAGCATTGCGCATGACACACGAGGGCATGAATACACAAGGGCACACTGTGCATGAGTAAATAGGGTCTATAGTTTCCTTTTATCAAAACTAGAAATATGGGAATAATTTTGAAATGAATAAATTCTGCTCTGATCAGGAATCGAACCTGGGTCTTCCACTTGCTGGGCAGATATTCTACCATTGAACTACCATATCAGATTATTCTCACATTTCTGAGCATGGGTGTTTTTCTTAGTTGGGTCTGGGCTAGCCAAGCTAGTATCAACCAGCCCCAATGGATGTCCTCCAAGAGATACGTCGAAGAAATTTCACCATATGAGAGGGAGTGGTTTTCTTCAGCGTATCTCTTGGAGGACATCCATTGGGGCTGGTGGAAATATATAAAAAGTAATTCCCCTAGAGTTCCATAAACTGAGGGTTTAACTGTATAATTAAAAAATTTTTGTGAAAGATGTAGCAATATTTTTGCTGTATATGTACTAGTAGTTGGTGCTTGCATTCTGCAAGCATATCATCTCAACATAAAAAAAATTCATTTTTCATATTTTATCATTACAAATATTTTTTTAATTCTAAATATTTCACCTCCGGAGCGATTTTCGTTTTTCCCTTATGTAAAAATAATAGATTAAAACAATCCCAAAACTTTGCAATTTTAAGAATTTTATACTTTCTCCAGTATGGGGTACTAATGCTACACATTACACTACACATGTCAAATTTAAAAGTTGTAGTACTTTTAGAAGGGAATTAATATTTTTCCAATTGTTTAAATTTTAAACATTTTTAACGGCCGCCGCAATATGTTTATGGAGAGAACCTTGAAATTTTGTTTAAACAATTGCGAATTTTTAGCGTCCGCATTGTTGCACTCTTTCAAGATTTTCGTTTTTTCTAGTCGGTTTTGCACAAAATACTACCTAAGAAAAAAATTTCGAATCTCCAGCTCATCTGTAAGTACCTAAACATTAGTATCCTCCTATATGTTATATGTGTGTTATATCCTCCTCCTCCTTTGTAAGAAACGTCGATATATAATGATAGCAGGGGTGGCCAAACCACGGCTCTTTTAACTTTGAATGTGGCTCTTTCAAATTTCCATTCAGAGGCTTGTCAAGGTTTTCACAACAGAACAAAATGAGATGGTGTGACTTGAGAGTGTTGAGAATACCTATGAGACATGCATTATATCTGAATTGCTTCAGATACAGGTTATGTTTTACTAAAGGCATTTTGGAAGGAGAAAAATTCTGTACTTCCAAAATGTCAAAATTTAGTTTCAGCTTTATGCGAACATGCATAATATTTAATTTCAACACCTTTGTAACTTGTTTATGTTTTACTGTTTGTAAATGTGAGCACAGATTTTTTTCATGCGGTTCTCGAACTTTTGAAGATTATCGTATGCGGCTCGAGAGTAATTAAGTTTGGCCACCCCTGGTATATAGTCTCCTTTTATCAAAACTGGAATTACCATATAATTGCTCATAATCTATACAGAAAATTTTGAAATCTGGCAAAAATGGTCATGCATGGTATGCATAAAAGAAATGGAAAACTTTACAGCGAATAAAAATTTATTTACCTGTAACGTTGTGATGCTTTTTGCCATCTTGACGACTAATTCATCATAACTCATCTCATTTTCTTTTAAAGCCTCGATTTTCGCAATTATTTGAAATCAGATTTTCATATATTAAATATAAAATTTTCAAATTAAAAATAATTTGGTAGAGTCTTAAAGCATAATAAAGTAGAAGCTGTTGGAAAAGAACATTTATCATTTGGACGGTATTTAATTAAGTCTCAAGTTTTAGCCTGATTTTCATTAAAAGTTTAAAATGTAAAATACCACATCTTTCCATACTATGCAGATGGAGTCATGAAATGCATCTGTATTCAACTCAGCCAAGTTTTAAACATAGCACTTCACTTAAGGACTCTTTAGCCAGCGATATCTAAAACTGAAAAATAAATTAAATAAATTGTCTTTCAAAGTTTTTTGAGTGTTAAACCATACCCAATAGAAAGCTTTTTTTATGAACAGTGAAAATATTGAGGTGTGCATTATATATTAGAGGCTCGTTATCTAAAATACAGTAAATGGAGAATTTATTCCCCCAGTTTCATAAAATGGGGGTTTAACTGTATAATTGTCTTTATCATCAATAGCTCTGTTACAATGTATAGGTCTGTGACTTTGGCTTTAAAAGTTATGTCTGCATTATCCCGTCCTCTGCAATCTTCTCCATTGTTTCACAACTGGCTTTCCTCTTAAAGTCATCTTTAAGTTGAAACCTTTCCCACCTACTTTCTCTTTTGATTTCAAGTTTTCCTTCTACTTTTAACAATGAAATCTCTTCTCAGGAAATGTACAGTAGGATTACATTTCTCCTCCATATCACTTTTATTATTATTCTTAAGAGGAAACACAAAAGAAAAGTATATTCTATAAATTCAATACACAGAGATTTCAAAAGTGTTCTTTATGGGAAATGCATATAAAATGGAATGATCAATTTTGTGCAGTTCTTGAATTTTTATGTCCAATAATATGTAATAATTATATGGTCCCGCGTACTTTTTGGAGTTAAAAATTTTCTATTCGAAAAATTTAAATGTATACCTTACAAATCATATATGAGTATGAGAGAGAAAAATATGGAGTTTTAATTGTTGTTTGCCAATGGAATTACCATAGTGATCAATTTAAACAAAATATGTGATGTTATGTTCTGGATTTCTCGAATTTTTATCTCCAAAACTATAAGTTGTAATTATGTGGTCTTCCAGATTTTTTTGAGGCAAATGTTGTCCTCTATCCAAATAAATTTTTTAATCATTACCTTACAGATCATATATGAGATAGGAAGAGAAAAATATGATATTTAATTGTTGATTGATGGATACCATTTAATGAGATATGAGAATAATTTCATTAATGTGCTTGTATAAAGTTGAAGTTTTAATTGACAGATGCATTTCAAAATCACAATTGGGCAATAAATTTTAATAAGGATCAGTAATTCTTAATTTAATTAAAATCCATCTAGCAGTTCAGGAGATAAAAGTCACGAGAGAGACAGACGAGACAGGCACATAAGGTGTTCCGCTACTATCACTTCACTGGTAAAGAATGCCTAAAAGTTTACAATAAAAATATTTGTGTCAATAATAATGAATTTAACATAATAAAGTCACATTTTATTAAATGTTTATGGTTCACTTATTGTTTGTACAGTGCATGTCATGGAGCTGGTATTTGGCCAATGATACTCAGTTCTACATTGTTGGAACCATTCTCCTCATCATTGCTGTCAAGTAAGTATTATTTAAAATATAATTTATGTCTTATGTAGTATATTATTGATTAAGTAATTGTAGGTTATCGGTACACGAATAAGATCTCAAAAGGGGAAAATTTTGACAACAGCAAGGAATACTTTGAGCAATAATGCTGTAACCACTTAAGTATTGTCATTTGTGACAAACTCTGTAATAAATAAATGTACTTATTCACAAATTTATACTTAAATTTAACAAATGTTGAGTGATGAAAATATTGTTTCAATTTATTTTAGTTTCTTTGTTTTCTCTAATTACAATGAAATATGTTTTAGTCATTTTTGGCTTGCTGCTGGTATGGTGTCGGTGTTTATGCTGAGTGCCTGGACCACAACTGCTTTTGTTACCATCTATACAGAGCATACTCCCACGTAAGTGTCAATCAAACTTTTATGCACAACTTTTATGGAAAACCAACAGAAATAATAAATTTTAATGTTTCAGCCAGGTGTGTTGAATCCAAATTATTTGAGACCAGAAAGGATTGGATAATTGATTTCATTTAGAAAGTACATGAACATCTCCTAAAGTGTAAACTCTGCTTGCTATTTACCAAGAATACTCCAGTAAAGTCATTCTTCTTGTTACTTTATGATCTGCTCATTCGACACTGGATATTACTATTTAACCTGACAGTACTTTCATTGATAACTAGAATTTTAGCCCTTTGGTATGACAGGAACGAAAATTGTGTTGTTATCCAATTTTACCTATCCAATCTTATTATTCGAATCGATTTTGTAAGTTGTTATCACCCATTTATTTTTCGAATGACAAAATATTACAACGATCAATTATGCAAAGAGTTTTCTAAGGTTTGTTTATTTCCATTGCTACAACAAATAGCCTAAATTAATCATACATTCTTTAAAAATAGTGTATAACTGCTGAATTCCGGTGAGTAAATATGTTTAATTTTCCTTCATGTGCATGCTGCATTTCATAAGAGAAAAGAAGCAGAACATTGATACAAATAAAAGTTAAAACAAAGGAATAATCATCCCTATATAAAAAGCTTAATCTGTATTTGTGCATCATGCTGCAACATCATCAATGGCACATTTTAACAAACTTCCTGATTAGGTGGAAAATTGAAATTTTGCAGGAATGTTTGATTTAGATATAAAAACTAAAGGACGAAAAAAATATGAAAAAAGACCCGGGTTCGACTCCAGGGAGGCGATTTCCATTTCCCTTAAGATAACACGTAAAAAGCGACTTTTTAAAGTGCAGGCTCTTATTCTTTTGGAAATTAAATGTAGAAAGAATTGGCATATGATCTTCCAATTTAAACTATGTTTTAGGAAAATTAATGAAGTTTCATATTCTATTCATATTTCTCTGCTCATTTTTCAAAATCTCTCATATTAAACATTTAAATCACATATTTTGAGAAGATATCGGCTTTTAAATGGAATGTTGCCTTGCCAGCCACGTCATTGTTAATCTTCAAGAATCAATTGTTGTCTCAACCTGCATATGTGTAATATATACAAGTGCATAGATTGCCTTAAATTATCGTTGGATTTATGCAAAATTAGGTAATTCTACTGGGACTGGGATTTAGTTTGGATTCTTTTGCTTATCTAAATGACTATATAGATGTAGAGAAAGAGAGAGGGGGATGTGGGGAAGGAAGGGATTTAGAATGGAAGGTACATAGAGAGTAAGGGAAGTATAGAATTAGAATAGGACGAGAGGAAAGATATAAAGAAGGAGATGGAGAAAAAGAGGAAGAGCTATGGATTGGGACAGGAGATAATGAGAGAGGGGGAGGTGGGCGAAAAGAGAGGCAGAGAGAGGAAGGGAGAAAGAGAGAAGGAAGGAAAGAGAGAATAAGGGAGGGAGACAGATAAATAGATAGATAAATAATCATCTTTATTCGGACAAAATTTAAACCATAAGGTCCATTCTTACATTTAACCATTAACAGAGAGAGGGAAAGAGGTATGACAAGATGAAGGGAGGGAATATTATTAATTATTTATTATTATTACTTCATTTTTGACAAGGGGCTCATCATTTAGCATATCTTACTGATTTTTCATAACGAAATGTAATATATTTGGAATACTTTTATCATAATTCCATCTTATTTGACCAGCAATTATGCTAGTATACAGTATAGAACCTTTTATCTGGCAAGCTTGGGATATAGAGATAGGTGGTTATCTGGAATATACTCATAGACAGTGCTCAGAATTAGCCGGAACAGGACGGAACACACAGGAACTACGTTTTGGCTCGTCACACGCATCAGTAAAATAGTTCCATCATGTCAAACATTAAGTAATACATGTGTGTTAACTTTATTAAATAAAAATAATATAAAATATTTTTTTGCTTTTCCTTATCATAGTAAATAAGAAATAAATCCAAATTTAGCTCAATAGTTTATCATTTATTTATTTATTATCGATCATTTATTTTGCACTCACTGCTTTCAGTTCCTGTGCCAGAACAAGCATTTCGTCTTGTAATATTTTCTATTTCAAGCACTTCTATAAACTATACCTGTACTGTACAGCAATAAAAATGCAATGGTAATCGGGTGCTTACTAATATAAATAAATTTTTTCAAACCACTCAATAAATTTTGATGACATAATCCATGCTCTATTATTGTCCTTATATTGCACAGGGAAAACCTTTTTTCTATTAAAGCACATTGGCTTCAGATTTTTAGACACTTTATGGGGCAAAATAGGAAAGGAGAAATTCAACACTAGTAAACAAACAAACAAGGCACTGAAAAAATGAAAGCTCGAAGCACCGTATATACTGTATATAAATCAGCATAGTTTTAACTATATAAATATTAAAATGTATAAATCAACATAGTTTTAACTATATAAATATTAAAATGTATAAATCAACATAGTTTTAAACAAATTTCAACTTGGCAATGGATTAAATTAAATACTAAAATGCTAATGAACAAATAACAGTAATAATTCTGTAAATTGCTCTTTTATTTTACCGAATGACAAAACACATCAATTAATATGCTGCTAAAATATTATACAAATGAGTTCTGTTTCTTTTGTTTGTTTGTTTTTGTTGCTACAACAAATGGTTAGGCCCAAACAAAAATACGGAAGGAGGCTATTATATAAGTTCTGGAGTTCTTTTCATTACATACCATGTTATTTGAGAATTTGCTCATCTGATGCTTCCAGTCACACCACATTATTGGGTGATTCACTCATATGATATTCACTCAGGTGATTATTTATCCTACACGATAGACAATATAAATTTGAGGCAATGGCTCTTACTAGGCTAATGTATCATCTTCAAAACTCTTTGGAAATTTTAAAATATGTCAAGGGGAATGGAATGACTTGAGCCTTTTTTCCCAAGTCCACCCATGTGGATCATTACATATGTGGTATTGCATTCAAGACTTTCTGACAGCATAATGATTCTGTTGTTAATTAACAAAGCATGACTCGCAAGTTGAAAGACTGGCAACCTATTTGATGGAACAAACATTCATAATTTGCTATTTGCCTTTCAACTGACTATTTCTTTATGTTCTCATTTAAAATTTTTAAAAGTATCATTCAATAAAACTTGATTTTAAAAAAATATTTATCATTTTTATAACTTGTCACTTCATTTATGGCCTTAATCACATTGTACGGAAAGAAGCGATGCAGTAATATCGTGGACAATTCTAAATCCCTACTTTTCTTGTAAAGGATTTGTTGAAACTTTTAGCAAGAGAGATTAGCTTTGATTATTTAGTTTCTGGAAATAATTCTTTCTTTTAGCATCAAATTTTCATATCATTAATTGGAAAAATATTTAGTACTGAGAAGTCTAGTGTGGAATTTTTCTCCTTTTCTCCCTTAGAATTTATGCTCAAGCAGTGGCGTATTCAGGGGGGGGGGGGGGGCAGAAGGGGCATATGACCCCTTTAAAAAATTCTAAATTAAAAAAAAGAACAGGAGGCTTGACGCTTCCTCTCTATACTCTCAAGTTGCGATTCCTGTTCGGTCTTAGTCTTCGAAGAGCTAACTGAAAGACAAAATATCGGGAAAACAATGATTTTTTATGACTTGAATATCGGTGAGCGATCTTAAAAAAAGGCGGCGTTTCTATTCTACCACAAAGTAATGTGAGACACTAAGCATCTATTCCTCTTTGCATCAGTGATCGTTTTTTCTGCGCGTTCAAATTCTTCTCATTGTGTCACTCACCATTAATTACAATGTATTCTGAGTTTTGGTTTTGGGCACAATGAAAGCGCGACATGTTGGGTCATTTTTTATGTTAGTCAGAATTTCTGTTCATTGTGTCGCACCGCATTTGAAACCAACATGTTCGGATGTCAAAAAATTACGCCGTTCTTTTTCAATCGCTCACGTTCTGCGCAGTTGGCGGCCTAAATTTAAAAAGAAACATCACCACGGAATTCCATAATCATCTTGAATATTTACTTGCTTTCCGAACACCTCTAGTCTTGCCCACGTGGAACACTAATAAATTATTACATTTTTTATCTGAAGACGAAATAGTATTGCTCGCTCGCGTCGCCTGTACTGTGGACACAGGATTAAGTGAATGTGAAACCACTATAACACTTTCATCTCTGCTCGTATAGTGTTAACATTTTTCAAGAGATCGTGTATTCAAAACAGTTCAACTTTATTCGAAATGGCTTATCGTTTTTTAACAGGTTTATTAGTAATTTTTATTTATTATTCAATTACCGTTATTTATTTTTAAACTTAAACAATGTACTTAGTTGTATTTTCTGTTTTCGCAGAGAGAGGTCAAAAAGTACTAATTGCGCATTTATTTTGCTTTTCAGCTTAAGATGTTGCTCGGTCCTTGTTTTAAGGATTAATTGTTGACCGCTGTAGTTATTATTATTATTCACATAAACGCTACAATTGGGAGAAGGTCCCAGTGGTAGCAGGTCCCCATCACAACTCAATGCATAATACCCAAATTACATAATAAAAATTGGGTTTACTTAATACAAAAATATAAGCTTTTTGATACCATTTCCTATAACGGTATGGTCATAGTATTCAATGTGTTTATTGCCAAATCTTTGAAAATTATATAGTATCTATTTTCATTGTGCTCTGATAAACACGTAAGAATTATTATTCACAGGCTTTCCTGATATTCAAATAAAGAAAACTCAGTCCAACATTATTTATGTCGTGTAAGTCTTCCTAGGTCTATCTTCAGAAAAAATAATTGCTCAAAAACCTAGTCCTCATGCCCCCCTTTACGATGATATCTGGATATGCCCCTGTGCTCAAGTACACATTTTCAAGAATGGGAAACTTCATTACATTCCACCAAGCATTAGTGAATTTCAAATGTGCAGGTGACTACACATGCACTACTGCATGTTACAGTAATAAAGACTTCATAAAAAAACAAAATGGCATTATTTACTGAATACTCGTACAAAATGTCTTATCATTTTTTAATCATTTACTTTTGCACAAGTTTTGCTGTTCTCTTTTACTTGCATGAATGTCTGTTCGAAATATGTTCATGTAGAACACTTTTTTGCAGGATCCAGGACCCATTTGCTCATTATGATGAACTGTATGATAAGCCATGGACCAGAATTGGGCCTTACCTCATTGGAATGTGCCTTGGTTGGATACTATTCAAGACAAAATGCAAAATGCACATCAAAAATGTATGTCATAATATACTTATTGATCTCAGTAATAGGTAGAGGTGAGGATTACAAATTTTATTTCATCTTGAATAAAATAAAAAATCAAAACAGAGTTCATTATTTTGTCTTAGAATTCTACAAAGTTCAAATATGCTCCTAGTCAGTTGAATTTTCTTTGATTTATTTACAGTCTATAAGAGTTCGAGAGACTTTCTTGAAACATTATAGTTCCCATTGGATTGCTTTTAATTAATTACTAGTAGAGAGTCCTCAGTTCTACCGAGGGAAATTTTGAGAAATGTTAAAAAATGTTGTTGATATTTGCAAATAATGAAAAATAACATTGATCTCATACATTTATTTATGGACTGAATATTTAGTAATACATTGCTTGCCCTTACTCTTCTTTTACTCTCACGACAATCTGCTGTCTGCTAACCCAGCTAACCATAACCTACTGCCCCTCCTTGCCAGAAGTAAATAACATGAAATCACCAACAATTGGGTTGCTATGGCAACAAAAAATTTTGCTTCAGAAATCTTAATTTTATTGTGAAAAGCACATTTTGGGTGTACATATTTGAAATTTGATAATATGAAAATAGAACTTCATTCTTTTCTTCAAACATGGGTTGAAATCCTGAGTACCTATCTTGATTTAACCCTTTTCATCACAATGACATGTTTTACCATCATCTACAGTGCACACATTTTCACATGAAAATGTTGACATTCTTTAACCCTTAGTTAGTCGCGTGAAAAAAGTTCCGTAATTAGTCGCGTGGGGTCAATATGACCCCAAAATGATTTCTAAAGATAAGCAATAATATATTAATTTATTTATATTTTACTGGAAATAAAATCAATCTTACATTATAATACAATTATTTATTAATAATTTTTACAATAAACATTGATTAAAATAAATTAAAATATTTTTTTGTATTTTCTAATCACTTTCCCACTCCCCACATTCAATGCACTTCATTATCATATGGTCTTTGCAAGTAAAAGCTCCACAATTTCCACATCTAGTGGACACTTTATTGTCCTTATTTCTTGGGCAATGATCGCATCTTCCCCTTGATAGTCCCGATCCCGGTGATGGACCTTCCTCCGCAAGTCCCTGTTGAGTGCATATGCGCTTTCGGAGATGCCTAGATATAAACTGACTCTGAGACCTCAAAATCTGTAGATCCTTTATTAATTCCTTCGATAATGATTTCAAGAAATTTCGCCTTGTCATTTCCTTTTGAACGTTTTGTTTATGAACAATAAAGGCATTTATGGCAAAAACGTTCAGCAAATGAAAAAACACAACTAACTGCCATCTTTCCGTTCTTCTGCCAACATTATAAGCAGCGCAGAGCTGATCGCATGTATCTACGCCACCTTTTGTTGCATTGTCGCATGAAGGTCGCGTTGAGGGCTTTATTAGGGATAGGACTATTTTTGCGGAGATCACTCACACTTGTGGGTTAGACATCGGTCACGGCACGGTCGCTTTCCGGCCCCCACCTACAGCATGAAGTAGTTTATGGCTGCCCCCAACTAGCAGAAAGATTCAAGCTCACTTCTGCTGTCACCGAGGATTGCCCTCGATGGGGCTTGGGACAAAAGTTGCCTCCTCGAGCGACCCAAGGGGTTCGTGCCGAGGTCCAACCGCATCCTCCCCTATAAGTGTGAACGTATTTGGGACTTCTCCATAGAAACCCCGTTGAAAATAGGATTTTCATATTTTGGTCTAAAACGTTGCAACCGTGACCGTCATGCGGCCGGTAGGAGATCCAAAAACTTTGAAGATTGCCGATCTCATTCGTGTTCGTGCTTATTCCGAAAAATAAGGGAGAAACTCGTGCTAAAAAGGGTGAGCGGTAATAAAAGGCAAACAGCTTTCTTTTAGAGAGACCACGTGCGTGTGTTTGTGACTTTTATTGCGGGTAGAAAACTATGGGAAGAAAACGGTTGCATGTGTGCGGCCGAAGTAAGAAAACACCCGGAGAATTCCGAAAAGAGGGAAAAGGGTACATTGGAGGGGGAAGAGGGAGGGGAGATGGGAGGAAGAGGGGTAACCAACCTATAGTGAAAATTAGTGAAGTAGAAATGTATCATAAGAGAACTAGTGTTAAAACAATGAAATACTGCTTATCAGGAAAATTATTTGTATTTCTGATGTGATAATAATAATCTGTATTGCGTTTAACCCTTCTAGACCAATAGAGAAAAGAGCAACAGGTAGAGAGATGTCAAAATAAAAGCAACTTTTTTAACCTCATATATACATAACAAATGGATGCACACCAAAATAGCACATTAAAATAGTTTAATTTTCTCATTATTTACAATATTTATACTATAAATATAAATATATCAAAAATAACAAATTAATAAAAAAACAAAAATGCAAATTTCTCTTCTAGAATGTCAGTTTCAAAGGTAGAACAAGTTTGGGTTAGATTGTTAATACATTTATTTAGATATTGACGAAAAAACATTGCTTGGGGTCATATTGACCCCACGCGACTAATTAAGGGTTAAGAGCCCAATTTTCATTTTTCTGCTATCTTCTGAATGGATATAGGAAAAATTTTATATGATATCTTAAATGGTTGACTTACAAGGAAATTATCAGTAAAACCTTGCATTTAAGTCACAAAGCATTAAAATATCCTGCCAGGAAAAGGCTTAAGTGGTTTTCAAGTGCAAATAAAAATATATACTACACTCATTCCCATGTAATTCAAATGAAGGAAATTATTTTTCTACTAGCGTAATTGCCCATCAAATATGACAGGTATGCGTGGGTTAAGTATTAAATTTAAAGCACTTCCCATTCTTCCTCCTTTTCTCTCTTCCTCTCTCCCATCCTACTTCCTACCACCCTTTTCCTCCATCTCTGGAAAAATATTTCCTAGTCCCAAATTTAAGGCAATCCACTATGCACTCGTATATATTACACATACAGGTTGAGACAACAATTAATTCTCGAAGTTTAATGGTAACGCAGTAGGCAAGGCAACATCCTGTTTAAAAGCCAATATTTTCCCAAAATATGTGATTTAAATTTTAATATGAGAGATTTTGAATGGTAGGTGGAAAATGATGAATAGAATAAGAAATTTCATTAATTTTCCTAAATCATAGTTTAAATTTAAAGATCGTACGTCAATTTTTTCTAATTTTAAATTCCAAAAGGATAAAAGTCTTTGCTTTAAAAAGTCGCTTTTTACATGTTATCTTACGGGAAATAAAAATTGCCCCCCTGGAGTCAAACCCGGGTCTTTTTTCATATTTTTTATATCTGAATCAAACATTCCTGCAAAATTTCAACCTTCTGCCTAATCGGGAAGTTTGATAAAAACGTGTTTAAAAAGTGCCATTGATGATGTCAGCGTCAAGTTTACATATGTACGTACGAACTTACATTCGAAATTATATATAGGAGGATTTATTTTATTGGGATGATTGGAGTAAACGATCATCTTAGAACAGTATGAAAATCACCCTGAATAAATGTAGAATGTTTGGTTGAAATTCAGTCTTTATTTCTGTGGAAATTTGCTAGTTACCTTTCTTGGGGGTCATCCAGTCAGATACTTGATTTTTTTATTGTATGATAATCCACTCAAAATCTCTATTGAAAATAATACAATGTAGCTCAGATTTCTCTGCCTTGATTTTACGTGTATATGGATATTGTTAAGAGTTCTGGACTTGCACTACTAAACTTGTTACAAAACAGAACCATTTTATGATCAAATCATTGGAGGAGAAACAATATCTTTCACCATCATTGTTTAACCCTAGAAGTACAAAGGGGCTTCCCAGGCTCACAACATTCTTTTTCACCTATTTATATCTGTAATAAAATAAGGTAGCAAAAATGTTGACAAAATTACATTGTGCAAAGACTTGTTATGCATAGATCTCTATTGATTTCATACATATTCTTCCTTTGTACAGTTAGTTTTGTCAATGGCTGATCTGTGGATGCCCTAAATTACAGGGTGCCTGATGGTCAATAAATTTTCTATCTGCCATCCGCACCTTTCTCAAAATTGGTTTTTTCAGTCTCATTCTTGGGCATCCCATATGCTCCTCCACAGCCATCTTCTCTCTCAGCCGCTTCATTTGGTTTCTCATACAACCATATAACGGCGATGAAAATATTTGGTAAGGATGCAGAAGGATTTTTGTTTTGTTTCTTTGAACTTGAATATGATGTGCGATTAGCCCATTCTGATAAGCAATAAGGCTGTCACTTTAGGACAGCAAGAAGAAGGGGTGGCCAAACTGGCTGTATCCTGGGACCCAGTAATCAAGGGTCCAAGAAAAGTAGGTCCCTCTCCCAATCAATAGCATTCCTTCTGTCATTATTATTTTTCCTATTCGATGGAAGCCGCCACATGCTATCAACTGTTGGGTTGAGTCTTTGGTGGTTTGTTTATAACACTTGTACTAAATACAATATGCTAGCATCAGATTACCGTATTAACCAGAAAGGAAGATGACTTTGAATTTATGTCGACTACAATAAAAAAAGGTCTATTCAGAAAAAATCATTGTAATACCAATTTTAAAAATAACATACGATGGTAACTTACAATTAGTGTCATCCATTAACACTGTCAGCATTACAGTAATGTGCATTTTTTCACTGCCCAAAGTTATAATAATGACGTTTTTGCACCATTTTCATTGACTACATGAATCACCTTGACAACAAAATATTTTCACGTAAAAATGCATCAAATTTTCACATTAAAACTGATTTGTGAACCAATTCAACTTGTATTTGAATTCAACAGGGAACTATCAAGCTCGTCTTATGGCTGAAAGAAATTCAAGAACAAGCAAATTAAATAATGTACTTGCCTTAGGTACCTATCTCCAATAGCCACAACAAGGTTAAAAAAACCATATGTGCATTTTGACTATAAAGCAGCCATCTTCAGTGGTAATTCACCAAAAATCTGCAATGATATTATGGGGGAGGGAGGAGCTATCTGTGAGATGTCCATTGAGGGTGCATGTGGGGAAGGGGGCTTACAAACTGAAAAAGGGAACATGATTGAACAAGGGAAAGGGGCGGTTTATTGCTGGGGGAGTGGGAAGGTTGGGGTATAGAGGGCCAAAGGGGAAATTATTCTTAAGAATTCGACGTCACGTGTTTTGCAAGGAAATATAACGGAGAGCATGAGATAGGTCCGAGGTCACTGTTAAATGAAGTCTTTTCATTTTTGAAGTTGTGTAAACTCTCCAATGCATTTAGTTTTCCATTTGCAAATGTTGTTCATTTTAAAGCATTGTTACTTTGAAGTTTCCTGTTTCTTGAATATTTCACAATGCTTGATTTTTTCAATCTCCTGTGCTTGAAGTGTTCCAAGTGCTCTTTAAAATGTGTTTGGAGCTGTCTTTTTGTTTATCCTATATAACATTTGTGACAGTGTGTGCATTTATTTTATAAATTCCAGGCTTCTCAAGGTTTGGAATTTTATTTTTTGTGTTTCCCAAAATGTTTTTGATGCTGTTGCTGCTAGTGTAAATGACTGAATGGTTAGTCTTCTTAAATACTTCATCAAGTCCCTTGGTGAGTGGAGGAAAATACGGAAATTTGATGTACTTCTGTTTTGTTTCATTTTTATTTTCAGGTGAATAGTTGTTTGTTTAACACTTTCAATCCCTTTCTATTTATGGGCCTGTGAGCCTAGAAACCCAGCATATTTGAGTGTTCTTTTGAAAGGATATAATTTAATATAAAAAAGTAACACAATAACTCCAATTTTGCAGTTTGATAAAATATACTTTTATTTATGAAAGAAAAAAAGATATCAAATTTTGGTCAAATGAATGATTTATTATTGGATTTTGAAAATCACTAATTTTTCATAATAAAAAAAGTCAGGGTTCTTCTTGTTTTACACATACTGGGCTTTAGAATGGTAGTCTTTGAAACAAACTGGCAAACAAAGAGCAATTTCACAAGCAGGACACCACCAGGAAGTCTCCTTTCTACCAGATTTGCCTGTGGAGGCCTTGGTCCTCTCTGAACATACATGATATACTCTAGTCGGATTGACTTTTTTTCCGTTGGTGGCATATTGTCAGGAAACTGTCTGCCAAGGAGTCTGTTACTTCCACTGTTGGTTCCAGGTACATTTTGTGCTTCCATACCTCCTTCTGCAGCTAAAGCTTCACCAACCTCTTCCATATAATCTTTTAAGTTGCATTTCTTATCTGATGGGGTGCGAGTTTCACAATAAATAAAGTATGAATTGGTAACAGCTATCATAAATATATGAAAGAACAATTTCTTCCACCATTTCAGTTGCTTCCTTTTGAAGGGATAGTAAGCTACCATTTGATTGCTCCTGTCCACACCTGTCATATTGATATTGTAGTCAAGGACTGCATCTGGTTTGGTTTTTTTTACTCTACCCTCCTCGCATCTCATTACAATGTCTGATGTGGTTGCTTTATGGGCAGTTGATAACACCAAAACATCCCTAGTGTCTTTCCACTTCAGACACAACAAATGCTATATTCTCATAAACACAATGACACCTTTTTTAATTTTTTTATTCACAACATTGTCTTTGAGCTATGCTCTACAATTGGGCATGCAAGTGCCAACTTCTAAAGTATTTTTATTCCACAAAAAGTCAAACACAGCAGGCGAACTGTAGTATCAGTCCATGAAAACAGCATGACCCTTATCAAAATAATTTGCTAAAAGTCTTTGTAAAAGAGCCATTACAGAACTGTCCACATTCCCTTTTTCACAATACACTTCCATATTTAGCACATAACCAGTTGATGCATCACAAACTACAAACAATTTCATTCCGTATTTTTGAGACTTATTTTTCATGAACACTCTAAAATGGATTCTGCCTCTAAAACCGCACATTCCTTCACCCACTGTCAAATTGATATTTGTAGTGTATGCAGAAGAAAATGATTGAATCAAATGGTCGAAAAACGGTCTCAGTTTATGCAAAAAGTCATGATTAGGTTGACCACGAGGAACGTAAGTGGAATTATCGTTCAGGTGTAAGTTCGACAAAATGGCAAGAAATCTGTTTCTACTTAGCAATGATGATGGTAATGGAGTATACATAAAGATTTTCCTTGTCCAATAATTTCTCAGTGTTCTTTTTTTGACTAAACACATGTAAAAAATTATAGAAAAAATGAATAGAGTTCATCCAATTTCACGTGTTTCCGCTTCGCAAACAAACTGTTAGGTTTCAATCTGTTGTTGCACCTCAGTTTGTCTATGATTGAAGCAGCATACCTGTTGGTTTCCTTCTTGATATGTCTCACCATTGACTTAGGGAAGAATAAGGAAAAACAGTCATACAGAGTTGAAGATGCATCAAGAGTTGCAGTAATTCCGGGCTGTTCTTGAAAAACTGGAAGTTGAGGTGCAGTGTCTTGAAATTACAAGCCAAGTTTTACATCCAACAACCAGTGTTTATTCTGCCTCTTTCTTTTGCTTGACTGCTGAACATTTGTAGTGGTAGGTGAAGGGGTAGCTGAACAAGATGTGCTACAATCACCGGCCTCTAAAGTTGCAGGACGACCTGGGTCACCATCGAAATCACTATTTTCTTCATCTTCTTCTGAACAATAAAATTAGCCAGAGAATAAAACAGAATCAGTTTACTTTGTAATCAATTTCATGAATATTATTAGAACAAAAGTATGAAAATAAATATAAAATTTTATATAATACATTCAGTATGCAAAACATATACTAATAGGTTATAATTACCTTCATCTGAATTTCCTTCATAATCAGGATCATCATCAGAGTCTGCTACTTCACCTTCCGAGCCAGAATCACCAAGTGCATCTAGAATCTCACATTCATCTAAACTATCCATATTTAGAATGTCAAAACCTCATGAAAATCGAATATAAAGAATTACATGTTGAAAATAAATGCACATGTACCCATGAAGTGCGGCCTGACAATATCGTTCGTCATTCTCATTTGGTCTGTCTCGTCTAACTCATGAAGTTCATATTTACGACACAAATGGCAGCACTATGCAAACATTGCAGCCAAATGTATTACTAAAGGAGCTAAAGGGATTAGAAAGCCCAAACCCGAGATATACTCATTCAGGGGTAATATAGGATGAAATACGTGAGCCCGAGTGGGACTCGGGCTTGGGACAATGATGCCCTGTAGTTATCCCAACCTATGCTCAGGCTTGGGATTCAAAGTGTTAATTTTGGCAGCATTAATATATTTTTGGTGAATTACCACTGAAGATGGCTGCTTTGTAGCCAAAATGTGCATATGGTTTTTTAACCTTGTTGTGGCAATTGGAGATACCTAACGTAAGTTCATTTTTAAATTCCTTGTTCTTGAATTATATTCGAATGCTGACAGCAGGAAAATGAAATTTCGTTTTTATAGGTGTTCTTTCATTCAACTCCTGAGCTTGTACAATGGTTATAGGTAATGTTAAAATGGTAATGAAAAAAGGCTTGCTACTTGGCATCAGAATTGGTCCATGGTGTAATCCGTGGTGGAATAACTCTATTATTAATAAGATACTGATTTTCACCACACCTTGGCATAAGTCTGTTAGCTGTTGCAATGTACTACTTTCATTTGACTCCTTGATTTGCTTGGGATTTATTGAGAAAGAATTTCTTTTGGTTGTTACATAAATTTAGCAGTTAACTTCAGTAGTACCTTTTGGGTTTTACCATAAACATAATTGCAGTATCAACTTAGGTAAATTCCAGCATTTTATCACATCACTTAGTTTACTTTTGGCAAATATCTGAGTGTCATTGCAGGAAACATGCTGATTTTGATTTACAGTGATATTTTGTTAAAAAATGTGGAAAACAAAACTTGATCTATCAGGTGATGGCAGACCCATTTCTATTCAACTACCAAGATGGTGTTACTGCATGTCACTCATCAACACTTGTTCCTTCTCTTCCAGTGGGTTCTGGCTGTGGGTTGGATGTTGTCTATGATCGTGCTGGCCATGGTGGTCTATACCCTCTACTTCTTTGAATTTGGACCTGCGGCCTCCGCCATCTATGTGTCCCTCTCCCACACGGCCTGGGCAGTGGCACTTGCCTGGATTGTCATGGTGTGTGCCACTGGAAATGGAGGTTTGTGGCCATGTGACCTGTGTTCCACCTATTTCCTACTTGTGATTCAGTGTCGGTGAAAAAAACCTTTCTTAATATATGAATGCAATCTGTTGTAGAATGGCAACATACAGCCAAGGTGTAGTCAATGAGAATGTGCATTTTATTAACCTGTCAAAGTTTCTTGTTACTTATTTAGAAATATTTAGGTGGAAAAAATATATATATATATATGATATCATTATATATAGACGTTCCTTACAGAAGAGGATATAACACACAAGCAGTTGGTGTTTGCATTCTGCAAGCATTTCATCTGACCCTGATAAACATTAATATTTCAGAGAGATATAGCATTAATAGAAATATTTTCTTAATTCAAAATATTTCACCTCTGCACCCAATTTCTATCTTTCCTTATTGAACAATATTTGATTAAAACAATGCCATAAATTTGCAATTTTAAGAATATTATAGTTTATCCAATGTAAGGCTCTAATTCCACACTTTCTTGTCATATTTGAAGTTGTAGCACATCTAGAGATGAAATAATATTAATTTAATTGTTTTAATTTCAAAAGTTTGATGCGGCCGCAATAACACTTTGTTGGAGCTTTTCAAATGTTTGTTAGTTTAAATGCACTGAGCTCTACTTAACTTTAAAATTTCAGCTTCCTAGCTTGCCCCAAAGTACCTAAATATTTATCTATTATTTTAAATTTTAAGAATTTTTAACAGCCAAAGAAATTAAAATATCAAATTTGTTATAATTTTTTATTTAGTTTTTCCACAAGATCTACAGGTAAAAAGATTTCAGCTTCGTAGCACATTCGATAAAACATACACCTCCAAAATATGTTTAAACAATTGCGAATTTTTAGCGGTCGAATTTTTGAACTTTTTCAAAATTTCCTTTTTTTCTATGTATAATTTTCTACAAAATGATTTCAAAAACTCGAACCTACAGCATATAGTTTTCAAGATAAAAATTATTAAACTTTAATGTTCAAATGGGTTTAAACAACCACTAAAAATTAACAATTTTAAAATTTTTGATTTTTATAGGTGGTTAAGAGAAAAATTCCATAATCTTGCAAAATTTCAGCTTCCTAAACTTATTAGATTGGTTTACACACTGGATTACATTTTCCCATGCTAACTTATGGGAGATATTCCGGGATCTCTGGAGTCGAACCCAAGACACTGTAAGCAAAAGTGACAATAATTCCTCATAGATATTGCGGACATCTAGCAACACTGAAAATTTCATTTTTCTAGCTTACCGGCAAGTGCCCAAATTAATTTACAAAAATGGCGCAATGCTTTTCTTATGGGAAAAAACGCAACTTTCGGAATTTCTGGAGTCGAACTTATGTCACTTAGGTAAGAAGTCTCATTTTATCTGTAGGTTTCTCCATCATATCTACAAAAACTTTCAGCTATCTAGCTCTTGTAATTTGGGCTGGACATTTATCCTCCTCTTATGTCTGGCTGTCGAAGGGTAAGGACGTGCTTTTCACTTCCTCCTGCGAGAGCTTCTGACCTGCGGGTGACCGGCGCTTTAATAGCAGTAGCTGTAGAGTAGCTGTAGAGTAGCTGTAGCAGCTGTCCTTCCGTAGCTGTATCGTTGTGTAGCAGTAGAAGTAGAGTCGAAGTAACCGTACTGATAAGTAGAACTAACATTTATTTATATTGTTTATTGTAGTATCTCTTAATCCCAATATCGTTATTTTTCAGTAGTATTTTTTCTAGCACTTGCTTTAAAAAAACTCATATTCAAGTAGTAATTGTCTCTGTAAGAACTCTACGCTGTTTGTGTACTAACTTAACTTGTTTTAACTTGATTATCGCTGTTGGTGTACTAATTTAAATTTTTTTAACGCTTACTTGTGTGTCTATCTTGCCTGTTTGCTAACGTTGTTTGTGCGGTGAGTTAGCGCTTCCCTTTCACTTTTTTACCTGCGTTCCTCTCTAGCGTAGACCTTAAGTCCACGAATTAGTTAGTCACTTAGTATAACCTTAGCTTGAAGTTTAATTTAATTCGTAGCTAGTACAGATAAGTGTTTAGGATGGCTTCACCTAGGATTCCCGTTTCCTCCTTTCTATGCGACGCTGATTTCGAGGGAATGAGGTCTCGAATCACGGAGCTGGTAAGAGAAGTTACGGACCTCCGTCGGAGGGTGGCAAGAGCGGAGTCGGCCCTTGTTCGTGTTGGGAGAACGCATCCATCCCCGAGAACTCACCGCGCCATGATGGCGACTCGGGTGCGCTCGAGTGCGAAAGTCGGTGGTGTGATCGAGGGTGTTTGTGGGACCTCTTCGGGGGCTGGGGTCGCTCCAATCCTGAAACCCAACGATTGCAGAGTGGTCTCTAACCGGGGGGATCGTGGGGTGGTCCTGCGAAGGCTGGGAGCTGGGAATGCATCGGCACACCCTCTTCCATATATATATATATGATGGGCTCAAACAACAAAACCTAAAATTCCAATTGCTACTATTGCATAAATTATTCCCAAACAACCAAATGTTTCCTTTTTACCTCTTTCTTGGGCAATAATATGAGAAATTATTCCGAATCCAGGTAAAATTAAAATATAAACTTCGGGGTGACCAAAAAATCAAAATAGATGTTGATATAAAATTGGATCTCCTCCTCCAGCAGGATCAAAGAAAGAAGTATTAATATTTCGGTCTGTTAATAATATAGTAATGGCTCCTGCTAATACTGGTAGAGATAATAAAAGTAATACTGCTGTAATTACTACAGCTCAAACAAATAAAGGTATTTGATCTAATTTTATTCCTGGGGATTTTATATTAATTGTAGTAGTAATAAAATTAATTGCTCCCAGAATAGATGAAACTCCCGCTAAGTGTAATGAGAAAATTGTTAAATCTACAGATGCTCCTGCATGGGCAATTGCTCCAGCTAATGGTGGATAAACAGTTCATCCAGTCCCTGCCCCTCCTTCTACTATTCTACTATTCTGCTTATCGGTTCGCGGCGTTGTCGGAGGACCACACTTCGGCCGATGCTCTCGCATCCGCTCCCGTCTCTTTGGCGGAGACTGGATCTATGGGAAGTCGGGGTGGGAAGGGAGGGCTCTTAGTAATAGGTAGTTGTAATGTCCAGCGTGTTATGGCTCCCTTGCTAACTCGGGCCCGCCGGGAGGGAGTGGCTGAGCGGGTGTTCTCCAGGTGTATACCAGGAGGAACGGTCCCCCAAGTGACGAGGGCGGTACGGGAGTCGGTGGAGTCAACGGGTTGCTCTAGGCTGCGGATGGTGGTCCATGTTGGGACTAATGACGCCTCGAAGTCCGGGTCCGAGGAGATTCTAAGTTCTTTTGAGGACTTGGTCGCCGAGGTCACTCGTGTCCGAGAGGAGTCGGGTTCTGATGTGCGGCTCACCATTTGTAGTATTGTCCCGCGGATTGACTGTGGTTCGGAGGTTTGGAGCCGCGTGGCGGGGCTAAACCAAAGGCTATGGAATTTCTGTGTGGGCATGGGAGTCGACTTCGTTGATCTCCGGCCGGTTCTCGGATCGTGTAGGGTACCCCTAAATGGCTCTGGAGTCCATTACACGACCGAGGCTTCACAGAGTGTAGCGTGTAGGATCTTCGACCATGGTAGGTCTTTTTTAGATTAGAGAGTAGGGTAGGGTGTAAGCGTAATAGGAGATTTCATAGGGGCATCGAGTGTAATACAGTTTCTGGTCGCGAAGTGAGAGAGTCCAGCTGCAAAAGCCGTAATAGAGCAGTTAATGCTTTGGGCGATAAACGACGGTTACGTGATAATTGGAGGCGATTTTAACTTACCGTCAATCGATTGGGAAAACCTATGTTTCGTTACGGGAGGTAAGGAACGCGAATCGTGTGAAGCCTTAATTGACACGTTTCATGAATATTCCTTAATCCAGATGGTACGAAATGCCACGCGTTCGGGCAATGCTCTCGACTTGCTTGCTTCTAACATCCCGCATAGGATAACTAAGGTGTCCACAGAGGAGGGACTTAGCGACCATCGAGCTGTGTATGCGGAGTGCGAATTAAAGCTCAAAAGACATCCTAAGCCTCTTCGGAATGTATACGCTTTCGCCAAGGCCGACTTTAAAAGTTTCAGCTTACATCTCAAAAGTACCTTTGTCAATTATCGTGAAAAGACAGAACGATTAGGTATGGAGCCATCATGGTTATTATTTAAGGATATACTAGGAAAAGGTATCAATAGATTTATCCCCAGCAAGCTAAAATCTGATAAGAAAAAACCTCGTTGGTTTAATAAGGAAATCAGGATTGGCTTAAGACGACAGAGGCGTAGCCATGCAAAATTGAAAAACATACCTACCACCGCTTCCGATGAGTATCGCACAGCTATAGTCCATGAGTATAACAGTGCCCGCGTAACGTAAGTGCCTAAACATTAGTATCCTCCTATATATATGTTATCATTATATATCGACGTTTCTTACAGAGGAGGATACTAATGTTTAGGCACATCCAGATGAGCTGGAGATACGAAATTTTTTTCATAGGTAGGATTTTGTGCATAGCCGACTAGAAAAAAACGAAAATCTTGAAAAAGTGCAACAATGCGGCCGCATTAAATTCGCAATTGTTTAAAAAAAAATTCAAGGTTTATGTAGTTCCGTATGTGCTACGGAGCTGAAATTTTTTTATAGGTAGGAATTATAAAAAAAAACCAAAGAGGGATTATACAAATTTTGATAAGTTAATTTGTTTGGCAGTTAAAAATTCTTAAATTTTAAACAAATAGCTAAATGCTTAGACACTACGCCGCAAGTTAGGGAGCTTAAATTTTAAAATTATTTAGAGGTTATTTTATGTAAACGAATACACATTTCAATTTATCAATAAAATTGTTATTTTGGCCTTTAAAAATTATTTAAATTTAAACAATTAGATAAATGTTATTTCACTTCTAATTGTATACTATAAATATTAAATTTGGCAGAAATTTGTGGCATTATTAAATCAATGTGCAAAAAGTATAATATTTCGAAAATTGCAAAAATTAGTTTAGGTACTACAAGATGAGATAGGAAGCTGAAATTTTCAAGTTATGTACAGAGTAGTGCATTTGCACAAATAAAGATTTGAATCTCTCCATAAACATATTACGGCGGCCGTTAAAAATGTTTAAATTTTAAACAATTGGAAAAATATTATTTCACTTCTAGAAGTACTACAACTTTAAAATTTGGCAGAAATGTGTAGCATTAGTACCCCATAATGGAGGATGTATAAAATTCTTAAAATTGCAAAGTTTTGGGATTGTTTTAATCCATTATTTTTACATAAGGGAAAAACAAAAATCGCTCCAGAGGTGAAAAATTTAGAATTAAAAAAATATTTCAATGATCAAATATGAAAAATGAATGTTTTTGATATTGAGATGATATGCTTGCAGAATGCAAGCACCGTCTACTAGTATGTATAATGATTAGATGTAGATGTTCCTTACAGAGGATGATATTATATATATATATATATATATATATATATATATATATATATATATATATGACATATGATCTATGGTATATATTATATATTATATATGTTTATGTATTTCCAAATGTGCCACGGAGCTGAAATTTTTTTAAAACCAGAATTTGTAAAAAAAAACGAAATAGGGATTATAGAAATTTTGATATTTTAATTTGTGTGGCTGTTATAAATTCTTAAAGTTTAAACAAATAGGTAAATATTTAGGTACTACAGGGTGAGCTAGGGTGCTGAAATTTTTGTGTTATTTAGAACTTAGTCCATATGCACAAATACACATTTGATAACCACCATGAAGTTGTATTGTGGCTATTAAAAATATTCAGGATGTTAACAATTACAAATGTTATTACACTTATAGTTTTGCTATAACTTCTAAATTTGACAGAAAAATGTGGAATTAGTACCTTACATTGGGTAAGTATAATATTCTTAAGATTCTAAATATAATGCATTATTTTAACCAAATATTATTTCATGAGGAAAGATCAAAATTGGACGCAGAGGTGAAACAAAATGAAAAAAATTTCAGTGGAAAAACTGTTAATGTTGTGGAATGATTATAAACATTCTGATGGACTCATGTCCCTTAGTCAAGCAGCTATTTGCAATAAAGCCCTTTCTCTAATTGAATATTTTAAGCGAGAAGAGAGTGGTGATTCTTTTGAAACATTTAACATCAGTTCCAGTTGATTTAAAAATTTTAAGCACTGCCCAATTATGCATTGTGTTTGTTTATATGGAAATTCGGCAAGCACTTTAACGTTGTATGTGTTATTTTTATTATAAATAATATATAATACTATTTAAATACTAATAAACTAGTTTTATTTTCAATAATATTATTATGCTCTTTCGGTTTGGAGGGATTGGCACAAAGAATAACACTTCTTCAGAAAATAGGCAGCATCAAATGTGTTTATTGACTCGCTATACAGTCATGGTGACCCCCCTCTTCCCTAACTGCCCATCACCTAATTTTGTTCCTTGAACTTCTAGATGTCTCACGTAGGGTCCCTCATTGGAGTTTCCAGAACTCTTGGATCACAGAACATTCCCGAAGCCTCCCTCTTCTCCGTGGACAGCATTCAAATGCACTGGCTGGTCTCCTCCTCCTCTGTTGGCCTATTGGTCACCAAAATATTCATGTCTATTTACTCATTTTTTACTTATTTAATTTAAAAATATAACAAACTATGCATTATAATGAACTGATCCCTATTGAGCATAAATAATAATATATAATAAATAATAAATTAATAAGTATAAAACATGGCAATGCTGTTATCATTCAGCCCAGTGCAAACTCAATTATGTGGTATAGCTTACGTGTGATGACCTCATCAGTGGATAATCTTGGCATATATTGCCACATTTTTCAAGCTATAAGACAGACCACGATTTTTTAGAATATTTTTCGGAGAAAAAGTATTTTGGTTTGCCAAGGGATTTAGGAAGGGCTATGTCGTGTGTCATTTCTAGCCATGATTAAGTCTGTATCTGGCAACATTTACAGAAAATATCATGGTGTGAGAACAGTTAAATATAACATTTTTGATAGTCTTAATTCATCAAAGTAAATAGGAATGACCTAAAACATAAATAATTGCTTTGAGACTTGTATAGCACCACACACATCACAGGTATAGACATCCCTTACCGATATTACTTCCTTAAACTTAAGTGCAAGATGAGATTTTAATTCCTAGTTAATGGAATGCATATCTAATAATGATACTTAGGTTCAACTAGTCATTTTTCTTCTGCAACTCTTTTTGCTTGCATATGGCAATTTTGATCTATACAGCAATACTAAACTTCCTCTGTTCTACTATCCATCACTTCCTCCTCTAGTTATGTCCATTTAGGATCAAGCCTACAAAGATTATGATTCTCTTTTCCCGTCACCTTTAGTTTTTCCTCTTTTTTTCTTCATTCATGGATCATTTTTTTCTGTGGGAGGTGACCTGAAATGACCTTCTTGTAGCCATTGCTACGGTATATATCCTAGATGTTTAAAAATTTTTTATTACATAGTGCCATTTATCAGGCTCATTAGGAACTAAAACATATGAATGACATTGCACTAAAATTGTAATCACTTTAAACTGATATGTAATGAAGTGCAATAATGAAAATGCATTGTCGCTATTGCATAAAGTTTTACTGTATATATTAACAATTTTATTGCTATTACCTATTAATAATGTATATTTTAATGATTTTGTGATGAATGACTGCCAATTATTCCATTTTGGGATCAGTGGATTCATGAGTGTCAGTTATAATTTTACCTTCAGTCATTTTTCTGGAAAAAAGTGATTCTTATAGCCTGAAAAATACAGTAATATCCTAGCATTAATCTCTTTACTAACTTCAGCTCCTTTTTTATTTCAGGATATGTTAATAATATTTTGTCCTGGAAATATATATATCCTGTAAGCAGGATAACTTACTGCTCATACCTACTGCATCCTGTTCTGATGAGATCCATTGCCTGTAATTCTGATAGTCCATCCCACATAGGGAGGGATATCATTGTAAGTACTGTCTAGGATTCAGAAAATTTTAATATTTTTATTATTCTAGTTTTTTTGTAAAAGTCATTCCTCCTTTAAATTTAAATTCCATGGCTGTTCAAAAAAGCTTAACCTTTAACTTTTATCTGCCAGATTTAAATGGCTGAGCATAGGTTCTATCTGCCGGATTTATTCTGGGGTATTTAAAAAATATTTGTTTACATTCTGAAAAAATTGCGTATCTAATAAACTATTCGTGATAAAATGCTCAAATAAAAAGTATTCTGTAGTTAACAGAACTACATAATGCTGCTTATTAGAGTAAAGAAACATATTGAAACATAGCATTGGTATTCAAATTTGGATCAATGTAATAAAATGTTAATGCAATAATAGCACTAGCATTCACTCCACTCGGCCCCCCAGTTAAAGGTTGCACCCTGTGTTTCGTCTTCAGCCTTTATGCGGAGATCTTCATTTAGATGAATAACCACTCCTTGCCAATTAATCTTCCTCAGGCTCCTCACCTTTGCTACCACTTTCCGCACTTTCTTCTATGTATGCATCAGAATCGGAATCGAAAATGATTTCCTCTATCTCTTCATGCATCATTTTACGTTTAGGAGCTATTAAAAAAATTATGGCTAATAATAATAATAAAAACAGCAATAGAACAACAAGTAAACAAAGGTGAGTAGATGAAAAAAACGTCTTGCAGCTAAAATGAGCAGTAAAAAAAGTCCATTCGGCTCTCTTTCTTGTTAGAAAATAAATCAACTTTTCTGTTGAAGCTATCTGTGTTACTTACAAAAGATTTTTCACACGATAGCATGCCTAAAGCCCTTAGTCTTTCTTCTTTCATACTATTCCTAAGATAAGTCTTTATTCTTTTCATCATTGAAAAACACCGTTCTGCTTCTGATGTCGACATTGGTATCGTGATCAACACTTTTAAAAGCTTTATTGTGTCTTGAAGTGTTTCACACAAATCATCACGCAAAATTAGCGACAGAAATGGAACTGCTCTCAATTCCTCTCTTTCGTAAAAAACTTGAAGTTCACTCTTCAGTCTCTTTTTTTCCAAAAAAGGATTCTTTTCAATTATTTCACTGAGATACGTGTCAGGGAATTTTTTGCTGTAATTATCAAATTCTTCGACCACAAATGGATTCGTAGCCACGAGGTGTCCAGTAAATTGAAATCTATCTTTTATTTCTGTGATTATGGTGTCACAAACTTCTTTACCTTCTCTCTTCCTGCAGGCAGAGTCGCTGTCAGTGATCCGTGGTCTTTTTGGTCGAACTTCTTCCTCTTCATTTTCTAACTTGACTTCAACCTGTTCGGTAATCAACTTGGTTTCTGACTGTCTGTTTGGTATTCTCGAAATGCTGCATCGTTTGCTGTACTTTAACTGGATCGGTGATTCGTTTTTGAACCTGACTAAAAATTATCTCCTTGTGAGGCATTATCCGGTGAAAAAGTGTTAACCAAAAGACAAAGTTATTTTCTTTCAGCCTAAGTTTATATGCACCTTCTTGTGTTATAGTAGACTGTAACTTTGCCATCACTGTTTTCAATAATTTCCTTAGCCGTTCTGAGATCTTTCCTATATTCATAAACAGTGCTGATTCCACGAGAACGGAAATTCCATCTCCTCTGTGATACCCGGGGCAATCCTCTCTGTACAACGTCATCCAACACTTTTGTTCTTTGGGGCGAATTAGAAAAAATGAACAGATTCCAGACAAATGTGCAAAAGATACGGGTTTGATGGTTGACGGACGCTGCGTTAGACATAATTCAGCTGGTGGGCGTAACAGAGGACGAAATTAGCAAGTGGATACTTACTTGTCTTTTATCAGTTTCTGAATGCCATTTAAACGTCCACTCATAACAGAAGCACCATCAAAACTTTGTGCTATAAGTTTTTTCGGACTGCCACCAATTAGTGGGTCGAGTTGTTTTAAAATACAATCTGCGATTGCACGAACATCATGTCCGTCAGGATTAAGGAAATTCTAGAACCTTTCTTCCGGCTTTCCACCTACATTGTAACGTAATACAATGACTAACTGAAATTGACATGACACGTTAATAGTTCCATCGTCTGTCAATGCCACATAATCAGCTTTTTTAATTTCTTTGCGAACTCCTTCGTGGTATGCTTCTAACATGCATTCCAGCAACTCATTCTGTATAGTTTTAGACGTACCTTTAAACACAGCTGATTGACTAAGGTGAGCATTTAAGTCTTTATCTAACTCAGAACTAAACTGGATTAACTCACGAAAAACTCCCTTATTTTGTGACTCATCGGATTCATCATGCCCTCTCATTACTAATTTTAATGCCCCACAAAAACGTATACAATTTATAATTAAATTTAACTAGGGGTTACCCGTCAAAATCAACAGTTAGCAGTGAGCGACTGCTCCCACATGTGGTAACTAACACACACAACATCACCCATCCCTCCCTCCAACTGCCAGTCTCCTCCTACCATCCTGGTGGCATTTGATTCACTCATACATCCACTGTAACCTATATCAAAATTCTCTTTCTATTCAAAAAACAATGGAGACGCACCCCCCTTCTGATTGAAATTCTCAAATTGCATGTAGCCTAAGTTCTAAGTTGGATCGACCTTAGGATAAGTTGCAAGTTTCGTACAAATCGATACAGCCTTTTTGCACTATCTCCAGTTTTTTAATTGCCCTCTCCACAGATCTCCCATCCTGATTGAAATTTTGATATGATATGTAGCCTATGGTATGGAAATAAATACAGAAAAATCCAATGTCATTCAAATATTGGGCAAAGAAGAGAATCTGAACATAAGTATTGAAGGATAGCCTTTAGAACAAGTTTCAGACTATAGTACCTTGGAAGCATCATAACAAGAGAAGCAAAATGTACGGATGAGATCAGAACTAGAATAGGAAGAGCAAAAGTGGCTTTCAGGAGAAAGAAACAATTACTTACAGGGAATATAAGGGAAGATATCCGCAAGAAGTTGATAAAATGCTATGTATGGAGTATAGCTTTGTACGGGGCAGAAACATGGACGCTAAGGAAAAATGACATCAAATACTTTGAAAGCTATGAAATGTGGACTTGGAGGAGAATGCTGAAGATAAAATGGACAGATAGGATGAAAAACGATGAAGTGCTATGAAGAGTAGGAGAGAAGTGAATGATTATACAGACTATTAGAAAGAGGAAGGCAAACTGGGTTGAGCATTACCTGAGGAGAGAGAGTATGATTAAAGATGTGTTAGAAGGAAAACTAGATGGGAAAAGGGAAAGAGGTAGGAAAAGGTTTCAGATGATTGACGATTTGAAAGGGAAAGAGAGTTATGAAGATATGAAGAGGACAGTGGAAAATAGGAGTATATGGAGAACCAGGTTTAACCATGAATAATCAGAGACTTGTCTATGGGCACACTACCTATGATGATGATGTAGTCTAACAAGGGAAGCCCCCAAGGTGTGACACTCGCATCGGATTGAGACTTTGCAGAATGAAAGTATTTGTAAAATAACGGACTCCTATTTCTACCTAGGTGCCAACTCGACGTCGTTTACGAGAAAATGCCCTTTAAAAATCGCGATCCGAGAGTCAACGTAATAAGAACGTTAAAAGTCCTTCGTTGATTATCTAGAAGCGTAGGTCTCGGGGAAACGAGTTGGATTTCAAATATTTTTGCCGGGGTTCGATTCCCGAAGGGACCAAAACTTTTTTCTGATTTTTTAAATTTTGAAGAAAATAGTAGTTATAATGGATGGAATAATTTTTTTTTAAATGCTGTGCAAGTTTTATCGATGCTATGCTGGAAATTGCGAAAAAAAAATTAAAAATCAGAAAAAGATTTTGGTCCCTTCAGGAATTGAACCCCGGCAAAAATATTTCAAATCCAACTCGTTTCCCCTAGACCAACGCCCCTACACATAAAATAAATTGACGTTTGAACTTCATTCAACCTTTGACCATTAAGCCTGAAGCGTTTTACCTTATAAACAAATTTCCGCAACTCTGAATTTTTGGATTTTAAAAATTAATATCCTGAGGTTTTTACATAGTCAAATTTGCAGAAATCGAGTCTTGCATAACCTGGGAAGGGTCTGTATTTATTTATGATAATGTAGTTTATACCAAATATGACAATATAATTCTAAAATTTTGTTCTAATACCCCTCAATATCTAGGGTGCGCATTATACTAAGGGTAAACGAAAAAGTCGGGATTTTTTTGGCAAAAAGTATGGGTGCACATTATACACAAGGGCATACTATACACAAGCATATATGGTAAATATATAAATATCTAACATTTGTGTAAATAATGGCCAGCACCATTTTTTGACATAATGCAGATTCTGTAAAATGATACTTGTTCATCCAGTAGATCGATACCTCCCTCATGACAATTGTACTCTTCGACAAGATGTTGCATCTGGATGGTAATTTCTCTCTTTTCTTTTTGTGAATACCTTTTGACATTGAACAAAGGAAATATTGTGCTAAAGTTGGTAGCAGCACAAATTGCCTTATTGTCATTCCATTTCAAAATCAAAATTTCATTTTATCAAAATGATAGTCGAAAAAATCACATTCCTTTTTGCGCCATTTTTTTAGAATCCATCAGGGCACAATGTTTAGTGCAAGTCTCTCCAGTAGTTCCTCTAGATTTTATATTTTTAGTTTCTCATATATGTAGTATATTGCGAAAGTATTGTAATCGTGGAAAAATTCAACTTCAAGATTTTGATGGAAATGTGCGTTTTAGGTGTCCCTGAGTCCATAAAAGTGGTTTTCGTCATGCTATCTGTCAGTCTCTGTCTGTCTGTTTCCTGTTTTAGGGTCCAAACGCATATATAAAATCAAATTATATCTCATATTTGTGCAATATTTCATCTTTTGCAGACTCTTTTTCATAAAAATTATATTACACAAAAATAAAGGGTAGTTTGTTCTTGGTGATTTTTAGAAAAATTTTATTTACTCAAAAATGGTTCAAGAGAATTTGATTAAAATCAATCCATTTGTAGAGCCTGATGTCACAAATAATACTATGTAAGCCATATGTCTCTTAAAATCACTATATGGCATCCAGCGACATTACAATGTATGCTAAGTTACCTTACCGAAGCCCTATGACATCACGCCTCCGCCACGATCCAATCTAAATCTTTCTACAGCCTAGATAGTTAAACTAAATCAAATCATATCTCATATTTGTGCATAATATCATTCATAATAGATACTCTGAAAAGATGAATGATATTGCACAAGAATTAAGGGTACTTTATTCTAGGATATTTTGAAACAAAATTCGTTTTACTCAAAAATGGCTGTAAGGATTTTGATTAAAATCCATCCAATCATACAGCCTGATGTCACAAATAATACTAAGCCATATGTCCCAAGAAATTACTAAATATTGACCAGTAGCATTAAAATAGATGCTAAACTATGGTTAACTTATAAGAATTTTTCTTTTATAAGCATAAACAGTCGACCAAACATATATACCAGACGTGGCCAAACCGCGGCTTGTGAGCCACATGCGACTCTTTTATGCTAGTATGCGGCTCTTTTAAATTTCCATGCAGAGGCATGTCAATTTTTTTCTCTACAGGACACAATGACGTAGTGTGACTCGAGACGTGTTTGGGATGCCTAATGGATATGCATTATATCCAAATTGCTTCGCATACAGGTTATGTTTTACTGTTCGTAAATTTATGAGTGCAGAATGTGTCATGCGGCTCGCGAACTTCTGGGAATCATCGTATGCAGCTGCAAGGGTAAGCAGGTTTGGCCACCCCTGGTATATATGTATATATATGTGAAAGTTTGTGCAATGTATATTGCGCCATATATTTTGCTTTAGAAAAGAAAGCCCACATTTATATATATATTTCTGGTATGATTTCTGTTAGGTTTTTGACAACTCTCAATCCTACTGGATCTTCAATTCTGTCAGATTGACCACAATACACTGATAAATTGTATAAAAATAGTTTGATTATCTGCAGGAAAAACACTTGGGGCATGTGGTACTGTAAGAGCAAATAGGAAAGATCTTTCTGATGAAATAAAAATTTGTAAAATGAAGCTTGGCAATCTGTCAAAAATTTGGGATTCAGATTCAGATTCAGATTCAGATTCAGATGCTTTATAACAAATACATGGGAGGTGTGGATTGGTTTGATCAGTTCCATTCCACTCACCCTTTTGGCAGAACGTCATGAAAGTGGTATCAGGCTATTTGGCACTTTGTAATTGAAGTGGTATTGGTGAGTGGGTGTATTGCTTACAATATACTGGAAAGACATCTCCGAGAAAATTCTGAGGAGGATATGAGAGAAAAATGCAGATGAGACAGGGTTGCCATATTTCCTCATTGTTTCTGTTTCTGCTGACGGAACACCACTTCCCAAAACAGTTTGAAAATAATAAATATCAACGTAACTGTAGCGAAGGGAGGGAGGCAGCGAAAAAGAATCCCGGTTTTGTCAGCATTAAAAATGTCCTTAGGCGCAAAGTCTGTTAATAATTTAGGCAAGGTAGAAGTTACCCACATGTCATATCACGGGAGACGTCTCCCGACTCGCCGGAAACAATCTTAAAAATTATCCCTTCCCTCACCTTGAACCGCTCCAACCATCCAGAACTAGACTTGAATTCAATGCCCAATTCTGATCCCAAAGCGTCAGCCTTTGCCATCAAAACAGGACCAGAAATTGGAGTATTCTGGTCTCTTGCTTGCTTAAACCAGATGATCAGCGCCGCTTCCAAATCCTCGTGCTTTGCATAGAAGCTTCCGTTCCGGTTCAAACATGCTTCTCTCAAACACAGATGTTATTTTATCACGATTTTTTATAATTGTTGACAAAGTTAAAAAGGGAACTTTGAACTCTTTGCAGATGTCCGTTTTGATTCTATCACCGTTATCAACCGCTTGTAGGAGCTGCATTTTCATTTTCAGCGGTATTGCTTTTTGCTTACGCAATTTACCAGCCATTTCTTTGTGGGTCTTTTATCTTTTATAAAAATATAAAATCACAACTGAAAACGATCCCGAAAAAGAAAGAAGAACTTTGCTCACAGATTCGTTACACATTCGCAAACCGTTCCAGACGGAAATTCAGAATCAACGGAATCAACTGAGTAGAACTGTTCTGCGTAGGGGTCTAGAGATGAGAGCAAGGGAGGAATTGAGCGTATTGAAAGACGGGAAAAGGGAAGGTACAGTACAGATAACAATATGCACCTCCAAATCCTTCCTTTCATTCGAAGATGGTAGTTCCCAGAATTTAGTTTATTGCTGCCAAGGAAATCTCAGTAGCAACCCTCTCAACGGGGGCGCGTGAGTTTCTCTGAGGTCTACTAATGACTATGCCAATTGAAAGAGAGAGGGAAGGAGGTACAGCTGTGGTTGTGAGATTATTCATACTTCTATGTTAAGAAACGAGTGGGTCGTTTCTTGTTATCCAAAGAATTTGACAGGGATTTAATTTCAGGGGACCGAAAAAAAATTTCGTGTTAACCGAAATTTCTTGTTAACCATTTCGCGTAAAACGAACTAATATACGTTGAAATGTATAGGCACTGGTAGGGACCGAGCCTGCATTTCGTGTTAACCGATATTTCGCATTATCTTTCGTGTTAAGTGGTTTCCACTGTATTACTGCAATGACTGTCCAGATAAGCCAGCATTGTGTGCAGTTTCCTGTTTTGAAATTTATTACACACAAAAAAGTATTGTAGTTGTAAATAAAATTGTTTCTTTTAATTTTGCATATTTTTAACACATGTATGCTTCTGTTTTTTATATTTTTGTGCACACAATATTTTATCATTTGTATCAGATTCACTATTTTTAAAAATTATTTTGAAGTGAGTTTAAAAAATTTTTCCATGATTGTTATCATGATAAAAATTAAATTTATACCCAAAATAAATTTTAAAATATTTTAATGCCAAAATTAATGTTTCATTTTTTAGTGGAGAATTGTCAATTCTCAAGAATCCTCCTGTGAATCTAAATAGCCAGCCTAAGGATTAAGAGCTTTTGATCCCACGACTTTAAGCGCCTTTGTCATTGTCCGTTTTCTGCCTGTGGCTTTCTTCAGCATTTCAATCACTCCTCTTTCTACTTCGCTGTCTGTAACACTTGGTCTCGTGTTATCTTCTTCAACATTGTCTTCCAGTTGTATTTGCACCGATCTTGTCTGATTGTTGTATAATTCCTTAATGTATTTTCCCATATTTGTTGCACATCCTCTGTTTCTGCGACTCTCTTCTCATCTGCTTCCTTTGCCATGGATTCCATTAGGCCTCTTATCTTCTAATTCCACCTCCCTGGCGTGCATCATGTGGATGGATCATCTTTTACTCTTTGAAAACCTTATCCCTTTACACAAAAGATTTTGATGAATATTTTCATTTTATTCCTTTCATTCATATGACTTATGAATCCCTGCTTATAGCCATTTCTTCCTTTATCATTTTGAAAGAAATATTTATTTCTGAATGGGTTGCATTGTAATGGAGTAATGATAAAGGAAAATTATGCTCACAATGTATATATATATATATCATCATCATCATGCTTCTGTCCGAAGACAGGTTTTAACTGAATCGCTGCCTCCATTTCTCTCTCTCCCTAGAAGCCTCTTTTATACCTCAATAAGTATTATATCCCTGCTTTATATTATCTAATATTCCTATTCTTTTTCTCCCTCTTCCTCTTCTTCCACTAATTTTTCCTTCTAAGATCGTCCTTTGTAAACACTGTCTTCTCAATATGTGCCCTATCCAATTTGCTTTTCTTTTCCTGATTGTTTTTATTAGCGTCCTTTCTTCTCCCACCATTTCAAATACTTCTTCGTTTCTCTTCCTCTCTGTCCATTTCACTTTCATCATTCTTCTCCATACCCGCATCTCAAAACTTTCTAAATATTTTTCCTCCTTTCTCCTTACCGTCCACGTCTCTGCACCATAAAGAGCTATGCTCCATATGTAGCATTTTGCTAATTTCTTCCTTGTTTCTAAATTTATTTTCTTGCTTGTGAGAAGCTCCTTCTACTCGTTAAATGCTGCTTTTGCCATTGCAATCCTACTTCTGATGTCCTGTGTACTACTTCCATCCTGTGCTAAAATACTGCCGAGATATTTGAAACTACTTACTTGTTCCAATTTTTGGCCATTTACCATTATATTTAATTCTTTATGTTCCTTTGAAACCACCATGACTTTTGTTTTTTCTGTATTGATCTTCATTCCATATTGTTGGCCAACCTCCACTAGTCTGTCTGTCATCCTCTGAAGCTCTTTCTCGCCTTCTGCTATTAAGCCCCGATCATCTGCGTATTTAATGGTGGTAATACTTTCACCTCCTATCTTAAATCCTTTCTCTTCCATCAACGCTTCTTCTGTTATTGTTTCTGCATAAATATTAAATATCGCTGGTGAAATAGGACAACCCTGCCTCACTCCCCTCCCTATTGAAGTACTTTCTGTTTCTTCTCCTTCAACCCTGACTCTAATCTTTTGATCAAAGTAAAGGTTTTTAAGCAGTCTTTTATCTTTCCAATCTATTCCTATTTTGTTTAAAATACCCAGCATTTTATCCCATTTCACTCGGTCAAAAGCTTTCTCCCAATCTACAAAACAAAAATACATACCTTTATTGACTTCTAGCGCTCTTTCTATCATCATCCTCATACATCCTATAGCATCTCTAGTCCCCCTTCCTCTTCTAAAACCAAACTGATTATCTTGCAGCTCCTTTTCTATTTTACATTCAATTCTTTTGGTTATTATTCTGGTTAGAACTTTAGCTGTATGAGAAATTAAACTAATAGTTCTGTAATCCTTACAACATTTTGCATTGTTCTTTTTCTCCAGTGGTGCCATCACAACATCTAAAAAATCTTCAGGCCATATGCCAGTATCATATACTTGGTTAAAAAATTTTGTGAGTTGCTTAACTGCTTTAGACCCTAAAACCTTGAGAACGTCCACGGGTATATCATCACTCCCTACAGCCTTCCTTCTTTTCATGTTATCAATTGCTCTTTTAACTTCAGACTCGAGAATACTTGGTCCTAGCTGATCTTCTTCCACATCCTCTTCTTCATTTAATTCAATATTTCTTGGCTTTCCTTCTTTGTCATACAGAACCTCAATGTATTCTTTCCAGACATTCTTTACATTGTCTGGCTCCGATACTATTTTACCACTTTTGTTCATGATTCCTTTACGTCCTATCTTTCTTGCTTTTTTCTTGAATAGT
Organism: Tanypteryx hageni; assembly: GCA_028673005.1. Lineage (NCBI taxonomy): Eukaryota > Metazoa > Arthropoda > Insecta > Odonata > Petaluridae > Tanypteryx > Tanypteryx hageni. Next base: position 8,032,824 of record CM054116.1, on the reverse strand, counting down.
TCCCTTGCTTTGCTATACATGAGGTCTGTTCTACAAATTCTTTCACATTCGACAATCTCCTCGCATTTTTCATTTATCCACTGTTCTCTTGCTTTATCTGTTTCCCTTCTTAAAGCATTATTTAACTCCTTGTACTTTCTTTGGCCTTCTTCAGTGTTTATGTTCTTCCACTTTCTCCGCTCTTCCATTTTTTGCAGCATGGCTGCTGTGATCCAGGGTTTTTTGTTTCTTTCACCCGTTATCTTTCCTACCTTCTTTTCCATTACATCTTTAATGTTGCTATGGATGTATCTCCACTCCTCATCTACATTCTTCCTATTTTCTTCAGCTCTCTCCCCCAACCTTTCCTCCAGCTCAGTCATGATAGCCTCCTTGTTTTTAAGGAGTTCCTCTAAGTTCCATTTCTTGTTAACTCTTATGTTTCTCCTAACGCTCTTCAGTCTACATTGTATTTTTGCCACCAATAGGTTGTGGTCAGAATCGATATCTGCCCCTGGTAGTGTTTTCACATTTTTAATGCTATTTCTAAATCTTTCATTGACTAGTATGTAATCTATCTGGTATCGTCTCTGGTCTCCTGGGCTTCTCCATGTGTAAAGTCTTCGCTGGTGATGCTTAAACCATGTATTAGTTACAATTAATCTATTTCTATGACAGAATTCCACAAGTTTATCCCCTCTTTCATTTCTCTTCCCTAGTCCATATTTTCCCACTATGTTATCTTCCTGTCCCTCTCCGACTACACTGTTCCAATCTCCCATTACTATGGTGGTGATCCTTCCATTTCCCTCATCCTCCAATATCTCCATAATCTGTTCATAGATTTCATCTACTTCGTCGTCGCCAGCATTAGTTGTTGGCATATACACTTGAATTATAAGCATATCCACTGGCTCCATCTGGAGTTTTACGGCTATTAATCTGTCATTAACTGTCACTACCTTACTAATTCTTTCAGCTATCTCTTTTCTCATTATAATCCCCACTCCCCTTTCCTTTTTCTCCCCTCCCGAGTAAATAATCTTAAATTCATCTGAATTTATCTCACCTTCTCCTTCCCACCGAACTTCACTAAGACCTACTATACCTACATTATTCCTTCTCATTTCCCTTTTTAAGTTCTCTAGTTTACCCCCTGAATTCATTGTCCTAACATTCCATGTGCCTATTTTTAATTTCTCACTACTTGCTTTCTTATTAATCTTACATTTCCTCTGTGCATCCCCTAGGGTAGTCCCCACCCGGAGATCCAATTGGGGGACTATTTTACCTCCGGAATATTTTACCCCAGAAAGATCCATAGAGGTATTTTCAGCTTTTCAGCCTATCATGGGAAATATAATGAGGTAGTTTCCCCTTGCTTTCCTCATCGCAGTTTCACAGAGTGATTACCCATCTGTAGCTGTTCAGATCCACATGATCACCACCTACAGAGGTACTTTGCAAGCTGCTGCCCTTGCACAGGGGGATGTAAAACCCCCAAGACTGCTTCTTAGTCTGACTCTTCCCCTCAGACCTTTCCGGCTTGGATGGTCCTTACCAGAAGAATTATCTCCTGCCGGCATAGCTCTTTAGTTCGTAAGAGTACACAAACCCTCCCACCTCTGTAAGGTTATGCAGTCCTTAGGGAGGGATATATATATATATATAACAGCTTACGGAAAAGGAAAGGTAAAATGGATATATGGATGTCAACAAGGTGTTGGGATGAGGAAACCCAGTGAACACTCACCAATCAGACGACTTCAGGTTGGGGAGGCCCCGGGGATGTCGAAGCGACACACGTAAAAGAACACTAAAACACAGAAACATCACAAACGTAGAAGGTTTCGGAATTATTCCTTCATCAGCTACAGAGAGAGAACTCATGTCGCTTCGACATCCCCGGGGTCTCGCCAACCTGAAGTCGTCTGATTGGTGAGTGTTCACTGGGTTTCCTCATCCCAACACCTTGTTCACATCCATATATATATATATATATATATATATATATATATACACACACACACACAGTAGATCATTGATTGTACGGTGCCCTAGGGGGAAAGGGATCACCGGATTCTCAAATCAAAGTTTATATACAGCTTATTTTCGAACATCCCTTTACAACATTGTGTTTTTGTGTGTTGTGTATGTTGTTAGTGCTTTGAATTTGTTTACTGTACAAAAATGCTAAAAATAAAGTATGGAATGTTTAAAAACATAAATACAGTACTGTATTAGAGAATTACATACCATTCAATTAAGTACAAGTCAGTATGTGTAGGTATGATTTTGTGTAGTGTTTTGCCGGGGATAAGAAAAATATATGGATAAAGGAGTACTAATACATATAACCTAGATCCTACTGTACTACTCACAATCATCCTGAAATGTTTTGGCACCACGCAGAGCACTATTGCAGGGCTGATACTGCCTTTGATGCGATTTTCCAGCGAACGCTGAATTAATCGCAACTTTTGCCGGATTGGCCAGGACCACTGGATAATGTTGGAAGTTGGATAATCGATCATCGATGATCTACTGTATATATATATTACTTTACTATATATATATATATATATATATATATATATATATATATATATATGCTATTCTTGTCTTATTATTATAATTGTGTATTTTTCCTCGTTTTAGATTGGAATTTAACTGTAGTCATTCATGTTTTTTACCCTTGTCCAGTGTATTTAGTCACATTTCTCTCAGAAGATATAAATATAGTTATTTAGGTTATATTTGTTGCCAGCTAATATTTTTCCATTCATTTATCATTAACCTATTTACCTTTGTTTCAGAATGAAATAAAATATTTATAAGTAGAGATTTTAAACTGTTTTGATATGTTTCAAAATTTGTTATAATACCAAGAACATATGGAAAATGTAAAAATTGAGGTCTTTCATATTCAAATGAAGATCTTCAACCTGCGTTATTAATGTATGATGCAGAACATATTTTGATGTTCACGTTAAAATTTCCAGATTCAAATATCCATAACAGTGTAGCACTTTGGAAATCAAATTTAACAAAACATTTTTCAAGCCAAAATTGTGACCTTCTGCTCCTATCTATTATTAATTGCTTGATTGGGGGAAGAATGTGGCAAGCGCTCTCTCTTAGCCCAGTTGTGGAGGAATTGTTGATATAAGCCATTTAAAGCTTAATTTTTAAGGAGCTGATGTTTAAGTTTTGCATAGCGTAAATGCATGGTCCATCAGATGGGAGGCCAAGAGGGCTGTTTGGCCTCAAGTTCAAGGGCATCTGTATTTCAATGGGCATGACAGGTTTGATATCAACTGTGAAATTGCATGACAGATTTTCTTCAATAACTGGCAAATTTTCACAGAAAAAATCTAGAAAAAATTTCAAATTACATTTCAATCTTTTTAGCTAATGTTTGTATTAATTTATTTTGATGTTTTTTATTTTTATAATGTCCAGGGGTCTCAAAATCCGAAAGTGGCCTGGCCCTCTCCAAACCTCTGATAGGGCCTTTCTAAACATATGTTATCATAAAAATTTCTGAAATTTGTCAAAAGAAAATTATCCTTTTCTTGCTATGCATTTAGAGATTAACTGAAAGGCTATGAATAATTTTATTTCTTCATCATTTCATTTATTACTCAACAAGAATTTCAAAAATTATATCAACAAATATAACATTAATGATTTTGGATATAATGCATTAAATATTTTAAACAAACTATCATTGAAAATAACCTTATGCAATTGTACTATAATAATAGCAATGTTTTTTAATTTAGTTATATATCCCTATTTAAAAAAATAGGCTGTAGTCTTCCTTGGCTACACAGTGGCATCATATGGATTTTCTTTCCTGATCTCATTGGTGTTTGAGGCTCCTGTGGTAGCTTTGCTGCGTTTGGCACACCCTTTGAAGAGAACCAAACCAACTGCTTGATGAGATTGCATGGATCTGTTGTTTATGTGCAAGTTACCACAACAAGTTTTAAGTCATTATTACCACCAGCCCTCAGGAATCGCATTTTATAAAAGCATACGATCAGTAGGGTGTTTCATTTATCATTGTCTTTTCTGTCAGATTTATTATAATTAAAAAATGACCTCTGAATTTAAATGAAACCACCTGAAACGAACTTAAAAATCACATCATCTGGAATATGGATTTTCTCTCCAAAGAATTTGCTTCTGCTTTAATTTACCACTCATACAGTAGTTATGGATCATCTCATAGATTTCTAGGGTAAAATTTAATTTAATTGTCCAGTCCACTTTGATCAAATGCAGACACATTGCCTCATTTCTGCATAAAGGTGGAGGGAAAGTCAGGCAAAATTAGTCCATTCCTGAAGAATACTCCATCCAGGAATGTGCCTTGACTTTCATTGGATCAACAAAGTAATTTTGGTTAAGATATTGAAATGTATATTTTATATATTTTTAAATTCACATCCTTCAGGAATTTTAAGTAAAAGATAATTCTTAGTAACAGATTAATTTGACTGTTTTGCGTGCATTCGTGCATTATGAACAAACACTTTTGTTATGTATATATTTTGTTGAATTGTTGGTCAACTTTTTTAAGCAAATTCTATATTTTTTATGAAATATAATTTTCATAGCATGTGATTCAATTTATAAATAAAGTTTTTATGAAAATTTATTATTTCATTAATTTTCTAGTATATACCCATATAGTCTATACCCATTAGTGTTCAACTTCCTCTTTTGTGGACATAAAATGGATGAACAAATATGTAAAACGCTTCAGGAAGCATATGAATATTTATTTTCTAAAGATATCAAAGAAGACCTTAAGTGGAAAAATATATTATTCATGATATGTTCTATGTAGTAGAAACTTAATTGGATATTCTGATGTTGCAACTTGTTTCTTTCATTCTCTTATATTATTTGTCCAATTTTAAACTTCAAATAAAATATGTTCAGCAGTGGAAGTGCCTAATATATGCCATAATAAGATTTTTCCTCAAGTAAAACTCTTTACTCGGATTACTTTTTTCTTTCTATTATTACCCTTGCTCCCAAAAATATGATTAAATGCTCTGAAGTGGTGGAAAATAACACAAATGAAGATAATAAAAAAAGATGCAAAATACGGGAAAATAGTAATAATTAACTGTTAAAAATAGAATGAATAAAAGCAGTAGCATACAACACCATTCAAATGTCCCGCCACTCAGCCGATTGAATCAACACCCTCTATATTAGAAGGCCTACCAGCTCTTCCGTGACGTCACTAGAAAGAGGCAATGAGGCGGCCGCTAGCTACCGAGCTATATCTTGGAGACGAGCTTTTAACAACTTGCTAATCTAACATATCATTTCACTAAGATACAGCAATGCAGCTAAAATTACGATAATTATGTATACTAATTAATAATATTACAATTTATATTATAAGTTTGTTTATATATACCTTTTCTTTCACCGTGAACGGCTCAATGAGAAAAGAATACAACTCAGAAATAACTCATTATTTTTCGCTAAAACTTTTAGAAATGACTCGAACAAATCACGACTTGATTGCATACTGCTTGCTGACATAAATTCAGGTATTCGATTGTAGAAGGGAATTTTTGCTCAATTTGAATACAAAATGGAAAACTAAAATCCCATATTTTTTTTTTCTTTTTAAAACAACGTAAGGTTAAAATATCCATATGGGATCTTATAATTAATGTATATAAAAATGATGGTTAATTCACGTCCTATAATAATAATAAATTTATTAATCCAGAGATCATTACACTGATATAGGACAAGTCAAAAAATAAAATAAAAATACAGAAACATACATATAGAAGGACAAGAAAAGGATTTGAAAAGCTAATCAATATATCTAAATATAAGAACATAAGAAAATTAAAATACAGTTTACAAGAGTATATACGTTACAGCAAAAACGGTAATGACAAAAATAATTATATAAGAGTCTAGCCTATTTGATGTCATTATTTAGGTATTCACTAATTGAGTAAAATAATTTACTAAGTAATAAGGTTTTGAGTCTAGATTTAAATAATCCAGGCTCTTTAATATTCTTCAAGCCTTCTGGGAGTTTGTTGTATAGACGAGGACCAAGTGAGTTAGGACCCATTAATGCTTTCCTAGTTCTAGTAAAGGAAATATGAAGATTTTTAGATCCCCTGGTACCAAACTGATGGAAATCACAATTCTTTTCAAAATCACGTTTATTTTTAATAAACAACAGTAAGGTAAGAATATATACACAGGGTATAGGGAGAATATTAAGACTACTAAATAAAGGACGGCATGGACTTCTGTATGATTCATTAGCCATTAGACGTTATACTTTTTTTTGTATCCTAAAAACTTTTATGGCAAGAGGGGATGACCCCCAAAAAATGATACTATAACTTATGTGAGAATAGAATTCTCCATAGTAGAGGCTTAAGAGCACCTCCATGCTGACTGTGTGCCTAATATTTCGCAATAAAAAGCAGATTGAGCTAAGTTTACTTGCCAGGCTATTGATGTGGTTTTCCCATGTGATATGTGAATCAATTATTATGCCAAGAAAACTTGAACAATCGACAACCGGCATGGGTTTCCCTCCCATCTCCAGGACAGTATTTTCACAATATTTATTTACATGAGAGAATTGAATCACTTGTGATTTATCTGCATTCAATTCGAGAAAATTATTTTCACACCACTGACTCAGTTGTTGAATAATTAATTTACTATTGCTTTTTAAATGGAGAGAGGTTTTAGCTGAGAGAAGGACATTTGTGTCATCAGCATATAAAATTACGTTAGCACCTGGTATTTGATTAAAAATGTTAGGGAGGTCGTTTATGTACACCAAGAATAAAATAGGTCCGAGAACCGATCCCTGTGGAACCCCTATAGTTGCTATCCTTTCAAGTGAAACATATTTCACTCCATTTAAGTTAATTACTGTATGCAATGGTCTACTGCCAAGATATGATTTAATCCAGTTGTTGGCAACACCTCTTACTCCTAGCCTATCAAGTTTAATTAATAGTAGTTCATGGTTCACGTTATCAAAGGCTTTTGAGAAGTCAAAAAATAATCCAAGAGATTCCAATTTATTATCAAGTGCAGATAGAATGCAATTCACTGCATGAAAAATGGCAGTTGTTGTTGATTTATGCTGCCTGAAGCCATGTTGAAATGGAGATATTATTTTGAAAGATTCAAAGTATGCAATCAATCGTTTATAAAAAACTATCTAAAAAATTTTAGCAAATTGGTTTAGGATTGAAATAGGATGATAGCAGTTAATGTCATGAATGTTTCCTTTCTTCTTATAAACAGGAACTAATTTGGAAGTTTTTAGGGGTGATGGAAAAATACCAAGCCTTAAAGATTCATTTATAAGTAATAGGAGGGGAGATTCTATTGCCTTGTAGCAGTAGCTTATAATGGAAATTGGTATCTCATCCAGACCTGAACAGTGTTTAGAGCCAGAATTTTTTTCAATAGATTCAAGTTCCTTTTCATCAGTTGGGAAGAGAAACAGTGAATTGAGTATGGTATATTATTATAAGCATCAGCATTTAGTGAATGGGTAATGGGCGGTTTTATAAAATGATCAATGAATTTAGATGCTAAAATAGAAGGATCAGAAATGATCTTGTCTGTACTATCTTTAACTACAGGTATAGGGTGGTTTACACTTATGTTTTTGGATTCATTTATGATTTTCCAAATTTCACCAGTTTTATTAACAGCAGTAGACACCCTCCTGTTATTGCATGTTCGCTTCGCCTCGTTTATCATTTTACGATAATGCCTCTTAAGCATTCTGTATTCTATAAGTAACTCATCATTAACTGTTAGTTTGCAGAGGATGTATAATTCTTTAAGGTAGAATGAGAGTTGTCTAATTTCGTTAGTTATCCACTCATTGGATGATGGTTTCTTATGGCCTTTTTTCTTGCAAATTGGAAATGCTAAATTAAAATAGAATATAAATTTATTGTAAAAGTAATTGAATTTACCCTCAAAAGTTTCCTCCCCAATCTTCGGATTCTAACATGGCCCTAAATGACAGCATATTAGTATCAGAAAATGAACGTTTATGATAGATAACATCTTTAGGGGTAACCCTGATATCAAATAAAGCTAAAATAGGAAAATGATCAGATATGTCTTATGTTATAACTTTGGTTTTAACAGACATGCTATCACTGTTGGATACAATATAATCAATGAGTGATTTAGAGTGACATGTAACACGAGTAGGTCCATCATTAGCAACATATAAATTAAAAGTGTTTAAAAGGTTAAGAAGATCATATTTACTATCATTATCTATCAACAGGTTACAGTTGAAATCCACAGTAATAATTATAACTGACTTAAGGTCTGAATTATATAAGGAATCCAGGAGGAAACCAAGTTTGTCTAAAAATAGTGGAAAATTACCAAGTGGTGACCGATAGTGTGTGGCAACAAAAATGTTATGAGTACCAATTGATAGATTAATTAATGAACATTCAAAGTCCCTCTCTTCAGAGAGATACTTGTATGAAATATCCAGACATTGCACAGCAATAGATTCCTTGACAAATATAACTACACCACCATTTTTGAATTTATGGCGACAGTAGATTTCAGCAATATAGTACCCAGGTAGTCTGACAGAATAAACTTCTTCTGATTTAAGCCAGTGTTCACACAGACAAATAATATGAGGCTTGTAGGAATTAGCTAATTTTTCTAACTCGTATAGTTTGTTTTTTATACACTGAATGTTAAGGTGAAGCACAGTTAATTTGAAGTCACTATTTCTGTTATTATTCACTTGCACTGCTGATGGGTTTGCTTGTCATGAAGACTTAGGATTGGAGGGACCATTCTGGAGTGTGAGGGATGGTTTCTGGACAGTATTAGTAGTAGGGGTTGAGGATGTCTGGGGGTTACTAGGATTAAGTGCAACTCTATTATTAGTATCTAAACGCAAATTTAGAAATTTAAATCGATTTAGCATTACGTTTTCAGGCCAAATTGAAGGGTCAATCACCTTATCCAGATTTTGAAAATCAGTGGAAATTTTAAAAGATGCATAATTGTCTCTAGGTTTCAGAGTTTCAAGGTCCACACTGATACTTATCTTCTTTTCTAAATACAATTTAACATCCTCCCTTGTAGTATCTGGACTTAGATTCCACACATGTACATGCACTCTTTTCACCACCGCCTTTAATGTACAGCCAGATGCTCCATCAGCTGTTCCGGTTTTGCACACCCTGCGCCGTTTCTTGTACTGCACTTCTTCAAAGCCATCATTATCTCGAATGACCTGAGGAATGCTGCAGTTATCACGATCTTTGGTGGGTTTGTGAACCATGTGCTCAGACGGGGCAGATGAGGGGATGGAAAAATCACTTTTGCACTCTGATGCGATTTTAGGATAATTACACCTAACCATAGTAGTTGTGGGAATACTAATAGGGGGATCACTTGGAAAGGATTCACACTTTTCTTCGATCTTGTTGGAACTCTTGTCGATGTAAACACTCTTGCCGCGTTCCGCAAAAGTAGAAGACTTTAGCGCACTAACTTCTTAGGTTAGCAAAACAATTTGCTTAGATTGGAGACTTATGGTCTCATTGTAAGTTTCTATAGAGTTTTTCAGGTCAGATACAGTGCTCGCAAACTTAACTTGTTGATTTAGAACACGTGATAAGAGATCTTGAAAACTTTGCAAATGGCGACCCGTTCCTACACAAGACAAAATACTTTTAAAAGCAGAATATGAATTACAGTAAAAGCAATAAACATTGATTTTTATCATATTTAATGATATAGGATAAGCAACATAAATATGGCATTAACAAATTGTTTATTATCATTACTTAATTGCATTCATTTACACAATATTTAAATTAATTCCAAAAACTTCAATTTTTATAATCCAAAATTGGATACACACACAACGAATCATTTAGTAACAATCATTAGTTTTCTTTTGGTAATATTTTTAGGTACACACTTATTATTTTTCATTTTACAATAATTATTTAATAGAATATTTGAACAAATCCAGATTAACTTGTCAGTCAATACTTTAATTGGATGCTTATGACAAAATGAATTTTCAGTGTCTACTTCTGAAAAGTAAATGTTTCTCTTTATCACACTCACCAAAGTTTTCCTTTAGTTCAAGGATTCAAAAATTTTTTTTTTTCATTATTGCCACGTAATAATTTCTTGGTCACTATGTAACAATACACAGTGACAAGAATGGCTACCTCACTTGGAAATCGTGAACCACCTCTATCTTCCTAATCAAATTATTTGCCATCCCACATATCATTTCTTTGTCAATGACCAAAAAATCTGTACATTCCTTACATTTAATTTTCTTTAAAATGGAATAACAACAATATCCAGCAATATAGGTTAATACCGGTATATCTGATTGTACCTCAATTAGATCAGACTCATTTACTCTGATTTCAGGAAAATCATTTCCTTCCAAATCCTCGCTAATGATTTTTGTCGATTCTTTGGTTAATTCATCAATAATAATTTTTTCTGAATTTTGGAGAAAACTCGGTTCTAAAATACTTGCTAACCTTAACTTCTTCTCTGATTCTATAAGTTGATTCATTGAAATGTGATACTAAGACCCACCCAACTGTCTATATTGTCCAAATCTTGCCTCTAATGCTTCAGTTTGGAATTTTCCTGGTAGTAAATAAGACATACCAAGTTCTGAAGTGCAGTATTCAGAAATCTCTACAATACCATAAGTTGTTAATTTTATAGCCGTATGCGTTTCCTTTGTTAACTTGCCACTGGTCAAATTCATAGCCTCCCAATTGTCAAGCCATCTTAGAAATTTATTTAAATAGATATTGTTTTCACCTTTCACATTACTTGTAAAAGGTTTTTGCAGATTGTCATTTAACCTCAAACCTTTAGTTGGTGATTTCACACTTTCAATATTCCATCAACTAATTATTATTTTTATAAAATTAGCAGTACCTTCATATTCTAACAAATTATGAGTTTTACCTAATTCTAACAAACTATTAACAATAAAATCATTAAAAATCTGCATCACCAATTTTACATTTTGCCTTTCAAAAGTTGTAGGCCACAATGCTTTGACACTTAATCCATAACCATATTTTACAAGTTTATCACATTAAATAATTGCCTTTAAGTTTTAAAGGAGGCTTTGTGAATAATTGTTGGATTTTCAAAATCTGGGTACACAAAATTCAAATACTCATTTTTCTGATTTAACCAATTATTCCTAATGTTTTTGAAGATATGCACAGAATCAATGAGATAAAATAATGGTCTTTTCTTATCAACAGGGTGTGGGTAAACAATGCTTGCCTGCCCTGGAGTACTGAACAGACACACTGCTTTCCTATTAATACAGTTATTGTCAGTAATAATACTAACAACTTTCAACCCTATTTTTTCTAACCCTAATACAACTTTTTCTATAATTAAATGCAATGCGTCAGCAGTCATCATATTTACAGGAACAATATGTACAACATCTTTCAAGTTAGATAAAATGCTATTAACCATGAAAACATGAGCTGTTGAAGCAATATCAACATCGTCATCTGCCATTCCCACAATGTTACCACCCTTAAAATCCATATATGGTTTCACATGAATTTCATCAAGCATCAATGAAACATAACGTTTATGAGGTTCTAATGCTGAAGCCTTTTCCTTAATATAACTGAAAAAGTGTGTACTCTTAGCACTAACATCCAAATTAGAACAAATTCTTCACTGTATTTGGGCGAGGTAAAATTAAATTCCCTGAGCTTCTCCAGAACTTGTATGCATGCGAAGAAATAAAAAACAACAAAGACGCAAAAATCATAATACGAGAGCTATATCTATACCTTTCTTTGGGTAACATACACAATTGAAACTGCGACTTCAGAAATTTAAAAGTGTCATTACATTTACCCTCACATTGCAACTTTTCAATTAAATCTAAGACAATTTCATTATTATCTGATCTGGGATTCGAATTACTGCTAAACTTATCTAAATTATTCATCAAATTTTCAATTTGATGCACATCATTTAATTCATTAGGTCTGGATATATCTTTGTACTTAATTTCTAGTCCCTTAACATACACATTAATAGTTAAATCTTCATGCAAAATGAAATACAAAATATCATGGGGTGAATTATCTATATTCAGGTGTAGAAAAATAAAAATTGCTTCCCGTTCTATAATATTCCAATTCTCACTGCTTTTTATCAATGAAATTTTACCTTGCAATTCGTTAAACCCTTTGAAACAAAACTTTTCGTCATATTCTCTCTTACTTCTAATACTCTCTTTGAGTGACAACTGTAATGCATCAGATTCTTTACGAGCTCTTTTTGCATCAGGTTCTTCTCTGTGAGAAGTTAAAGTCGTGCTCAAATATGACGGGCAATCAAAAAATATTGTAGGAACAGCCGACTTGTGGAGTTGGGGTTTCAACAATTTAGCAACAACCATCTTTCCCGAATTTTCATCCAATGCTGAAGTCTCCCATAAAATGTCCGATTCCATAAAATGTCGATGGCATACCTAAAACCACATAAATGATATTTTCAGAATAAAACAACCTTTTGGAAAGTCAAAATACAAATTTATATTTCACTGGCCTAAATATATACATTGGTATAGAAATGTAATTCTACTTACTACAGAATATTTAGGAGGAGTAAAGTTCTCCCTCGGAACAGCTCTAATCCATTTCTTCTTCATTTCATCGTCATTAGGAAAACGAGAACTTTATTTTCGGAATCGTAATTTCCTCTGCACTTCGGAACACAACACTTCAAAACCATTATTAAATTATAATGGTAATATATTTAAATAACTAAATATATTCACAAAATAAATCGTTTCACAGGCACAAAACACGTGGTTCTATGGTGTTGGTGCTATCAGTTCTATCTGGTTCTATCCACACTAGCCTCTTTGTTGTGACGTCACGTCCTCTTTTCCTTGAGCTGTTAGGCCTTGTTAATATAGAGGGTGTTGATTGAATACACCGCCACGCGTCAACCAATCGAAAACCCGTAACGAGTCAACCAATCAAAACCTCTCCGACATCTCATCCCATTTTCCTCTGGATCCATGCAGTAGGCAGCTACACCACCCCTCTGATATTTATACGTTTTTGCGAATACTTGTAGAGGGTAGTAGCATCGCCGTATCTCGGGTTTTGTTGTAGACTTTCCATAACTACCACTAAAATGTCAAAATTTCAGCTTCAATAATTTAAATAATAATAATATACTATAAATTTAATATAGTTATAGTCTATATATTTATATTGTTTTTCACGTATTCCTTGGCGGCGTGAGCAAGGAATAATAGGAAGTGACAGTTCCATAAGACCTATACGAATACGTTTCATGCAGAGCGCTCTGGCAACTCGGGGTGAAGCTATAGCGAGGGAAACTCAAATCCATTCGACGTTAAATTTATTGTACGAAATATTCGAGAGAAGCTATAATTCCAAAATTTTATTTAGCGAATAAGAACGAATTTGACGTAATTACGTCGTGTTCTGTTCGTTATTTTAAAATAATTATTAGAATTATAGCTTCTTACAAAAATTAACCAAATGTCATTTATTGATGGACTAATACGAAACTATGCAGAATGGCATAAACTGTAATTTTGGGAATAATTTTGAAACAGAAAAAAATCCTGCTATGACTGGGAATCGAACCCGGGTCTTCCACTTGCCGGGCGGATATTCTACCACTGAACTACCGTAGCAGATAATCGTTCCTGTTTCTGAACGTAGGATTTTTTTTCTGTTTCAAAATTATTCCCAAAATTACAGCTTATGCCTTTCTGGATAGTTTCGTATTATTCCATCAATTTCTGGCTTTGGCAATCTCACCATTTGAGAGGGAGGGGTTTTCTTCGACGTTCTCTTGGAGGACGTCCGTTGTGGCTGGTTGATACTAGCTTGCCTAGCCCGGACCCAACTAAGAAAAACACCCGCGTTCAGAAACAGGATAGATTATCTGCTACGGTAGTTCAGTGGTAGAATATCCGCCCGGCATGTGTAAGACCCGGGTTCGATTCCCGGTCATAGTAGGATTTTTTTTCTGTTTCAAAATTATCCCAAATTTCATTTAGATAAATTTTTCATTAATCGGAAATGCAATCTCATTAATTGATAGTAATAATAATAAATAGTGTTCTGCATATATGCAGGTTCAGGTGCTCCTCCTCCACCTTTCTCTATCCTGTGTCCTTCTCTTCATCTCCCCATACCCTCCTCCCTCCCTTAGAATATCCAACACTTTAATTCTTCTTCTTCCTCTTTTCTTTCTTCCCTCCACCGTTCCTTCAATAACATCCTTCAGTAATTCCTCTCTTCTCAAAACATGTCCTATCCATTTCTTTTTTCTAGTCACTATCGTGTCCATCAAACTCCTTTCCTCTTCTACTCTTCTTAGCACTTCCACATTTGTAATCCTGTCAATCCATTTAACCTTCAGCATCCTCCTCCACACCCACATTTCAAATGCCTCCACCCTCTCCCTGTCTCTCTTCTTCAATGTCCATGTCTCCGACCCATATAGCATCACACTCCATACATAACACTTTACCAATCTCTTCCTCAATCCCAAATCCATCTTGCTGTTAAATAGTTTCCTTTTTCTATTGAACGCTTCCTTTGCCAAACCTATTCTCATCTTAATTTCCTTCTCACATTTCCAGTCCTCTGTCAACAACGTACCAAGATACCTGTACTGTTCCACCTGCTTAATCCTCTCCCCCCTCACCTGCACTTCCATCCTTTCCTCGCCCCCTATTCTCATTACTTTCGTTTTCTTTCCATTTATTCTCAACCCATATCTGTCTTCCACGCTCACCAGATTATGTAGCATCTCCCTCAAGTCTTCCGTCCACTCAGCAAACAGTATCATGTCGTCAGCAAACCTAATTGACGATGTAATTCTTCCTCCAACGCTTACTCCTGCGCTCGTCTCCCAACACTCCTTTATCATTTCTTCAGTATTGATGTTAAACAGGGTTGGTGACAAACAGCAGCCCTGTCTAACTCCTCTCCCAATCTCGAATCATTCTGTCCTGCTTTCCCCTATCCTCATGGCCGCCTCCTGCCTCATGTATAGATTCCTTATCAACCTTCTGTCTCTCCAATCAACTTTGTTCTCCTTCAATATCTCCATCATCCTTTCCCACCTCACACAGTCTAAAGCCTTCTCCAAGTCCACAAAGCACAGACTGATACCCTTGTCCCGTTCTAAATACCTCTCTCCAATCATCCTTATCACCCCTACGGCATCCCTCGTACCCATTCCTTTCCTAAATCCAAATTGTTCTTCTGCTACATTCTCTTCCATTACCCTTGTCAGTCTTCTATTCATCACTCTCAACATTATCTTGGCCGTGTGAGCTATCGGACTAATAGTTCTATGCTCCCCGCACTTCTTTGCCCCTTTCTTTTTAGGTAATGATATCATTTCCGTTCTGACGAACCCCTCTGGCCACTCCCCACTCTCATATATTGCATTGCACAAGTTGGTCACCTCTTCAATGTCTTCGTCTTGCAGACACTTGAACAGTTCCACAGGTATCCCGTCTACTCCTGCCGCCTTTCCCTCCCTCATTTCCTTCATAGCTGCCACTACTTCCTCCCTCAGTATTGCCTCCCCCATCTCCTCCCTATCCACTTCCCCTTCTTCCTCAATTTCCAGCTCTGCTGGCTTTTCCTTCGCCTTATACAACTCCTCCACGTATTCTTTCCACCTGCACATAACCTCCATTTCCTCCTTCAGTATCCTACCATCCTTGCTCTCAATTTCTTTTGAGCCTCCTCTTCCAGATCTCTGTCCATCCCAAGTAATACTCCTGACCTTCTGATACACCAGGTCGTACCTTCCCCTCTTCTTGAGCTCTTGTATCTCCTTGCACTCCTCCTCCAGCCACTTTTCCTTCGCCCTTTCCGTCTCCCTCCTCAGTTCATTGTTCAACCGCCTGTAGTTCCTTCTCCCCTCCTCTGTGTTTACATTCTTGTATCTCCTTCTCTCCTCCATCTTTGCTATCATTTCCCCTGTTACCCAGGGTTTCTTAGCTCTCTTGCCTTTCCTGTATCCTATTTCCCTTTACGCCACATTTACTATTCCATTCCATTCCATTTTTCCTCTACTCCTTTGTTCTATGTACTTCCTCTCTTCATCTGGTTTGCCATATCATAACCAATTTCCTCTTTCTGCCTTTCTTTCACTTTCTCTAGATTCCATTTCTTAGCCATCTTTGCTTTTCTAACTCTTTTCATTTTGATCTTTATTTCCACCATTAGCGGCATGTGGTCGCTTGCTATGTCTGCTCCTGGGAGCCTACACACTCTTTTCACTCTGTTTCTATACCTTCCTTCTACCAATATATATTCTATCTGTTTCCTGTACATGTCACCTGGCGATTTCTATGTAGATATATATATATATATATCAGTGGCGTCGCGTGCCCATTTAGGTTGGGTGTGCGTTTATTGGGGAGGGGGTTATGCAACCCGCGCTACAAAATTCACGTGTTAATTTGAGCGTACGAATGCATTTTTATCAACGAGTGAAAGTTTTAAGAGAGCATAGCGGAGCAGCGCTCTTCTTAATTGGTCTAATGCAATTAATCGTAGAATAATTTTGAATGCTTTAATTCAGTAACTGATATAATTATGCATCACGCGCGCCGTTTATGTGAAAAGGGTTAACGCTTCGTTGTGAGAAGATTAGGATATCATTGGCAAATACTAGAGTGAAGCACGAATTATCTGTATTTTTCTACGATTTTTAAATATGTACAACTATATAATACGCACAGAAATCTAAAAAAGTAATCACTTGGGAAAATATTATTTTCCCGATTGAATCAAAGAAAGGCTTAAAAAACTCATTTTACTTACTTATTTATACACCAGTTCCAATCTCCTGTTTTGCCTTAGGAATTGTGTTAGCACATCATCATAAAATGAAGGTCTTTTCTTCAGTTCCCCCAGCAATGTCTTTTCAATGGCGAGTGAACTTAAGCCGCATAACCTTTCCTGAGTTTGTGTTCCTCTATAACACGTATGTATTCTCTTCATAGCCGAAAAAGAACGCTCGACTGTAGCAGTAGAACTCGGAATCGTCATGATAAGTTCCGCTAATTTATAAATTTCCTTGAATGCAACCTGAAGCTGATTTTCTTGCATGAATTTTAATAGGTGATGCACTGGTTTCCTCGCAAATTCATCAGAAGAAAAGAGCACTTTTAGTTCATTTTTTAGGCGAACGTAGTCAAAAACTGGTCCGTAGAAATCCTTTAATTTTTCTAGAATACCATCAGGAAAAGTTTTCGCATACTGATCATATCTTTCGCTACAAAGGAGTTGAAAAAACTCAAGTTTCGAAAGTGAAGAGTATCTTTCTTCCATCTCCAGGCACATGCAGTCGACTATTCTCTGGTATAATCGAAGGCACGCGCTCTTCTCCTCTTCTATAGATCCCTTTCGTCTTTTAGGCTTCGACTCCTCAACCGTATGCTTTTCCTTTGCAGAAACCCAAATATCATCAAATCCTTGTCATTCCTAAGCTGTTTCATAGTATCATGCACCTTTTTACAACAGTACAATATGTCATAGGATGATGTTTGCAATATATTATTCAAAACATCAGTATAGCCAAACAGAACAGAAAAAATTTCTAACAGAAAAATTGTTTGAAAATCTTGCAAGAAATACAAAAAACCACGAGCTTTGATTACAGCATCCACGTCCCATTCCCCAGAATTCTCCACAATGTGTTCAAAAAATTCAATTAGTTGACTTCTGTGGCGTTTTACTGTGTTTGATAAACGGGAAGTAAAGTTCCATCTGGTTGGTGCGATGGAGGGTAATTTTTTAGCAACAAAATCTTGCAAAGCATTTACTCTTTTCGATGATTTAGAAAAATATGCTGCCAATCCACTGATAGTTTGGAAAAACAATCTACATTCCTTGATATTCGAGAGGCTTTGCTTCAGAACTAAGTTCAAAACGTGAGCGTAGCAATGCGTAAATATTGCTAAAGGATAGGCCTCGATAACTTTACTCTGCAACCCATTAATATGTCCACTCATTACACAGGCACCATCATAAGTTTGGCCGACCAACTTGTCCTTAATATTAAATTCCTCAACTCTGTTTACAACATGTTTAAAAAGACCACTAGACGTTCTATCATCACTTACGTCTGTAAATCCGATAAACCTTTCGTGTGTTTGCCCATTATGGACAAAACGAAAAACAGTTGATAGCTGCGATTTCGACATGACATCAGAAGTTTCATCCAGAAGAATGGCCACAAATGTAGCGGAAGAAATTTCTTTCTTTATAGCATCTTTAACCACATCAGATATAGCATTAATGATATCATTTTGTACTGTGGGAGAAGTTCCTCGAAATATAGTCGATGACTTTAAATGACTGTCTAAAAGAGGATCATACTCACGGAGCACATTTAAAAATTCTATATAATTCCCTCGGTTGGCTGAATCTTCAGACTCATCATGACCTCTCAAAGGAAGCTCTTGCTTAGCCAAATAACATACAGCATCAATTAATCTTTTTAAAATGTCTCTATTATTCTTTACTTGTTCATTATGACGACTATTTTCAACTTTTCTTTGGCTGTCAATGAGAGTGTCAATTCTTTGTTTTCCAAACATCTTAAGATTTAAAAATGACTGAACATGTGGTTGGGAGCGCTCATGTTTTTGCACTGCTGCAGCTAAATGATTAAGATCGGAATACCCGTGCTTATTCCAAACACTTTTCTCTTTGGAGAATAATAAACAAGGCCAACAAAAAAGTCTTGACCGCACTTCACATCCAGTTAACCATTCTACTGGACCGTATTGTGAAACAGAGAAATGTCTCATGTACTCAGTTTTTGCATCTTTGTGCTTGCACAGTAAATTTGGAAGAGGAGGACGAGGCTTACCTTCTTCGACTATGTTCATACAATCCGCAAAAGCTCTGGCAGAAAACGGGGCATTCAGTACATCGTCAACACTGTTTACCATTGTAAATATGGGCAAAAAGTTATAAATTATATCTAAAAAATTATAAATATATGTTAAAAACTTGTCTAAATCGGTGTCATAAACACGTCGGTTCACACCTTACCCCACGCACGCAAAACAGACGAAACTCAGAAAACAAAAACAGCATCTCATGACAAGTAACAACGTTGAATTGGATTGGTTCACACAATAGCCAATCACAACCGCTAACTACTTCTGGGTGCTGTTGTCTCAGCGCACACCCTGCCACGCCTTCTGGACGGTTTAAAACCACAAGGAGGCTAAGAATTTGACCCGCTGCGCCATCTGTACGTATGTTTAAAGGGCTCAAAGCTGCTCGTATTACTTACCGCACACCCGGGCTATTAACGTGAATGTGATACAATGTTTACGCGCCGAAACTTCTCCTCTTCATGAAACATTGTTTATTGGATTTGATTTTAGGAATCACGCGAAGCCAGAAAACGATTAGGGGAGTCTTTAACGGGAATAAATGCAAAAATATAATATCTGTGACACTGTGAATCCGTGGGTGTGCACCGCACACCTAGCACACCCTGAATATACGCCCCTGATATATATATATATATATATATATATATATATATATATATATATATATATATATATATATATATATATGTATGTATATATGATATGATATGTATATATATATGATTCTTATACCAGGTGTTGGTTATTATCATGTTCCTCTCCTTGCAGAACTCGATAAGTCTGTCCCCCCTTTCGTTTCTCTGTCCCAGCCCGAACTGCCCCACAACTCCATCGGCTAGTCCCTCTCCAACACTCGCATTCCAGTCTCCCATCACTATTTTGCAGAATCCCTTTCCTTCCTGGCCCAGTATTACTTATTTATTTATTATTACTTATTCTCTCATACACTTCCTCCACTTCCCCATCGTCATGGTCGCCGGTTGGCATGTACACTTGGATGACTAGCATGTTCTTTGGTTTAGCATTTAATTTCAGTCCAATAATTCTATCACTGTCATAAATGACCCTGTTAACACTCGGTTCAATCTTCTTATTAACTATCAGTCCTACCCCGTTTCTCCCCCTGGTATTCCCCGAGTAGTATAACTTGGTATCGTCACTCCTCAACTCACCATTTCCCTCCCATCTCACCTCGCTTATCCCAATAATGTCCATCTTGTTTATCTCTCTCTTGAGATTTTCCAATTTTCCAGCTCTTAATAACGTCCTTACATTCCAGGTTCCTAACCTTGATCTTCCTCCTTCCTCTGACTTCGCTTTATTCTCTAGACTCTCCCCCGGAGATCCGATCAGGAGACTATTTTAACTCCGGAATATTTAATTTGCGAAGAATCCATGATATTTCTAACTCCTCCGCACCATAACATGGGATAATTCCAGCGGTGGTTTCCCGTTGCCTTCCGCTGTCTAGAGAGGCCGCCCCTAACCTGGGGTACAGACGCCTTTTGTAGCCTCCCCTAACATGGGGTACAGACGCTACTAGATGGGTTCCAGGGGCATTTCCTCCACCTGAGGGACCATCACCCTCACTAAGAGGTTCATCCGCCCGAAGCCGTTGGCCCCCTAGGGTCGTCAAGTTATTTTCCGCCGCCTGGCACTCGGCGTTGGGTCCCTGGCTGCACGGTCTACCCAATTACTATGGCAGGATAACCTGGCCAGACATAAATTGAAAGTACAACCTCGATTTTCTTTAATGGAATAGCTATTATGATATCGCTTCAGATGTAATTAGAATATATTTTCAATAGAAATTGTCACATTTTAATAAATTTAAATAATTTTATTATAAGAGTTATGATCGAATTAAAAACAATCCTGTATTAGGATTTAGATGGTTATAAAGAAAATAATGCTGCCAAATAAGAGCACTCAAAGTCAATTTATAACGAGTAATTTATTATAAGAAAGGGGACATCTTTAAATGATGTCACGCTTAAGGGGGAGGGAGGGGGTCTGGGAATATGTGACATTTTGTGACAAGGGGGGAGGAGTATATGTAAAAAAATGTGATGTCACAAATAAGAAAAACTTTTTGCCAAGATCTTGTGCTTTATTTTTTATTTCCTTAATTTTCTTGAACCGACAAATTCACTAATTTTTATTTATTCTCTGTATTACTCATGAGAGCTCAAAATGATACACACTTCCAACATTTTGATGGGCAATTTTGCAGAGCAACTTCATTTGGAAGAAATTGCTTCAATTCTTTGACCAAATGAAGTATGCTTCTTGAGCCAAGATGATAAGGCTAGAGTGCCACTTGGCTTAACAGCAGCAAAGGAGCAATCCCCACCGGTCATGCATGTTGAGTATCGAGTGAGTTTACCAGATCATGATTGGGTTGTAGCTGCCAGACATAAGTTGATACCTCCCGTTTATGCTGGAATTGAAATAAAGAAAAATGGAAATGGCAATCCAACTGCGGTAGGATACTCAGGCCCAACCTTTGTAGCTGTCAGATCTGGTAAGCACTCTTCTTCAACAGCATTTTCACATGCATTTGACTTTGAAATACTTTTGAAGTTACCAGAATTTGAAAGTATCACAAGGTTTCAGAACAAAGTAAAACCTGTGGTAATTTTTACTGTGGATGGTGGCCCTGATGAGAATCCGCAATACCAGAAGATAATTGATGTTGGAATCAATCACTTTTTACAGTATAATTTGGATGCCCTTTTTATTGCAACCAATGCACCTGGCAGGAGTTCTTTCAATCATGTTGAGAGAAGGATGGCATCTTTAAGTAAGGAACTGTCTTCCTCATGAGCATTATGGAAGCCATCTTAATTCACAAGGCAAAATGATTGATCCGGAATGATTGACCTTGAAAAAGAAAACTGAATATTTACATTGGCAGATATATGGGGGCAGATGGTAATTGATGGATAACCAACTGTAGCCAAATATATAAGTCCAGAAAATTCCGAGATTAATCCTGAATATTTGTTGACAAAAGATGCTATTTGGTCATCAAAACATTTGAGAACTAGCCAATATTTTACACAGATTGCAAAGTGCAGAGACAAACTGTTGTTCAGCACCTCGAAGCTCAATTTTTAGTATTTTAAGGGAACGATTCCTACGTCCACTGATTCCAATCAAACAGACAAATGCAGGTTTAAAAGCTCTATTATCAACAGATGAACAAGGTCTTAATTTGAAGTATCCATCTGTTTTCATTGCAAGTAGTATTGATTTGGAATAAATATTACCAAGATCAGCAAAAAAATTTCAAAATTATGCCATATGATCTATACTCTCCATCGATTCAAAAGGAATAAGAAATCGAATATGCAATATCTGCAGTCTGTATTTTGCTTCAAATGTCATGTTACAGAAACACTATAAGATACATAAGCAGACAGAGACCATGTCACAAATTCAGGAAAGAGTTAGGCCAATTCATATTGCTGCTAGATGACAGCGTTAAATGATGGCTATTCTAACAAACCAGGACAATGTTCAATATTCAGAATGGATTAATGAAGAAAATTTGGATTTGAATGGAATAAAATATGATATAGATGATGGACATTCAAATAATATGCATATTTACAGTAAAGATGAGATTTTCCGAACACCATGGAAAGAATTATAATTTCTAAGTTGTTCAAATTTTTCATTTCCTTTATGTCCATTTTTTCTTATATTTTTATTAAATGTAATTGTTTTTAATGAATGTATCCTATAGTTACTGAAGTTAACTCTGTTAACTCTAATTATATACAAAAAATCTTCCTTTCTTAAGGGACTGTGTGACAACTTTGTGACACAGGGGAGGGGGTGAAGCTCTATGTGACACTTTGTGACAGAGGGGGGAGGGGGGGGATCAAAAATCCCGAAAATGCTGTGACATCATTTAAGGATGGCCCCAAAATGTACAATAAGATTCTTCCATATCGTTTAGAACTGGATGCCTGAAAATACAATACAAATACATGTCCTCAATTTACACATATTGAGTTAAGTACATAATGTATTTCTCCCATATACACTACCTTTTTGAATTTCACGAATAATTGGTTCCGGAAAACTGCCGCGAAATGCAAATTCGCGAAGTACAAGTCCAATTTCCCTCTAAGACGCAATGTTATATGTGACTACGGCTCTCAAGCAACCTAAAAAAATTAATTTTTTAACGTAAATAATGCAGTTTAACAGAAAATAAAGGAAGGCGTTACAGCAAATGAAAACCTAGCATCATAAAGTGAAAAATATTTTTTTAATTATCTTCAAAACGCGTAATAGCAAATGAAAACCTAGCATTACAAAGCGATTACACTTCTATTTGCACTTGCGCACATTTTCGCATACGATTTTCGACGTATGCTTCTATTTTATTTGATGAATTACTGAAATTAAATGTTGAGTTCGTGATGCACGGATGATTTCTTGGGTTCTGCAACAAAAATTTCCAAGCAGCAAAAAACACTAGCATTAAAAAGTGGTAAAATTTTTTTATTAATTACGTTTAACTTTAATTTTTTTAAATGCTCGGGTATCTACGTGAAATTGTGTTATTTTTGGGATAATTTTTAACTTTAATGGATCTTGAAGCTAATTAACTCTTTTAAATGACTCCATTGCCATCAACGTCACAGTCATATTTCACCAAATTGTTTCTAAGGTATTTTAACAAATGTGGGGGATCAAACAAAAAAATTTCTCTTCACGAAACATGAAATAAGATTTCGCTGGAGAAATCCCAAGCTTCCTACAAAGACCTTGATTATGAGACCCTTGGTCACATATCAAAGCAATGACCCTGAAACCAGTGCAATAAATACTTTCAACAACACTGCATAACTATTTCTTGCAGTATATCAACAGAGGTACTTTCATGGGTAACCCAGTATCCAAGGCACTGTTTCCAATTTCTGTTTAATACCTTTCACCATAGCTACTAAGCATCGAGTTCCTTGTTTAGGCTTGGGAAATTGTCCAGAATTGCAATACCCTAATATTGTGTCAGTGCTGCAATCATATTGAAGGTGCTCTTTAATTGAAATTTCATCTAACCCTAATGCAACAGCTAAATCAGCTATATCTAGGTTGTCAGCTTTTATCTTTAAAGCAGCGAAACATTGCTATCAATGCCAGGTTTAACCGTAACCTTTTTTTGCCACCTAAACAACGACCTTAAAGAAGGCAGACATAAGCTTTTTAGCAAATAACTTGAAGATTGGGGACCATGTTAATATAAAGATAAAGCAAAGTCTTTCATTGATGATGAGCACATTCTTCCAAACTTATTAACTTGCCCCAATTTAATTTGAGCCATAAATAACTTATGGTTCCTCTCTGTTAGATACCTCCTTGAAATTTTAATGATGTCCTGCATTTCTTGGGAGTGGCTAATTGATTTTGGGGTACCATGCAAAAGTCTTGCTCGAAGACCATTGATGCAGCTGTGATACCTTTGAATTCTTCCAAGCGTTCTAGGTGTATACTGGCTCCTTCCTGTAATTGGTCTCCTTGGTGTGGAAGAAACAGCTGCTGCACCTGGTGGCAAATGAAGGCCATGACTTCCTTCTTCATGGTGTCTCTGCCATTTGCTGTTCACCTATTTTAAAGAGATATGCAACTCATGTATTTATTTGTTATTCAGAAATTGTCATACTAATTGTTTAATAGACAAAAGTACATTGAGTTATGGAGAAAGAAAAATGTAAAACCTTACCAGAACATGAAGGGAGTTCATGCCATTCAAAACTTCCACCAACATTACACCTTTCACCTGAGGAAAGCATGTCAAAATTGTAAAATATGAAAAACTTATTGTATGATGGAATTCAAGATTATGAATGTATTCTAGTAAAAAGTATTAGTTTCCTTGCATTATCTCTAATTTGACATGCATTTCATTAACCTCAAACTTTTGAATAACATGTGATTGTTTTGAAGCACCGAGATAAATAATCAAACTGGTAGACGTAATAATCGCAAATAACACAACCGAACATACCTGGTAACGTGTTTAGGAAAACGGAAAATCGAAATTTGTTTATCAACTCGGCAACCATTAAAATTGGTACACCTAACTGCAGCACAATACTTGCTCCTGATAAGCTTACAATTAGCTTTAATCGCAGGAAAGGTGGTAAATTTAATGCCGATATTTTTTCGAAGAACAATTGGCTGTGGGGGTGTGATGAAAAAATGCGTTGTTTTGTTTTCCTTGTGTTCTTTTCCAAGGAGATGTCAGCTGACCGAGGAACGGGATTTCGGACTTGATACACATTTGGGAAAAAATGAGGGCTCACGAAAATTCTAAACAACATATGAACAATGTTTTGAGTTTATCGTTGCTGGGTAAAACAAATATTCAAAGTCAGTTTAACTATCAGTATCGGCTAGCTAAATCAAAACTTAACGAATAAGTAGATAAATATTGGTACTTATTAAATTTGATTATAAATTGTATACGTTTTTGTGGGGCATTAAAATTAGTAATGAGAGGGCATGATGAATCCGATGAGTCACAAAATAAGGGAGTTTTTCGTGAGTTAATCCAGTTTAGTTCTGAGTTAGATAAAGACTTAAATGCTCACCTTAGTCAATCAGCTGTGTTTAAAGGTACGTCTAAAACTATACAGAATGAGTTGCTGGAATGCATGTTAGAAGCATACCACGAAGGAGTTCGCAAAGAAATTAAAAAAGCTGATTATGTGGCATTGACAGACGATGGAACTATTAACGTGTCATGTCAATTTCAGTTAGTCATTGTATTACGTTACAATGTAGGTGGAAAGCCGGAAGAAAGGTTCTAGAATTTCCTTAATCCTGACGGACATGATGTTCGTGCAATCGCAGATTGTATTTTAAAACAACTCGACCCACTAATTGGTGGCAGTCCGAAAAAACTTATAGCACAAAGTTTTGATGGTGCTTCTGTTATGAGTGGACGTTTAAATGGCATTCAGAAACTGATAAAAGACAAGTAAGTATCCACTTGCTAATTTCGTCCTCTGTTACGCCCACCAGCTGAATTATGTCTAACGCAGCGTCCGTCAACCATCAAACCCGTATCTTTTGCACATTTGTCTGGAATCTGTTCATTTTTTCTAATTCGCCCCAAAGAACAAAAGTGTTGGATGACGTTGTACAGAGAGGATTGCCCCGGGTATCACAGAGGAGATGGAATTTCCGTTCTCGTGGAATCAGCACTGTTTATGAATATAGGAAAGATCTCAGAACGGCTAAGGAAATTATTGAAAACAGTGATGGCAAAGTTACAGTCTACTATAACACAAGAAGGTGCATATAAACTTAGGCTGAAAGAAAATAACTTTGTCTTTTGGTTAACACTTTTTCACCGGATAATGCCTCACAAGGAGATAATTTTTAGTCAGGTTCAAAAACGAATCACCGATCCAGTTAAAGTACAGCAAACGATGCAGCATTTCGAGAATACCAAACAGACAGTCAGAAACCAAGTTGATTACCGAACAGGTTGAAGTCAAGTTAGAAAATGAAGAGGAAGAAGTTCGACCAAAAAGACCACGGATCACTGACAGCGACTCTGCCTGCAGGAAGAGAGAAGGTAAAGAAGTTTGTGACACCATAATCACAGAAATAAAAGATAGATTTCAATTTACTGGACACCTCGTGGCTACGAATCCATTTGTGGTCGAAGAATTTGATAATTACAGCAAAA
The DNA here is from genome assembly GCA_028673005.1 of Tanypteryx hageni. Lineage (NCBI taxonomy): Eukaryota > Metazoa > Arthropoda > Insecta > Odonata > Petaluridae > Tanypteryx > Tanypteryx hageni. The sequence goes on along the minus strand of CM054116.1, from coordinate 8,006,077 downwards.
AATTCCCTGACACGTATCTCAGTGAAATAATTGAAAAGAATCCTTTTTTGGAAAAAAAGAGACTGAAGAGTGAACTTCAAGTTTTTTACGAAAGAGAGGAATTGAGAGCAGTTCCATTTCTGTCGCTAATTTTGCGTGATGATTTGTGTGAAACACTTCAAGACACAATAAAGCTTTTAAAAGTGTTGATCACGATACCAATGTCGACATCAGAAGCAGAACGGTGTTTTTCAATGATGAAAAGAATAAAGACTTATCTTAGGAATAGTATGAAAGAAGAAAGACTAAGGGCTTTAGGCATGCTATCGTGTGAAAAATCTTTTGTAAGTAACACAGATAGCTTCAACAGAAAAGTTGATTTATTTTCTAACAAGAAAGAGAGCCGAATGGACTTTTTTTACTGCTCATTTTAGCTGCAAGACGTTTTTTTCATTTCATTCATTTTTGTATTATAATTTTAGGTTTTTTTAAACATATGTTGGCCCTGCCAGTTTAAACAACCACCGGCCACCACTGGTCATAATTCTTACTAATTAAATATGCATTTCAATATGGTCCTCTACTGAGTTCCATTCGCTTCCCCAATGGATGGCAAGATTGGAAAGGTGTTTTTCGCTCAGATGAATATTTAACGAGAAGCTAGCGAGGAACGGTGTAAAATACATGTAGGTCTTCATGCAAAGCAAAATTCCCCAATACCAAATTTCATCAAAATTCGTCCAGCGGTTCCCGAGTTTTAACATGCGGACGGACGGACGAAAACGACCTCACCGATATGCGTTCACTTCGAGCAAAGAACGCAAAATTACGCATGCCACAAACTGACAACATTCGCCTATTAGTATACAAGAGATAGATTTTGGAGGCTTTCAGTAGTCATGGTAACAACAGTTTCTCATTGTTAAACAATTGAAAATTTGTTACTTTTAAAGTAACTTTAATTTCAATTTCAATTTTATTTTTTCTTTATACAAGTTATTTATAAAAACGTTTTTATAACTATTACTTGTTTATTTTTTGTATTATTGTCGAGAACATTCGCTTTTGGAATTATAAAACAAAAAATGGCGCTATACAACGCTTGAAAGTTATTCACTATAGCAACACAAGGAATAAATGTTTCTGAGGAAGATTCTCGTGTTCTTTTTCACGCACATCGAGAGCGTAGCAATGACGGATAGTAGGAGGTTTCTCTCGAATTTCTTTAAAAGATTTACTATTTTATAGCCACAACGACACTTGTGCTCAAATTTATTTTTTGTTTTCCTTCGCAATAAAATTTGATTTTCCAAAAGAAATGTATTTTCCGTCCTGGTCCAATGATGCTCCGCAACGGAAGCAGGATTTTCCAATCTGAAACCTATACTAGTTAAAAATTCACATGGAATATGTATGATACACAACCATATTTATTTAAAAACTATGAATCCTTCCAAAATTATAGATGACTATTAACTATATTCAAGTTCGCCTGATTTCATTCATACCTACATATATATACCGTCCTTGTTCTCTCAGGTTGACTATAACTTCCCTTTCCTCGCGTCGCTACTGAAGTTGATGTTTATGTAGTAGTATACTATTAATATGAAAAACTAACTATCATTATGCGGTCATATCATTATCCCATTGACGTCTTATTTATTCGCATGTTGCATTATATGACAAATCGTAACTAAATACACTTCTTAAATACGAGGAGATAATATAAGTAATCCTTTTGCGTCAAAAAAATTAAATCAGATTGGTAACAGTACTGCCAATTCCATCCTTTGTTATTACAAATAACAATTATTTTCGACCATCATCTCAATCACAGCTCTAACGATATGTATTTATCACTGCTGAAAATCACGTACGCAAGTTTCGTGTGTCATTTACTTTGTAGATTCTCGCGCTGGCCATTGGCGTCGCTGCCACATATAGATCCGTTGTTTGCTCTAAGGGCTCGGAAGCTCCGAAGCTCTGAGCATCTGAGTGTCTCTGAGCGAGTAGAAGTAAGCGTTAGGGTTACGCGATGTTTTCAGTTGCTTAGTTAAAATTGCCGTCGCTAAGGAGGATCAATCCGTGCCTGTTTTTACGTCGAACCGATAACCGCCGGAGCCATTTGAGTGTTGCCTCGTCTCTCTCTCTTTCAGTTTCTCGCAAGAGATTTTCGAAAGCGTTTCATTTGTGTGCGGAAACCTTGCTGCAGCAGTGGTTCGAGGCGGAAATGCCAGCAGGATCACGCTATCGCAGCACCGCGGAGACCAGCCGTAGTGACGGGGAGGGAGAGCTGCTGCTGTGATTGTGGCTTCGTTGTCGGTCGGTGGGCACCGATGAGGTCATTTTGCGACACGCCGCAGGCAAGGTCAACGCGGCGGCGGCGGTGGCGGTGTCTGTCCTGACTGAAGAGCCCGCTAACGTCACGCTGGAGGAGATGTACGTAGTATGCATATATGATATATATATATATATTATATACGATGCGTGGAGGGAAAGTTTGTACACATTCGAAGGTGCCGATAACACAGGCTGTCGAACTTCGATCGCTTAAATCAAATCCCCTCGTGGATTCCAAGAATTCCTCAGCCGTTTTTATTTTGTTTAGAAAGAACAGTGCTTGGGAGTAGGACTGTTTGTTGCATGGCGTCGAGATTATTTTATTGGCGCCTCCATCAAAGAGAGAACTAATTATTGCTGGAATTGGCGTTCAAAAATTTAATTAGCTTGGGAATAGTTGTCACGTGCTATATTGACAATCTGTACTTCGCCTGCCGCCAGTGGCGCGGCCAAGAGGGGCGATTGGGGAGCTGGGCATCATCAGACCCTCCCCCTCCCCAGTATCCCAAGCAATTTGTGCTGCGGCTGGTTTCGGATTAATTTCAACTTAAACTCGAAAATAAATGTACTTAATAAATGACTGTTATGATGTTTTCATTTTATTGCGATGTTTATGAATTATTATTGGAAATTATCAAAGAGAAATGACGGCGTAATCTCCTTATGAAAAATTCCTTTATTATTTGCCACCGCCAAAGTAAATTCCTGTTTGCGCAACTGCGCTACTGCGGCTTTCTTACATCGAGAAATTTATTTCCGGACTTGCGTCAAAAATGCGATGTTCTGTCGGAATTCGAACGAGCGATCACGAACAAGTGAAAATTCGCCAGGGACGCATTTTCAAACGATTTAATGAGCTCGGCGATTTCTTTAAAAACTCCAACTTTCACATTTATTTCGTTAAACGCATAGGAAAGAATCGCCAGGATTTCGTACCTGCTCCAAAAATACCACTTCTTCGGGAATTTCGAACTTCTTTTAAATTGAAATCTTTTATTGTGGCTATATACTTTTATTTATTTATTTAAAAAACATTGCAATTTGGCCAGGTGGCAAGGAAAACATTGTATATAATTCTAAAATTCCAATTTTTCAAATAAAGTCCTTATAAGTTACATTAAAAATATTAAAATATATTGATAATATTTACCAATCAACCTTACCTCCTTTCACTTTTCAAATATGAATTTTTACATCTTTGGAGGAATAATAAAATTTTGACATTTTGGTGTTTTTACTCATCTGTTGTTATTCAGGATTTGCACCATAGAATAAATGTAAATTCGCGAAAAATAATCATAACTCAGTCGCAAAGTGCTACTCATTGTCAGAATTAGTTAAGGCAATATATATATCCCGATAAAACGAATATCACATGACGACATTTTCACTACGACGAAAGAATCTATTAGTCTCGTCAAAATTCCCAGAGCAATAATGCTTTGAAATTCTTGTTAGAACGTAATTGCTCATTGCAAAAAATCAGTACAACGAACTCTTCTGTTAGTCCATCTACGCTTAAAAAGTGTTCACTTACGAAGAAATGATTCATAACGAATTCTGACATTTTCGCCATCGTAAAGGACAGCTGGATACGTACTAGATGAGCTGATTATCTGCGTAAATAATTTCTGCGGAACATAATCATGGCATGTGTTAGAATTCTCCTTCCCGCTTGGCCTAATCAGAAGATGTCTCCAATGGCAATCGGAGTGTTTTTATGCTTCTTCGTCGCAAAACAAGAAACGGAGACTGTCGGACAACATGATCAACAAAAATTATCGTATTTTGGATGAATTTTGGCTCTTATTTATGGAATTTATTCTCCACATGGAAAATAAAATAAATAGATAAATTTGTTTATTTTATTTCTATGGGGGTGTAAGAATGTCAAATTTAAATAAATTACTATAAATGTTCCCTCCCTTGCTTTCGAACATAAAATCGATGGACTCGTGGTTACATTATTTGCGGTTTATTGAAATTAAGACTATAAAAGGCCAGGTCTATTTGTGTGTTTATTTGTCTATCGGTAACGCTTTTTACCAACAAAGCCATGGAAACGCTAATAACTCGAAAAATGTTCGTTCTTTTTCGATCAAACTATCAGGAATTACTTGGTAACGTCAGTTTCAAATATATATAAGCATACATCGAAGTCATGGGGCCAACTCCAGATGCGTATCTTTTCTACGTTCGAATAACATGGGGAGAGGTGGAGCATAGCGTGCAAGGCTTTATTCGTCAACACTTTAAAACACCTTAAAGTTGAGACATCGACACAGGATTTGCACAGTTATACGTTGAAAGGTATGAAAATAAATTTTCTTATCGTCAATATTCAAATATAACTCGAAAACGTTCAAAAATTACGTTATAAGACGATTTTTTCGAAAATTTTAGGCATTTAGTCAATTTAGCCTCATGGAAACACAGTTGTTAAATTGTATTGTTGACTTTATCGTCATATGCGTAGATAGTTTAACGTTATGTATGCAATACCGTATTCCTTTCTTCGTTTGTGTTTTAAGTACCTAACTATCATTAAATATGCAGTATTTTACAATCGCAAGTATCTATGCTTGCTTTGCATGTGTGTACGCCGTTTGCTTTGTATGTAAGATTTTAAGTATGTCAAGCTGAGAATTCATTTTTTACGAGAGAGTGAGGAGAGCGAGGGAGAATGGGAGGGAGAAATGGAGGAGGAGGGGAGGGAGAATGGGCGGAAGAAAGGGAGGAGGGGAGGGAGAAAGAGAGAGGGAGGGAGAATGGGAGTGAGAATGAGAGGGAGGGAGGATGGGAAGTTTCATTTTAACTTAATACTTGATTCATGTGTATAACTGTCATTTTTGACGGCCAATAACTAGTTTTCTTTACATTAAAAATGAACTTTTCAAAAGATAACCCACGTATTTTTAGTTACATAGTTCGGCGTTTTATGGATTTTTAGCTAATATATCAGCTAAATGAAGTATAAATTATGACTAATTTCCATCAAAAACGTGCAGCAGGGTTTAAATGAATAAATAATTGGTATCCTCTTACATATTATTTCTGTTTGTTTGTGTGTGTGGTTTCGTTCCGACGGAAGGCAATACCCCTTTAAATGGGATATTGGTGGTCAAGTTTAGATTCCCGCGAGAGCCCGGCGTTTATTTATTTTTTCACAAATCCATTGGTTCGATTTCGGACGCATTCGTTTTCTCAATTAGAAATACATGGGAATCACTGCATATCGACCTTAATTTACACTTTAAAATATCTTATAATCGGACGATGAACTCAGGACTTGGGCATTCGCGAGTCTGAAAATACGTATTTCAACACTTCTGAAGAAAATTAGCATAAAAATATGTATAAAACCGTCTATTTTTCAGGTTTTTGGCAATGGGTAATTTTAACTTCCGTTGCATTGTCACCGCATATTCGAGTCTTCAATGCTAAATAGGAATTTATGCCATAAATTGGATTAAACTGCGAACTATATTTCGTTATTTTGATATATTTCTCTTTGAATTATACTTTTTCAACAATATTAATATAAATAACAATACAAAACAAAGAGCTTGCACATATTGTAAAAATGTCCTGAATGCTCCTCCATTTTCTAATTTCGGCTATATCATAAACCAGGGTTTGCTAACCTACCGCCCGCGGGCCACATGCGGCCCGCAAAGCTGTATTGAAAAAATGATCGGGAAAATTTTTAGATGTGCTATTTCATATTTTTCCAGTCGAGTGGCGGTCTGAAAATATTTTCTGGTGCGATTTCAACACTAGTGACCTACGTAGCAGTTTTGTTTTTCGCTTATTTGAGACCGCAGGAGCTCTACTAAACTTACGATTTGTTCACTCATACGGCCCGCCGAGGCTTTCTTGACTTCCAATGCGGCCCTCCAAAGCATTTGCAACTGCGAATGTGGCTCGCCGTGCGGAAAATCTTGTCGTCAAAACATTTTATGTTCTTCGAGTCGAAAAAATGTCGCTCTCGTAGCAATCCAGTTGTTGTCGATTTAGAGTGGCAGCGCAAGGGTGAGAAAGCTTCTGACGATATAGGCCGCATTAGCAGTTGCTATTGTTTAGAAGGGTCACATAAAATGATGCAAATGCTCCTGCGGGCCGCATCTGAAGTTACTCGAGAGAATGCGAAGGATTCTATCAGCGAAAATCGATAATTAATAATATTTTAGCGTCGAAACTTCACTTGAAAAGTTTTACGAACCTAATTTCAACCAAAAGATACAAAATCATCTGTATTACATGTCACCGTTCGCTTTCGTGATGGCATCGCTGCCCGTATAAAATTCTCTCGCGGGCCTAATGTGGCCACCGGGCCGTGGTTTCCCCACTGCTGCAATAGCGCAATCCAAAATACGAAAAAGAAGGGGTAAGCTTGTTAATTATCTAAGTATACATAAAAGATGGCGTGATATGCTATACTATTTTAATGTTCAAGTACTAAAAGACAAATTAAATCAGAATTTATAGTTATTATTGATATTTATGTCGTCGCTGTAAACGAAAATTGGAGTGTAACATCTGTGGACAGAGTACTTTTATACCGCGTAGTATCCCTATTACTTTCTCACATACGTAATATATTGTTTCTAGCGAGCATCCATTTGAATTCAGACATCTTCAATTTCAGGTTGGTTTATTTTGCAATGACTAAAGGCCAATACTGCTAAAAGTTGTCGGGTTTCACTTATGAGCACATCGATTTTCACAGCATGTTCAAGAGTAAGTAACCGAAATAATTTGTAGCACAGGCAATCCTCGGACTTAGATTACATTCCCAGAAAAGGTGTCGAAACGACATAAGTCGAAAGTGATTCTACAATATAAACAATGATATAACAGGAGGTCAAGTTCCTGAATAAAGAAATGCAAATTTTCAGATATGAACATAAAGAGCGAGTTTATTCAACTTTCAATCACACATTAAGAACAAAAAATAATATAGAAGGTTTTCATAACACATATTTGCCGATAACTAGGTGGAGATTAGTACTTTTGGGAAGACTTTGGGCGAGTTGATGGCTTTTTGAAGAATGCATCCAGGGAAATTTGTTTAACCGCCCTCTTCTTCTTCTCGTTGTGAATGTGCCAAAGGAGCTGTTGGCGGTTAGGAATTTGAGAACAGCAGCGATTAAAAGGCGGACGACAAAGGGAACTCGGATTCGCCATGAACTGCAGCGCCACAAAGGAGGAAGGGCATTAATAGCTTTTGAGTTGGAATGCACACAAAATTCCCAAAGGAGGAAGGGCATTAATAGCTTTTGAGTTGGAATGCACACAAATTCCCATCGGACACAGACACACGCAGGCGCCATCGTGAACACTTCCAAAAATATGGGGCTGGCTTTGAAACACGTATTTCCGCTATGATATGGAATAAAAGTTTTTCCATGAAAATAAATAAATTTCGCGACATGTGATACTGTCACTGGTTTCTATTATGGTGTATAGGAATAATATGGGTGGTAATTTATGACTGCCGTAAGTGCGGATCGACGTAAGTCGAACCGACGTAATTCGAGGACCGACGTAATTTGAGGACCGACGTGCATTCTTTCTCCAAGTAGCAAGACAGCCAACATAGTCTATGAGGAAATATCGTAAAAGGATTTTCAGTGTGTTTTTCAAATTATGGAGATCGAAGAAGATAAAGTTACGAATTCTGAATCATGAAAGATAATTGGAATAAGGAAGCTTTTCGAGGCATAAATCATAAATGCCCGGGCAACGGATCGGTTGTTCTGCTAGTCATAGATATTTGTAAAAGAGGAGAAGGGAGGTGGAGCTGAAACAACTAATTATTAAGGCCAATGTCAAGTGATAAGTAAAAATTTTTTAAAAACGCTAGAATTTTATTTTTGCTGCAATATTCTTTGCGGTTTTTGGCTAGTTGTGAATAATTTTGAGAAATATTCGTTAGAACGAAATATCATTAAAACGAAGCGCTTCATGGTCCCCTGCAAGTTCTTTGTAACGAGAGTTTACTGCACAGTGATCTCTCTAGGAACATCTGATTTAGAATCTAACGAACAAAGGTTTTGGACTACAATTTCAATTTGCGATCTCATAACCCGATCTAACGAACTTCTGCTCCATTTCAATTACTACACATAAAGCTATCATTTGAATGTAAAACGGGTAAGAATTTAACATATATTTTCAACATTTATTTATACATGGGCAGACTTTGCTTATACATTATAGTATAGTATTTATGTATATTTTCCGTAAAATTAGTGTTGCTGCTGCGGCATTTTCTTGTAGAGGTGTAGAGGGCTCGTGTAGAAAAACTTAATTTGATATTTATCGTACGGTACTTTTATTTTACTGTACAATACATCGCTATTACAACAAAAATTTCCAGAAGAGATATAAAGGTAACTCTCGATTAACACAGTACTTTAAGTACACGGTTTCGGTTTTACACGGTCGAAAAAGTGCAATCGTTTTTGATTAGCACAGTTTGAGACTTGGTTTTACACTTTGTTATTTTTTTAATTTATGGATCCAAAAAATAAACAAACCATAGGAAATGTCATATTTCTTAAACATTTCGCCGATATTTTAATGTTAAATTAAACAAATAAAAATAATATTTTTAAATTAATAACTTTTATAAAGCACACAAAAAAGTGTAAAAATAAAATTACTGTAATTTTGATATTAATTACTGATATAAAACGCACTGAATGAAGAAAATTTAAATTATTGAATTAATAGAGATATTGAATATATAAAAGTTATGTTGCAATTTTAATAATTGGTTCCGATGTCTTAAAGAATGCAACATAACTTTTATAGATTCAATATCTCTATTAATTCTATAATTTAAACTTTTTTCATTTTGTGCGTTTTTTACAAGTTATTAATAACAAAATTATTGTATTTTTATTTTTACACTTTGCGCGCTTTATAAGAGTTATAACTTAAAAATTTTATTTTTAATTATTTTTCTTTTTGGTCTTAATGTGAAATATATGAATATGTTTAATCATTCTTCAAAAATTAAATTTATCGACTAACTAGGGAGATGTTCGTTGAAATTCTATTTGAATTAAAATTTCGTGAATAGATTATCAAAGTCAATGGTACCCAATTACACGAAACCGGCAACAACGCAAATCACTAACAATGCGTCAAATTCCCGCGTTAAAAACTGATCTGTTGATCGATTCGATGCTTATTCAAAAATCGATGGCAGGAAAACAAACTTTCGTTCTTTTAGGCGTTCGCTGTTTCAGATCTCGACCTCCTACGAAGATTCTAAGTAATTTAAATATGCGAATGGTTAATGTTGTGCATTCTGATGTATTCCTTCTTGCATGTAACGCAGCGATTCTCCTTCCTTCTCTCTCTCGTATTAAAAGTATTCAAAGAACGTTTTCACCCATAAGGATTGATATAACAATAGGATTTCGAGGTTAAACAATGTAACTCGTTGGCAAGGCAACATCCCGTTAAAATGGCAAGATTTCCTCGAAATATGTGAATTAAACTTTTGACACGAGGGATTTGGAACTGTAGGTGGTAAAAGATGAACAAAAAAAGAAACTTGATAATATTTTCTTTAAAATGGTTCAGATCCGAAGATCGTAGGTCAATTCTTTCTAATTTAGATCTCAAAAAGATTAAAAACCTGCACGTGGAAAAGTCGATGTTTACGTGATATTTTACGGAAAATGGAAATGTCTTCCCTAGAGTCGAACCCGGGTCATTTTTCCAAATATTTTTTCGTCAATCACTTTTAATATGTGAATAAAGCATTCTTGCCAAATTCAGATTTTCTATTTCGATTCCTTGTCGATTTTATAGAGCTTGATCAACGAATATATAGATAGATTTCTCAATTGTTCGCCAAGCTCACCGTGGCGTAATTGTTTTAATGCGTGACTCATGAAGAGCAGTACAAGCGTAAGGAGGTTCGAATCCTGCTAAAGATAAGAAATTTTTCTGATGTCTATCTATATAAAACTCAACCTGTGTGGCTGGCTGGGAGTCTGCCGTTTCCTTCAAATATTTCTCGCTTAATATCTTCGGATCTACTTAGCCTAACGAGCTGAAATTTTCACAATCGTTAAACCACCATGAGGTGGTCCCTAGAAAAATCAAAGATCCCGGAAAAAGTCCCGGATTTGACTCCGAGAGACAATTATATTTTCCCGTAAGTTTACACGGGAATTTCGATTTTTCAAGGTGCAAGATTTTTTCTTTCATTCATCAAAATACGTAAATATCGACCAATTTTCTCCATTTTTGCTTTATTCGACGGCTAAAACTATAAATATCTTATTCATGCAATGTGTAGATGTTATACGGAGGAATTGGTCAGAAATACGCATTTCTTTTCGAAATTTTATCGCTTTTTCTTGCTCTTTCCGGGTGCCTCCGATTGAAATAGCGTCTATTAAACCTTCAAATAGACAAATGAAGTACGTTATTCACTTCGCGCTTTTTATGAAGCATCGAAATTATTGTTGTAGCAAAGTCAAACGTGATAGATTGCAACTTAATTAATTGCAGGCAGAAAACTTGGGATTTTTTTAAAAAGTGGTAACCCTCAGAGTGCACCAGTCCTTTTGAGTGCTACATTTGTGCCAAAGTTGAGGAATATATCCAGGTTAGATTTTTATTTTAGATTTTAGCCCACGTAACTTAACCATCCTAGCACCTGGAGAAAAAACAAATATTGTTTACAAGGAAGTATTATAAACTAAAGTATGATGATATATTACTATTTTAGATTATTTTCAGACAGCCTCCGGTATCTACGTTTTGTTTAGTTCTAGGTGTGCCGCTTTAATATCCCAAACGAAGCCGGGTACATCTGCTAGTACCTATATCTATAACTAGTAGAAGGTGCTTGCATACTGCAAGCATTTCATCTCACCTTAAAAAAAAAATAATTTTTCAGTTTCAGTTTAATTCGTTCCCGGACTTCTTTTTCAGTTATGTTATTTTAACCTTCAACAAAATAATAAATAAATACTGTGCCGCTTTAATATCCCGAGCGAAGCCAGGTACATCTGCTAGTAAAAATATATAAACCTCTATATCTCTATCATAAATATTTTGAAGAATTTGCTTGTTTGTTTGTGCATTTATAACGCAACAACCACAGAACATAGAAGCAAGATGAAGGTGCCATTTTAACCGCGATAAAAAGTTAAACATAATGAGAGGGTTTTTTAAAGCGATTTGAAACTACATTTCGCATTTTAAAAATATTTTTCTCTTTTAATTTTTCCCATTTAAATAACACAGGAATGAGAGTATTGTTGGATTAACAATCTACTTGACAGCCGTTATATACAATGCCTAATATTAACTAAAAGAAATAATATATACCTAATATAAACTAAAGTAGGGAAAAAAGAAACACCAAGGTTATTCAAAGAAGGGCAATCACCAAAAAAACTATAAATCTGGCTAATTATTTCAAGGTAAGTGGAAGACAGTTTTAATGTGCAGTTTTAAGTGCTTTCGTTCTCTAAAAACTTTTTATGTATTCTGCGTATACTCTATACTTTTATGCTTTTACCTAGGATTTCCCCACAAACTTAAGTCTGTCTTCACTTATATCTTTTTGTTTTGTACATTTTATATACTCTCCATTGTAATACTTTTATTTTTAGTGTTCATGATGTTGACGAAGGGTTAAATGTAAGAATGGAACTTATGGTCCAAATTTCGCCCGAATAAAGACGATTATCTATCTATATATACTTAGTAGACAGCGGAATATGTTTTTCATTAACAGTGAAAATGAATAAACTGAAAGATATCTCAGAAGGTAAAATAAGAAAACTTCTATAACAATTCTTTAATTTAAACCAATATTTATAATCGTTAACTCTTCCTCCATTGAACATCTATATGTACGTTTTGCTTTCCTTTCAACTGAACATTTGTGTGCATCAATTAAGAAAATTATACTCATTGGATTATAATATATACAAATTAGACCTGCAAAATCAGCCTTTGCATAGGATAACGTATTGGTAAACTAAATTGGAATATATCTTCAAATGTGTTTCCACCGGTTGCATCCCAGGAGCTTGCATAGGGGACTCAAATATCGGGAATTACCGAAAATGTTGTGGAGTTGTATTGTATGGCTATTGTTATAGGCAAATATAAAGTTTTTTCGTTAATTTTTTAACAGATATTTATAAAATAGCAATTTAAAACGAACGAGTTAATGCCGAACCCGATCACATCCGATTGGTAGCCGAAGTTTGCCGAATGTTTAGTGACGTCAGTGAATGCTACAAGCCGATGCTAGTCGTGCTAGAAACCATTGTGCCGATATAGAAGTAGAAGCTTGAAAGACATAATTCTGTTGTTATCCACTATACTGCGTCTTAGAAGAAATATTGGTATGAGTACTGCACCATCCTGCATTTATTTCGCTTTGTGTTTTGCAAAATGGCATATGATGGGTTTTGTGCAGCCAGATCTGATAATTTGCTCAACGTTGATTCGTACCTGTTTTTGCGGTATATTGGAAGTCGTAGGGAGCAATATTCAGATGTTGAAATGCGTGGAGTGAAGGCGGAGAGGTTTGTATTACATTTAATTGATAAAACAAGTTCGGTGTAGCGCTTTTATTTTCAGTTATTGTAACAGTACTATTATTTCGACTGAACCGCTGAAGACATGTAAAAGATAGATGGACGTCTTAAAACAGCTATCCCATATTAAATGAATAAAACAACTAGTTTTAACTAATATTATAGAATATCTATTTATGTATTGTTTCCCATGCTGTCCTAGTATCTAGTAAGTCAAATATAGTTAGATAAGTATACAAAAGGTAATGGACGAGGCCGAGACTTCGTGAAATTCCACAATAAAATAACATGAACAATGATAGATAGTATTTTTTATTTATATTAAACATTTTCTAATTTCCACAAAATATATAAAGTAAAACACGACCGGTTTCGGTGAATAATCACCACCATCTGCCTTTACAGAATCATCAGGTCAAATATTGACAAATATTATTCAAAATTAATGTGAATAAACTCAGTTTCCGTGTGTCTTGTCTATAGGAAATGTGAAGTTTGTTGTTTTAAGTGTCTATCTGCCTTAGTTATTATATATACTTGTGAAAAGAAAAACTGTAGAAGGGTTTGTAATAACTGCATGTCTCTTTTGTATGTGTCGCGAATTTCATCGTTGCTTTTATGGTTTATTTCTCCCTTTGAGGTCAATGAGGAAAGACCACGTTGTAATGCTGTTGGATTTGTTAAACTGAAGCGAGAAGGAAAAATTTGTATTGTTAAAGGCAAGATTTGTCCTGAACACAGAATAAGATAAAGAGGTTATGAAGTGAGTGTAGTTGTAGATGAAGAAGAAGATTTAGTCACGTCTGTGAAGTGTCATGACTGCCCTTATTTAGCAAAACATGGTTCTTCAAAATACCATGCTGTCGTGGATATTATGGGAACAAATTTGTTAAAATATTTAAATTACACAACTACCTTAATATGTAACATTTGTAAAAGTATTTGCTTAAAACTTGGTACTTAAATATATGCACTGCAGCAGTAATCATTTGCTTAATAAACCCATAGCCCCAACGATTTCCGTAAGTTTGATCTTACGTATTTAGAATAGGTATATTACATTATGAAGGTTTTGTTAAAATATACATGCTAATCTTTGAAACATAAAAATATAATTTACTCTTTCAACATCGTTCTCCAGAAATATATGCAGCATGTCAATGTAATGCCGGCAAAAGTCATAAACTAAAATACGAAGCAATAAAATTACGTACATACATATAACTAGTACTTACATTAAAATGATCTTCGCAGACAAATGCAGTTGCACGTTCCGATATATCAGATGCGTATCTCCTCATGGCTTTCAACCACAATATTCTCCGCTTCTTATTCCTTCTCAAGGAGCTCTGTAGCGTGAAGAACAATTTTCTCGGGGTTTTAATCGTTGTATTTAAGCACTCAGGTACCAGACAATACTTATAACCCTTATTAAGTTCCATATTCTCCATTTTAGCTACGATATCAGGAAAAGCAACAGGACGAAGTATCAAAACCGCGTGCTTTCAGTACAGTCTCGTAAGGCATGAGATGACGTCACGAACCGCTTCCTACTCTCTCTCTCTCTAACCAGGATGCCGTTTTCGCGGGATATTTAAAAGAGTTATTTTAAATATTTTTGCATAATGAAGACGATTTAACAAAAAAATGTCACAGGGAGTAATTAAGTTAATTACAAAGAATTAAAAAAAAAACAATTAAATATTTTGAGTGTCCCCCATTCCTTTCCAAGTTTTTAATGTTTTTGAGATTCATAATATCATGCAGTTTCTTCCACTGGAACATAATTTGAGTGAAATAATTATATTTAAAAGTGATTCCATCTATGGTTTATTATGATTATTTGATAAAAAATCCAGTCGCCAAATTTATCGATAAAGGATGCAGGAAAATTTTATTTATTTGGGCAAAATATGGGAAGAAAAGGAATATTGCATACCATTAAGGACTACAATAAAAATTAACCTGGTTTCATTACTTGGTTTTATTCTCAAATATTGTTCAATATTTTTTGTTTTGACTTAAAAACCTGAGCAACGCCGGGTAATTTGGGCTAATATATATATATATATATATATATATATATATATATATATATATATATATATATATATATATAAATGTGAAGTTAATATAAAAGTTATTAATAAAGGATTGAGTGTGTATAAGTTTAAAATGTATTACCATGCAATATTTATCAATATTTATGTATTTGACAAGGCGCACTTTTATTATACAACTAGCCGACTTGCCCGCCAAATATGACGGGAATAAGTATGAAATAATACAATATCTCGGCTCAAAATCGATTATAATTGTTGTATTTTTCCATTAAATCAAGTCGTATGGCAAAGTAATTTCGCCTATCTTTCCTTCAATGAAATAGCTAATTTTAAAGGTACCTACTTCAAATCTAATCACGTACATATATTATGCAAATAAATTTTAAACAACAATAACAATAAATAACACCGTAAATATTCTTATTATGTTTATTTTTAAAAATTTCCTTATAAACTACATTGCATGTAAATTTTCTTCCTTCAGTTTCAATATCATGTTTGTTTTTATAATTTATATGTGCAATTTTATTTCCTTTTCCATCACGAAAATGGTAATGTTCCAGCATTGAAATAAAGGAAGATTTTTTTCTTTTGGTCGATCATTTAAAATGCCCACAGTCCACAAGCAGTTTACTGAATAATTACATAATTATTAGCTGCAATTATTAACGTTGCAATCTATTAAGTTTGTCGTTGCTACAACTGTAAATTCGATGCTTCATAAAAACCGCGAAGCGAATACCGTAATTATTTCGTCTATTTGAAGGCTTAATAAATGCTAATTCAATCGGAGACGACAATGCGGGTCGCCTTGGCAACATACGCAAAGAGTACGTAAAGAGTTCGAAAAGATATGAGTATTTCTGTCAAATTCTTCCGTGTAACATCTAAGCATCACAAGACTAAGAAATTTTATAGTTTTAGCCGTCGAATAAAGGTAAAACGGATAAATTCAGTCCATATTTATGTATTTTAATGAATGAAGGAAATAAACCTTGCACCTTGAGAAATCGTCACACAGATCGACCAGACAGAACAGACAACCGGAAAACTATATGAATAATTATACAATGCAAAATTGAAATTTAAATAAAGCTTAAAAATTAGCGTAAAAGAAATTAAAATTATTAATTGAAAAAGTTGTATTATCTATTATTTAGTAGACATTGCCTAAGGGCGCAAGCGATCGCGTTTGGTCCCATTGCTCAAGTTGCCATCAATTGCTAAAATTTAATACAGGATAAGATTCCGACAGCAAACTAAGGTGGCAAGGGAGACTAATGTGAGGCTAGAAGTGGATGTTCGATCCCTCCCCCCCCCCCCCTCACATCCTAAGAAACCACTTCTGCTTTGAGAGCAAAGGTAAATTTCATTAATTTAATTCTTAAACTACTCACGGTTATCGTCGCGTCAATACTTGAAAGTTAGAACCTAATCAACAAAGCACGCAAGAGGAGGAAGGACCCTTTTATCCCTCGAATGTGAATAAAGAATATTTCAATCTTATTTTCGACCATTGAAATCTATTTTTTCCTCATCGAGATTTCACCTATCCAGAACGCTTTGCGGATGATGAGAGAGTCTTTCCTTTTATTCGCCGCTGCTCAAATTTGGTTAAAATTGATGCTTTAACATGAATAAGGCGAGATATTTTTCAGCCTACTTTTCAAAGGATGGAAAGTAGTCTTATGAGATAGCCTCGGTGTCCGTGTGAGTCTGCGTCTTCATGAATGAACCGATTTCAACTAAATTCAGTACATAGAATATGTACATATATTAATGACCAAAATGGCATATTTGGGCCAGATCGACTCAGCAGGACTGCAACAATTGCAAAGTTAAACTTTTCGGTAATTATGAATTTGGAAGGAATTGGCCCAACCGATTTCAACGTCATTTTGTATGAAGTAGGCGTGCAACATATAATAGCAAAATAAATATGCTTAGTTTAGATATAGAAAGCAGGGCTGCCACAATACAAGGATTTAAAAAAATTCTTTTTACAGGTATTTGTGTTGAACTGTCCGCATTAATTTTAACCAAATTTAATACTTATAATATACACACATATATATAAAACCATATTAGAATATTGAAACCGAATAAGCCAAATAGGGGTGCCACAATTACAAATTACACTTTTTCAGTAATTAAGGATTTGGAAGAAATTGGCTTTACGGATTTAAATTAAATTTTGCATATAAGAATTGTACAACATACCATAATGAAATCAAGATGTATAAAGGGGAGCTAAAGAGCAGGGCCATCACAGTAAAAAGTTAAATAATATTTCTTTTACACGTATTTCTAGAGAATTGACCTAATTGATTTTAACCAAATATTAGTATATTTAATCTTCATATAAATAAATAACCAAAATATCATATTTCAACCTGCTCGAGTAAACAGGGCTACCACAATATCAAGGTTAGAATTTTTCTGTAGCTATGAATTTGGAAGGTATTGGCTGAACGGATTTCAAATGAATTTTTTTTTAGAGCGGATATAGAATGGGAAAACAAGTTGAATAGAACAGATCAAAAAAGCAGGTCTACCATAATAGGCACACTCAAAACTAATTTTCTGATTTCAAAGCAAATACATTTGTGTACGATTATACCACGGCGAATTTGACGAAAAGCACTTCTGTACCACGGGAAACTTGTGTACACCCTTACTTGTTATATATTAAAATTTTATTGGAAGGAAAGTGGGCGGATTAGTTCTTTCCAGAACTACTTGTTTATTCCTTGTATTGTGGCAGCCCTGCTTTCTATATCTGTACTAAAAACCTTGATTTGGTTTTTTTATGTTGTACACCTCCTTCATACAAAATTTAGTTGAAATCGGTTCTGCCAATTTCTTCCAGATTCATAATTACCGATAAGTTTTAATTGACAATTCCGGCTCAAATATGTCATTTTAGTCATTTATTTATATGAGGATTCTATGTATGTACTAAATTTGGTTGAAACCGGTTCAGCCAATTCTTCCCTGATATATGCGTACGGACGGACGGACGGATGGACTGACATAACGAAGATAATAGTGCTTTTAAGCAATGACGAAAAGCACTAATAAAAACAATAATTTAATCTACACTAAACACGAATTTAATCGATCGTTTTCAGGTGTAACAGGCCAAACCGGTCTAGTAAATTTGTGTCTACTGGAAATTTGAAACATAATTTCTATGATGTATTTAAGCGTTGATTTGAGAGCCCGAAATGAAGAGGGGCGACTCCCGTGAGATCGAGCTTAAGAGTCAAAAGCTTTTTTTAGATTGAATCGCCTATAAACGCGGTTTGCCTTTGGGACGGAGTTATTGGGGTTCCTCGCTCTCCCGTGCGAAGAGCAAATTCAATTGAGCCGCTATCATCGGCTTTGTGATTGTTCTACCTTTTTAGTGCTAAAGGAGATTACATTCCTAACCCTTGATAAAGGGAAGAATGGCGCGGAATGTATAAAAGGAAGAGGTAATGGGATAGTGGGGAAGGGGGAGAATGAAGAGTCGCGCCGTCTGATTTGTCTCTATTTGGTGTGAATGGTTCATTAGCGTCCGGCGGTTGGCGAAATGAAATTCCTCCACTTACCACAAAACTTCGTTAGTGTGACTTAATACGGATGTCGACACTTTACAACGCCTTCAAACCTGGGAACGTTAAAGTCGCTGCAAAATATTCCGTAGATGCCACATCCACGCGGCGTGCGTCGGCCGGCCCTCCTACGACAATAATGATGGGCCAGAGGCGCATTTAGAGCACCAATTAGCCGTCGTCATATATACTGTCGATTCGAATGAGTTCGATCGCGTAGCCTTTGTCACCCACTGCCACACTCCTTGCCGTGCTTACGCCCTCGGCGGTGTCATTTTGCACTGTGGCGTATCCGCCGTTTTTAATCATTGCTGCAGAATAGTCCTCGACCGATCATGAAAGTAAAGGACGCATTCGTAAATATAAATATTCCTCTATTTAATTCCAATTTCGCCCTCCAATTTAAAGCAAATGGCGGAATTCCATCCGAGCGCATTGAGAGTGCTGCTTCAGTTGCCATGTGTCCGTTATAAGGTCGCGCACGATGCATCGCGGCGCTATCGGATAGCGGAAACCGCAGTCTTGCCAACCGAACGGATCGCAAAATGTATTTCCTTTCATCTTCCTCGCAACCGCCCCCTCTGCCCCGGTTCTTCCTGCCCCCCCTGCTCTTCCTGCCCCCTGCACTTCCTGTCCCTCCCACTGCGATCGGCCGTCGAAATGCGACGCTCCTTTGATTCCAGAGAGGGTGCATGCGTGCATTGTTGGGGGGGGGGGGGGGAGAGGCTTTCATTGCGACAAGCACTGCGAACTTTGCGGTATCTCCGATTGACTCGCAAAGCGCATCCTATGATCCACTAGTAATCTCTCTCTATCTCTCCGTCTCTCTCTTTGGAACAACTTATGCTAAGAAGTAGTACACAGGACATCAGAAGTAGGATTGCAATGGCAAAATCAGCATTTAACGAGAAGAAGAAGCTTCTCACAAGCAAGAAAATAAATTTAGAAACAAGGAAGAAATTAGAAAAATGCTACATATGGAGCATAGCTCTTTATGGCGCAGATACGCGGACAGTTAGGAGAAAGGAGGAAAGATATTTAGAAAGTTTTGAGATGTGGGTATGGAGGAGGATGATGAAAGTGAAATGGACAGAGAGGAAGAGAAACGAAGAAGCATTAGAAATGGTGGGAGAAGAAAGGACGCTAATAAAAACAATCAGGAAAAGAAAAGCAAATTGGATAGGGCACATATTGAGAAGACAGTGTTTACAAAGGACGATCTTAGAAGGCAAAATTAGCGGAAGAAGAGGAAGAGGGAGAAAAAGAATAGGAATATTAGAGTATATATACCAGGAATATAGTATATACAGAGGTATAAAAGAAGCTTCAAGGGAGAGAGAGAGATGGAGGCAGGTATTCAGCTAAAACCTGTCTTCGGACAGCAGCATGATGATGATGATGCCAAGAAAAGATGCGTTCGTATTCTCCTAGCTTTAATGTTCCTTGACATCGATTCGCGCCATTTCTCTCGGCTCCGTTTCGCGCGCTGCTTTGAATCGCAGAATAGGCGAATAAAGGCGAACAGATATCAGCTTCGGTCGGACGAGCGACTGCCGAGGAGACGGAAGCGATCCTCTGAGAGGATGGGAAAATGGGTTGGGGGAGGGGAAAAGGGGTGGAGGGAGGGGGGAATGGGTGGAGGGGGAGAAGGGGTGGGGGTAAATGGGAGGGAGTGGGGAGGGGAAGGGGAGAAGGGAAGGGGGAAGAGGTGTTTGGGTGGAGGGGGGAGGAAGAGGACGCAGGAGTAGAGAGAGGCGGTGTATGTGTTCGAATGTATCTTTCTTCTCGCCCTCTCTGAAGAGCGACCCAGGACATCACTATTTCCATTATCCTCCAGAATAATGAAAATATGTAGTTTTAAAAATAACATTCTCAAATTAGTTTAATCGTCATTTATGTCAGGGATATCAAACACGCGGTCTATTTGCCTCATGCGTCCCGCGAAGTAATATATGTACTTCATACTATGATGCAGCCCAATCTCAAAAATATTTCCTATAAAATATCTTTGAATAATCTAAGAAATTTCAGAAATGTATTTAATCTACTCTTCCAAAATATTCGCATTTTATTTTTTGCTAGTATAATAGTTCGTCAACAATACCGGGTATGCATGTCTTACAATTAGATATTAAATTTAAATGAAATTGAAATTAATGAAGCTAAACTTTACTAAAAAGTAAACAGCAAATATAAAATTCACATAATTGAATGTCCCAGAAAGTGAAAATAGCTTTGTGCATGTAAACTTAATGTGGAAAAGAAACGTCAATAGATATTCATTTGTTTAAACATTTCGCTGGACAACTTTTATATGCCCAAAACTATTTTAACGTTCTGAAACATAAAATTGTAAGAATTTTATATTTTTATTTTCTGTGTATATTTAATGTGTTAAAATAAATTTATAAATTTTATTTTTGTTTTTAGTCAAAGATTAAAACTTATTCAGCTTTTGCAGAAAATGTACTCATTATCTTCAAGAAATTCAGCAATTTAAATCTATATATTTGACTTTAAAACACTCATCAATGAAGTGGGGAGTATTTATTTATTTTCGTTGCCGTATCGTAACCAAGGTATTGTTTAAACTTAAAAATAGCATCGAAATTTCGTGAATATGTGGACAGATACGGCGCGGATTTATAATCCCAGGGAGCCATATGCAATTACACGGCACCAGGGCTTAATTTCTAAAAAAAAAATTAAGAACCGGAACGCATGAAAAAAGTGGGCTCTTTTGATTTATTAAATTCGTCATTGTTTAAAGCCACATCTTGACATTTACATATTTCATGAAGTATGATTTATTAACAATTTATTATAAACAACTACAAAATAAAAACGAATTTTACTTACAATTAAAATAAACTCCATAGTTTTGTCAGATTTTCGTTATCTTCTTTAACCTTCCTAGTTTTGGATTGAGTATCGAGAGCGCTATGTCTTCCATCGGCTAGCCAACTGCGAACATATGTTGTAGGGTCGAAAGAAGTAAGTGGAGGACCAACAAGTTTTAGAAACAGCAAACTTGAGAGTTTTTTGTTAATAGAGATGTCCGTGTTGGTGTTAAAATTTGGTTCATAGCTGAAAATCCTCGCTCACATTCAGCACTTGATATTGCTATTGTAGATATTGTCATAAAAATGTGTTTTAGATTTGTACGAACTTCTCTCCCGCTGTATCTATAAATATTCGAAAATCTCTAATTGTATTTTCAAAATTTACATTAAATCTTTTTGCCAAGGCAAAAACCTCTTCTTCGCCATACCTTATGTCTACACTTTCGTTCATGTCAGACCACATACTAGGGTACAAAACTTTAAATAGTTTCATTAATTTTTCAGATTCATTTGAAACATTATGTCCAATTACAAACATTCTTGAACGAAGGTTATTGGCTAGACTTCTATAAAATTGATCACCAGCTATAGCGATGTCTGCTTTCTTCCCACTATGCAGTTCAACACCACAAAAATTTTTAATTTCAACTCCTGCTATCGCTTCTGAATGATACCTTCCTGGTCGACCTATCATCGATTCAAAAACACGAATTCGCAGACAGATTTCCCGATGAGCTTCAACAATTGTACAGATTCTTTCTTCCAGTTTTAATGATAATTGGGATAGCTCTATCAAGCCATCGTACATAAGTCCAAGATTTCGAACAAAAGCAGTAGATGTCAGTCTCAAAGCTAGTCCACGAAACTTCGATTTTTCACATTCGTCTCTTCTCTTATCTTTAGAAGCTTCAGAGAAGTGCTTAAATAGAACAGGATAGTCCATCCAAAGTGCCTTCACTGTTCTCAAGCTAGATGAAACCCAACGAATGTCTAAAATTCGCCCAATTTTTAGTATAGATTGTTCAAGAGATTGCGCACATATTTCAAGTTCTCTTTGGTTCCTAGGTGAAGAATGATACAGTGAACGTATTTTATCTACAAATATTTGTAGATTATTAACGCCATTAATTTCTTTCACTGTATCTCCAACACATAATTCTAGGCGGTGGCTCAAACAATGCCAAATTATAGGATTAGGATACTTATCTTAAAATAATTTTGCAACTCCTGATTTGCGTCTTAACATAACGGCAGTGCCATCGCAGGTTAAAGGAACAAGACACTCTTGTAAAATAGCTTCAGTTAACCCACTGTTATTTAATTCGGCTAATAGAGTGTTAAATATACAATCGGCATTTTGTCTCTCCAGTTCAATTACGCACAAAAGTAAGTTTTCTGGTTGCGTCATATTTATTAGCCGAACTCGAATGTATACAATAAGACAGGAATTATTGCTGAGTGACGTTGATTCGTCTAAAATAATTCCGAATTTTGGCCTACTGTCAACAATTTCTTTTAAAATAGTTTTTTGCATTCTATCTGAAATGTGCATTAAAATATTTGCGCAAGCAACATTCGAATGTAAAATTTGTCCCGTATCGATGCCGTTGAGAATTTGCACATCAACCTCCGTCTCGAAACCATAAGACGGAAGATTTAACTTTGCCTGTTTATAAGCGGTACGAAATATTCTTTCAGTAACTACGTATTCTTGTTTACGCATATCTGCTACACTACCAGCCATTATGTTTTTTTCTCATGTAGAAATAACTTTTTCTGCTTTTATATGTGCTGAAGAATTTCGGTGTTGGAAATTTTTTTTCTCAATGATGTTTGATTTTGAGTAATTGTCAGTCCATTTGGAGAAATATTACAGTCTATCCAACTACGGTCCAATTTTAAACCTTGTGATTTTTGGCTGCCCAAAGAACCAACATTCTTGCAAACGGAACAGCCAAGTTTTCCATTTAAAACTACTAACCAAGGGTTTTTCTTTATAAACTCAATATTTTTGTTTTGATTCCATCCTTTGGGAAGTTTATTCAAATCTTCAGATAATGGTTGTTCATCCTAGATTCCACTTCAGCCACTTTCACTAAATCACTACCACTTGCATTATCATTTATAACTGTTACCTCATTTGTAGGATTTTGTTTATTTCTTTTAGCGGGAACAAAATATGCCTCTAAACTTTCTTGAGACATTTCTATGGGTAATATCACAGTAACTTTTCACGAAACTTTCAAATAAACCGCTCTTATAAATGCGACTGTATCGAATAACGAACACGACTAAACAAAGTGGTTTTTATTATAAATTGAACAACACTACGAACCTTTTCTCCGAGTCGCCGAATTAGTAATGACGCCAATACAGTGGTGCCGCCTATCGAGTCGTTTCCACTATTACACAGTTGACAGCTTATTATTATTTTTCTCATCCGAATTACTTATTTATCAATTATATCAAACTTAAGTTTTAAAGCAGAAAAATGGTTGAAATGTGAATTCCAGATTTTAAAAAAGAACCGGGACGTCGTTCCGAACCGTTCCGGTCGAAATTAAGCCCTGCACGGCACCGGCAACTATGTAAATCGCTTTGACGGAAGATTTCCTCGTAAAAATACGTCAAATTATGGCGGTAAATACTAATTTTTGGACCGATCTGTCGAAAATCAGCGGAAGAATAATTATACTTCGTTCTTTTATCCGTACTTTTCTCAAGTCTCGAGTTCCTACGATGACCTCAGTAATTTGAAAATGCAAATTATTAATAAGCTGCACCTGTACCCGTATTAATCAAATGGAGAAAATAAACGCTTCTGGACCCGAACCCATGATATTATGATAGACGAAGTCATTTTTCAAATGTGCGAAAGATGGATCCCAGTAAACCCTCGATATTCGCTGATTTAATATTCGCGGTTTTTATTATTAGCGGTTAATGTCTGTGTATACCTATTTAAAATTCGCTGTTTCGGTAGTTACTCTGCAAGCCTGTTACATTTAAGTTACATATACTTTCCTCTACATAGTTATGCCGCAGAGGTGTAATTCATCATTTTGTCTATATATTCACACATGTGTACTGAACGTTGACATTTTTTTGTTTTCTTTGTAACAGTGTTTCTTGTGAAAACCAAATTGATCATTTTTTTGAGTAAATGATCAAGGATAAATTTTGAAAATTGATCCTCCATTAACCGATTAAAATAATTGAAAATGGAAGTGAACTTGCCACAGATAGTAAGGATGACGTCTGGCTGCAAGAGAATGCCCTCTCCCGCTTTCTTGTCCAAGGAGGAGAGGTTTGCGTCGGGATTTAAGGCGAGTAAGGACCGGCTAACTCTTCTCGTGAATTCATGATGAAGCGGATGGTGATATACAAATATACAATATACAATATATACCCCAGGACCCTCAAAGGAAAAAACAAGGATAATATCACGTGTTATGGCATGCTGACAGGAGGGCCTGGATGAATGCTGTGCTGTTTTTATAATGGTTTCATAAGTGCTTCGTATATAAAGTAAAAAAGTACTTTGCGGCAAAAAATCTCGCATTCAAGTTCCTTCTGATCTCAGACAACGCATCAGGCCATTCTGCAAGTCTGCAGTTTACCCAACCGAACGCGGAGGTAGTCTTCCTACCACCTAATACCACCTCTCTTCTCCAACCGATGGATCAAGGTCTCATCGCAACATTTAAGTCGCATTACACCCGCCGCACGTTTGCGAGAATTCTCGACTAGATGGAGAGCGATTCTCTATGTCAGTCAGCGATTGTTGGAAAAAAGTATAACATCGCTGACTGTATAACAATTATAAAGGAATCTCTGGATGATATCAAACCACCGACTTGGAATGCGTGCTGGAGGAAGCTGTTGCCTGGCGCGGCGAAAGACCTGAAAGGCGTCTCATCGGTAGAAGAAGAGCTGCGCAGGATTGTGAGTTTGGCACATGATGCGGGAGGAGGGGTTTTCGACAATCTCAAAGAAAGCGAGGTGGAGGAACTCCTCGACTCCCATAAAGATGAGTTGACCGAGGAGGATCTTGCAGAACTCATACGCTCAAGTGCAAGCAGCAAGGAAGAAGATAGTGATGTGATTCTAAAGCCTCAGCTGTCGCTTAAGGCACTGGCGGAGATTTTGAACATGTCTTTGTCTTCGATGGAGCGTAGTCTAATGTTTAAAAGAGGATTGGAGGCTCTTTCAATCCCTTACAAGTAGAACTACAGGGATTTGCAACGAAAGACGAAGCAAACATACATCCTCATACTCATAAACTTCATATATTGAAAACACAAGAAGGAGTCACTAATAATAATCTTTTAATTGTAACAAAAGGCAGAAACATGCGAAACCGCTCGGTCACACGTCTTGGCTCGTCTACAGTCCAACAAGAACAATGTCTGCTACAGAGGAATAGCAGCTTCTCAATCTCTTTCGCGGCAATATTATAGTTTAGCGGGGGATTCGCTCTCAGCCTAGTCCGCGGTTACAGGGAAGCTATGCTCTGGTTGGTTATTTTCAAGGTTTCGGCCGACGACACACTGCAGACAGTCTTTCGCGTTCAGTTCAGCTGTGGTTCTGTCACTCACAGGACGCAGATAGACCACTAGTTACGAATTATTGTAGTGATTGTGACATTTAATTACATAGTTACTTCAGTTTTCTTTTTAATTTTACCCATGGATAAATTTTTAATAAAGAAGGCAAGGAAAGATGAAGAAAGTGCGAGTAGTGCATCTACATCTACTTTCCTCGATACATATCCGTGATATGTATCGAAGAATTTCGTTTAAAACGCCAAGAGATATTTGATTATTAGAAATATTTTTTTAATTCATAATATTTCGTCTCTGTACCAATTTTCGTTCTTTCCTTATGGAAAAATATTGGAGTAAAACATTACCTAAAATTTGCAATTTTAAGAATATTATACTTTTTCCATTGTGGGGTACCTTTGTGCCAAATCTTGAAGTTATAGCACATCTATAAGTGAAATAATATTTATCTAATTGTTTAAATTTTCAATATTGTTAACGGATGCAATAACAACTTAATGGAGATATTCAAATATTTATTTGTGCATTTGCACTAAGCTCTAAATAACTTTTAAATGTCAGCTCCGTAGCTCGCCCCGTTATGCCTAAACATTTACCTATTTGTTTAAATGTTAAATTTTTTAACAGCCAAACAAATTAAAATATCAAAATTTCTATACATCCTATTTCGTTTTTTTTTACAAATTCTACCTTTAAGAAAAATTTCGGCTCTGTAGCACATTTGGAAATAAATAATTCTTGAAAATTTGTTTAACCAATTGCGAATTTTTGGCGGCCGCATTGTTGAAAATTTTTAATTTTTTTCTATATAGAATTTGCTACAAAATGTTTGCAAAATCTCGTGGTTGTTTTAACTCCATTTTAACAGTAAAGTTTAATAATTTTTATCTTGGAAACTGTAAGTTGTAGGTTTGAGTTTTTGCAAACAATTTGTAGCAAATTATACAGAAAAAAAGGAAATTTTGAAAAAGTTCAAAAATTCGACCGCTAAAAATTCGCAATTGTTTAAACATATTTTGGAGGTGTATGTTTTATCGAATGTGCTACGAAGCTGAAATCTTTTTACCGGTAGATCTTGTGGAAAAACTAAATAAAAAATTATAACAAATTTGATATTTTAATTTCTTTGGCTGTTAAAAATTCTTAAAGTTTAAACAAATAGATAAATGTTTGGGTACTTTGGGGCAAGCTAGGAATCTGAAATTTTAAAAATGTAGAGCTTAGTGCATTGAAACTAATAAACATTTGAAAATCTCCAACAAAGAATTAATGTGGCTGTATTAAACTTTTAAAATTTAAACAATTAAATATTATTTCACTTCTGGATGTTCTACAACTACAAAATTTGACAAAAATGTGTGGAATTAGTACCTTACATTGGATAAAACATAATATTCTTAAAATTTCAAATTTAAGGCATTGTTTTAATAAAATATTGTTCAATAAGGAAAGATCGAAATTGGGTGCAGAGGTGAAATCTTTTGAATTAAAAAAATATTTCTGATAATTTTATATCTCTCTGAAAAATTAATGTTTATCAGGGTGAGATGAAATTCTTGCAGAATCAACTACTTGTATGTTGTACAAGTAGTAGTAGTAGTGGCCACGTGGCGCCACGCTGTGCTATGCTATCGACCCTTATAAATGCGAGGGGGCGGAAGGTTCGCCAAGGGCAGGGGGAGGGAACTCCCATGTTAAAAACGTGATCCTTGCTGGCTCGGACTATGTAGTGCAGTAGGCATCCGATTTGGCGCTGCAGTTGCGTCGTGACGTATGACGTTTTTTCAACAGCCAATCGAATCTCAGTACAGGCAACTAGCAGACAAATTTCAGTAACAATAGCAGCTTGGTACCGAAAGCGAGCGCACTTTTCAAAATTCTTAATACCAATTTATTTTTATTCATTATTTTCCGATAAATGATGTTAATTATTTAACAAATCAAATTCTTTTATTAATAACCTAACCACAGAAGTAATGGGTGAAAATAGAAGGAACAACAATTTAAATTTAAACAGTTTTATTGCAGAAGAAGCATTGTATTGGCATAACCGATAGAAAATGGAACTGAACCACATAGATCAATTATTGTCCAATAAATATAGAAAACATGCACACATTTAAAAAACGTTAAAGCGGAATGTTTGTAACAGCCAAAAGAATAATTTTGAAGCAAGGAAAAACATGTTTCAAAGAACAACATACAAAAGCTGCAGAAGCTAGCCACCAGGCAAACACGGTCATAATTACTATATGCAAAAGGAAACATCTTAACTAAATAAGAATAGAAGTGATTTTTGTCAGTCTCAATGAATCAATAAGCATAGGAAACAAAACGTTGATTTAAAGAGCAATGAATAGCAATGAACATTCACGTTAGTCACTATCCATTATGTATATATATATATATATATATATATATATATATATATATATATATATTAAGTATTTTGCCACTAACACACACCTGATAAAGTAGGAATGGACCAATGTGAATTCAGCTGATCTCCTCAGGAACAAGTGCAATTAACATGAAAGAACTCCATGCAAAGTATTTGATATGCCCAAGTCATTTTATTAATTGTAATTGTGCTCAAACAATAACTAAGGTAATACACTTAGCTGACAAACACCAATTGCAGTGTACCAAAACCTCCAATGGATTACCACTAATATTAAGCATCCTGCCACCGGCTCCAATATATCACTTCCAAGGTAATAATATCAATATCACAACACAAGCACCGAAGGCTATCTTTCAACATACTGAGCAATCCAAACATTAATAATTTTTAATAAAATACTTGTTTCGTGATAAATGGTAATATTTATTTAAGAAATTTAGAAAACCTTACTCGTAACATTTGATTCCTAATATTAACACCTTGGTTGAATCAATTATCCCTGTCACATCTCTGGCCTAAGTTCTCAATGGCATCTCTTCCGAGCCCATTCCATCTCCGACAAAGAGAATCTGCCCAAAGAGATAAACCATCTGAGGACAACGCTACGGCAGAATGGTTATCACGAACGGGACATCTCGATGGCCCTGAAAAGGGCCGTCGCCCGAATGAAAAAAGGAAAATCCGTGAAGGAAGATGAAAAACCTGTCGCCACTGCCTGTCTACCCTACGTCTCTACCATATCCGGCAAGATCTCAAGGATACTGGGAAAGCATGGTATTAAGACAGTGCACAAACCACCAGGGAAACTTAGAGACCAACTAGCCCGAGCTAAGGACGATCTCGGTTTAAAGGCTCCGGGGGTCTACAGTATACCATGCGAGTGCGGCGCCTCATACATCGGGGAAACTGGCCGCACCATCGAAACCCGGTTAAAAGAGCACATGAGGTGCATAAGGTTGGGACAGCCCGAGAAATCCGCGGTGGCAGAGCACAGCCTCAGCCACGATCACAAGATCTTTTGGGAAAAAACAAAAAAATTGCAGCATACCAAAGTTTTCTGGGACCGGTTGGTCAAAGAATCCATTGAGATCCGACTTGGGGACAATAAAATGAACAGGGACTCGGGCTACTTGCTCAGCAGAACCTGGGAACCGATCCTCCAAAAAAAATCGGGGAAGGAAGACGCAATGCGATTGGTGGGCGGAAAGACGGAACCTGATTGGTGGGAGAAAGACGGAACCTGATTGGTGGGCGGGCGTATCAGACCGTTACGGCCTAAGATTTATTGTATATATAGCGGACAAAACACGTTCTTAGACATCCTGATGAAGATGGCAGAGTCAGCCGTCGAAACGTTGATCCTAGATCAAACTTTGACCCGGTTGTGTACCCGAGAAAAGTTTCTACAAACTCATTGCTCATCTTTACGTGTTCTATTATAATGTATCGTATCAATAATGTCGTTATTAACGATAATTTTCAAGACACGCTCATATTGTCGCACGAATAAATCTCATCGACTGACACCATCTTAACGACAAAAATCCATCGTTAATGCATAAAGAAAATTTCAGTACTTGCCCCCCTGGTCACAACTGGCTATTATTATAGGTACGAATTTCCATTTAAAACACTGTACTGTACACTGTGCGTTACCAAACGCTTTACTCAAAGGACCACATGAAGCTTCATATACTAGTGTGTGGGCCATGTGACTTTTCAATTGACTGATCGACCCGTGTGTTAATTTTAAAAGCTGAACGCGACCTATTTTGCCGAAAAGGAAGGAGAAATATGTCCAGTAAAATCCTATATATAATTTCTTAGGTGTCTATCCGCCCGTTTGTCTGACCCCCTCTTTATCTCAGGAACTGAGTATCGTAGAAAAATACGGTAAACGACATTTTCTTTCTAGCAGCTGGGAGACCACAGTTATATAGTTATATAACGCGATGTTTTGTTTCCCTGAAATGGGATTTTAAAAGTCGCACTCGCCTTTTTTTCGAGGAGTTGCGAATTTTTAAATAGTAAATTCACTTTAAATTCTGCGTTTTACAATGAGAACTATATTTGTCTCAAGTATAACGTCGTACGGTGATTTCGAATTTCGCGGCGAAATGTTAGTGTCACTTGGTTTTATTTTATGGATATATGTATAATATAGCAAACGCAATTTATCCGAGCGCCCATCGGTCGACTTCCGGAGGGTCAGAGCAGCCGAGGAGTCATCATCATCCGGAAATGACGTAGCGTCCTCGGTCGCCCTCCGAAGGATCGGAATCCCGCTTAGCTTACCGAGAGCCATCTGTCGGTGATATATTTCCGAGAAGAATGCAAAAGTCGCTTTCGTGATGTCTCCTCAGGGCGGCAAACGCTGACGCAGCCCATGTTATATACTTGGCCTCCTGCCATCGACCGCTTCCTAATTCCGCGGCGTGTTGTTCCATTCGTTCGAATGTTCACTTTTTCCATTTCTGTGGTTCGGAGGGAGGGGGAGGGTCTATCCACTTTTGAACGCCCGCGCAGCATCTACCGTTCGATAAAACAAAGCCGCGCTTTGTCCCAAAATGTAAAGTTTCCGTGAACACGCACACGGGAGGGGGAGGAGAGGGGGGAGGATGATGGAGGAGGGAGGAGGATTGGGGGAGGGAGGAGGATGGGGAGAGAGGAGAACGGGGGAAGGGGGAAAATGGGGAGGGAGAAGGATTGGGGGGAGGGAGGAGGATTGGGGGAGGGAGGAGGATTGGGGGAGGGAGGAGGATTGGGGGAGGGAGGAGAATTGGGGGAGAGAGGAGGATTGGGGGCGGGGGGAGGAGGATGGGGAGAGAGGAGGACGGGGAAGGGGGAGAATGGGGAGGGAGAAGGATTGGGGGGAGGGAGGAGGATTGGAGGGAGGGAGGAGGATTGGGGGGAGGGAGGAGGATTGGGGGGAGGGAGGAGAATTGGGGGCGGGGGGAGGAGGATGAGGGAAGGAGGAGAATTGGGGGAGGGAGGAGGATTGGGGGAAAACGCAGCTCGGCTTGTTCGTGGATGATTTGTTGCGATGCGGAGAGAAAAATACTCAGGTCGATGCCATATTCATTGACTTCAGAAAGGCGTTTGATAAAGTATCTCATAAGAAATTAATTGCAAAGTTAGGAGAATATGGTATCAATCCGAAAGTTTTCAGTTGGTTGAGAGATTTCCTCTCGAATGGAGAACAGATAGTTGTCATCGATGGGAAATACTCGTCCCCCGTTAAAGCTGCGTCGAGTGTTCCTCAAGGAAGTGTATTGGGCCCTCTACTTTTCTTAATCTATGTGAATGATATCTGCTCGGTAGTTCGTAGTAAAATTCCATTTTTTGCCGATGATACCTTTCTATATAAAGAAATAAAAACCAGGAGATCCATCAGTCGCTGCGTGAAGACTTAAGAGCCATTTCAGCGTGGTGCAAAGAATGGAAAATTGAAATTAATTACACTAAATGTGCCGCAGTTACGTTCTGAAAAAGTAAGAACATAGAAGTAGGTTTCGAGTATAAAATAGATGGAATAAATATTTAAGCAGCCGAGTATGTAAAATATTTAGAGTAGGAATAAAAAGCGGCTTTTGGGACAACCTTGACCATGAATTGGCGAATACGTGTGTGAACTGACCTATACGTGGACTGTGTTGTGTTCTGCGTAAGTCATTGACCTTGTCGTAGGTCTGGTTGGGTCATTGGCCTGGTAGTGTGTATGATGTAGGTGGGATTTTGTTAAAAAGCGGGGATTGGGACAACCTAGTCTGTGAATTGGCGAATATTGAATTGGCGAATACGTGTGTGAACTGACCGTGTTGAGTTCTGCGTAAGTCCTTGTCGTAGGTCATTGGTCTGGTTGTGTGTATGATTAAGGTGTGATTCTGTGTGTGTTTAGCGATGATGTAGTGGAATGATGTGATATTGTGTAAGGTAATGGTATTGGTTTTGCGTTAGTGTGGTCTGGTTGTGTGTATGATTCAGGTGTGATTCTGCGTGTGTTTAGCGATGATGTTGTGGAATGATGTGATATTGTGTAAGGTAATGGTACTGGTTTTGCGTTATTGTTGATATTCGCATGGAAGTTGAATGACCCTTTCGCTTCTGCGTCATTCGTTGACCCTAATTTTCGCAATGTTTACATGTTTGAGGTGTGTATGTGTAAAGATGTGATTTTGCAGAGTCATTGACCAAGTGGTAGGTTTGTTTCGGTCATTGGCCTTGTTGTGGGTATGATAGAGGTGTGTGATGAAGTGTAAAGATGTGATTTTGCAGAGTCATTGACCTAGTGATAGGCCTGTTTCGGTCATTGCGTGTTTTTATATTCGAATGGGGGTGATATTGTGTAAGGTAATGGTACTGGTTTTGCGTTATTGTTGATATTCGCAATGTTTACCTGTTTGGTATGAGTTAGTGCGATATGGTGTAGCCAAGTGAAAGTTGAATGACCCTTTCGCTTCTGCGCCAGTCGTTGACCCGTGGAGGGGATAGGGCCTTCCAATATTTACATCTGCGTGTGTTTTGGTTTCTCCTCAGCGCGTGTCTTCGGTCGGTCGTTTACCCTTCTAAGCAGGTTTTCGACGAGCTAAGTAGGTCACCAACTTTTAGGTAAAGAAAAACCGGTTCTGAGTGGGGTGGGGACGGTTGAAATGATTCAAAATGAAACAACATCGAGTAGGCAGATCATGTTTATTGTCGTTCCCTCTCATACCATTCTTCCATTTTTTTGTATTTCGTGACATGTAGTCGTCATATCTTCCATATCATGCGGATGATACAATTCAATGTAATCAATAGGTATAAATTTCAGATCTGGTCTCTTGACCCACTTCCAATTATGTTCATGATAGGTCCGAATAACTGACCCAACTTTATGTATAATTGCAAGTTGTTTTAAGTCCTTAACTGAAATGTAATTGTTTTCCAATCAATAATTTCTTAGATTTATAATATACTAATAATATCAAATATTAATTATATCCATTACCTTTGGAGAGCGTTTTGATGCGTAGAAGATTTATGTGCACCTCTGTCCTCTATCGAATCTCAGATCTAAATGATTCAACGTATGAGAAACTCTCTCGAGGAATCAGCAGATCTTAACTTGTCGAAGGTTGATTGGGAGGTGAAATAAAATGGATAAGGATAGGTTATTGACCTCTACGGTCGGGATGGGTTTTATCAAGTAAATAAAACATGATAAAATTTTAAAAATCGATTTATTTTTTTATTCAATCAATATCATCTTGACAAAAAATGCATTCTTAATCAGTTTCATCACAACATGAAAAACCAAACATGATACAATTGCGTTTTTCTCTTCTGTGATCATCTAGTGGTACATCACCTTCACGCCACTGTGTCATCCGCAATCCGCAGTAAACACATTGAACTGTATCGTATGTTCCGCAGCAGTACACCATTCCGGCTTCGGCGAGATTCTCAGGAGACACCGATGTATTCTTCCATTCCTTGAATGTCTTTATGCGTGCACTTCTTTCCAATAAATTAATGTCACTTAAATTGAGACGACACCATTCAGCGAGAGAAAATGCCCGACTGTGGGAGCAAATATCTGGCATATCTATTCGAAAATGGTAAATACACTCAGTACCAATTCTCTTATTCAGCTTCTCTAGTGCAGGGCAGTCGAAGTCATCTAAGTTATAGACATTTTTAATTTGCGAATGGATGGCCTTTCTTAGAAATTTACACTTTTCCACTCCTTTAGTAAAGATGTAATCGAATGGCCTTGTAAATTCCTTCAATATGTATTCTGCCATATCATATTCCACATCGCCAATATGCTCATCTATAGCATGATACTCTTGCGTGGTCCATAGATTGACGCTATTTGAATGATTTTCCAACTTAGGCGTTTTAAAAATCCAATGTTGACTTGCAAAGGTGTTTAATGAGATTATGGATAATTCTCGCAACAAAAAACGTCCCGATGCATCTTTGTCAAGATTGAAGTCAACAATAGCTGAATTCATGTTTGCTACTGATGGTGGAAAGTATCATCGCACTATATTTATCATCCTGCAAATTTCACTGAGCCAGTCAGCGGATCATACCAAAATGACTCATCACTGATCACTAAGCAATGAGCGCTAGTTCTAGATAGGAAATTTGTTTCTGATTCGAAGTCTACTCTAACGTCTACAGCACCTGAAGTGATTGATTCATCTTGCTTCGAACAATCAATGACTGCGATAGGTGCGATATTAACGAATTGATCACGTGACAACAAAGGTTTTGGTTCATTTCCATAATATGATTTCTGAAATTTTGCGTACATATTGTAAAGCTCAGCTATCTGCCCCTTGCTAAAATTTAAATCTAATACATCGTAGGGGAAACTTTTATTATTGAGAAAAACTTGAATGCCTCTTAAATTACAGTGGTCGAAAACACTGCTATCCCGCTGTACAATATTATTCCGTGATGTTTGAAATGCGAATATAACATAACGAGGTTTACCAAACTGAGAGGTTGTCTTTACGACCCAAGTCTGTTTTTCACTTCTCGGTAATTCTGGGTAGGATGAAAGTTTCCAGCGTCGATACGTTATCTGAATAGGTTTATTTTGATCAATACGTTTGAGTAAAAGTAATTTCTGCTTATCGGATACTGTAACATATGGAATTCTCCAACAAATTTTATCAATTGTAATTTTAGCTTTCACATTATTGGTAGATACGTAGCAGTTATCATCAGTGCGTGCTCTGATTAAAATGAGTTCATGATTTCCGTTGATAAAAATCTTATCATTATCTTCCATTAACCCAAACATTGTATTCAGCGGGATACAAACGTTAAAATTCCCATCTTCCAATACCTCGCTCGACTTTCCGGGGATTACCCATCCTGCATTTAGTAATCCTTTCGATGTACTATCTGTTAGTGAAACATAACCCTTGAGAGTGCAGGTAACTCCTGGATTTCTCACGCTGTCTATTTCAGCACCATTTAAACAATAACGAGCCTCAGAAAAAAGATGATAGAAAGCATTATTTACAAGCGTGGTGGTTGATGCTATACCGGATC
Organism: Tanypteryx hageni; assembly: GCA_028673005.1. Classification (NCBI taxonomy): domain Eukaryota; kingdom Metazoa; phylum Arthropoda; class Insecta; order Odonata; family Petaluridae; genus Tanypteryx; species Tanypteryx hageni. The sequence goes on along the minus strand of CM054116.1, from coordinate 7,970,645 downwards.
CATCTTCATTAGTAATATGACCTTCTATATAGATGTGACTTTGACTTGGAAGAATAAAATCAGATTGATTTTGAACTACCATACGAATTTCATCATTGTAATCGAACTTTGATTGTGTGTAAGGATGATGAGTATGGTACTCGATGGAAGTTATTGATTCATCATAACGCGCACTGGAGTCTATATTTAATATATCCATTTCGGATGCAGACGGAACCCGAGAGATTCTAGAAACTGTATGTTATTAGATGATAACGGTTTAGCAGTACGTGGTGTACTAATCCATCTCATCGCCGCACCGCGATTATAAGGATTTCGAGTAAAATCAAGACCCATTTTCCTTTAAATGTAATCTAATTGTAATAGTTTCGTTGCGGAAGTCTACTGGATTTCCGTTTTGATCTAACAATCTGAGAGTGATGTTGTTTATCGTTCTGGTATTCACAGGCAAATAAATTATCTCACTAGGTCTTTCTATTATTTTATACCCCGGTGGAACTTCAGGAAAAAACTGATGTAATATATGCACATTCTCACCGTTTTTATACGAACCTTCTACAATGTTACATTCGATAAGAATGTCATTTACGTGAAAAACGTCTACAATATTGTCTGATATGTGTCTTACTTTTGCTTCCAATTTTCTCTTCGCAAATCCGAGAAGTGATGCTATCGAACCATGTTTAGTAAAATCCACCTCAAAGTTACAAGTCAATGCTGAACGTAAAGTATTATTATTTGCTTCGATCTTTATTGCATCTTTTCCTAAAACACTTTGTAAATATTCGTTTAAATCATCAATTTCATATGTTCCTGTTGGTATTACCACAGAATTTCCGCTTCCATAGTGGAAGATATTGTTCCCATCGAACACGTTAGGTATTGTATAATAAGTTTCTAAACTCACACATCCTATGCTATAATTTTTATCAGCATCCAAGGTGATCTCGGGAAAATAATCAGCATTAAGAGTGGATGTTTTACCCGTAAACGTTAACGTCCAAGACATGACTAATTACAATTCCAGATGTTTGCATCTTTATTCAAAAATTTTAAACATAAATGACCGCAATTTACAGCTTTTGTTTTCTGATATCTATCTCTGTTATAATGAATCGTGCTATTTTTAAAATAATTTAGGAGTTCTGTAGGTGGTGGAAGATTTCCAAAACTGTCAAAGTAATCAACATGTTTGCCCGTTTTTCTGTAACACACCCAATGTGTTCCCGCCCCATCAGAGTCATCCAAATTTACAATACCACTCTCATTAGACCACGGCGATCGTAAAGGCAATCCGTCTCTCATAAATACGCCTCGAAAATTTGGAATATTTAACTTCTTAACATAGTGAAGTAGATCAAAATTGGAGAGCGCTCTCTTAGGTAACCTACTTAAAAGTTTTTTTTTTTATTCGGTGGTGAAATGTATAAGCCTAATCCCTTCTTATATGGTTTCATATAGAGCCCTTTCCCACGCAACGCTATTGCTTCCATTCTAGCATTATGTCTTTTCGATTCTTCCAATCTCTTTTTTGCGGCATTTGCCTCAGAAGCAGCTTTTATTATACCTGATGCACCACCTGCCAAACCACCTAATGCTGACAACCCTGCAAATAAAGGTATTAGTGGGATAATTCCTCCAGTCTTTGGAATTGGTATAACTCTAGGCGTAGTATATTTACTCCTTTTCTTTTTCACATCCCTTCGAATAACATTAAGTGTTAATTTAGCAGCCTGATTGAGGTTTTTATTTTTCAAGTTTTTCATTGCTACTCGAGCTCTCCGCATGATATTTCTAAAACAGTTAGACTTTCTAGTTCCACTACCCACCTTCACTTTTGCTTTCATTATATTCGTAACTATACCTGCAGATATCTTTTCACCTAAACTCGCGTCTTTTGATTTTACACGTTGCCAAGCCTTTTCGGCTAGATCGAGGTCGGCTTTATGTCTATCAGATAAATCTTTAGATTTAGAGTATGCTATGTCGTGTTGTTTACAATAAGCATCTAGTGGATTTATACCTTGATCTCCTCTTGCAAGACGTTGTTTTAATTTCGTCCCTGGACCACAGAATTGGTACCCTGGTAAATGAAGCTCAAATGGTAACTTATTAATGACACTATTCACCAGTCCTTTTCCAGATGCGTACCGACTCATACTAATGTGGTAGAAAGTTTGTTTTGCTATTTATTTAAACTCACGGTGGAAAGAATATCATTATAATGGAGGTAGAGGAACAGTGCGAAAAGCTCCCGATAGGTACATTCTCGTTTGATGAATGTAAACCGCGCGAGAGGCATGGTCCCTTGCTTCCTGAAAGTATCCGCTGCATTGTTTGCGGTCCATCTAATTCTGGTAAAACAAATGTAATAATTAATCTTCTCACAGAGACAAATGGGCTAAAGTATGAAAACGTGTATTTATACAGTAAGTCGTTGAATCAACCAAAATATTTATTTCTGCAAAATATTCTTTCCTTAGTTCCTGAAATTGGACACTTCTTTTTCAAAGACAACAAAGGAGTTGTAAATATAGATGATGTAAGACCGCACTCTGTATTTATATTTGATGACATTTCTTGTGAAAAGCAAGATAATATGAGAATATATTTTAGCAGTGGTCGGCACAAGATGATTGATTGTTTTTATCTTGCTCAGACTTATTCAAAAGTTCCGAAGCAATTGATACGGGATAATGTAAATTTGATTATACTTTTTAAGCAGGATGAATTAAATCTCAAGCATATTTATGATGATCATGTAAATACGGATATGACCTTTGCGCAATTTAAGAACATATGCATGGAGTGTTGGAGGGATAAATATGGCTTTATGGTAATAGATAAAGAATGTGATATTAATAAGGGACGCTATAGAAAAATGTTTGATTCTTTTATAAAACCACATAACATTTCATAGGTTCATTCAGTGTTTACAGGGTAATTAAACCGATATGTTTCAAGATAAAAGAAAGAGAAAAGCTGAAGAGGATCTGACTCGTGAAATCATTAAAAGAAGTGATAATATCCGAGAGAAATACAATAATTTAAAAAGAGCGCAGAGATCAGAACAAGATTTTTTATCACAGTCATTTAAACCAATTGTTGATCCTTTAAATGACCTCGTGCGACAAACCAAATCTCAAAATATCTCCAAACCTACTGTAAATAAACAGTCCGATGAAAAATCTCCAGACAAAACTCTTTTTAGTAATTACATTAAATTGGTTATGAGCAATGATAAGAGATTAGATCGTACTTTTGGAGTCAGATATAGCGGAACTGATTGGTTTATTGGAGATTCACCTGTTGAAATGGATGATGAAAACCTCATCGTGAGAGATAAGACTTATGTTGAGACACCGGGACTGCTTGAGCTTTTATTTATGACGAAACCAAAAATGGATGAAGTTAAGCCTAAGGATATGGAAAATTATCGTCAAATATTAATAGATACCAATGCTCATAAACGAGGATATAATAGTCGGGAGAAGATAAACAGTAATCGAGGATCTAAGTACGTAAAAATTATATCTAAATTGTTTCCCAATTCTACAGCAGGCCGAGGGATGGATGTTTCACAACCTATCATTGAGTATTGGGATGACCCGAATGAACTTGTGGACAGACTTAAATTAATTCTTTCATCTAAGGCTTCGGGGCATTCAGGTCACGACAATGAAATTGTCGCCATCATAGAAGAGCTTAGAGATAGCGATATCATTATATAAGATATGATAGCGATTTTACTTTCGCAGTAAAATAATGCCTGTGGATAAGTTTGGACGTTCTTTGAGGAGAAGAAGGAGGATGGATTCGTATGATATGCTAGGAAATCGTTTAACAAATTTAGCTTCTCCTATAGACACCAATGATGCTGTCACAAAAGGATATTTGAGAGATAACACACTTTCATTGACTGAACATCAAATAAATGCTGACAATCGTCGCATATCTAATATAGGCAAATCTCTTCAACCTAGAGATGCTGTCTCAAAAGAGTACGTGGACTTTCGAATACCAGGAGCGACGAGACATTATATTTCAGCAGGTGGACGAAGAATCGTAAGTGCGAAAGAACCAATAGATGAGGGTGATGTAGTAAATAAACGTTTTTTGCTTCAAAATGCTATAACAATAGCAAAAGACACTACGAGTGCAAAGAAAACCCGAATAACGGATTTGAATGATCCTCAGGATGAATATGATGCAGTTAATTATAAGACCTTGCTTACAAAATTACAGAATGCTGTTATCATGGATAGCGGTGTGATAGATGTGAAAAGTCATCGGATAACAAACGTATCAAACCCTCAAGATGAAAGTGACGCTGTTAATTTTAAGACTTTGCTTGAAAGCTCAACAGTTCATCTAAATCATGTTGCAAATAACACTATCACGCTAAATAAGAATAAATTTGATGCACGCGGACATGCTCTGACTAATGTGAGAGATCCTGTGGAAGAAACAGACGTTGTCAATTTGGGTTATTTGAGGAGATTGCTTTTAAAACGTCAGTATTAATAGAGGAACATTTCAACGGTCACGGAATAATTATGCAGTCAACCTAGACGTGAAGATGGATATCAGACGTGGAATTGTCAATGAACTTCACAAACCAGCGAGGAAGAATTATGAACGAAGAAAAGTTCTGATAAAAGGTTTGGACGACTTATGGCAAGCTGATTTGGTAGAAATGCTTCCTTATTCAAGTGAAAATCGTGGATACAAATACCTATTAACCATGATAGATGCCTTATCAAAATACGCTTGGGCTGTTCCTGTGAAACGAAAAACCTCAGAAGATGTCTCGCGGGCTGTGAAGATGATTCTCAAACAAAGGAAACCGAGAAATATTCAAACTGATCAAGGGAAAGAGTTTTACAACAATAAATTCATTGGTTTGATGAAAAAACATGGAATTAACCATTACAGCACATTTAGCACAATGAAAGCTTCAATAGTAGAACGATGGAACCGTACTCTTAAAACTGAAATGTGGAAACGATTTAGTTTACAAGGTAACCACAAATGGTTAACAATATTACCTATTTTAGTTCAAGAGTATAATAATAGGGTACATAGAACGATCAAGATGAAACCTGCTGATGTCACTAAGGAGAATGAAAAGGATATATTATCAAGAATTTATCAAAGGAAAATAAGAAAAGGCGCTAAAAAGGTCAAATTTAGTGAAGGGGACAATGTACGCATATCAAAAAGCAAGGCAATATTTGAAAAAGGTTTTACGCCTTCTTGGTCTACAGAGATATTTGTCATAGAGGAAGTAAAAAATACGGTTCCACCAACTTATATTCTCAGAGACCAAAATAATCAACCTATTAAAGGCGGCTTTTATCAAGAGGAATTGCAGAAAACAAAGTTCCAGGATGTTTACTTAGTGGAAAAGATTTTGAAGAGACGTGGTGATAAGGCGTACGTTAAATGGTTGGGATTCGACAATTGTTATAACACATGGGAAGATGTAAATCAAATGTTGAAATAAATAAAAGATTTATGTTTCATATTCAATTGTTTTTATTCCAATTTAGGAAATAATTTTCCATCACCAATAGAATAAAGCGCAATTCAATTGCGCACACATTTCACATAAAAAGTACAGAAATATCAATACTAAAAACTAAATAGAAAAAAATTATTTCAATTGCGCACACACAACACATAAAAAGTACAGAAATATCAATACTAAAAACTAAATAGAAAAAAAAAATATTTCAATTGCACGCACATTTCACTTAAAAAGTACAGAAATATCAATACTAAAAACTAAATAGAAAAAAAAATTATTTTCATTCGTCATTCGGAGTTAAGTAATGACCATGAGCTAATGTATTGATTCCATCACATAAAATGTACCTCTTGTCATCAAAAGGTGATAACGATAGTTTCTTCACTTCTACAGAATATAACTCATGTTTTTTAGATCTTATCTGTCTAAATGATGTCATTTTTTCTTTACTTTCATTCAAACAGTCCAAATAATCTTTGAATTTTATTTTACTGTTAACGGCGCATTTTTTAACGCCTTTGGCACGCTTTTTTTCCTCACCGTCGATGATAATGGAATACATCTTTGCTCTCAATCCTACAAATTCAGAGATTGATTTTGCACAGGCTTCATCTTTAAATTTACCCAACACTTTCTTATTTGCCAAAGAATAACATTTGTGATCAGTTGGATAGTCTGAAGTATCAAAGAAAGAAATATTTTTTATCAAGTCTTCATAAAAATCATCCGTTTTTACCTCGTAAATAAATGAATCTGTATCCATATACAACAATTTTAGATTTTCTTTATCATACATGGACTTCATTACGTTGTAATGAAAATCATACATTAAAATTTTAGATAAATCTAAAATTGCCATTCCTACATAAATGGGTTTATCAAAAACAATTTTTTCTTTCGCCATATGTACTGCGACCAGATTTTCCGAATATATGGTTCGATCTAGAAAATTACTTTTTGCTATTACTTTTTGCAATCTTTTCATGTCACAGATCAATTCAATATTTATTCTTTTACGTACGTTCTCCATAGATTTCCCAAAAACTGAATTGTTCATTAATTTAAAGAATTCCTTTTCGAAATCGTTAGTAGCCAATTTCCGCTTCTCAGTATTATTTAATATATATGACTCAAGCCAATTAGATTGTTGAAATTCTATTATTCTTTTAATATTTTTTAATTTTAACCCTAGCTGTAATGCTTGTTTCAACAGAGAAATGTGAATTACATAGCGTTTCTTATTGAATAATGTTGTTAGAAGTTTTTTCTGATCTGAACCTGGCGGGTTATCATTTTCAGGTAGAAGGGGAAATTCGTTATGCTGATCGTGAAGGTAACTTGGGTATTCCAAATCTACATCTAACAAATACCCTACGGTGCCTTCATCATCAATCTCTTCAATGTCTCCTATATCTTTTGGATCAACCCATCTAAATCCCGAATAAGGCATTTTTTTACACATACTATACCCATACAAGTTATTTGCGTCTATATATGCTATATATGAACTTTCTTCTCTAGGATTATATTCATTCATGTACTTATTGTTTGCTTTCGAATATCGTTTAACACATTGAGCCAAACCTCCCCTGATTCCACGTTCTATCATAATAATCATATCGTAATCAGTCAGTAGATCTAATTTTGCTTTACTATGTTTGAGGGCGGCTTCCCAAGCAAGTCCGGGGGATGTGAAATAGTAACTAGGATCCAAACCATATGATTGCAAACATTCACTGCGGAAATTCTCAAATACATCGACGAGTCCCACAACGTCACCCGTCAGATATATATCGCTGTACTCCCCTAAGTTTTTAACATTGAAAGTCTCCCACACTTTTTTAGCATGCTCATAGTCAGAAATAGAAAGCTCAGTTTCATTTAATTTATTTACAAAAGAATCCATCGGAGGAAGAAATGGCAATTCTAATTTTTCAAAACAATCGATGAAATCATATGGAAAAACACCTTTCTTTGTAATTAATTTAAATTGTTCACCATGAAAGTGTTTTGATGTCTCTACGAATTTTGACGCTGGGAGAATTGACATTAAATACTCGAAGCTATAGGGCATAAATCTATATGTATCCACAAATCTTAACTGTATGTTCCCAATATACTTTATAAAGCTAATATATCGCTCCTCTGTATTGGGAATCACTCCTATCCTCCCTGGAATATTTCCCAGTTCTTTTATAATAAAATGTGAATCATAACCACTCAAATTGTGTATGTACACAGGAATGAAATTCGGATTCTTAAAATTTAAATTACATATTCGATGAACAGCTCCTCTAAACTCCCCACTCAAATGACAATGATCTTTAACTTTATAATTTTTGCTATTTTCTTCAATTTTTCCTCCGCAAATATGACAATCAGCACAGTTTTTGTAATTTTCTTCTTGTATTGACGTTAATTCTATCATTCCAATTTTCCTTGCATAAATATCTGAAATTTTGTTTGCTAGATAAGCTAAGTACTCTACTAATTTATATGCTGCATCTACTCCTCGATATATGTATGGTTTCTGTGGAATAATATCTGCCGCAAAAGATGATTTAACATAAACGCAAAAGCTCATTGCTTCATGTTTCTGATATGAAGACGTGTGGGAACTTGTCGGATCTCCAGGACAACCTTGAATGGGTAGTAATATTGATTCGATATCAGCATAAATTACAAAGGGAACTCGAAGTTTGTTTTGATAATTTTTAAATTCTATATGCGGTACTTTACCATCTTTAATTTCAGGCAGAACAATTCTTGTTGGATGATTAAATTTACATAATTCTAAATGATTTCTTAATCGAATTTCACGGTCATTACCTGTGTAGTAATTAAAACATCGTTTACAAATCGATATTGAACGTTTACTTTTAATAAGTTGACGGGAAATTAGTCTATTGAAGTTCTTTATCCAAACATAGTGAATTTCATTGCCCTCAGTCAATAGCAACAGATCGCGATGATCCACTAATTCTTCATCAACAACTTTCAACGGATACACATTAGAGTCATTATCAATACCGAATACGTTGATGCTAATGTTATTTCGACGTTCAAATAATTTTATCTGATTCAAAGGTGTGGGAAAATTTATACAGTCAAAATCGTAAGAATGAGTTATATTTCTGTAGGAACTTACTCTCTCAGGATGGTGAATGGTAACTAATTTTCCAAGAATAGAATATCGAAAACAATTATTGTCTAAATTTTGCACATTTACACATGCTCTAGTTGATGCTATGCAATTTGGTAGATTAATATATTTTCTTCCTCTTAAAGGTTTAAACACGTTAATTCTAAGTAATATGTGAACAATTTCATTTAACATCCACCCACTTTTTTTTGTTCCACTCTCTTCCATCTCACATGTGATTTTTTTTAGGGCTGAATCTACCATCTCACCTACATTTGAATCCATATAAACAGCTACATTTTTAGTTTTGAAAGCTCGCTTCTGTTCTTCACCAGCAATATTGACGAAGTTACATTCTAAAAATATGTTAAATTTTAATGTTTTATCTACTATTAAATTTTTTCTAATTTTATCAACCAAATATATTCTTTTATTTTCTAGAAATGTTTCTACACTCTTACAATCCTTAATATTACTAAATTTATAGGTTCTCAAAGAACCATTAAATGCTACTTCTACTTCGTCTTCTTCAACTCTTCTTTTTTTATCGCCGATCACCGACGTGTCTCTTTCACTTTCTAAATCATTACCCACGATCGGACTGTTTGTATAACTGTCTAAATATTCACTCAATTTTCTTTTTTTCCAGTGTTTTTCCATCGTTACACTATTGTCACATCATGAACATTCCCAAGTTTTCCCTTATATATTAAATTATGTTTTTCTTCCCCAATATTATATTCTTCTAGCTCTTTTGAGGAGAACTGACTAGGGTCGAATCTCTTCGGCAGGAAAACTTTCCAAGACTCACCGTTCCTTTCAATGTATGCTCTTAGTGTCGGACCGTATTTGGCGTCAACCACATCAAATCTCAAAATCCGGTATTCGACGTGCTTTTCGAGCTCACCAATTGGTTTGTAGGCTACTATTTGCGATTGATCGTTCAATTTTTTCATGAATGCCATCTGAAAAGACAAAAGAAAAAGAACAAAGAATAGTTTTTGTCCACAATAACCTCACTGGAGTTAAAATTACCATTAATTCATACATCATTAAATAATTTATCAGTAGGTACTTACTTTTTATATTGAAACGCTTCTGAACTGTTGAGTAATCTGCAACTGACAACTGTATCTTCACTCGAATGAAAATAAAACGTTGCTTTACATCAGCGCGGAAAAAGACGAGTGTCTTCGAAGGTTGATCTTTGATTTCTGCTAGATTTCTACCATTTCCTTCGATATATATATATATATATATATATATATATATATATATATATATATATATATATATATATATATATATATATATATATATATATAATACCCCACGCTCCCGGTGACGTAATAGAAAACTCATTGCCATGGGTTTCTAAAATGGGAAATAAAAATTTAACTTCGGTTTCTAAAGCCTCATACCGGGTTTCATAATACTTTCACTTTTACCTCGGGCTACGTAATAGAAAACTCGTTCCCATGGATTTTTAAATTGGGAAATAAAAATTTAAAAATTTGTGACGTGATAAATTATCATCTATCACAAGTCCTCCATCCATGGTTCTAATACGATATTCTTGACGGTTACGTAATAGAAAACTCGTTCCCATGGGTTTCTAAATTGGGAAATAAAAATTTGATTTCGGTTTTAAAAGCCTCGTACCGGGTTTCATAATACTTTCACTTTTACCTCGGAAGAGTGTGAGTTTGACTCCTTTTTTATGTTAACGAAATTCCTCTTAGAATGTCTCCTGATTTGAGACGTAATAAATTTGGGAAATAAAAATTTAGCTCCGGTTTCAAAAGCCTCGTACCAAGATTCATGGAAATAAAACACATGTTTGAGATAATCAGTTTATTTATTTATTTAAAAAAAGTACAGCAACTACTTCCAGAATTCAATATGATTATCCCTTTTAATCGTTTTAAAATATTCATCGTCTTCTCTCCACCAGCAGAATTCTTCAATCGCTTGATTTCTCACGTCTTCAATCATATCCTCTCTATCGTCTGCTTTAATATCAGTACTGTTCGTTCTTCCACTTTGCACATTCACCACGGTGTTGGCTCGATTTTTCAACTCCTGTTGCGCCTCACAATGTGCTCGTCTTATCTTATCCATACCTTCCTTGAATTTGAGTTCTTCAGCAAAGCTTTACTCTAAAGTGAGTCTTGATTTGATATTACCTCGATATATATAACACATCCCGAATTGTATTAATTATGTCAAGCACATCGATGGTTTTTGTTTATTTTCTATGACGATTACAATAAATTTTTAAATTGTTTTTGTACATAATTTATGATAGTGAATTTTCTATGACGAGTCCAAATAAATTAATTTTTAATTCGTTTATGCATATTCATTTTGTTTCCGAAAATATATTTTCTATGATGGATCACAAAATATTTTTTGTTAATCGAAATCTTTCTGTCTCTAGCGGAGTTCTCCCAATTCGTTTCTGCACATTCATTCTGTGCGTTTCCGAAAGAATACTTTCTATGATAGGTCCTAAATAATTAATTTTTAATCTAAATCTTTCTCTGTCTCTAGCAATGGTCTCCCAGTAACATTTTCTTGCTTCTCTGCTAGCAAACGAATATACATACAAAACTTTCACGCTTATATTATCTCCAAACCTTACAGATTTCTCGGATACTATTGGCTCTCTCTTCTCCTCATGAATCGAGGTCAGCTTCTGTGAATCCATTTCTTTTTTTTTGTCGGATATAAATGGACTCGTCAAGCGACCACGATGGTACTGCGCTAACGGCTGGTGTGTGGTAAACTACTACCGTGTCTAGAGTTATACCGAGACAACCATGAGTGGAAAATACGCAATATTGCTTACAGCCGTTAAGATTACAACTCAGGGTGACGAGAAGTGTACCTCTCAGATATTAAGTGAAACTCACGAAATTCAAAATTTAGATTATTTACGTCTCCGCAGCTATGATTTCACTTTAGCAACATTGGAATTGCCAGGTGAATATTTGTTGCAGCTTTCCCTTGGAACTCGTGCGTCTTTTGAAGATGTGTTGACAGAAGATAATCTCTCTGATGTGAAAGAAGACATTTTAAGTTTCGTGTTAATCATAGAAAGGAAGATATGTGGCAATGTTTTACCACCTCTTCTTATGCAGTGTGAAGATGGTAAAAAGTCTTCATCAAAGTGTAAAATAAATGAAAATATTGACGTGATAATAACATTAAGACTCATTCAATTATTGGATAATGGATTCAGAAAAGAACTTATCGAAGCAAAGAAAGACGATTTAGTAAAAAGTGGACTGGTGAAGTCGTTATTAAAAGAGGCCATAACAAATGAAGCGACATGGAGGTTATTTAATAATAAATATAGAATGAGTATGGAGCAATGTTTGTAAAAAACTAACTTTGTATATTATTTTTGTTAAATAAATCGATTTTTAACTTTTCTCGTGTTTTATTTACTTGATAAAACCTGCCCCGACCGTAGGTTTTTAAAACAACTAGAGGCCAATATCCTATCCTACCCAGGTATTAAACATAACTTTCTCTTCCGACACGCTGGAGCAACCGCAGGTCTTTTAATTTCCCTTTCTTAATTTGAGGTCCCAATTCTTCTCCCCTCCCCACCCCACTCAGAACCGGTTTTTCTTTACCTAAAAGTTGGTGACCTACTTAGCTCGTCGAAAACCTGCTTAGAAGGGTAAACGACCGACCGAAGACACGCGCTGAGGAGAAACCAAAACACACGCAGATGTAAATATTGGAAGGCCCTATCCCCTCCACGGGTCAACGACTTGCGCAGAAGCGAAAGGGTCATTCAACTTTCACTTGGCTACACCATATCGCACTAACTCATACCAAACAGGTAAACATTGCGAATATCAACAATAACGCAAAACCAGTACCATTACCTTACACAATATCACCCCCATTCGAATATAAAAACACGCAATGACCGAAACAGGCCTATCACTAGGTCAATGACTCTGCAAAATCACATCTTTACACTTCATCACACACCTCTATCATACCCACAACAAGGCCAATGACCGAAACAAACCTACCACTTGGTCAATGACTCTGCAAAATCACATCTTTACACATACACACCTCAAACATGTAAACATTGCGAAAATTAGGGTCAACGAATGACGCAGAAGCGAAAGGGTCATTCAACTTCCATGCGAATATCAACAATAACGCAAAACCAGTACCATTACCTTACACAATATCACATCATTCCACAACATCATCGCTAAACACACGCAGAATCACACCTGAATCATACACACAACCAGACCACACTAACGCAAAACCAATACCATTACCTTACACAATATCACATCATTCCACTACATCATCGCTAAACACACACAGAATCACACCTTAATCATACACACAACCAGACCAATGACCTACGACAAGGACTTACGCAGAACTCAACACGGTCAGTTCACACACGTATTCGCCAATTCAATATTCGCCAATTCACAGACTAGGTTGTCCCAATCCCCGCTTTTTAACAAAATCCCACCTACATCATACACACTACCAGGCCAATGACCCAACCAGACCTACGACAAGGTCAATGACTTACGCAGAACACAACACAGTCCACGTATAGGTCAGTTCACACACGTATTCGCCAATTCATGGTCAAGGTTGTCCCAAAAGCCGCTTTTTATTCCTACTATTTAGAAGTAACCATTTGTCGAGATCTTTCGTGGGGCATGCACATTCGTCGAGTTTTAGGCGCGGCCAACAAGAAACTGGCTTTCATAGGTACAATAGTACGGAACACTACAGAAAAAGTACGCGAAACATGTTACTTATCACTGGTTAGACCACAAGTGTAATACGCCTCATGCATATGGGATTCGTACGAGAAGGGACATATAATTCAATTAGAAAGAGTTCAGCGCAGAGCAGCCAGATTCGTAAAACAAAAGTACGAACATAAGGAAAGCGTTACCTCATTATTGATGGATTTGAACTGGGTACCACTGGAGGATCGTAGATTGAACTCAAGGTTGCGGCTTCTGGAGAAATATAGATCGGAATATCTAAAAGACGAGGTTATAGAAATAATTGAAGCACCAACGTATATAGGTAGAAACGACCGTGATGATAAGATACGTGAGATGGATTGTAGGACGGAGCGTAATCTAGATCACAATGGAAAATTTCAACCTGCGATAGACAATATTTAGGTAGGTTATGGTGCATTGCACCCCCTGCCACCCACCAGTTAGGTGAATTGCAGGGCAACATGTAGATGTACCAATTCACTTCTACTCAGGCATCCTCACGGACACCTGGACTTCATTATTTCCGACCTTTCGCGGTCCCTTCAGTTGTCTGGTATTCATCAACACCTAAGTAGTATGCCCCACTTGTTAGTTTTAAGTCCGTTTATAGCCTATATATACACTCCTCTACCGTCACATACTAAGCCGCTGACTCGATAAACATTTAGAGAGAATTAGTTTTTTCGGCAACACCCTTCAGTTGATGACCAGAGCTTGTGATCGTTGATCGTTGTTGCTAAGAGGCGTATCGAGTAAAACGAATATTTGCACAGGCATTTCAGTTTAAAGTGGTAACTCTAGTAATTGTAGTTTAGAAGAAAAATTGCGACCGTCTTTTTCTTTTTTTCACTTCAATAACGGATTTAAAGCTCAAAAGAAATCTGCTCATTGTCGAGCAGTAGGCTATTCAGTCAGCCCAACCATTTTTCTACACTTTTCGGAAAAAGTGGGAATTTTGGACAGAGTTGCCCAGGGTGAAGGCTCATCATTCACAGCTAGAGCATTGGGTAACGATGAGGCGACCACACATACAATAAAGAGAAATTACGAGAAAATATGATCACCGAAAGGCGCAAATGGGTTATTTTAAATCAACAAAAGATGGAAAAAGCGCTGATTTTGTGGATTTCAATTTGACTGATAAGAGAGAAAGCGGAAAGATTGTACGATCATCTAAAAATGGAATATGCATCCACTTCAGGGGAAAACCACAGAAAGTTTTTCTCGCCTGCAAGAGGTGGTTTGAATAATTTTAGAAGATGCATAGCCTGCACAACGTGAACATGCATGGTAAAGTGGCATCAGCAGACCATGAAGCAGGCAAGAATTTTCCTCCGGAGCTAACCAAACGTGTCGAGAAGACGAGTAATAAAATAGAGAAAGTTTTCAATGTGGATACGACTGATTTGTCCTGGAAGAGAATGCCTTAGAGAGCATTTGTTTCCAAAGAAGAGAAACTGATCCACGTTCTAAGCTGAGAAAGATCCACTTGTCTGTGGAAACACGTCAAGAGGTTTATGGCAAGGCAAATGCTAGTTTACCGAGCCTTGAATCCCCGTGCACTAAATGGCACGGAGAAACATAGGCTCTCGGTGTAATGGAGGCAGGGCCGTCCCTAGGGTACGGCGAATTGGGAGGGTTGCCCCGGTCTCCGCGCTAAAAGTGGTCCCGCGCTAAGCAGCAAGATGAAGACACGACACTCATGTTGCTCGGTTGAAAAGGTATTTGAATCTAGCTACTTCTTTGTCATTGTAGATCAGTCTATCATGTCACTGACAACGCGTTTCGAACAAATGGAAGAGCACGCAGGCAATTTCGGCTTCCTACTTGGAGAATTAACAGAAGACGAAATGAAAAAGTGTATAAATTAGAGTGATAAAGATTCACTCCACGTCGACAGTACAGACCTTTCTTAGAACTGCGTGTGCTTCGACAGTTGATCCCCCAAGGAAAGAAAAGTGCATTTTAAACCCTTAAGATTCTAAAGTCATTAAATGGTCCCTTCCCAAATGCAGAGATAGCATATAGGATTTTGTTAACAATTCCGGTCAGAGAGGCATCAGGGGAGTGAAGTTTTTCGAAATTTACAATAAAAAGTTAAATTGACCTCACGTAGTGTATGTTGCCATTCATTTGAGATTTCTGTATGTTTTTATGCGTTCTTTGCACGAAATGCAAGAAGTGAACGGATACAGGGGAGGTCGTTTCCGTCCGTCCGTATGTTAAAACTCGGGAACCGCTGGACGTATTTTGATGAAATTTGGTATTGGGGAGTTTTTCTGAAATTGGTCGACCGATTTCAATTTTGGTCAAAATGAAACAACAATGACGACCACTTTACATGAAGACACATGTAATTTACAATGTTCTTCTGTTTCAACTCAGGAACCGCTGGACGTATTTTGATGAAATTTGGTATTGGGGAGTTTTTCTGAAATTGGTCGACCGATTTCAATTTTGGTCAAAATGAAACAACAATGACGACCACTTTACATGAAGACATGTAATTTACAATGTTCTTCTGTTTCAACTCGGGAACCGCTGGACGTATTTTGATGAAATTTGGTATTGGGGAGTTTTGCTGAAATTGGTCGACCGATTCCAATTTTGGTTAAAATCGGACATTAATAACGATAACTTCACATAATGACTTACATGTATTTTACAACGTACCTCGCTAGCTTCTCATTAGATATTCATCTGAGCGAAAAATATTGACAACATTGTGAAATCCTAAAGAACGCATTTGGAAACTCTGTGTACTCCGACATGTAGTACACCTTTCCAATCTTGATATAAATATCCAAATTGCAGGTATACCTGTAGTTTTCCATAGCCATTTACGACTTAATAATGAGCATAGTTCATCATAAATCAGGCGTAAACGATCAAATTATTGTTGCTTTTCCTAAAGACTTGTTTTTGTTCTAGAACTCCAGAAGCGATTCCTCATTTAAAAACAATAAGAAATATGTGTATTTAAATTATGCAACAAAATATACATATTTAAAAATATACAATATATTTTACATATATTTTTAGTGGGCGAGTTATACCTTAATGATTTTAGATTAAGGGGACCCGCAAATGCTGATCGCCCCGGGCCCCACACCTCCATAGGGACGGCCCCGATTGGAGGGCTAATAAACGTACAGCGCAGGTTTTCTTGGGCTGGTTTTATGATTTATTTGCTCATGAATTGGAATGTTATTTTTTTAAAACTTGTGTTCAAGGCTCTTCTGATCCTAGATAACGTGGCAGGTGACCCCAGAAGCATTGTATTTGCGCATCCGTACGTGGAGGTGGCCTTCCTGTCTCCAAATACCTCATCTCTCTTTCAGCCTCTTGACCAATGCTTCATAAAAACGTAAAAGACATAGTAATATACTCGCCGTACATTGCATCACATCATAATTGCAATGGAAAATAACTCTAATTTTACGGTGAGACAGTTTTGGAGAACTACAATATCACGAAACGTATTGATAATTGAATGGAATCGCTGGATGAACTAAAGCCATCCGCAGTCAATTCATGTTCGAAGAATGTGTGGGAGAAGTAGTAATTGGCTTAGTTTACCGGTAGTGCGAGAAGGAGCGGAGAAGATAGCGGAGACAGGTCGTCGTGGCGAAGGGAATGGGATTGGCGATCTTCGGGGGAAAGAGGCCCGGGCGGCGTCCCGCAAAACCGATTCGAATGAAGAGGAGCCGATTCTTCCAGACGCCAGTGACGAGGTGGTGGTGGTGGCGAAGCCAAAACTGATGATGAATGTCCTAAATAATAGATTTCGACCGGTCAAGGAACTTGGAGACCTATTTTTCTCCGAAATAAACTCATGGGACGGAGTTTGAAGTTCAGGAGAGAGATTTTGACGATTCGTTGAATCGATACATGGAAGAGTTTAAAGACCTGCATAATAAAGCCAAACAACTGCCCATCGCCAGTTTTCTCGCAAGTCTACCTCCAACCGCTCCTTCCAACAGAGAGCAAGTGAAAGCAGTGGATCAGATTTCGACAGCCCAGCGTTTCATCATAAAAGTTTAACATTAACTTAGATGTTATCAAAATTTTAAGTAAACATTTTTTAATATTTAACACTTGGTAAAATTACATATTAAAAAAAAACTGAATAGTTTTCATTAAACATACTTTGATATGGTTCATTTTGGCGCTGTAAAACGCTTGTTTTTAAAAAAAGGCTGTGATTGATGTGGCAGAATAATCTTATGAGTGTGGAATCTAATCCCTCAATACCTACCTTCTTTATATCTTTTTACACCGTTTCGATGTACATTCTCCAGGAACGTAGCCCCGTGCGAATGGAGGACCGACTGTAATCTGACAACAAGCTTGACATTATAAAATAAATACTTGCAACTGATTACTTATATCGGCTCTTTGTCAAAATAAAGAATATGCACGATATTCTTGGCCATGTCCCAGGAAGAAATCCTCCACACAATCCACACAGTATCTGGTAAACAAACTTGCCTTTAAACTCCAAGGCCGGTTGTAAGTACTTTTCTCTGCAAATGAAGGATAACAATGAACATAAACTAGTTGAGATGAACACAATAATCTCTCTTTTTATTAAAATTAATTCATGTCGTGCCGGCACATTCTCGGTTGTAACGCTCCCAATAAGGAGAACACGATACGGGAACTAAAATGTTCCGTAATTCGGTTTTTTATTGTAGACTTGGCAACCAATAAGTTGTTGATTTTTGTGAAGCGAGAATAATAAACACGGGTATTGTGGATCTGCGCCACTGCGCTACAAATCACGATTCGTTTGCTTCATTCTGTAGTTTGGTGTGTTCATTCATTTTTACTTTCTTGTACTCATTTTTTCCACCTGCTGCTCACCAAAAAGGTGGATTGCAGGGAGCCATGCAGATCTTTTGAAAATGTCGGCAATTGCATTTATTGAGAAAATAGTCGAGGATGGAAATATTTTGCTTTGAACTTTGTTTTTTTTTGTCAGTATGGGGATCAGGAAAATCATATAGAAATCCGGACACAAGTGTAGTTTGACGCCCCCACGTAATAAACAATAATTTTAGCTACTAAAACAATTCATTTTATTATTTGTTTTATTAGCAGTTATTTTAGCAACAATACAAAATTAAACTTTATAACGAAATAAAGGAAAGTGTTGTTAACACAATTAACTTTTGGTTAAAACCTTACCTAACGCACCACCCCACCAACCTAACCCGAAAGTCATTCAAACTAGAGGCAAAAGTTGTATTAAAGCCTACAACCCACCACTAATCTAATCCAACACTGGAGGGGCGTATAATTTCAATTGGAAATACTATTTTTAAGTATGGAGATTATAAATACATAAAATTTTCCGAGAGTATTATTCTGCATCTAACCCTACATAAATAATCATATCTTTGTAATGGCGGCTCCAAACTCCCATCTTTCAATGAGTACATTCAGGGGAAAATACTGAACACGAGATCTTGGATAAACCAATCTTACACCGAAGTTTGAAGTAAGGTTCTGTTTCATGTCATCCAAAATTGGGATTTGAACTAAGGGTTTATCGCAGCCGATTCGCCAGGGGCTGCTCGAGGAATTTTGGCGTCGCGGGCGAGACAAGCGCTCTTCCGCCATTTACATTTTTAAAACTTTATGGCGGCATCTGATCTATGTTTTCTGAATGCATTTAATTTTAAAAGGCGAAAAAAAGTTTGTCTCTCTGTTAGGATATCAATGGACAGATTCATATCAAATTAGAAGACGAAAACGACGCATTATGGTTATATTAGGACTTTATTTTAAAAAATATAAATAACTTAATGGTGGATGGCAGGGGGTGCAATGCACCAAACGTGTCCCTAGCTATTCCCATTCATCCTATTCCTATTGTAATAATCCCTAATCGTCCTGAGAAAGAACGACCCTTTGCATTCTACAATATATTTCTCGAATCTAGTCCTCATTAGCGTGCCTTCCGAAATATGAAGGATTCCTGATACCATCCGCAACCTCGTATCCGTATCATACGGACATATCAATGTTAACGTTGTATATTGAATCAGATGACAAAAACGCTATTATATACGTCGCATCACTCAATAAGCAGTTCCAATTTACGATTACATTAAATACGGGGTTGCCAGAAATAAAATTTGAAATTTCAATTCCTTAAATCGTATAGTAGTCCCAGAGGCTGATTAGCCAGAAACACAAACAAACAATTCTCTAAACCACGAGATCTTTATTGGAGAGATTTTTAAATTGAGTGAGATAATGTCGAATTTGAATCATATCGCTCCATTAGGCACACTGGAATCAAAAATCGAAATTTCAATTTGGAAGGACAGCCAGCGGAACGTGTCCATACGGAGACCCCCCGGCGACGGGCGGTCACATTTTACGACCTCTTGTTGGGTTTTTGGATCGGTTCCGGTTCGATGGCCTACTTCGAACCTTTTAAAAATGAAATAATTGTGTCCAAAAATCGTATAAATTTGCAAGCAAATGAATGTTGTGGCAGAGCATTAATTTTTACAACGGGCCAAGGAACAAGGGTGGCAGTATTCGTGTGCCTATGTTAGATCACGTGATATAAGTGAGTGGTTTTTACCTTTAAGAATAATATTCTCAGGAAATGTAAGATTCACACGAGACCCAACTCCTCCCATCCAAGGCCTTTCGAATGACTGAACGACACGTTCGAACGAGCGGACTGACGGTTAGATTTCGAAGTACGAGAAGGAACGCGGAGGAACTGGTCGTGGCGAGCATACGACGCAAGTGAATTACACGCGAATCCACCTTCTTTAGCCATAAAACGTTCTATAAAAATAATATGCGTATTTCAGCAACAAAGTCGTCCGTGACCAGGTCGCCGATTCTAAAACAAATGCCGGAATGAGCAGCTCGGCCTTATTATGGCTGCACGTGAGTAGAGTAGGAATGGGGAGTTTGGCACAGCGATAATGACGCCACCTGTCGGTGGAACTGTGACATAAATATAAACAAAAGACGATCGTAATTACGTCATAACAAAAGACGATCGTAATGCGCAATGTTAGGTTGGTTACCTGCGTTCCTCTCTAGCGTAGACCTTAAGTCCACGAATTAGTTAGTCACTTGAAGTTTAATTTAATTCGTAGCTAGTACAGATTAGTGTTTACGATGGCTTCACCTAGGATTCCCGTTTCCTCCTTTCTATGCGACGCTGATTTCGAGGGAATGAGGTCTCGAATCACGGAGCTGGTAAGAGAGGTTACGGACCTCCGTCGGAGGGTGGCAAGAGCGGAGTCGGCCCTTGTTCGTGTTGGGAGAACGCATCCATCCCCGAGAACTCACCGCGCCAGGATGGCGACTCGGGTGCGCTCGAGTGCGAAAGTCGGTGGTGTGATCGAGGGTGTTTGTGGGACCTCTTCGGGGGCTGGGGTCGCTCCAATCCTGAAACCCAACGGTTGGAGAGTGGTCTCCAACCGGGGCACAGTAGGGCTTTTTCAAAAAAACATGGCCAAAATCCAATTAACACTTTTATTGACGACCAATAGCTACATTTTGCTTCCTCATTGGATAGGAAAGAAAATTAAACCATAATATAAAATAATAATAACATAAATCGCATATTTCCTAAGCGGAACGTTACTTTCACTCCCACCGGCTATCTTGGGCGTGGATCCTGATAGAAAACGACACTTGTTAACATTTTTGCGTGTGCTACTTCGGGTGTCGAAAAGTTTCGTTCGAACTTGGAACATGAAGATGAATGATTAAATTTAAAGATTTGTTTTATTTTTTTGATTCCCTCAGAAATAGATTGGCCACATGTGACTGAGTGTGGGAAAAATTGGGATGATAAAAGGAAAGAAAAAGGAAGGAAATGGAAGTTTTACAGAAAAAGAAGAATGAGCCAGGGGCTGATTCTTCCTTGCAGCATTCAAACTGTAAGAGTGTATCGATTAGTTTGTCCAAACTAAAGTTTTATGTCCTACCTGTAATGGAAAAAAATTAGATTTATAATATTTTTACTTAAAGTACGCCTTAAAATGAACATTAACACTCGTATATTATTCCTAGCTTAAAATACCAAAACGAACTTATTCTACAGAAATGAATTTTTAAATAATTACTTAAGAGTCAGAGGAAGAGCTTTCGTCATAATCTGTGGATGTCCCCATATCTGAGTCCTCCGATTCTGCCGAAGATACCCTTGTGTCTGGAGGCTTGATCATGGCAACAACTTCAGGGGTGTAGGATTTTGGTTGTCGTTTTGGAAGCTCCCTTGTGCTTGATACAACCGGGTCTGAAGATATTAGGGGACTGTTGAATACGTCTTCTAAATTCCTTTCTCGGGAGCATTTTCTTGAAAAACGTTCACGATACACTTTTATATCTTTGTTTAGTGCTTCTTGTGCCTCCTCCGAAAGCATACCAATTGGTAATATTGCTGACGAAATAACTATAGAACCATGCAGCAATATTTTATGTACAGTGGTTAGCATATTATACCATGGATACTTCTCCACAAATAATTTAGCATTGTCCAAAGCATACTCTTCGAATTTTTCAACATTGATTGCATGGCCACTCGATATTGTCAAAAGAATCATCCTGAATCTTAAGATGAGCCTTCATCAATCTCTGTTATGTTAGATGAATGAGTCGCATTTTCAAAAAATCTCCGAGCAGTGTTTCCATCGTTAGTACTACCATATCCGGGTTTTGGGCGATCGACCAGAAGACCCATTTCGGCTTGAAATTGCTCTTGTATTCGTTTCTTATTTTCCTTGACCATTTCCTTGTCAGTGTCACTTCGTGCTTGCCACTTTTTAATTTTTAATTCATAGGAAACGTGTAAAAGGCATTCGAAGAAACGAATCCAGGCATGGAGTGTGGAAAGGCCAAATCTCAAGGTTGAAATGTCAATTTTATTTTGTTTCATCGCCTCTATGTTGTTAAAATCTTTTACCGTGGCGCTACAAATGTAACATTTTTGTGTCGATGAATTTGATGATACGGAATTGCATACTTTACCGTCTACCATGGTAAACTGTAAGCTATGTCTTAATAAGAGCTGCTGTTCATTAAACATTATTGATGTTGGCGTCAGATCATTTATTTCATTTTCTACACGTGTAACTTCCTCAACAGTAGCATCAGCAGTTTCGTGTAGAAATTGGAGTCGAATTGGCCTACAAAATCGAGGTGAAGAAGGCCGGGGATTTTGCCAAACAATAATTTTGTTTGAAGAATCAGCATCACCAACTATTAACTGAAGCGGTACAAATTAAGTTAGAAAAATGTTTGAGTCTGAACCAATACTGCTTTCAAATTTTTGTTTATATTGGCTATGTCCACAACTACCGTCGCATCCCCACTCAGATATAAACTGTAAGCCAATCAGCTCCTTGGATGTTAATTTTGCTAGCACTTCTTCTTGTACTTCCACTATACGATGAGCAGTATGGTCCAATATTGCTTGCAACCTAACTTCAACGCTGTTCTCGGTGAACGTAAAACCTTCACGATCGGGATAGCAGCGCTTCTTAGCCTCTTGAACGACTTGGTACGGAGGAAAGGTTTTCTTGGCTGGAGTTCTAACGACATTATATTGATGTCTAGTCAACTTCCCTTCTACTAAAATGGACAGTGCTGCATCACCAGAAAGTCTCATAATCTGTTTTTCTCTTCCTTTGTAAGCCTCTCTATATTTGTTAGCTCGCATTGGTGTTGAGAAGGTTACTTCCTTTACTACTTTCGCAGCGTCTGCAGAACCTTCTGCGCGTAAATTCATTTGGGCAGCATACGTAAGTTCTGAAGGACTCACTTGTGATCGTAATAGTTCAGTCTTCCTACGTTTAGACCTTTCACTACTACAATGGAAATCTACAGGACGACCACTTTTCTTCTGAGGCGCGGTTGAATTAATGGGAAAAGAAATATTTACTTCCGACCAAGTCTTGTTTTTTTCTAAAAATCTCTTATTAATCCAGTGAGAAGCGGCGAGTTTTACTCTTAATTGAGAAGTGAAATGAGCCAATGTAATTTCAATAGTTTCTGATGAATCACATGGAAAACTAGTCATTTCTAAAACATGGCTCTTCAAATGTACACATCTATCACTAATTTTTTTTGAATCTGAAAAACACATAACTTCAAACATTGTCTTCCTACTCAAAGAAATATGTTCCTCACGTGAACCTGTAAGAAAACAGACGTTGTAGCCACCACAATTATCGAAAAAGATTGACCAACTTACTACGCATGTTATCTAAATTCACTACTGTGTGATGAAACTAACACATAGGTATTGTTCAAAGATGTGGTAAACTTTATTACGGTTTCAGATAGATAATAGACTCTACTATGACACTCAATAAAAAGTTCTGTTTGATTAAGCTTGATAGACAACTAAAACTATACTCGAATTCATCATCGTGTGGAATATTTATGAATATTTTTTTGCATAATTAACATCAAAGAAAAAATATACACATGCAGATAAATATATTTAAAGAATGGAATATTATTTGACATGCCTCCAGGTATTTGGTCCATGTTTAAAAAAAATTTAAAATGATTACTGCACCCACAAAAAAATAAATTCCGAGGGGTGAAAAATCAAGAAAGATTATCCAGCTCGACTTACACGCTCGATAGCCAACTTTGAACTGAAATAAGGAAAAGATGGTTAGCATTTGGACGAAGTAGTCACAACAGTGATTTCTGCAACTTTGTATTTCACATTTTGGCCACATCGTGGATTGGTCCTGCGAAGGCTGGGAGCTGGGAATGCCTCGGCAGACCCTCTTCCAGTTTGCAATCGGTTCGCGGCGTTGTCGGAGGACGAAACTTCAGCCGATGCTCTCGCACCCGCTCCCGTCTCTTTGGCGGAGGCTGGATCTATGGGTAGCCGGGGTGGGAAGGGAGGGCTCTTAGTAATAGGTAGTTCTAATGTCCGGCGTGTTATGGCTCCCTTGCTAACTCGGGCCCGCCGAGAGGAAGTGGCTGAGCGGGTGTTCTCCAGGTGTATACCAGGAGGAACGGTCCCCCAAGTGACGAGGGCGGTACGGGAGTCGGTGGAGTCAACGGGTTGCTCTAGGCTGCGGATGGTGGTCCATGTTGGGACTAATGACGCCTCGAAGTCCGGGTCCGAGGAGATTCTAAGTTCTTTTGAGGACTTGGTCGCCGAGGTCACTCGTGTCCGAGAGGAGTCGGGTTCTGATGTGCGGCTCACCATTTGTAGTATTGTCCCGCGGATTGACTGTGGTTCGGAGGTTTGGAGCCGCGTGGCGGGGCTAAACCAAAGGCTATGGAATTTCTGTGTGGGCATGGGAGTCGACTTCGTTGATCTCCGGCCGGTTCTCGGATCG
This sequence comes from Tanypteryx hageni, assembly GCA_028673005.1. NCBI lineage: Eukaryota > Metazoa > Arthropoda > Insecta > Odonata > Petaluridae > Tanypteryx > Tanypteryx hageni. Next base: position 7,945,820 of record CM054116.1, on the reverse strand, counting down.
TGTAGGTTACCCCTAAATGGCTCTGGAGTCCATTACACGACCGAGGCTTCACAGAGTGTAGCGTGTAGGATCTTCGACCATGGTAGGTCTTTTTTAGATTAGAGAGTAGGGTAGGGTGTAAGCGTAATAGGAGATTTCATAGGGGCATCGAGTGTACTACAGTTTCTGGTCGCGAAGTGAGAGAGTCCAGCTGCAAAAGCCGTAATAGAGCAGTTAATGCTTTGGGCGATAAAGAGAAATTAAATATTGTAGTTTTAAACTGCCGCAGCATTCGTAGGAAGTCTGCCGAACTCGAACACGTAATTCGCACGTTGCATGCGGATGTAGTTATAGGTACGGAAAGTTGGCTCACTGAAGATATCGCTAGCCAAGAAATTTTTCCGAAAAGCTATAGAGTATACAGAAAAGACCGTGCCAATAGAATAGGTGGCGGAGTATTTTTTGCAATAAGTGAAAAGTACGATAGTTGTCAGATCCCTATTATCGATGAAACGACCGAGAGCGTGTGGTGCCGCCTAGGTAAGGATAATTCGAAAAAGATATATTTATGCTCATCTTACAGACCACCTAATGCCAAAGTTGATTATATTTTAAGTTTATAGAGGCAATTAGCCGAGCTTAGATCTATTATGAACGACGGTTACGTGATAATTGGAGGCGATTTTAACTTACCGTCAATCGATTGGGAAAACCTATGTTTCGTTACGGGAGGTAAAGAACGCGAATCGTGTGAAGCCTTAATTGACACGTTTCATGAATATTCCCTAACCCAGATGGTACGAAAAGCCACGCGTTCGGGCAATGTTCTCGACTTGCTAGCTTCTAACATCCCGCATAGGATAACTAAGGTGTCCACAGAGGAGGGACTTAGCGACCATCGAGCTGTGTATGCGGAGTGCGAATTAAAGCTCAAAAGACATCCTAAGCCTCTTCGGAATGTATACGCTTTCGCCAAGGCCGACTTTAAAAGTTTCAGCTTACATCTCAAAAGTACCTTTGTCAATTATCGTGAAAAGACAGAACGATTAGGTATGGAGCCATCATGGTTATTATTTAAGGATATACTAGGAAAAGGTATCAATAGATTTATCCCCAGCAAGCTAAAATCTGATAAGAAAAAACCTCGTTGGTTTAATAAGGAAATCAGGATTGGCTTAAGACGACAGAGGCGTAGCCACGCAAAATTGAAAAACATACCTACCACCGCTTCCGATGAGTATCGCACAGCTATAGTCCATGAGTATAACAATGCCCGCGTACTAGCGAGAAAAACCATGCGTAACGCATTTAACACCTTTCGGAATGAGGTATTAAATACAAAATTGAAGGAGGATCCAAAAGCGTTCTGGTCCTATGCAAGAGAAATTAAGGGTGAGGGTCCTTCAATACCCTCCCTGCGATGTGATTCCGGAGACATCCTTCACGATGGGGAGGATAAAGCTAATCTACTAAACGTTTACTTCGCGAAGGCGTTCACGACAGGTAGAGATAGACTTGAAGATAATCTTATTCCCGATGGATGTACTCGGATGGATAATATTAAAATCTCTGAGGCAGGAATAGCGAAGCAACTAGGTGCGATAAAGCCCAACAAAAACCCAGAACCAGAAGGATTTCCCGCGCGTGTATTAAAAGAACTAGCAGAAGAAATAGCTCCCTTCCTTCGGATAGTATTCGAGAAATCCCTTACCCTATGTGAGGTTCCTGATGATTGGAGACTAGCACACGTCACACCCATTCATAAGGGAGGTGACAAAGAAAACCCCAAAAATTATAGGCCGATTTCTCTAACATCATTATCATGTAAGATTTTGGAGCACATTATTGTTAGCAACACAATGCATTATCTCGAGAGTAGATCGCTGTTGATCAGCTGTCAACATGGCTTCAGAAAAGGTAGATCCTGTGACACCCAACTCGGTCTGTTTGTGAATGATGTTTTATCATGCGGCGAAAATAGTAAACAGGTCGATGCAGTGTTCCTTGATTTTAGAAAAGCTTTTGACAAGGTTCTCCACCGTAAGTTGTTATTAAAATTGGGAAATCTTGGCGTTAATGTTAAAGTCATTAACTGGGTTCGCGCTTTCCTTTGGAATAGAAAACAAAAAGTAGTCATCGATGGTAAGTCCTCGAGTGTGGCAGATGTAGTCTCTGGAGTGCCGCAGGGTAGTGTGATCGGACCTATGCTTTTCTTGCTTTATATAAACGACATCAGCTCAGTTGTAAAAAGTAATATCAGGCTTTTTGCGGATGACACCGTAGTCTATAGAGAAATAAGTGGTCCTAGAGACCATCGTCAGCTTCAGGATTATCTGGATGCGTTATCCGTTTGGTGCAAGGAATAGCAGCTAGAAATCAATCAGAAAAAGAGTAACGTTCTAAACTTTTGGAAATCTAGAAGCCCATCGTCCGTGTTTACCTACTCGATAGATGGTGAGAGCATTCCTGTTTCGGAATCCGTGAAATACCTCGGGGTAACCTTGAATCGTGACCTGTCTTGGGACACCCACATAAGACGAGTGATAGGTGCGGCAAATAAGAAGCTGGCTTTTGTGCGTAGAATAGTCAGGAAAAGCAGGGAAAAGGTGAGAGAATCCTGTTATTTATCGTTGGTTAGACCTCAAATGGAATACGCAGCAGCGGTTTGAGATCCATATCAGAGGGGACTCATAAAGGATTTAGAAAAAATACAGCGGCGAGCAGCTAGATTCGTGAAAAAGAATTACGATAAAAAACAGAGCGTTACGTTACTCATTGAAGAGTTGAGTTGGCCATCGTTGAAAAATCGTAGATTACGGGCGAGACTTAAACTAGATAAATATAGCTCGGAGATATTCGTAAATGAAATGAAGGATATTATTCGACAACCAACGTATATCGGACGGATGGATAATGAGGACAAGATTCGCGAAATAGATAGTAGGACGGAGAGGTATAAGGAGTTCTTTTTTCCTAGGAAAATACGTGACCACAATAGATAAGTGAATAATAATTAGTAAGGAACTTGGTGCGCGGCACCCCCTGCCATCCACCGTCAAGGTGACTTTCAGGGTAATATGTAGATGTGTAGATGTATATTGGAAGGCGGGGAATTTGAATCCAGTTAAAATTTTGCTGTTGGTATCTTTGATGGCGGCGGATTCCGATCGAGTTAAAATTTTGCTGTTGGCAGCGCCGAATGCGCGGTATATTCGAATCGAATTAAACTTTCTGGGTTGGTATTTTGGATGGCGGAGGATTTGAGTACGTTAAAATGAAACGAAATATTGAGCAGGTTGAACAAGTTTTTATTTTCAATAAAATACAATTATTATCACATTATAAATACCCACAACACAAATAACAATCTTTTTTCATAGGAGGCTGTCCATTGATATAAATTTCTCCTTTATTGTAGTGTTCCAGGCATGGCTGATATCGTTCCCTCTGACACCGATCTTCTAATTCTTGTAATTCGGGAAATGTGGCCGTTATCTGATGGATGTCACGTGGATGATACAGTTAAATATAATCAATAGGTATAAATTTCAGATCCTCCAATTTCATCCTCTTCCAACCATGTTCATGATAGGTACGAATAGCTGACCCAACTTTATGTGTAATTGCAAGTTGTTTTAAGTCCATAACTGAAGAGTAATTATTTTCAAATCAATGGTTGCTTAGATTTATAATATAATAATAATTTTAAATATAAATTAAATTACCTTTGGAGAGCGGTCTTTCTTCGAGAAACTCACTTTATGCACGCGTCCGTCCTCTGCCGAGTCTCAAATCCGAATGAAACATTCTAAGTGTAAGATTGCAAAAATGCTGAGGTTGCACGTCCGCCCCCCCCCCCCCCAGCGAGACTTCGTAGCGATCTTGAGTCAGCGAACCGGATGTGCATAGTTGCATAATTACAAAATGCTGAGTTTGTGCATACATCGGGTGTGAGCTGGAAAGTGGGGGTTAACGTGAACACTTTCCCAACTTGCGGTATATTTCAATCGAGTTAAAATTTTATGGTCGACGGTGATTTTAAATACGTGAAAATGAAACAAATATTTTGGTCCTAACTCGTCTTATCTCTCCAGGACATGATTTAACAAGTCGTAACTTGTCGAAGGGACGTTTCACCCACAGACTCTTCACCCACAAGAAGTTTCATCCAAAGACCTTTAACCCATGCCTTTTCACCCATAGGTTTTTCGCCCACAATCCAGTTCACCCACGAAACGTTTCACCCAAAGATCTTTCACCCATAATTGTTTCACCAATTATTCAGTTCACCCAAAGACTTATGAATGTAACTAATGTACATATGCTTATTACTCTTATAATATACTTAAGCAATACATTTATCATAAGTTGATTACTTGGTTTTTATGCTACCATTGGTTTTTTAGTGCTATTTGTCATTGCTGAAAAGCACTATTATCTTCGTTATGTCCGTCGTCCGTACGCATATATCAGGGAGGAATTGGCTCAACCGATTTCAACCAAATTTGGTGCATCGAATATTCACATAAATTAATGACCAAAATGATATATTTCGACCGGATCGACTCAGCAGCTGTGGCACAATTGCAAAACTAAATTATTCGGTAATTATGAATTTGGAAGGAATTGGTTGAACCAATTTCAACGAAATTTAGCATGAAGGAGGCGTACAACATACAACAACAAAAATAAAGATTTTTTGTATAGATATAGAAAGCAGGGCTGCCACAACACATGCAATAAAAAAATTTCTTTTTACACTTATATGTGTTGAACTGTCTACATCAATTTTAACCAAATATAATAGTTATAATGGACACATATATACAAAACCATATTAGCATATTTATACCGAATCAGCCGAATAGGGTTGTCAGAATTACAAATTATGCTCTTTCTGTATTTAAGCATTTGGAAGGAGTTGGCTCTACGGATTTCACTTAATTGCACATTTCACCTGACTCGACTAAACAGGGCTACCACAATATCAATTTTAGAATTTTTCTGTAACTATAAATTTCGAAGGTATTGGCTGAACCGATTTTAAAAAATTTCGTTTTTAGGGCGAGTAAATAATGGCAAAATGAAACGGACATGCTACCGCCATATAAGGAAAAGTAATTTTCTGATTTCAAAGCAAATACATTAGTATACGATTTTACTACGGCAAATTGGACGAAAAGCACTTATGTACCTACTTGTTTACTCTATCAATAGCAGAAATTCTAATTAATGCCATTAAAATAAATTCAATTCATAAAATAAAGAAATACATTGGTTCTGTTATCGTCACAAATATATCATTCAACTAAATAACACAATCTTAAATATGATGTAATATCTTTTTACGATTTTAACGAATTAAATTTTCTCCACTCGGGGTGGCAGTGGCGGAGTGGTTAGAGTATTGGCATGCAGCGGTCCCAGGTTCGAATTCGGCAGAGGTAAGAGTTTTCAACCTGAGATCGTCCCGTCCCCTACTTGTGTGATTCGAGGAGACCGCGTAAGTCGGAAGAGACGTTAAACAGTTGGCCCCCTTGGTGCTCTTCGCAAAGAGTAGGGTAATGCCGGCACTGTTTTACTCCTCTTTTATGTATGCTTTCGGTGTGGAAGGAATAGTGGCTATAATAATTCAAGAGGTTGATTAGCCAGAAATACACACAAACAAACAAACAATTTTCTCTGCTCCATCTTTTAACTGATTTTAATGTCTCAACTAATTTTTATGTCCCATACTTTTCTCGTATGCTTACCATTAGGACAGTATTTGTACACCTCACCCATTGACCTGCTTATCTCTTAATGGCAGTAGACCCAGGTAGCCTGGAGGTTAGTGATCCTGACTCCTATGAAGTTAATAGAAGTACTTTTGTCCACATACTTTTACCTCTTAATGTATTTATTTTCCCTCCGGGTCCTAACGAATTGGTAACCCTAACCTTAAATATCGCTGGCACAAAATCTCAGAGCAACTGACAAATGTGTATTCATTATTATGAAAGGCTAATTATTTCGAATATTGTTGCTATACTTAAACAACAAATATTTTTACTACTCGATTCATTTTACAGATTTGGTATGTAATTCCGAAAGTAGTAAATCAATTTTTTTTCATTGGAATTAAATTTTAATTTTCAAAATTTATAATACTACCTAACCAAGAGTTGTTTATATATACGCAAAATTCCTTAACCATGTAGAGATTTCCTGACATGTAATGAGGACTTTCCTTCTTCTCTATTTCATAAAAATATTTTTGACATAGGGTAGACGATAATTATACATATAATTTCGGTGAAATTTCTGCACCACTTTCTAATGTAACGCTTCATGAATTAACGCGTAAAAATCGACTTTTCGCTGTGACATTTCAAAAAATGTTGATTTCAAGAGTGAAAATGGAATTAAGAAAAGTCTCCAATAAATTCCCGAGTTCGGCTCCAGAGAACGATATCCATTTCTCATAAGAAAGCACATGGAAATCGGATTTTCGGACGAGCGTAAAATTAACGTGTTTTATAAGTAGTTTAATTGAATTGAGAGATAGAGGTTAAATTACGTAATTCTAATAATCAATATTACCAACTGGTTGATTTATTATCGAAATTAAAATTATAAATTCTTCTCTATTCCGACTTAAAAGATATGCGTGGATGCAAATAGGTTCGGAATTTTGCAAAATCATATCCATTGCATTTAATTATCTACAAAAAAATTTAAAAATGCAATGCACCACAACCTACCTAAAGATTTTCTATCGCAGGGTGAAATACAAGTAGTTGGTAAGTTAATGTGTAAGGTTATAAATTAACAGTTCACTCGTAAGATATAAAAACATTTATAGCGGAATTCTTAAACATAAAGAATGAAATACAATGGCTCGATGAGGCTCTTTAGATGTTTTTTTCATTGAAATTGAACTTACGGTTATGGCTAACCGTTCCGTTAAATGGATGTTAGGGTTACCCAAATAGATTTTGTTGTATTTTGTAGGTTACTCTTTTAGTTATCGAATCGCGCATTCACTTAACGTTACATGCGTTCGTTGCTTTGGAATGGACTCTTTGCTTCAGTAAAAGATGTATATAATATTTGCTCATTTCAGTTAGGAATTTTAATAACATTTGCAGGACAAGGATATTATACCTGCTACACGGACAGCCCCTCCCTAAGGACAGCATAACCTTACAGAGGTGGGAGAGTTTGTGTACTCTTATGAACCAAAGAACTATGCCGGCTGGAGATATTTCTCCTGGTAGGACCATCCAAGCCGGAAAGGTCTGAGGGGAAGAGTCAGACTAAGAAGCAGTCTTGGGGGTTTTACATCCCCCTGTGCAAGAGCAGCAGCTTGCACAGTACCTCTGTAGGTGGTGGTCATGTGGATCTGAACAGCTACAGATGGGTAATCACTCTTGTGACACTGCGATGAGGAAAGCAAGGGGAAACTACCTCATTATATTTCCCATGATAGGCTGAAAAGCTGCAAATACTTCTATGGATCTCTCTGGGGTAAAATATTCCGGAGGTAAAATAGTCCCCCAATCGGATCTCCGGGTGGAGACTACCCTAGGGGATGCACAGAGGAAATGTAACATTAATAAGAAGCAAGTAGTGTGAAATTAAGAATAGGCACATGGAATGTTAGGACTATGAATTCAGGGGGTAAACTGGAGAACTTAAAAAGGGAAATGAGAAGGAATAATGTAGGTATAGTAGGTCTTAGTGAAGTTCGGTGGGAAGGAGAAGGCGAGATAAATTCAGACGAAATTAAGATTATTTACTCGGGAGGAGAGAAAAAGGAAAGGGGAGTGGGGATTATTATGAGAAAAGAGATAGCTGAAAGAATTAGCAAGGCAGTGACAGTTAATCATAGATTAATAGCCGCAAAACTTCAGATGGAGCCAGTGGAAATGCTTATAATTCAAGTGTATATGCCAACAACTACTGCTGGTGACGACGAAGTAGATGAAATGTATGAACAGATTACGGAGATATTGGAGGAGGGAAAAGGAAGGATCACCACCATAGTAATGGGAGATTGGAACAGTGTAGTCGGAGAGGGACAGGAAGATAACATAGTGGGAAAATATGGACTAGGGAAGAGAAATGAAAGTGGAGAGAAATTTGTGGAATTCTGCCATAGAAATAGATTGATTTTAAATAATACATGGTTAAAGCATCACCAGCGGAGACTTTACACATGGAGAAGCCCAGGAGACCAGAGACGATACCAGATAGATTACATACTAGTCAATGAAAGATTTAGAAATAGCATTAAAAATGTGAAAACATTACCAGGGGCAGATATTGATTCTGACCACAACCTTTTGGTGGCAAAAATACAATGTAGACTGAAGAGCGTTAAGAGAAACATAAGAGTTAACCAGAAATGGAACTTAGAGGAACTCCTTAAAAACAAGGAGGCTATCATGACTGAGCTGGAGGAAAGGTTGGGAGAGAGAGCTGAAGAAAATAGGAAGAATGTAGATGAGGAGTGGAGATACATCCATAGCAACATTAAAGATGTAATGGAAAAGAAGGTAGGAAAGATAACGGGTGAAAGAAAAAAAAACCCTGGATCACAGCAGCCATGCTGCAAAAAATGGAAGAGCGGAGAAAGTGGAAGAACATAAACACTGAAGAAGGCCAAAGAAAGTACAAGGAGTTAAATAATGCTTTAAGAAGGGAAACAGATAAAGCAAGAGAACAGTGGATAAATGAGAAATGCGAGGAGATTGTCGAATGTGAAAGAATTTGTAGAACAGACCTCATGTATAGCAAAGCAAGGGAACTATTCAAGAAAAAGGCAAGAAAGATAGAACGTAAAGGAATCATTAACAAAAGTCTCGGAGCCAGACAATGTAAAGAATGTCTGGAAAGAATACATTGAGTTGCTGTATGACAAAGAAGGAAAACCAAGATATATTGAATTAAATTAAAAAGAGGAAGTGGAAAAAGACCAGCTAGGACCAAGTACTCTCGAGTCTGAAGTTAAAAGAGCAATTGATGACATGAAAAGAAGGAAGGCTGTTGGGAGTGATGATATACCAGTGGACGTTCTTAAGGTTTTGGGGTTGAAAGCAGTTAAGCAACTCACAAAATTCTTTAACCTAGTATATGATACTGGCATAAGGCCTGAAGATTTTTTAGATGTTGTGATGGTACCACTGGAGAAAAAGAACAATGCAAAATGTTGTAAGGATTACCGCACTATTAGTTTAATTTCTCATACAGCTAAAGTTCTAACCAGAATAATAACCAAAAGAATTGAAGGTAAAATAGAAAAGGAGCTGCAAGATAATCAGTTTGGTTTCAGAAGAGGAAGAGGGACTAGAGATGCTATAGGATGTATGAGGATGATGATAGAAAGAACGCTAGAAGTCAATAAAGGTATGTATTTTTGTTTTGTAGATTGAGAGAAAGCTTTTGACCGAGTGAAATGGGATAAAATGCTGGGTATTTTAAACAAAATAGGAATAGATTGGAAAGATAAAAGACTGCTTAAAAACCTTTACTTAGATCAAAAGGGTTGAAGGAGAAGAAACAGAAAGTACTTCAATAGGGAGGGGAGTGAGGCAGGGATGTCCTATTTCACCAGCGATATTTAATATTTATGCAGAAACAATAACAGAAGAAGCGTTTATGGAAGAGAAAATATTTAAGATAGGAGGGAAAGTATTACTACCATTAAATACGCAGATGATCAGGGATTAATAGCAGAAGATGAGAAAAACTTCAGAGAATGACAGACAGGCTAGTGGAGGTTGGCCAACAATATGGGATGAAGACCAATGCCGGAAAAAACGAAAGTTTCAAAGGAACATAAAGAATTAAATATAATGGTAAATGGCCAAAAATTGGAACAAGTAAGCAGTTTCAAATATCTTGGCAGTATTTTAGCGCAGGATGGAAGTAGTACACAGGACATCAGAAGTAGGATTGCAATAGCAAAAGCAGCAAGAAGAAAAAGCTTCTCACAAGCAAGAAAATAAATTTAGAAACAAGGAAGAAATTAGAAAAATGCTACATATGGAGCATAGCTCTTTATGGCGCAGATACGTGGACAGTTAGGAGAAAGGAGGAAAGATATTTAGAAAGTTTTGAGATGTGGGTATGGAGGAGGATGATGAAAGTGAAATGGACAGAGAGGAAGAGAAACGAAGAAGCATTAGAAATGGTGGTAGAAGAAAGGATGCTAATAAAAACAATCAGGAAAAGAAAAGCAAATTGGATAGGGCACATATTGAGAAGACAGTGTTTACAAAGGACGATCTTAGAAGGCAAAATTAGCGGAAGAAGAGGAAGAGGGAGAAAATGAATAGAAATATAAGAGAATATAAAGCAGGAATATGGTACTTATATAGGTATATAAGAGGCTTCTAGGGAGTGAGAGAGATGGAGGCAGCGATTCAGCTTCGGACAGTAGCATGATGATGATGACACGGACAGCGGGTGTAGAAAAAGGATCGAGCACTGGCCTGAAGGACGCGATTCTTGGGTCGATTAACACTGCGGTTATCCTTGCCTACCCGGGATTTCCATTGTCCTTCCCCCACCCTCTATTCTTTTCTGAGACACCTTTCCCCCTCCCCTCTATCCATCACTTACCCCTTAATGATAGTATCATCAGTGTCTCTTCTAACAATTGATGACCTCTAAGTGGTAGGATTATTCCTACCCAACCAAACGCTCTAGCCAATCACTCAACTTTATCCTTTCCCATTTAGTTTTGCATATACTTATATATATATATATTCCTAAAAATCAAAATAAACCATAGTGTCTCCTCTGAGTAAGCCGCTGCATTTAAGTGAGTTTTAATTCATTCCGTATTTTATCAAAACTTTGACGCACAAAACCCAAAATAATGGAGCCCTATTTCATAAAAAGTAGGAGGGGAGGCACTGTATTAGTTAACGGTGGTTATACATACCACTAACATTCCGAAAGGAATGGGAAAAAGTACTGGATCTGTACCAAGAAGCCCGAATGTCGCGGAACCGCAACAACTCGAGATCATCCCTCGGAAGTTTTGAGTTCCAGAGAGCATACGCACGCTCCAAATCCGGAGGAAATAAGAGCCATTGAAATTGTAAATGTCAAGAAAAGAGAAGCGGAGGATCGCCCCGAAATGCTGCCGGCCTTAATTATACGGAATGCGCTCCATTCTGTTCCTAGTGTAATGTTGCCGCGTCTTCCAGAAAGATCAACTATCAAGCGCAGCCTGAATAGGAGGAGGCAGGCACTACTTCCAGTAAACCCTAAAAGTATTACGGAACTTAAAGAAATTCCCCAAGATCTGCAAATTCTTCCCTCTGGCGAGCGGTTCCTGTTATTTGATAGTTATAACGCAAGTGAAGATCAGGGTAGACTTTTGGTATTTTCCACTAAAACTAATTTAACAAAACTAGGGTAGTCAAAGACTTGATTTATGGATGGAACATTTAAGATAGCTCCAAAAATTTTCCCTCAGGTTTTTACTATACATGGCCTTTACCGAGGCTCTGCTTTTCCAGTAGTATATGCATTACTCAGTGACAAAACTGAGCCCTCGTATAGTGCCGTGATAAACACGGTAAAGCGAAAGAGTCAAGAACTACATGTGAATTTAGTGGAGCCGGAGGCAATTGTCAGTGACTTTGAACTGGGAATAATAAATTCCTACAGCAGATTATTACCATTGTCCAAAACTCGTTTGTGCTTTTTCCATTTGGGCAGAATGTCTACAGAGCTCTGCAGGAAAGGGGCTTACAAGCACGTTATTGTGATAAAGAAATTAGGGATTTGAAATTAGCTGTGCACCAGTTAATAAGTTTAGCGTTTGTTCCAACGAGTGATGTAGCTCAGTGCTTTGAAATACTATTGGATGAAATTCCGGAAGAATTACTTGATTTAACCGACTTCTTTGGCAGGACTTAGTCGAAGGAAGGAGAGCAAGAGGAAGAAGGTCGGCTGTTCCTCCTAGATATCCTCCCGAACTTTGGAATCAATTCCATGCAGCAAAGGTAGGGGAGCCAAGAACAAACAACTTGACCGAAGCATGGCATAACAGATTTCAATGTTTCATCTGCAAGTGCCATCCGTCCTTTTTCCATTTGTTGAGCGAGATAATGAAAGAGCAAATTGACAACGAAAAATTATGTTGGAATTAGATTCTGAAAAGCTTGTTAGGGAACCGTGTAAAATGAAGTATAGAAAAGTAACTGAGAAATTACAGTCAATTACGTTAGAGTACGAAGAGTATAAACGAAGTAATCGCATAACAGAATACCTTTGTATTTGTGGTCATAATTTTACTTTGTAAATGCATATTTTATTATTTTCTTTGAAATGTCCTATAACCATTAAATAAAACATAACAACAATTGGTTTTCTTTCATTTCTAATTCCGTCCTGTAAGGAGAGAATGGACGAAGTGACGTATGGGCGAATGTCTGTGCTTGTGAAACACTATGTCAAATGTATTTTTAATTGATCATTTCATTCCGTGATATTATACAGAAAGTTCATTCCTCTAAAAATAACAGTTTCTATAATGTACTTCACTTTATTAAGCAAATAATATCATATTAAAGATAAAAGGATGATGTTGTGTTAAAAACGCTATTTCCATTCTACACTTACTATTGTGCGTTTCACGTCCTCCGTGCACTACGAGTTGTTCTGGGAGAATCGCTATCCCATGTTGTTTTCCAAATTCTCGGCATTGCCGATTCGTGCAAAATCGTGATTTTCGTCGTTTTTTGCATAATTATCCACTTATACACCTAAAGAAGGATGGTGAATTAACAAAATGAGTAAGAAAATAAACAATACTTTTTTAAACCGAGAAATCGCCGTTTTTGCATGGTTAATCAATAGTTCCCGCGTTTTCATCGAAACTTCCGAGTTTCTTCCGCCGCATTCATATTCGAACAACCAAATCTCGCAGTCTATTCGCTAAAATCACACGAATATTTTTCTGTAGCTTTTGAAAGTGTTCTATAAGCCACACATATCATTAAAAGAAACATGTACAGCAATTCATTGTTGTTAAAAATTAAATAAAACAACGAGGTTCTCACATTCTGCATCAGTGCACGAAATTTTCACTCTCTTGCTAACTTACGTTCTATTAGAAATAGGTGGGTAATGTATGTGGATGAAATGGTGAGAAAAGATTAGTTATGTTTGAAAGTGGAATGAACTCGATATCTTCATTGGTTTTCGAGATATGGGATTTTACATTTGAGCGCGAGAAACTTCTGCCGCCTTGTTCGCGTGCCACGAAACGTACGCCAAAGAGACACTTAATTACTATTTTCACATCTTCTGTTTGGGGACTTATACTTTGCACGCGAGCTTCAATATATGCATACACTGGAAAACGAACATTTGCTCGGTGGAAAGTCATTATTTATTTTATTAACTTAACAATTGTGGTGGCGGGGTAACGTCCTCGCCTGCCAATCCGAAGGTCGCGGGTTCGAATCCCGCCTAGGTGGGTTTTTCTTCACCTAGGGCATGGATGTTTGTGATAGTCCTTGTTATTATGTTAATGAGCCGCTTGTAAAAGGCCGATTACGGCTGTTTAGGGGCCACATGGAAATAAATAAATAAAATAAATATCGCTATCTGATAAAGAGAGTAGTCTAAATTATTTCACCTGAGAATTAAACGTAATGTTTTTAACGTTTTAATGGAACTTACACTCACGACTATTTGTTTTTGGAAAAGAAAACGCTTTGTAATTGTAATTTCGACATCCAACAGAATTTTTGCGCACGCATATTATTTATGTGGAAGAATACGCTTTATATTTGTAATTTCGATGGTCAATTTACTACAACTTTAATAAAATGAATTTTTATAAGCACGTAATTTCAACAACCTTAGCTTTGGAACAATTTTTGAAACGAGAAAAAAGTCTGCTATGACCGGGAATTGAACCCGGGTCTTCCACTTGCCGGGCGGATATTCTACCCCTGAACTATCGTAGCAGAACATTTTCTCTCGTTTCTGAACACGGATGTTTTCCTTTGTGGGACGGAACTAGCCAAGCTAATATCAAACTGCCCCGACAGATGTCCTCAAAGAGAATCATCGAAAGAAACTCCTTCCTCTCAAATGGTGAGATTGCCAAACATGAAATTGATGGAATGATATGATCCGAAGATCCTATGCAGACAGGCATAAGCTGTGAAAGTTGGAACAATTTTTGAAACGAGAAAAAAGTCTGCTATGTAATTCTACCCCTGAACTATCGTAGCAGAACATTTTCTCTCGTTTCTGTAATTCTACCCCTGAACTATCGTAGCAGAACATTTTCTCTCGTTTCTGTAATTCTACCCCTGAACTATCGTAGCAGAACATTTTCTCTCGTTTCTGAATTCTACCCCTGAACAGAATATCCGCCCGGCAAGTGGAAGACCCGGGTTCAATTCCCGGTCATAGCAGACTTTTTTTCTCGTTTCCAAAATTGTTCCAACTTTCACAGCTTATGCCTGTCTGCATAGGATCTTCGGATCATATCATTCCATCAATTTAACCTTAGCTTTGGTAAAATAGTCCATTCAATAATAATATTTTTCTTCCTCTCCATTTCTGTGTATTGTTTAATTTGCTACCATAATAATTAAATAATAATTACCTTAATATTCTATTCTATTAGTAAAGGATTCCTTAGATTCAATTGAATTTTTAACATTTAAACTGAAGCATGAGCCAAAACAAAGGGTGCAATATTTATATCTCATCATCATCATCATGCTTCTGTCCGAAGACAGGTTTTAACTGAATCGCTGCCTCCATTTCTCTCTCTCCCTAGAAGCCTCTTTTATACCTCTATAAGTATTATATCCCTGCTTTATATTATCTAATATTCCTATTCTTTTTCTCCCTCTTCCTCTTCTTCCACTAATTTTTCCTTCTAAGATCGTCCTTTGTAAACACTGTCTTCTCAATATGTGCCCTATCCAATTTGCTTTTCTTTTCCTGATTGTTTTTATTAGCATCCTTTCTTCTCCCACCATTTCTAATGCTTCTTCGTTTCTCTTCCTCTCTGTCCATTTCACTTTCATCATTCTTCTCCATACCCGCATCTCAAAACTTTCTAAATATTTTTCCTCCTTTCTCCTTACCGTCCACGTCTCTGCACCATAAAGAGCTATGCTCCATATGTAGCATTTTGCTAATTTCTTCCTGATTCTAAATTTATTTTCTTGCTTGTGAGAAGCTCCTTCTTCTCATTAAATGCTGCTTTTGCCATTGCAATCCTACTTCTGATGTCCTGTGTACTACTTCCATCCTGTGCTAAAATACTGCCGAGATATTTGAAACTACTTACTTGTTCCAATTTTTGGCCATTTACCATTATATTTAATTCTTTATGTTCCTTTGAAACCACCATGACTTTCGTTTTTTCAGCATTGATCTTCATTCCATATTGTTGGCCAACCTCAACTAGTCTGTCTGTCATCCTCTGAAGCTCTTTCTCACCTTCTGCTATTAAGCCCTGATCATCTGCGTATTTAATGGTGGTAATACTTTCACCTCCTATCTTAAATCCTTTCTCTTTCATCAACGCTTCTTCTGTTATTGTTTCTGCATAAATATTAAATATCGCTGGTGAAATAGGACAACCCTGCCTCACTCCCCTCCCTATTGAAGTACTTTCTGTTTCTTCTCCTTCAACCCTGACTCTAATCTTTTGATCAAAGTAAAGGTTTTTAAGCAGTCTTTTATCTTTCCAATCTATTCCTATTTTGTTTAAAATACCCAGCATTTTATCCCATTTCACTCGGTCAAAAGCTTTCTCCCAATCTACAAAACAAAAATACATACCTTTATTGACTTCTAGCGCTCTTTCTATCATCATCCTCATACATCCTATAGCATCTCTAGTCCCCCTTCCTCTTCTAAAACCAAACTGATTATCTTGCAGCTCCTTTTCTATTTTACATTCAATTCTTTTGGTTATTATTCTGGTTAGAACTTTAGCTGTATGAGAAATTAAACTAATAGTGCGGTAATCCTTGCAACATTTTGCATTGTTCTTTTTCTCCAGTGGTACCATCACAGCATCTAAAAAATCTTCAGGCCATATGCCAGTATCATATACTTGGTTAAAAAATTTTGTGAGTTGATTAACTGCTTTAGACCCCAAAACCTTAAGAACGTCCACTGGTATATCATCAACAGCCTTCCTTCTTTTCATGTCATCAATTGCTCTTTTAACTTCAGACTCGAGAATACTTTGTCCTAGCTGATCTTCTTCCACATCCTCTTTTTCATTTAATTATTTAATTAATTTTAATTATATCTATCAACTAGGAATTTAACAACAATTAAGAGTATGAAGAGAAAAAAGGAAAAAAGATGGTGAGGGGGGAGGCAGGTGGGGGGGAGAAAGAAGTGTGGCCAAATATAGGCAATATTGATATCTATCAATTAGGAATTTAACATCAATTAAGAGTATGAAGAGAAAAAAAAAGGAAAAAAGATTGTGAGGGGGTCAGAGGGTGGAGGCAGGTGGGGGGGGGGGGGTTGGGAGAAAGAAAGTATGACCAAATATAGGCAATATTGATATCTATCAACTAGGAATTTAACAACAATTTAGAGTATGAATAGAAAAAAGGAAAAAAGATGGTTAGGGGGTCAGAGGGGGGAGGCAGGTGGGTGGGGGAGAAAGAAAATATGACCAAATATAGGCAATATTGATATGTATCAACTAGGAATTTAACAACAATTAAGAAAAATTAAATTAAAACTCCAGTAGTTGGATTTATTTCCCTTATATTCTTCTGTCGGCGTATAGTCCGCTCACATTTTTAATATAGCCTTTGTTAACAACATGATCCATACAAGGCGATAAATTTCCTATGGCGATGG
Source organism: Tanypteryx hageni (assembly GCA_028673005.1). NCBI lineage: Eukaryota > Metazoa > Arthropoda > Insecta > Odonata > Petaluridae > Tanypteryx > Tanypteryx hageni. Next base: position 7,928,972 of record CM054116.1, on the reverse strand, counting down.
ATTATCCGCGGCGTTGAATTGCTGGCGATGAATTGATGGCGGTGAATTGATGGCGATGAATTGATGGCGGTGAACTTTCCGGATACCGTTTTGTTCAGTCCATTTTCATCGAAGAAGTAGCTGATTCCAAGGAAGTCGTAATTCACTTTGAACTGTAAACATTTTCGCATGTTTTTTAATTGTTGTCAACGAAAACGATCTTCGTGGCAACTGAAGTAAGCAATATCTGCTATAAATGACTAATTAATTTAATTTTCTTTCTTTCGCACGAAACATTTGGCGAATGAAGGGAAATGGATTATCTACGAAGAAGAAATGAATGCAAATACGTCTATTTTCTTTAGGTATACACAGAGTTCGTAAGTGAAAAGATTGGGTAATTTACGACGAAGAAATGAACGCGAATGCAACGATTATACGTATAACTACTATTCGATTGAGGTATGTTTTTAATGACTGTCGATTGTTTTATTAATTAAAACTGTTTATAAAATGAATCGGTGAACAAAACATTCGATGTGCGTGATGATGGGTCGTGTTTTATGGCGGATGCAGAATATAGGCGCCGAAAACTCCTTTTTTATGCGGGAATTACTTTAGCGAGAAGCATTGCAGTATAGCTTTCAATCGTATTTTAAATTACTTAAAATCGTTGCACGAATTCGGAGCTTTAACCAAACAACGCACAGAAGAATGTACATTTATTTTTCCACCGCTGACTTACGAATAAGCGTCCATTCGGTCGTCCGATTCCTTCGGAACACGGAAATTGCTTTTTTTCAGTAACACCTTTCGTCGTCTAGGGCAGTGCTTCCCAAACTGTGTGCCGCGGCGTACTGGTGTGCCGCGGAACGGTTTCAAGTGTGCCGCGAAATGTTTGCTAAGATTAAATTTGGCAATTTGAAATCTCGAGAGAGAGAGAGAGAGTGCCGTGCAGTGTTCTTGGGGGGGGGGGGGGCAGGGCGACCACATTAGTCTTCGAGAGACCTTTGCCCTCGGATATTTTTCAAGCCATCGACATATCCCGAACAAGAAACTTTTCCGGGTGGAGGAAATGGCGAAAGTGCAAGGCGAGATCTCCCCGCCCCTTAGATACTTTCCGATTTCACATTCCTGCGCATCCCTCGCACTTGCCTCGCGCTGCGCGACCCCGTGGTTCTGAAGGGAATGGCGTGTGCAAGGCAAATGGCCTGCCTGGTCGTTTTGGCTCTCCGTTCACTGCGCGCATGGCGCCCTTTTCAAAACTCTTTAATATAAATCGACTCAGAATTTATTTCTAAATGTATGTCTATTGTAAAATAATATCTGCGGTCTTCCTCCACGACCAGGAACGATAGCCCCCTCCCGGACGGGTTGAGTAAGAGCCCGTATAAAACTTGCCAAAATAGGGATTCGGGAGAATTTCTTTCTCATTCTTGTTTTCTCCAATGATGAGCCCCTTGTCAAAAATCTCATTCCCAATCCATAGCTCTCCCTCATTTTCTCCGTCTCCCTCTTTATCTCTTTCCTCCCATCCTTTTCTAATTCTATACCTCCCTTACTCTATATGTACCAAGTATATAGTCGTTTACATAAGCAAAAGAATCCAAACTAAATCTCAGTCCCAGTAGAATTACGTAATTTCGCGAAAAATCCTACGATGATTTAAAGTAATCCATGCACTCGTATATATTGCACGTATGCGGGTTGTGACAACAATTTATTCTCGAAGTTTAACAAAGACGTGGTCGGCAAGGCAATACCCCGTTTAAAAGCCGATATTTTCCCAAAATGTGTGATTTAAATGTTTAATATGAGAGATTTTGAACGGTAGGCGCTAAAAGATGCATAGAATTAGAAACTACATTAATTTTCCTAAAACAAAGCTTAAATTTGAAGATCGTATGTCAATTCTTTCTAACTTTAATTTCCAAAAGAATAAAAGCCTGCACCTTAAAAAGTCTCTTTTTAACCTTCCACCTAATCAGGAAGTTTGTTAAAAACGCGTCATAAAGTTGGTTTTTCGTGTTGTTATTTACTGATATTGTTGTTAACAAATTGTTTGCTTGTTACACTGTTATACATTGTAATTGTAGAACACGGAAAACGTTGCTGTGAGATTAGTTAATTAATGGAAGCGAAAGTAAATGATAATATACTGTTCTAAAAATGTATTCTGTAAGATTGTTGGTAAAGTGTAGTAAGTAAAACTAGAAATCGTTTTCTTTTCCGTTACGAGATTTATACATATGTTTAAAGAATAGTGGAACTCCCCGATAGGCATACCTACTCACTACACGAATGATTTTCTTTATTTTTATTGATTTTTTGCCATTTTTCTCATTGCCCTCTTTCCCCCCTCCCCCTTCCATACTAGGGCTCTCCGAACTGTGGCCCGCGATCCCATTTATTGTGGCCCTTGAGCCTGTAATAAGTCTTTGACATTTTTTAGTTGATATAAAAATCAAGCCGTGTTAGAAAAAGTTATGCGTAACGTAACGAAATGGTTTTTAAATAACGTAACGAAAAATGTTAGCGAAATTTTCAAAATAACTGTTAACGAAAAAGGCAACGAAAACGAAGAAAATCGTCACATATATTATATTACCGTAATCGTAGTCGTAGGCGAACTTTTTGGTAGGTTGGTTATAGCCTATTGGGAAGTTAATATCTCCGCCGCTGTTTTGGCTATTTTCGTCATCTATAATTTGTAACGATGCGGAAATCTCCTCTTCTTTAACGGTACTAAATTCAACCGGAAATGTTAAATACTTTTTTTTTAAAGGGGGGTTTTCCGACACCCCTGTACTCCATAGGAAAAGCATTGGAATCAGTTTCGGGCATTAAAATCTCATTTTAAAATTAGTTAGAATCGAGATACGAAGTCGAGACCTAAGCGGTTGTATTGAAAAAAGAAAAGTTCATTTTGGTTACCGTGAAAATTCAATTACGTTCCGAATTTCCCGGAAAAATCCGTTTTTAATACGAAAAAACGCGACCACCTCATTGGCCTCATGGCCGCCTCCTTTGAGCTAGTGATAATATTGGCTATATACTCTCGAGCCTCTTGACGATATTACGTCATTTTGTTTGTTTACATGGATTTCGAACATTTTTGAAGAAACCCTTGAATATTGTAGCATCGTTTAAAAAATTAATTAAATCTATTTGTTTAAGCCAAGCGAAAAACATTTTAAACAGTATAAGATTAAAATAGAGCTCTTGGGCGATATTACGTAATTTTGTTTACATTTATGTTGGGAATAATCATTCCCAACTTTACAGCTTATGCCTGTCTGCATAGGATAATCGGATCGCTTTATTCCATCAATTTCTTGCTTGGCAATCTCACCATTTGAGAGAGAGGAGTTTTCTTCGATGTATCTCTTCTAGGACATCCGTTGTGGCAGTTTGATACTAGCTTGGCTAGTTCCGTCCCAACCAAGAAAACATCCGCGTTCAGAACCGAATAAATTGCTCTGCTACGATAGTTTAGCGGTAGAATATCCGCTTGGCAAGTGGAAGACCCGGGTTCGATTCCCGGTCATAGCAGACTTTTTTCTCGTTTCAAAATTATTCTCAAGTTTACAGCTTATGCCTGTCTGCATAGGATCTTCGGATCGCTTTATTCCATTAATTTCTTACATTTATGTTGATATATATATATATATATGTGTGTCTTTATGTTGGGCCTGGTTGAGCCTGTTTATTTTATAATATTTACGAAGAAAGAAGTTTAAAAGAACTTAGCAAGGTCAGTTATTTTTATTTATGGAAAATTATATTAAATTAAATAAAAATTAAATTATACGTATCCTTAATCCTAATGCAGGTTAATAATAAATAGAATCTTCTGTTCTATTTACGAAGAAAAGTTTATATCTTTTGTCAAATAAATGTGTCTGATCAAATTAATTATTTTTAAAAATCAAAATCCACTTAATGTGACAGCGAAGCGTCACAGGCTCTCTAGTTTCGTTATGTTTATGCTTCTACCGCGTGACCCTTTGCCTCCCAGTCCCTAGTTTCTTCTCTCCCTCCTCCTCAGCGGTCTTATCTGCCCCCACTTGAAGTCATACCGGGTTAAAAAGCACCGAGGACCGGGTGATTGGGGTCTTTCTGGTCCCAAAGCGTGGAGAAGAGATCCACTCAAGTTGTGGTCCACTTGTATCTGATTTCGATCCATATTCAGTTGAAGAAAAAATAAAAGTTAGATCGGACATGTCGAGAAATGTAAAGGAAAAATCGTAATTTACTCAATTCACTAAACCACCTTTTAATACGAAAACAGCCTACATTTGTATGTGGTGCGCCAATGTTTTCAAAGAGTTTTCACGTTGAGACTGGCTCGCGAGCATAAAATTGATTGACCAAGTGGCCCACTTGTAAAAAAGTTTGAAGACCCCTGCTATTAAGTATTCTAACCGGACGAAATTCTCCTCAGTTCCATGGTCGCTTTTATTCCACTACTACTACTTGGTAAATTCTAACTACTAATTAACTGCAACGGGCCTGCTTGTTCTATATTGAGTGGCAGGGGTGTTGCACCGATGTATCCCTAGTAAATCCTCAAGTACGATCTGTGATCGTCGTTTCAAAAACGAGCCATCGATCTATCTTAAAATCAGTTACAAAATCGCTCTCGTGTCTTCTGATAAATGATTCCACGCCCTTTTTTCATCGAAGCCATTCTGCTTATACGTACCTCTCTCCTTATTCCACCTTTAAGCCGACTCCCCTAGACCGATAACAGTTCTTTGAAGACTGAGGCTTGTTTTGAGCCAAATTTGATTCGAGAATCTTGCTCGGCGTTTCCAAATCGGCATGTCGTTGTTGTTTGGTATGGATGCCGCGGAAAAACTTGTTAAATATAACAAGCATTTGTAAATGTTGGTACGCCATTAGGATAGTGATGTTTACCCTAGGGAATTGATGGTTCATGATGATGATGATGACGAATCAATGGTTTAAATCTTAAATAAAATATTAAGTCAGGCACGCCGGACTGAAATAGATTTAAGCTCTAGATTAGTTTTATCGGTGCGCTATCTCCCTAACGATATTTACCCTTAGTCCATGGTGAATTTGTTTGGTTCACCGCCTGTGCCATCTTGAAATTCATCTGGAATATCTCCGCCCGTTTCTTCGGATATGCCATCATCAAACCCCGCTTTGCGATTATTTGTCCTTTTGGTGTTCAGCCGGCGGCCTCAAGAAACCGTTCTCCTTTAAGCCCCGTTCACACGAGGCAACCAGCGTAGAACGACAGAGGAATGGAAAGCAAATCGACCGTGTAAACCGCCTTTCGCCTTGGTAGTTCTACGAGCGTTTCGATTCTACAGATGTAGAGAGTGCCTCTATTTTTTTTCGGAACCCACGAGGAGATGCCGAAGATGCCTAAACTGGCCCCGAAGATGGGCGCGTTTTTAACCCTACGGGATGCACGTGATGAAAAATAACAGCGATGTTACCTTATGCTTGATAGGTTTATATTCTTATAATGAATTATTTATTTCATCACACTTTCTGAAAATATTGATCGAAGAAATTGATACACGGTCTTATTACTAACACAACTTATCAATTATAGTAATATTAATACCTTTATCACGTACAAAACTAAAATGTCATGATAACAAACCTATCATATGTCACTTCTGCTAGCACAATTATTGCAAATGTGTTATAAAAATACCTGTTTAGCATTGCTCATAACGATATTTGATTTTCCGATTTTTTATCTTCGTTTATTAGTAGCAGGAGCTTTTTCTTTCTCCTCCGTTGAATTCCGGCGTATTTCCTGGAATTTTCTCGTGTTTTCACTATAATTATTGATTTGGAGCTCGACATTTCAGATGGTCTTTGATTAATTCCAGGTTCAATTGTTTGATAAATGTCTTTCTGTTTACTGCCAGTGAGTTTTTGGAATTTGTGTTATGTATTATAGGTGTGTTTATTCCTGCTATGTGTAACATCATTATAAATAGCTGCTTCTTACATATATACGATGTAGGATATAGGATATATATATATATATATGTGTATATATATATATATATATATATATATATATATATATATATATATATATCATGCAGGGGCGGCCCGAGTAATTTTGGCGCCCCGGGCGAGATAGCACTCCAGCGCCCCCTCCGTAGAAAGTTTGTTGAGATATTTACGAAGTACATGTTAATTTATTCGTCGCTCTGTAAAATTACTGACAAAGAAAAAATAAAAGGAATGCCATTAGACTTTCAGTCTATTCTGCGTTATAAATTGATATCATATATTTTTTCAGTGACAAGTAACGCAGAAATAGTTGGTCGGGTTAGCCCCCCCCCACCAAGACTTTGGCGCCCCGCTCGCCCGTAGCTCGGATCGGACCTGGTATCATGTAAAAACCTAAGGTACTTCTAGAGGTGCTACCGAGCTGAAATTTGACATGAAGAAAGATCTTTGGGTACAACCTCTAGAAAAAATCCGAAATTCCAGAATAAGTTATACTTAAGGGGTATTTTTAACCTCAGTGTCCAATTTTAAACACCCATAAGAAAAGCATTGAAAACAGCGCAGGGCTTTATAAAATTCCTGTTTAGGCTGTTTTCCAAAGGAAACATAGCCTTGTGAAATGGTCTCGTCTGTTTGTGTGTGTATATATGTGTGTCCCCTACTAACAACTTTGGCACCAATGGACCGATTTTCAGGATACTTGGTATGAGGCTCGTGCTGCCAGGGTCCACCTCCTGGCTATGTTTTATTTTGCGATGATTAAAGTCCCGGGTTCGATTCCAGGAACGATTTTTCCCTATTTGTTTTACATAGGAAGTCTCAAATCCGTCGTGCAGAGATGTTTTCTTTGATACATTAAAACATCTTAAAATTGTGATATCGGATTTAGGTTTGTACTATTCTAAGGGGAAATGAATTTATATTCTAATTCTTATCACCGAATTTTCATAATTGATCGTATTTTCTTGAATTTCTACTAAAACATAGAGTTTTTGCGTTTTAAATCGCATTTGATCAGATTGTTGCCATGGAGACGATTATTACCGAAGTATGCTTGAGCATAGATGATCGAACAAATGGGTTATTTTCTTTTCCGCTCGACTAATATTCAGCAATGGACAGTTGATCTAGACATATTAGTGTATAAACAGTAACATTTGTTGAATTCGTATATTTAACAATACACATGCAAAATATGTCAGAAAGAGATATTGACATTGCTTTTAGTATTTTAAACCTGATGATTCTCTATTAATTTGTTTTCCAATTTTTCTCAATCATCGATAAACTATGAACTACAAGTGGTATTTATGGCATGAGAATTCCTTGGAATGACTAAAAGATATTGAAACATTTCCTGTCAATATGCATAAGTAATCAATTCGGGACGTCAACTTTGGGAAACCAGCCTGCATTAGACCTGGTCTGAACTTCTTGTTTAAATTATTTACAATTAAGATACGATTTCGAGGCATGCACCGTATTGTGGATGAAAAAATGAATTTTATTTTTCTTAAAAACAAAATTCAAATTCATGCTGAATTTGCGCAAAAATTTGACTTTAATCATAATATTATAAAAAGTTATTCGGTTTTCAACATTGAAAAATGTTAACTACCATAGCAACGACTCCAATGCCTTTCAGTGGGAATTCGTTTTCCATACTTCAAGAGCATTGATTTAATGCTTAGACTGCATTATAATCCATTTTATTTCAGCCAACGACGTATACATATGATGACGTAATAATTTTAAATTAATTTTTTTATCCGGATACGTACTCAAAGGTACGGCATAGTCCTAACACACAAAATACCCTAATTTTTACATAAATGTTAGTGCAACATATAGGCTATTGTCTTAATCATGATTCTAGTTATTGCTGAAAAAGGGCGATTTGAGTCATGAAACTTGAAATTCGAAAACTTGGACGCAAGCCAATTGCCAGAGAATTTAGAAATTCCGGATATATGCCTTAATTACACAGAAAATGAAAAATATTATCTTATTTAAATGGGTAGTTCAAATGTTGAGGCGTTAGTTTTTTTCCGAGTTTATATTTTGGTGTATGGTGATTTTTAAAGCGCTTGCAGTATGCAAGCACCGAAAGCTCTTGCCGTAAAAGAAGACCATGAACCATGTTATGAACTATGTACTTGCCGAATTTATATTGGTCGGTTTGTGGCTATGGTAAATACCAAAGACAAGTACCCCTACGGATAAATACCCATTGGGAAAACACATGGAAATCAGTGCAGGGAATAATAAAATAAATTTTTAAATCAGTTACAATTATGATACGAGCCCGGAGCATAAACAGGTCTACTGCTAAAAGAATAAAGCTTTTATTTTTGAAGAGAGGATTCGAACCCATACCGAATAAGCATAAAAATTTGCTTTTAATCATAAACAAGATGGGAAAATATACTCCACAAATGAAATGCACAGAGATTTCAAAGTTGTTCTTAATGGGAAATACTTATGAAAAGGTATCGAAAGATTGGGCGATTATCGAATTTTTATTCCCGAAACTATAAGTCGTAACTATCTGGTCTCGGTAACTATCTTGCAGTAAATGTTGTTCTCTATCCAATTAAATTTTTTATTGTATACCTCACAGATAATATAAGAGCATGGGAGAGAAATATATAGATTTTTAATTGTTGTTTGCTGAGAGAACCGTCTTCGCGATCGATGTAAACAAAATATGCGATATCATTAATAAAGTCAAGCTAAACCTTGTGGAATTTGCTCATTCTGAGATGTAATGAAACAACTTGGACACTTCCACACGATTTAATATATGTAAACAAAATATGCGATGTTTTGCGTGGGATTTTCTAGAATTTCTATCTCCGAAATTATAACTCGTATGTCTGTGGTCTCGCGGGCATCTTTATATTAAATGTTGTCCTCTATCCGAATAAATTTTTCAATCTATACCTCACAGGTCATATAAGAGCCCGGGGGAGAAAAACATGGGTTATAATTGTTATTTGTCGATAGAAGCGTCTTAGTGACCCATGTAAACAAAATATGTGATTTTATGCTTGAGATTTTCTCAAATTTTTATTTCCGAAACTATAATTCATAATTATGTTGTCCCATGACTTTTTTGTGATAAATGTTGTCCTCTATCCGAATAAATGTTTTAATCGATACCTTACTGATCATATAAGAGCATGGGAGAGAAAAATATGGTATTTAATTGTTGCTTGATGGATGCCATTTAACGTGATACGCGTGTAAGTGTATTTAAATGCTTGTATAAAGTGGAAGTTCTAATTGACGGATGTAGTTCAAAATCACAATTGGGTGAGAAATTTTAATAAGGATCTCTGCTACTTAATTCAATTAATATCCGTCTGGCGGTTTAGGAGCTAAAAGTTGCGACAGATGGACGGACGGACGAGACGTGCCCATAAGGCGTCCGTTCTGCTACTATCGCTTCGATGGTAGAGAGCGCCCAGAAAGGGATTTCGTTCAGTCACACGACAATGAGAAATGCAATCCAACATGACGATTGCCAATGTCGCCGCATATGAGAGTCCAATGCTTTGTTATATGGGGAATAGTTGAACGTTTTGTATAATTTGTGTGTATTTTCCCGTTCGTCGTTCGTTTCATTTTAAATAGCAGTATGTAAGATTTCGTGTATGTCAGACTGAGGGTAGAGTGAGAAGGAGAGATCGAGCGAGAATGGGAGTGAGAGAGCTATGAAAAGGGGAGGTATTAAGAGAAAGAGGGAAGGATAAAGAGAGAGAGGGAGGATGGGATGAAAACAGGGAGAAGAATTGATAGATAATCGCGTTTATTTGGGCGAGATTGATTTCATTTAATTTAACCCAGATTAGGAGGAATGGAGAGGGAGGAAGGGGAGGTGAGAGAGAGGGAGGGAGAGAGAGGGAGAGCAATATAAAAATAAAATTATTGGCAATGAAAATAAGTGTTATTATAAATAAATTAGTGTAATTGCCCCCGTCAAAAATGACGGGTATACATTAATATATAAAATATAAAATTAATGAAACCATCCAAAATAGATACACTTAAACGTCAAAAATAAATATAAAATTCATCCAATTCAATGTTTCAAAAAGTAAAAATTATTTCGAGTACATGAAATTTGTATGACAAAGAAATGTTAATGATGATTTATTTGGATTACGCCACACTTTTTGTACGACCAAAATATTTTTTCTTTCTGGATTAATGTAAATTTTATACTTATTTTTTTACAATTTATTGCACATAAAGGATTGTTTCGTGAGTTTTTATACAAATTCTTTTTTTAGGATCAGGTTCAATATTCTACTGAATTTCTCGGCGTGTTTTTTATTCTTTATTTTTTAAATCAAATTTTCCACTCAAATTTATTGCAATAGGTAAGCCAAAATTAATTAAATAAGGTGAAAAACCAACCAAACCCAATCCTATTAATGTTATGAATAAATAAACCGCATAACTATTTGTAGTTTCAGTCTTAGTATCAGTGGTAGTAGTAATAGTATCATTCCTTTTGAATGATGAGTTCTACTTTTCCCAACAGCTCTTCAAATTGAAGAGCAGTCGTTTGCAAATGGTTCCGATTCGACTCGGGCTCCTCAAAAGATAGCTCTATTAAAATAGACATTGTGAAGAGCCGTGCGCTTCCAAATCCATTGTCTGTTCAACGGACGCAGTCAATTCTTCTTCTTTTTTAAATTATCCTTAGCTCCTTGCCTATAGCACTTCAAATTAGATGCACGCCCTCAACAAGGGAGTCAGTTGACGCCATTTTGGTTCGAGCTGTCGAATCGACTCTGTTTAATCATATAAACAGCTTTCGCCTCCTACCTGTGTCGCACGCTTCAAGTCGTACTGCCCAGCTCTAGCCAGTGGGCGGCGAGGAAGATAGAGGAGCTCGAAGTTTAAATGATTACGGGACCGTTATTAAACTGATATTCTTGAAAATTATAGTTTAGGAGAAAACCGCATTACATTTTTACCTCGAGACTAATTTAGAATAGAGTTATATTCCGCGCGCAAGCTTGTCGTTATTCAGGTAATGTTACAGTTAACATTTTAATTGCCTGAAGACCCATTTATAAAATCTCCACAATACCTCCAAATAAGGAAGTAAAAAATAATCCCAAACGCAAGTGCTGCAGTTTAGACTCTGTAGCATTATGTATAATTGAGAAGTTCTTAAAAATTAAAATTCTTTCTTAAATTAGATAATTGCTGTCCAGTTTTAATTGCGCAATTTTATGCACCCGCACAGAAAAATATATTTTCAAAAAACTTAAAGCAGTAATGGATTAATGCAGAAAGATTTAGCCCTGGCTTATTTCGTGCTCGATATTAACTGTCCTAGTATAAATAAAGGTTCATCTTAATGAAGAGTTTTTTTTTTAAGATTTCGCAAGATAAGTTCAAGTATTGTTATATCTATCGCTCCGCGAAAGAATTGGAAAGGATAGGCGCGATACTGCGCCGATGCGGTGTGCCGCAGCAGCGCTGACGGTGTCTTCTTGGTGCTTGGCTTGGCTGATCGATAAATTGAGTCACGATAAGAGACCGCCACCCGATGCGGAAGAGAATTACATCGAGATAACGATGTCAAAGGGGTGGGAAAGTTCAATTGGGGAAAGGGGTGGGGGAGAAGATGTGAGGAGGGGGAGAGAAGTGGAGGGGGGAGGGGTGGGGGGGGAGAAGTGGAGGGGGGAGGGGTTGGGGAGGGAATAGACGATAAAGGAGGTACGATGTAGTGTCCATTGGCTGACATGCCAATGGTCTCTGCTCTTTACTGTGTCCGAGTTTTGCTTTCTCAACGCGGATTTTATAGCTATTTTCGTCAATTGTCCTTATTCTATTTGCGCGAATATGATAGTAGGACTCTTTGTCCAAACTGCGACTCTGATAATCCGTAACTATAGTCATTTGATCATTTGATGATTTTCTTATGATCGTTGATTATGTGTTCTCGGAATCTGTTTGAATACAGGTTTTGTCGTTATTGTTTATCTATATTGATCTTAGAGACATACTTTTTATGTATCCTAGCACGTAAACGATTTTCAATGATAATTTTCAAAATTTCCTCTTTGGTAGCTGAGCAGTTCGTGCTTTATTAAAAGTTTTGTTATATCTACGCATCATTCATTTCTGACTTGCTATTTTATAACGTGTTGTAATTAATCCCAACTTATTTGAGCAAATGTCTAGCATTTTTCATGTAATTGTTAGTCGAATGTGATTTAAAGAAATACTGTCTGTTGTCTACTCTTGGTTTTTGGACTGCCACACGTGCAGGGTTGCCAACGTTTTAATGGGAAAATACGGGACAACCTATTTTCGGAGGCTGTGTAAGAATTTTTTTAATTTCATATTTTATAAACGTGTAAAAATATCAGAAATACGTATATATTTTTAAATAATAAAATTAAAAACACATTTACCTTTTTTACTTGTACTTCTTTTCTGATTTTTCTGCAGTTGTAAGTTCTGCATCATTTTTAACAAACTGACAAGAATCACAACATGACATCTCAGAATTAATAAGAGGGGAAATGATGAACGCTTTCTTAGTAAAAATATACAACCTGGGCACATCTAACCCCTATTCAATGAATTCATGAAATAATTTCCTTTTTTCAGTATCTGTGGCCGTATTTAAAGGCACGTCAGTAGTAGAGCATGGTAAAATAATCAGTTTTTTATGATTAATTTTTAAAAGTAATCGATGATTAACTGATTTGAATGATTAAAAATGGAATTAACCCCAAAAAGGGTTAGATAGTTTTATTTTCACTCAAAGAAAGATTAGTAAATTACTTGTAAATATATTTAAAATGATGTAATGGTCATTTATATAAATCCTTGTATTGAAACTTAATCTAGCATGAGATAAGAATGAAGAGAGCACAGCCCACCAATGATCTCATCATTCAAACACGTGCGCAGTTTTGTAATAAACATTACAGCTGCAATAAAATTCCCTTCTGCCTCTACACTTGTTGGAGGAATCGTCATCAAAGCATTTAATATCTTTTCCAATGAATTCGGACGTTTATTGGTGCTATCCAGTACAGCAATATTTCACCCTTTAAACATCACATCACTTCTAAGGGTGATGAATCTCTACTCAGTGTTTTCGTTTTTATAACCTTCTTTCTCTCTGACACGAAAGCATTCAGTTCCTCTATCTTGCTCAGTTTATAAGGCGGTTCTGTGTTACCAAGCATTTGCTTGTCAATGTCTACCAAAACCTCATTTTCATTATCCTGGCTTTGAGTGGGGCGAATGTCTTTGTCTGTTTGAACAAGTTTTGAATTTGATGAACGTGGGAGTTATCTGTTTGTCGTGAGATGTACACACTTGGAAATACAATAACATGCCAGAAAGATTGGTATTTGTTCTTTTGTTGATCCTTCGATGTTTGGTCAGGTACATACATCTTTTGTCCTATCAAGCTCTCTCGTTCATTTAATTTTCTCAGCGAATATTCAAATACTTTCTTTCTTTCACTTGTATTAAATTACATTTCCTTCTTCCCAACACCGGGGAACTTACTTCTAAGAAGGCTTCACTAATTTCAGAAATAAATTTTATCTCTTCTGCATACGAAAATCTACAGAAGAGAGCTCAATCAGAGCATTTACAACACAGCTATTCAACTCAAGGAACCTCTATAGCATCGTTAGCATAGAATTCCATCTGGTACGAGTGTCCATGACTAAAGATAGTTCCATTCCCATATATGTCTTGCATATTTCCTGAAAAACGTCATTTATGACTGGAGATTTGCGTAAAAAATGGCCAAACTTTTGGAATCTTCTCAATTATGACTTGGAAGACATCTGTAAACTTAATTTTCTCATTTGTAAGGGTCGCCTTGGCAACACCCGGAAAGAGTACGAAAAGCGATAAAATTTCGAAAAGAAATGCGTATTTCTGATAAATTCTTGTGTAACATACAAATATCGCAAGAATAAGATATATTATAATTTTAACCGTTGAATAAAGCAGAAGCGGAGAAATTTGTCCATATTTACGTATTTTGATGAATGAAGGAAAAAACTCTTGCACCTAGAAAACTTGAAAATCCTGCGCAAACATATGGGAAAATATAATCGTCCCCTGGAGTCGAACCCGGGACTTTTTCCGGGATGTTTGATTTTTCTACGCGCCACTTCATGGTATGCTATTCAATGCTATAGCATATATATAAATGCGAGGGGGCGGAAGGTTCGCAAAATTCCCCTGCACTGGCCCTGGCAGTGACAGAAAATGAGTGGAGTGGAGGCATCTACTCAATAGGTTTGTGTTAATAGATTGCTTATAACATAAGGTGATTTAGGTACCTGCTTTAGTGAGATGTACTATTTAGATACAAACTAGTAGTCCTCATTTATTTAATACCTCATTGTATTTTTGTTAGACTGTGTCAATCCACCATCCATTAATATTTTAAAGTAAAAATTTATTACGTAATGTTAGTCTACAAAAATGATACTTTAAATTAGTATTTAATTCCATTAAACATATAACCACATGAAAAACGAGAAAATATAAATTTTAAGTTGTTTCCTTAGATAATAAAAAATGTCCATCCATCAGTTTGGTGTTATTATTCTCTGCATATTTTGATAACATAGGCCATGGATTCAAAGTACCTATGTATTTTCATTGTCGTGTTTCTAGCATCAAAATGCCATGTAGAATCCTGTTGTTATATTCTTTTAATTTTTTAAATACACCAAAATCAATACGTACATTCATCATTGTCAGTATTTATACTGGAAATATTATACGATCAACTGAAAATTTTATATTCGGAATTTTTATTATATTATCAAGAGAAGGTCAGTTTTTGGCTGTAAGAAGTCCAATGGAAGTAGGAGATTATTTTTGTAATTTATCAGCTTTCAAATTTTTGTTCGGATGAAATAGCATGTTTATGATTGTCATATCAGTAAATGTTGTACATTCTACATTTGCTTGAAAATTGTTTTTTCCTGAAGCGCATTATTAAGGAGATGGTGAGTTATGAAAAACAGAGTCATCATTCCGCGGACGCAAGCGAGACGGGAAGCTGGAATTTGGCATGCATTTAATTGGATGTACCCAATCGACGTTGTAACCCTAAAATTATATTTATTTCTATTTATTTTGATGCTTGATGTTTTAACTAGGCCGTTCATGTGGTTGGAGGGTTTACTCATGTCATCTCAGTTTGTGCCGAATATCACTTACTAAGGACTCTTAAAAAAAGTGTTCTGTTGTCATTAATGTTGCAGAGGATATAATTTTCTTCAGTCAGAAATATATTATTTTTTAAACAACTGATCGGCAATTTGATTCGGTTAGTATTTCTATGAATTCCGATGTAGGTTACCAACAAAAACAAAAAATATATATTTATATATATGAAACATAATTAACTCAATTTCATTCATCTGTACTAATATTTTTCGTTATAACCTTAAACGTAACGAAAAACGAAATTAAAATTTGAGTGTAACGAAAAACGTAACAAAAAATCATATTATATCATTTTTTTTGGCCGTAACGAAACGTTTTTTTTTTTCGTTTGCCATCACTGCTCGTAAGTTCTAATCGCAAAATGAAATCTTCTTCAATGTCGGTTGAGAGAGATAAACTTGAGTTTATCGGCCTTCGCCTGGTGGTATTCTATCTTAAAGAACACGACGAGGACGACTGCCCTGCTGTCGCAGTCGTGAGATTCGTTTCTCCCTCGCTTAACCTATCCACCGTGAGACGTCTCTCGTCCGTTTGCGACCGTCGAGAGACAGCGGTCAGAGGGACTTCGACGCCCCGGGCGAGAAGCAGCTCCGGCGCCCCCTTCGTAAATTTGTTAAGATATTTTTAATGAACTTTTTAATTTATTCATTGCTCAGTAAAATAATTGACGGTGAAAAATAAAATTAATTTCGTCTCGATTCCCGCCTTTTTCGCGATATAAATTGGTATCCAACATTTATTTACTTGCAATTAATGTATAGTTGATAGATCATGGGTGGACAACCGGTGTCTCTGGAGCCGCATGCAGCTCTTTGAGAGTTGATATGCGGCTCCTGAAAACTTGGACTGCCTTAAATATACCGCCATTTTCTGATTATAATGTGTAAGGGAATTGTTGAATTCAAATGTTACGGTCAGTCCCACCAAATAAGAGAGTGTTTTTTTTTATATTATTAATATATGCGCCAGCAGCTATATTATGTGTTAAATATTTTTATCAGCTCATAACATGTTACTGCGGCTCTTCGCTGATGTCCATTACAGTATTGCGGCTCCTGCTCAGGCCCAAGTTGGCCACCCCTGAGATAGATGATCGGGTTAGCGCCTCCAATCCTTTGGCGCCCCGGGCGGCTGCCCGCCTCGCCCCCCTACCTCGGGCCGGCCCCGATGACAGTCCTCCAATCCTTACCAATCATCTGGTATACGATCTCGCCTCTTCCCAGTTTCCCTCGAGTTTGTCTACGCCGTGCGATTTCCGAGCCTTCCTTTCCCCGAGGCTTTCTGCAGCCGATGCGAATGTTCTCACCTTGGCCACAGCCTTGCAGCAGCGATACTCGCCATTTCGCCCCGACCTCTTAGATATACCTCATCGACTCTGCGGTTAATTTCTCCGATAGCTCTTCGCTCTCCTTAAGAAGTCTTCCGTCGGACATTCCAAACGCCTGGATCGCTCCGTCGCGGCCTCGAACTCTTGGAGCGATTTCCCGCACTCCTGCACTCGAGTGCGACCGATGCACTTGATGCGAGTGCCGACATCCATATGGCAGCTCTAATGATCTCTTAAGTACTTCATATTCCCGTTTCTGATGCTCTGGAATGCTGCGAAGCAGTTCCACGGCCGGATCGCGGAAAGAGAGATATAGCATTAACGCCCTTTCCCTCTCGTTAGAGATCATCTTTACGATTTATGCAATCATTTTCACAAAAGATAAATATTAATGACTTAGTATAATGTCTAAGAACTGAAAAATGATATGCCAGTAGTGATCCCAAGGAAATATCGAATTTTGCGTGCGCACCAAAGAAAATTAAATTAATTAGTCATTTATATTTATTTATAGTTTACTTCAGTTGCCACGAACTTTGTTTTCGTTGAAAACAATTTAAAAAACACTGACATTTTTTTCCAAGTTCAAAGTGAATGTCGACTTTCTCGTTTGATTTTCTTGAAATTGGTTACTCTTTCGATAAAAATGTACTGAGCAAATCATATGCTATTTGACTAGTTCTACCAATTTCGGTTGAAGGCCTTTTTTGTTATAAGTGATATCTTACAAGATATAAAGAAAAGTTCATTTGTTGTCACTAGTAAAGTGGCACTCCCGATTAGGCTATGTGAGCCATTTATATCATTTTCTTAGTTTCTTTGCCCTTACCTCCTTAATACCAAATTTAATGATTATCTGCCCTGTAGTTTTGGATATGAAATATGTGGGCGGACGGACACAACATTACTATATGGCGTTCTTTATTTACTTTTTGTAAAGAACGCCTAAAAATGGTAGGGGATAGGGGGATGAGGATTAATTCAGTTAGGTTAGGTGCATGCATACCAATAATTATTTAGTGGCAGGAGTTATAACTGTCTTTGTCAAGTAATTGTGGTTGGGAGAGTGGGAGGGGAGCTGCCGTTTGGCCTGCCTGGCTAACTTTCCACTCGTTACGTAATGTGGGATTGTACGCCTAAGGCATCAGCGGCTCTAGTTTTCCTATTTATTTTATTTTTAATAAATAATAAATATTTAAGTTTTGATTTTTTCTTTTGCATTTATTTCTCTTCATGAGAAGGACAAAAACAAAGTTGGTGGTGTCCCATGCTGCAGTCTTTTAAAATTTTCATTCATTCTGGTGAATAGTGCTGGATGATAGCATAATCATGAAGGTTTTCTTTCTTGCAGTCGTGCGAGAAGGGGCGGCTCAGTGCCTTTGGCTTTGACGCAGGATCTATTGCTAAATGGTGGTGGCACACCTGCTGTGAACAGCAAAACTATTATGAGCCGTCGGCGTGTCGGAGCAGTTTTGGCGATTGCTTCAGCCTCAGCCTTCATTCTAATAGCATCGACAAGGATTGGCTCACCAGGAGATTCACATGCAGTCTCAGATGCTTTGCAAGAGTCACTCATCAAGGATGGAGAAATTCAACCAAGAAACTTTCATTTTGCAGTCAAGACAGCAATGGTAATATCCTTTATGATTACATAAAATATAATTTTTTTGAGTTTATTTTGTAATTGGAAAAGCATTTTATAAGTATGTGATTTCTCAGTTTTCTGTTGCGACCTTATCATATATTTTAATCTCACTTAATTTCAAGTCATGACATAATGTTAGGCTTGTTAAATCTGAAATACATGGAGTCTCACTTTAATTAACTGAATGAACAGGATATTTTGTTAAAATGTGGAACAGAGATGATAACGTCTTAGTGAGTACAAAATTTTCAGATATACCTTTCAAACTAAAAAATTTTTAAGTTCAACATATATATTCTAAATGGCTGCCGCTTATATGTAATAGATACAGGACATATCAAAAATCTATGGCACTTCTAAAATTTCAACAGATTTTAAATTTGATCATATGGTTTATCAATGTACAACTTATGTGTGAATTCTGAAATTCCAAGAAAAATCATTTCAACCATATTTTTTACCTGATTGTTTTGGCTCAGTTCCAAGTAAAACACGGAATTATGGAATTTGATAGAAACAAGGGATATGATTTTTTCCATACTTTGGTTAGCAGAAAAATTCAGAAACATTCCGCTGTCATTGGAAAATTGGTTTAAATTCAAAAGAATACAACTTTTAAGCAAAGAGATATTTTAGTAATGATGGAAACCTCAAGTCTTATTAACTCATTTGGCCTTAGAATCATGTTTAAAATGATAGCAAGGGAAACAATTCATCATGTAGGGTTGGACTTGTTAAGGTTGGAGACCCCAGTAATGTTAAAATACAAAGTGGAATGTATCTAAATGAAATTTTATACATAATCCACTAGGTATGCCTTGTGGAATTCCATTTAAAGAAAATAAAACAAAATCACTTTTTAAAAATTTCACTATATTTTGGAAACAAGACCTAGGTTTCAATGTGACAACTTCATCATAAGGTGGTAAATATAGCAAAAACCCAGGCATATATATGCTTGGGGTAAATAAGTAACCAATAAAAACAAATTAGGTATTATACACAATATAACATACGAATAAAAGGTGCTTGCATTCTGCAAGCATTTCAGATCACTGTTTATTTTAGCATGGTGGGCAATGCATGCTTGTTTTCCACAACTATGCCCTCTCTCAGCATGATGACATCACCAAGCATCTGCAAAATCAGATTTTGCTTTCCCTAACTCTTGTATGATCTGAGCACACTCATGTGTCATCATCGTCATATGTGCAGTAAGAAGTATGCAGCTTTGTAGCGATGCTACTGTGCATTAGTTAATTGTGACCTTCGAAAGTCGTTTTTGTTTTCTCTTGCTGTTATATGATCATTGAGGTAATGATTAAAAAATGTATTCAGGTAGAAAACAACATTTGCCGCAAAATAGTCCATGATAGCACATACCTATGACTTATAGTTTCCAAGAAAAAGATTATTAAACTAACTTTAATGTACAAATGAGGTAAAAACAACCCCTAAAAGTTAACAATTTTGGAATTTTCGATCTTTCTGCTTGGTTGTGACGAAAAACCTATAATCGTGCCAAATTTCAAGTCTCTAGCTCGTATGGAAGTGCCTAACCATTTGTATCCTCCTATATTGTTATTTATCTCCTATAATAATAGAAAAGTGTTGGTTGGTTGGTGATCATTTTAAATTGTTTATGCCTCAAAAATGGTAAGAGATAATGGTTTGAAATTTCCATGATTGCTTGATTCACATATTAAAATTGAACGACAAAAAATATTTGGAAAAACGACCCATAGAATTATTTTTATTTCTCATAAGGTAACACATAAAAATGCACTTTTCGGCATGCAGGCTTTTATTCTTTTGGAAATTAAAATTAAAACGAATTAACCTTTGATCTTCAATTCTGGACCATTCAAAAGAAAATATTTTCAAGTCTTTTATTCTATTAATCTTTTTTTGCCTTCAGCTCAAAAATCACTCATGTTAATTGTTTGAATGATATATTTTGGAAAATCTTGGCATTTTAACGGAATGTTGTCTTTCTTACCAATTACATTGTTAAACCTCCAAATTCTATTGTTATTTCAATCCTTATGGGTTTAAGCATGTTTTGAAGGATTTTCATACAAGAAGGGGAGAAGGACGGAAGAAGGGGAAATGATTTTCATAGCAATCAATGTAAACAACATTAGTTGTATTATTTATGAGAGGGAATATCTAATGGGGTGCCGGTGGTGTAGTGGTTAGTATGCTGGCTGCTACTTGCCTGCAGTTCGAAAGGGAAGTGGGCAAAAATCCTGTGAAAGTAGGATTTTTTCCAAAGTCACTCAGTGTGTTTTTTTGTGTGGTTTTAGGAGGCCATGCAAAGTCAGCATTCCATCCTTAGTGCTCTTTGTTAAGAGTAGGCTAATGCCAGCACTGGATTTCCCTCTTTCCTTGTGAATGTGTTCAGTGTGGAAGGAGCTATGGTTATAATAATCCAAGAGGTCTATCAGGCAAAAATACATATACACATCATATAGAAATACCTAAAAACCTGAAATACTATTCAAAAAGATTGAAAATTGTAAAAATGAGCGAATTTTAATATTATTGAAATAAAAACAGTATGAAAATCTGAGGAACATGCTAGATGTTTTAATAAACAAACCAAGCATGTAAAAAATTTATGGAGTAAAGGATTGGGCAATAGGTTATGGGAGTTAGGTAGAAGAATGGAGGACTTGGGATGGTTTGGGAAATAGGGTGAGAAAGAGAGGTCTAAAAGACTCCAAGAATCAGAAAAATTATAATAAAAGGCTATGTTGTCCATCCGTTACTTTGAGTGTAAAGTTATTAAAATGCAAATAACTCAATCAAGGATGTAGATAGTAAATTGAAATTTGGCAGAAATTTATGAGCTTATTAGAAGTTGTTTATTTAGGGTTGACATGGTAATTTAAAAAATAAATGTCTGTTTGTGGCACTATTTTAAGGGGGGGATACATTGCACTTCCTCTGAATAAAATTGTTAAATTTTAATTTGATGAAACAATATTTTATGTGGACTGAAAATTTAAAAAATATATAATTCACATTATAGTATGCTCCAGAGAGTTGAAATAATTTTGGCCAGCTAAAGTTCTTTAGCATAATGTTTAACAAATAAATATTCTTTTTTTATGTAAGATTTGTATCTACTTATATCATACTGAGAGAGATAACTATGTTTTTGAGGGGAGAATGAAAAGGAAAATGTGAGGTAGGAAGAGTGAGGATGGGAAGAAGTGAGCGAGAGAGGGATGGAGAATGGGAATAAGTGAGCGAGAGAGAGATGGAGAATGGGAAGAAGGAAGAGGGAAAATAGGAGGGAGAGAGAGAATAGGGGGAGAGGAAGGAAAGAGAATAGGAGGGAGGCAGAATATGAATATATATATATGCCTAAGGACCCCCAAGTAGTACTGTTGATTGACAGTTTGGCCTGCAGGATGGCCAGAATGCTCCGAATCTTCAACCAATGTTTGTCAACTTTTGTATCTGGAATATCACTCGAATGTCTATATTAGGGTGGGCTGAAAAGCCATTTTTTTAAGATACGACTTTGCAATAGGTGTCAAAAGTTGTGGTTTGTGGTCCTTATTACGGTGACGAAAGATAAAAAATTCTGCGACAATATCTTCAGTCTGCAAAATTGCCTCAAAGTTCCATGAATATAGTGTAATTAGAGGTTTTCTGAAATTTTGTGTCTGGAGTGTTTCTTAGTTTCCAGCACATGTGACGACACAAATATGACACAGAGATGCCGATAAAATGGATTTCAAACTGTTTGTCTCATAATTGACAATGGTGTAGGAGGGGGAAAGGTAGCATAATGGTGCCATTTTTGCAAATTTGCTGTTTCCCCATGCATTGCAACTTTGTACTTTTCGTGTGTATCTAAGTAACTCTTTCTCGAAAAATGGTCTACCATTGCGTAACAGATGTCACCACGACCATCATTTCACCCACTGCTATCGCTGCTGCTACTATGCCTCTTACTCGTGCAAACCTGTGAGTGCCATGCATGAGAAGTTTTACGGCATATCACTATTCTCATCAAGTGCTAATATGCCTCTTACGAAAAAACAAACCAATGCGTCCATGTATCAGTTCATTGGTGCACCTCATGAGCCTCCCGACATAGAATTGCCGATGTGTCTCAGTGTTGTCAGGTATTTCAACCTAGTTATGACGCAAAAGAAGATAGAGCAAGACGGAATGAACCCTTCAGCCAGTGTCATCACTGACATAGTAACTGAAAGGTTGAAGCTGATATGGTGGAGGTCCTCCATTCCTACCATGACAATTGTGTGCATTAAACAGTTAGTCTTCAAGGATCATCATTTAAAAAATATCTGGATACCTAACTTGCCGCAGTCAGTAAGCTCTTTGATATTGCCACTTGCAAGTGTGCAGATTATTCAAAATGCAAGTGCCACAAAATGAGCAAGAGTTCTTGGCGGACCAGCGAACATCGAGGGCACTCCCTCGATTTGGTATATTGTGGGCGTAGATGTTAAAACTACTCGCTTGAACAAATAAAGGGCTGCTATGAAAGAAAAAGAGCAAGCAATTTTGGAAAAGTGTGCTAAGCACGAGACTTCCTTCTCCGTGGGTTCAACATCCCTTGTATTCAATGACAGCTGCATGAATGAAGAGAATCCTGGAAACCTACCTGATGTTGACGATGAGGAAGTGCTCACTCCACACCTCAGGAGCCAGCCAAGTTGTTATGGTAAGTCAAGAGTAAGACTGGCGGTGTTTACACATTCCTGTGAAGGAATAGGTGTACCTGATCAAACTGTAGCACACTTGGCATCTTCTCTCCTTGCCGATGTAGACCGCATACTCCAGGTAGAGAAGCTGGATATAGTAATTGACAAAAACAAGGTCCGAAGAGAACATATGAAGACTAGGAAATAAATCTGACGGCAACAGTTCCCGAAAATCTTCAGCCTTAGGCAGTATACTACAAAAGTATAAGAGCTAACATAGGACTGGAAACTGCACCAAATAAACCATCTGAAGAGCATATATCTCTAATAGAAGAACCTGGCTCGGTCTACCTCGGTCATGTGATACCCAAGTCTGGCAATGCGGACGGTGTAGCACAGGCTATCTGGGGCTTTCTCTGCAATCATGATATTGCCGGCACTTACCTGTATTGGTTCCGATGGTAGGCCAAAGAACATGGGAAAACATAAAGGTGTGATACATCGTCTAGAGAAATATCTCCACCGCCCAGTTCAGTGGGCCGTATGTCAGCTGCATTCGAATGAGTTGTCCTTGAGGCATCTTCTAGAGTACCTCAACGGAAATACCTCTGGCAAGGGAAGTCCCCAAGGTGTGACACTCGCATCGGATTAAGACTTTGCAGAATGAAAGTATATGTGAAATAACGGACTCACTCGACATCGTTTACGAGAAAATGCCCTTTGAAAATCGCGATTCGAGAGTCAATGTAATAAGAACGTTAAAAGTCCTTGGTTGATTATCTAGGAGCGTTGGTCTAGGGGAAACGAGTTGGATTTCAAATATTTTGCCGGGGTTCGATTCCCAAAGGGACCAAAATCTTTTTCTGATTTTTTAATTTTTTTTTGCAATTTCCATAAAACTTGCACAACATTTAATAAAAATTTATTCCATGCATTATAACTACTATTTTCTTCATCGTAATTCTTCACTGTAATTCTTCACCGCAATTCTTCATGAACATAATCTTACGGATCACTGCCCATTCGCTTTACCATCATGATCAATACATGACGAGATTTAAAAGGAGGAATGCAGAACAATGCACCGAAATAACCCAACAATATTGTGACATTATGCCAATTATAATTATAATGGCAATAATTGACACCAGCAACCGATTTATCATAATGAACAATACATGACGAGATTTGAAAGGAGGAATCAAGAACAATGCATCGAAATAACCCAACAGTATTGTGACATAACCCCGGCAAAATATTTGAAATCCAACTCATTTCCCCTAGACCAACGCTCCTAGATAATCAACGAAGGACTTTTAACGTTCTTATTACGTTGACTCTCGGATCGCTATTTTCAAAGGGCATTTTCTCGTAAACGACGTCGAGTTGGCACCTAGGTAGAAATAGGAGTCCGTTATTTTACGAATACTTTCATTCTGCAAAGTCTCAATCCGGTGCGAGTGTCACACCTTGGGGGCTTCCCTTGTGCGCCAAACGCTTTTCTTGTTGAAGTAGGTAAGAGACTTCACAGCTGTGATACCTAAAATATCATAGATTTTGAGGCCATTGAATCATATATACCAGACGTTGATGCAGCAGATCTTAGCACAGATCAAAATTACCTGAAGAAGGCTTGCATCGCTGTGGCCACTGGATATTGTCCCAAGGAACTTGCTGCAATGCTTCCAGGACCCATGAATTATGCTTGCTGGTTGACGACGACTTCTCGCATTCTTCGAGAGTACATGTTGACAGAAAATCCCTCGCATACACTGCAGACACTTACCGAGTATGTAATGCGCATATATGCACCGATGTGGTTTCACATAAAGAGGAACCATACGATCATTGATGCACCCAGGAATCTCTGGCTTACTACAAGAAAAATGCAATACTTACCAGACAACATCAAGAATGGAGCGTTTGAGAAGAATGCTTACTAGCAAATTTGCAAAAATGGCACCATTATGCTACCTTTTCCCCTCCTACACTGTTGTCAATTATGAGACAAACAGTTTGAAATCTGTTTTATCGGCATCTCTGCATCATATTTGTGTCATCATATGTGCTGGAAACTAAGAAACACTGCAGACACGAAATTTCAGAAAACCTCTAATTACATTATATTCGTGGAACTTTGAGGTGATTTCACAGACTGAAGATATTGTCGCAGAATTTTTATCTTTCGTCACCGTAATAAGGATCACAAACCACAACTTTTGACACCTATTGCAAAGTCATACCTTAAAAAAATGTTTTTTCGGCCTGTCCTAGTCTATATCCTTCCCATTCTCATCATGTGGTCACCAAAAGCTGTTTTCAGCATTTCATGAGTCTCTGCAGTTGTCTTTCTGAGTTTAAAGCAAAACTTGATGCAAACTATTTGCTCTTTCATGTCAACCATTTCACTAATCTCTGAAAATCACAGAATGCACTAAACACATACATACTTAAAGGGTAGTTACACAACAATGAAGTACAGTATGTATAATGGCAAAACACACCAGATTAGCTCATAATGAAGCAATACAATGGAATCTCCTAGCGACCAGTCTGGGAGCTTTTGGCTAGCAACTCATATGTTGACATCCTTTATTTATAGGCCTGGCTGTTATCTTGGTGTATCGTAATTGGTGAGAGGGATTCCATTTGGTGATTGGTCAATTGTGGAATAGTGTTTCCTGGGTATATAATCCTCTTACAGGTGTTGGCAAGTGGGTAGCCATCTTCTCTGTTGAAGTTTGTGTGGTTTTTTGCTATCTCAGTGACTTCTCTAATAAGATGTTGGTAGTGTTGATTTTCTTTCATAACTACCCTGGCATTCTCCACTTCAATGGCATGTCCAGGTTCAGGTCATTCATGTTCTACAATGGGTTTATATTGTTTGTTGATCAGCGCTCTTTGGTAGTCACTGAGTCTGCATTTGATGGCCCTTCCAGTTTGGCCGATATAAGATTTCCTGCAGCTGCATGTCGCCTTGTATTTTCCTCCTTATATGTTAGGAGGGATTGGTTCTTTTGCTCTTGGAAGATAATCTCTGGTTTTTCTGATGCAGTTGAATTTTGTCACCACATTATATTTAGAGAGTTTTTGTCTGTTCTCTTAATAATACCGACGACGTTTGGATATGGTGGGATATGCAGCAGAATCAGGTATCCTCTCAGTTTTTTGTGAAATGGCCTTTGTGAGGGCCAAATCCTTCCCATAACCATTTCTTTGTAGAGCTGCCAGCAAGTGTTAGCATCTCCCTAATTATTAATATATGCTTTCAGTAATCAATTGATAAAAAACATTTATTCATTCCAATGATGTTTTCTTGTAGACTTGGGGTGTCAGTGAAGCTGAGAATACAACCAATCTTTGGGAGGTTACTCTGGATGAACAAAGACAACTGATATCTGAGGAAATGATGGGTTACAACTTCCCGAGAGGAAAGTACAATGTATCTGCCAGGCAAGATATTTTCCATTGATAAATAATTTCTTCAACTAATAGTATCCGTAATAACTAATTTTACATTTTTATTTATTTTATAGTAAAGTACTATAAATAACTGGTGTGGCAAAAATAAAATAACTTATTGCATAGTTATATTAAATTTGAAATTATTTCCAGTTATACATTCAGCTCTTATTATTGTAGTACAATATTTTATTTTTTTTAATTTTATCATTGCTGTTTTTATCAGAATTTGTCCATAAAAATAGTTTTCATGTTAATATTCTTGTGGATGTGCAGTCTTTCATTAATGCTTCTTAGATACCTAATATACATGTGTGGTGAAAATAGTTAATGAAGGTTCTGTAGTTCAACACAGTGGCATGGTTATGGAGCTCAATAATATGGCATATAATTAATTGAGCCAGGTGTGACTTCATGGAAGTAGGTAATGTTATTCATATTATATATACACTTAGTACTTTTCCACAATTTTTTATTTTTGCAACCGGTTTCGCACGTGATATGGCCAGATGATGCCATGTCACAGTACTGTGTATTTAATATGAATATGGCATGGTTTTATCTGGATTGATTATTTTTAAATGTCCTGCTGATTTTCTGGCCAGCTACTTCTGTGATCCATGGCAACAAGTGAGCCATATTTTAAAATATTACCATAGTTTTGCTTGACAGTTATATAGCAAAATACCATATTGTTCAGGTTATATGCTGCATCGTAATTTTTGAGAAAAAAGTATTTTGGTTCACTAAAGCATGGTTTTTCAAAGTATCAGCCACTGCCCAATGGTGGGTCATGAAATATTGAAAATGGGCTGCAAGGCCCTTGCCCAAAAAGCTTATAGTGCCTCGATAGGTAAAATAGTTATTACCAAATCAGTCGAATACCTTCCTTACAAAATTTCCCATCCATTTCCGCTATTAGGGCACTTGTCATTGTCCTATGCCTTTCTCATAAACTGACCTACTGCAGCACCCTCACGTAGCAAGGGAGCACCATCTGCATCCTCACTAATTATTTTCTTGGAAAATGCAAAGCGTATTTTCCAAAGTTTAATTCTCGGTAATCTTATATCTGCGGATAAATTGCCTTGAAGTTATATTTCCAGAAACCAATCTTTAGTTCAAAGAGAAAGTAATATAAGAGCTCTATGGTTAATTACAACTGATGCAAAATGGAGAAACCTCTTAATAATCATCAAAATAATAAAAAGTAAGTACTCACTCCTGCAATCTCACACACACACACTCCGGATTTAGGGGAAACTACTCCATGCCAGAGTCTCCTTTTCTCAAACACACACAAAACATAAAATCCTTTAGTGACCACATGAAACACTTTGATGACATCAATATTGTCCATAACTTGTCTCAAGAAATATTTGCTAAACAAGAACTCAGTCTCTTGTGTAAAGGACTTAACTTCTTCCTCCCTCACAAAGAACTTTTGGATGATATTACAGTAGACTCTCATTTATCCGGGATAGTGGGGAAAAAATCAGTCCCAGATAATGAAAATCCCGGTTAATCCACCATCCATATGAAATGTTAATAAAAATTCAAAAATTTTAGAAAAAAATAGTACCGAAAAAAAAAATTGAATAAAAAACATGTACATAAAAACTTACTTTATTTATTTGAAATAAGAAAGCAAAGAAGTTTGCTTTATTCCTTCATTCACCTTTTGGCAAATGGTGCTGCGCAGATTTCTCAGCATTAGTTTCCCAACAAGGGTGCTGTCTTGCTGTTGCTCCAAATAATCAAGCAGAGTTTCAGCGCGAGTTAAAGCAGCGCTGTGACTGATCCTATGCTCTAGTTGTCTTCTTCCTGGTCCAAATCATTGGTGGCTGTTGGTTCACCTTCGGTGGTAATACTTGGCACGATTTCTTCGTCATTTAATACTAAATGACCGGGCAAATTTTGGTCTGCATTTAAACATTCACGCACAGCTTCCTCATCAACATTCCCACATTCACTTATGCTGTGTAAATTATGTAATACTTCAGGCACTGTTTCATTAAAACTGTCCTCAAAACCAAGAAACTCCTTGTTGTTTCCTGGTAAAAGTTTTCACCATGATTTTTTTCAAGTTGAGCTTTTTACAGATTTCCAAGCAGCACCAATTTCATAAATAGCATCCAACACTGTTAGTTTTTTCCAAAACAACAGTAAATCATCACCAAATCCTTTATGAACTTAAGCAGTAAATTTCTTTGATAAATTGTTTTCATATATTTATCACTCCTTGATCTATAGGCTGGATCAAAGCCGTCACATTCAGAGGTAAATACTTAACAAATACATTTCAATCTTTGAATTTTAAAATGTGTTCATTCGGGTGACTAGGGGCATTTCCTAAGAGTAAAACAGCTTTTTGTGGCAGATCAAGAAATTCTAAGTCTTGATGCACTGCTGGAACGAATTTTGTTTAAACCAGTCAATAAAAATTTCTCTGTCCATCCATACTGACTTGTTGTTATAGTAATTGATGGGTAAATTAGATAAAACTTTAACTTTTGAGAGAACTCGAGGTTTTTTTGCAGTCCCAATAACATACAGTTTCAAAAAATGAGACCCAGCGGCATTAGCACAGCACAAAATGGTAAGGCATTGTTTTTTAACACTTTCAGTGCGGCATGACTGGAATTCCATTCATGGAGGGTTCTATTCAGTGGCGGCATGACTGGAATTCCAGTCATGGGTCTAAGTCTCTTCATAAAGCTTTGGGTGAGCAACTGTCAGGCCAATGAGTTCCCCATCTGTTTTCAGCCACCCGTTTCACTCCAACCTTCCATTGGGTAAGGTCAGTTTTTCAGTCAGTGGTTTTTCTTCGAAATTTCAGCCTTCTCGATTGTGCGTTTTACCCCATAAGAAAAGCATTGCGCCATTTTTGTAAATTAATTTCGGACACTTGCCAATAAGCTGGGGTAATAAAAGTTTGAGTGTTGCTAGAGGGCTGTAATACCTATTAGGAATAGGTATCATTTTGCTTACAGTGTCCTGAGTTCGACTTCAGATGCCTCAAAAAATCTCCCATATGTTAGCATGGGGAAAAGTTATTCCAGTGGGTGGACCAATCTAAAGTGTATATGAAGCTGAAATTTAGCACGATTATAGAATTTTGCTCACAACCAACCAAAAAAATCAAAAATTTCAAAATTGTTAATTTTTAGGGGTTATTTTTACCCCATATGTACATTAAATTTTAATAATTTTTATCTCGGAAACTATGTCATAAAACAAACTTATACAAATATTTTGTAGCAAATTCTATATGGAAAAAAGAAAATCTTCAAAAAGCTCAACAATGCATCACTAAAAATTCGCAAATTTTTAAACAAATTGTTCATGTTTATGTATTTCTGAATGTACTACAAAGCTGAAATTTTTTTAAAGGTAGAATTTGAAAAAAAAAAACGAAATTGGGATTATAGAAATGTTGATATTTTAATTTGTTTGGCTGTTAAAAATTCTTAAAATTTAAACAAATAGATAAATATTTAGGTACTGTGAGGCAAGCTAGGGAACTGAACTTTTTAAGTAATTTAGAGCTCAGTGCAAATGCACAAATAAATATTTGAATATCTCCATTAAGTTCTTATTGCGGCAGTAAAAACTTTTTAAATTTTAAGCAATTACATAAATATTATTTCACATCTAGGTGTGCTTTAACTTTAAAATATGACAGATATATATATATATATATATATATATATATATATATATATATATATATATATATATAACGATACGGAAAAAAAAAGAAATAATATGATAAAATAAATGCAACGAGAGGTTGAGAGGGATAGGAAGGAGCCAGTGAACACTTACCATACGGTGGTGGATATATATATATATATATATATATATATATATATATATATATATATATATTTACTTAAGGAAATGAAAAGGTAGTGATGAGGGTGGCAACAAGGTGTTGAAGGACACTTACCAAGTCGGAGACCAAGTTGGCAGGCTGCTGGGGGCGTCGAAGAGACATGTTAAAGACATGAACACAAAAAACACTCAATATATATGAGTTTTCGCTAAAAAAATCACTATATACCAAGATCAAACTTGTAAATAAACCAACGCGATCTCCAGGGCAACAGCTCTTCAGCCATGTGGAGCATATATATATATATATATATATATATATATATATATATATAAAATATATTTATCATTTTCAATGAAATTAAGGCAACATAGTAATTTCCATATTCTCTGGCAATCAGCTCATGTCCAAGTGTTCATATTTCCAGTTTTGTCACTCAGATTGCCCTGCATGAGCAATAAGAATAATCATCATTAAATTTATGGAAAAATGAGGATATTTTGTGTTAAGATTTTGGCATCATCATCCATGCCATTTGGATCAAAACATTCGCAAAATAGGTATGATGCCATTATATTTAACAATTGAAAAGAGTTAAATGTCAAACGTTTAAAGTGTTGAAAAAGTTGTTATAGAGTATATGTAAACAAAACAAAGCTAAACATGTTTAAAAATTTTCAATCCGTAGCGATACAGCGATAGATAGGCAAACCTGCATGGCGGACCCAATGCTCTATCTGGATGACTGGAATTCCAGTCATTATTTTTTTTTTAATTTAAATCCATATTTGGTATTTTTCACCAAATTCTTGTAAACCAACGTTTTTTGTACCAAAATCTAATGGAAAACATTGAAAACTAGATTCATCCACCAGCAAGAAATTCCAAACTTCAGGGCTGCATTGAAAGTGTTAAGTTTATGCCCTGCAGCACTTGTTTCATTTTCATAAGCTAAAGTTTTTGTGGTAAACACTTCCAACATAAATCAGTTTCATCAGCATTATAGATTTGTTCTGACATGAAACCTTCATTATCGACAAAATGCTGAAATTGAGACTTAAATTCCTCAGCTGCTGGCTCATCACAACTAAGATTTTCACCTTGGATAGCAATCTGATGAATCCCGTGTCTTTGCTTAAATCTCATCAACCACCCAGAAGATGCTTTAAACTCCCCTGTTAATTTCAATTCATTGAAAAAACAGCATTCAAAACCAGGATTCCCTCAGCCATCTGTTGGTTGAACCAAAAAACCATTGCTTTCTCCAGATCATCGTAGGTAGACGTTTTCATCATTTTCCGGCTTGACATACCACTTGCACTATCAGAAACTCCTGCAAACTCAACTTATTTTTTTTTGCAATATTATACACTGTTTGGTTGACAACATTGTATTTGTTCATTAACGACTTCACCATCACACCTTTTTCAGATTTTTTTAATTATGTTAAGTTTTTTTCTGCAGAAAGAACAATTCTTATGTTTCGACATGATCACATAAGGGTTATTAAACTTTCAAATTAACAAGAACAAAATGACGCATGCACCCGCTACGACGCACAAAAATAAAGTGGACAGTTGAACAAAATGTCATGATCCGCTCAGTGAGAGAAAGGTAGTGTTTTCACGCGCCATCTGCATGATATTTTTATATGTGAAATACATACAATGTGATAATATGTATCTCTAACACACAAATAGTAGCAGAAACTACGTATGTATCTCTTTACTATCTATTCCACCCCTCCCTTCATTCTTCCACCCTGCAAATCACCCGTGATCTTGGTTTCTGTCACACTGTCGCATTGTAGTTTTAGCAGCCGCCTTCTCGTAATCCAAATTATTTTCATATATATATTTTTTTGACATCCCGGTTAATCCGCATCCCGGTTAATCCGCATCCCGGTTAAGCCGATCCTGGTTAATCAAGAGTCTACTGTTTAGTAGGGTGAGCCAAAAAGCCATTTTTTTAAGATACGACTTTGCAATAGGTGTCAAAAGTTGTGGTTTGTGATCCTTATTACAGTGATGAAAGAAAAAATTCTGCGACAGTATCTTCAGTGAAGAGTTAGATAAATCCAACATTGTGAGTGTTACAATTGACACTTTCAACAGAAAGGACAAAAATCGTATCTGTGATAGTGTGCTATTTTCTTTCCCAGACTGATTTAAGGTTAAAAGTGCTTGATTTTAATGAGGTCCTTGGAGAAACATAAGAAATATTGACTGATTACCTTGTTTCTTCAATAAAAGAACATCATCTTATGAATAAAATTGTAGGATTTCTTGGTGATAATTGCAACATGAATTTTGGAGGTGTGAAAAGCTAAATTGGTAGAAATATCATTGGAATTTCCTGAGCACATACAGTACACAATTGCATCCAAAATGTGGTTGATATTCCACCAATTGATATAGAAGCTCTTGCAGTAAAAATTTATAAATATTTCCACATATACTTTTCATGTAACTCAACTAAAGTAATTTTGTGAATTCACAGAAATTGCATACAAAAAGGTCTCAAAACATAGCAACACGAGATTTCTTTCCATTTTACTGGCTTTGGAAAGGCTTCTTGATGTGTTTGAAGGTATAAAAACTATCTCAATTCACAAGAACAGTGCTCACTATTAATAAAAAATTTTTAAAATATTTATGTGGAGAAGTGTATTTGCAATTTGTTCTCAGACAACTCAGTTTATTTAATAAAATGATAGCGATGAGAAAGTGATGAAATTTGAAGATTGAACTTTTTAGACGTTTTCTCGAACAGAATATTTCAATTGTCAATCTAAAAAAAGTTATTGAATACGTATTCTGTTTACCTGAAACATCAGCTCCAGTAGAGTGACTTTTTTCGATTATGACTAGCATGTGGTCCCTAGAACAAAGTTGCATGGATTAAAGTACAGTACGAGCGATATTGCTCTGTAAAATCGATATTGATTTGACTTTAGAAGAATTTCACGCTAAAATAAAAAATGATTAAAGGTTTTTGGATAAAGTTGTCTAGCAGCAAATATAACTTGTTTAATAAACAGTAAGATTTTTGTATATTATTTTGATTGGGTATTGTATTGATATATTTAATACTGAAATATTAAAAATATATGGTGTTTTCTCTTTTAGATATTTTTTGACAACCTTCTCACTGTCTCCTCATCCCGATAATATTCTTTTTTGGCTGTTTAAAAATGTATATCATGGAAAAGAATAGATAATGTATGTTTAAAGAAAAAATTAAAGGACTAGCCATCCCAGATTTTGTCCCGGTCATGTCCTGGATTTGTCCCAGTTCCTTATCTTCAGAAATCATTTTGTCCCGCTTTTGATCCTTGAACATATGGTAACCCTACATATGCAGCATCTGAAATCCAAGTGGCAATTCTTTATATTCTACCATATTTGCCAGATAATTTCATCATCATGTAATTTCCAATCCTACTTTTTGATAAGATGAACAGGATTTTTATTTTCCTTGCTTAATATATAACTCATTTTTCGAATAGCATTGTCTAAATATTGTTTTGATTAATAATTTGTAAATAAATATTCAATTAGTACCATAAGAGTTATTCTATTATACAGAGTAGTTATCGATTATTTCAATCTTAGTAGCATTGAGGAAAATTTCTTGCATATTTGTGCACCTTAGCTTTAAAAATAATTTATTGGCATAAATAGTGTAGTAATTAGGTAGAAAAATACTGTATTTTTTATTAATATCTAATGAGTTCCAAATAAAATCAGTGGCAATTCTCTTTGGTAAAGGAACTAATTATTTAATTTTTCTGGTATTAACCCCTTAACTGGGGAGGAAAATTTTGTTATCCAGTCGCATGGTGGGGAGTTCTAATTTAGTGCCTACGTTAACAAAACCTTTGATATAGCATCTTTTAAATTATTATAATCCTGAATCACATTTAAAAAATTTTAAGAAATGTTTATAAATTTTTTTGTTAAAACAATTGTTTATGGGTTATTCCATGCCACACGTTCAAACTTGCATGCATTACATAATACAAAAAATATAAAAAACTCACCATAATATGTTTTCCTTCTGCACATTCCAGTGTTGATTGCTGTTGTTGTTTCCTCTATATATGTACACTATTTACAATATAAACAATATAGATTTTCAATAGTCCTGCTGCATGTGGTATGCCCGGAAGCATGGGATGGGACAAAGGGCGACCTTGCAGTCCTTGCACTGATATATGGTTTCCTTTCGCACCTTTTGTGATAAACACACCACGCGTCATTTATGGGCAAATTTCTTTGTCGCTGAGGGAGAATTTAGTTCTGGGAAATGCCTGCCAGTAAGTCTTATGGGAGTGTGCGTCGATGATTTCTTTTTTCTTCCTACTGAAGACTTATCTGTGGTAGAATCCCCATAATTTTTGAAGATGGAGTTTATAAGATCCAACCTAAACTGGAGATTTGTGTACTTTCCTCCATTTTTTCTGTAAATTACGAAAGAATTTAATACACACAAGTCAAGAAGATGACGGAAAATCTTTTGGTACTACTTCTTCATTCTCTTCCTTGCCGTACTGTATGTAATCATGTATTGATCAGATAGATCAACTCCACCCATAGCATCATTATAATGGATGCAAACATTCGGCTTCAGCTTTGTTCCACCTTTCCTGTCCTTTACACTTTTCGTGCAAGCGTCATGAATGCTACTAAGCATACAAACCTCCCATTTGTCTTTCCACTTCAATGCCATCAATTTCTTACGAAATGCTGCTGCAACTTCACCTTGCTTCAGCTTCTTACTCATTACATTTTTAGGAAGCTCCTTGCGATTATGTCGAACTGTGCCAACTGCATCCGTTTCCATTGAATTTAGCAACTCAAATAATTCTGGACTACTGTAAAAATTGTCTAACCCTACCAAATACCCTTTCTTCAGGAGTTTCTCTGCTAAATTGATTACAATTTTAGTTGGTTTTGTATAATTACTGAGATCGATTCCTTCAACTTCCGTTTTCAAGTCAGTATCTTTACCAGTATAAATGATCATATTCCACACATATCCTGTTTTAGATTCACACAATTTGAAAGATTCCATTCCGAACCTGGATCTTTTTTTTGGAATGAAAACTTTCCAAGACAACCGCCCCTTCCACAATAATATACTTTCATCTATGGAAATCTCACCATCAGGTTCATAACTCTCCGAAAAAAAAATTTTCAGACGTTCGAGCAAGGGTTTTATTTTGAACAATTTTGCTGAGACCTGATCTAACCTACTGTATGCTTCATTGTCAGCAAAATGCAAAAATTTCAGCAGAAGAAAAAACCGTTTTTCAGTCATTACCTCATGAAAAATTGGTGTTTCCCATAATCTATTTCGTGAAAAATAGCTACTAAATGTGGGTTTTTGCACAATTCGTTGCAGCAGGAGTATACCAAAAAATAATCTAAGTTCATCTTTATCAGTCTCCACCCAGTCTTTATCACGACTTCTCCTTCTCATTTTGCGGAGCAGGCTTTTCTCATTAATTTTTTGCTTGGCATATAAATTTGTCTGTGCAGTTACGTATTCCATTATTTCTTCGTCTAAGAAATGTTCAAATATTTGTAGTGATTGTACATTACCAATCAGTCCTCCTTTAGGTTCAGGAACAAACTTTGCAGGAAAGCTAGATCTCTCTTCACCAATATCTACCCACTCAGTATCTTGAGTTGCAGAAATATCATCTCCATCACCGCCATCATCTTCACTGCTTCCGCTTACCGATTCACTCTCAAGCGAGTCTTCCTGAATTTCCCGTATTCGCCTGGTAAATGCAGATGCTGTACCACTTGTTCCTGCTACATCACCGACAGATACACTTTCCACTTCATTTTCGGAACTAGAGTCACTGGATTATTTCTCCTCCTCGCTGAGTGCTAAAATTTCTTTTATGCTATCCTCTAATAAATTTCCCTTCCTTTTTGACATTGCAATGTAGGGTTCTAAAAGCTAATTTATGAATAAAAACTGTAGAATAAACAAAAAAGTATTTTAAGAATTTGCGTTTTCACACTAAATATAACACTTGGAAATTTTTCAGAACTATTGGTAAAATAGTTTAAATAGGCGGAAAAAGTAAATAAAACTATCTACAGATACAAATAACTCCTGTAGAATATAATAAAAATTTAAAAAAATACGAGAAAAAAATAGTTTGGGAAGCTGAAACACTGAACGGATTCTTCTAAACACAAAAGAAAGGTCTCTTTAAAACAGTAGGCGATTTTGAATACAATGTCTGCACTTATCAATGGAAAAATAGAGACTAAGGGCTAAAGGGAATAGAGATAAGAATTTTCCATTAGGGGATTACCCCCAAGTCTCGCCAGCTGTCACAGATGTAAAAGCATTTCAAATTGAAAACAAAGTGACCACAAAGTTAGCCATACTCACAGTAGATGTCAGGACCTGCTAAACAAGCACACACAAAGATTCGTGTCGAGAAACGCTTTCCCCAACGTGGAATAGATATTTATCTGAAGCGCATCTACAGACACTCCCCCCATACGGCGAGCGGCTAAGACGCGCGTCCACGGATGCTTACCCCACTTAAGAGGTTAAATTGCATGCGCTTCTTGGATGATTTCATTTTCCGGTTTAAATAGGTTGTATTCAATGACATGCTCATTCATTTTTAAGATGTAAATTCAGTTCTGCATTTCTGGTTTAAAAGCAGCGCACATATATTCTTTGTATGAAATATTACTTTTTGAACTCGGTACGAAAGATTTAATTAATTTACGCTATTTTGTGTTGCAAGTTCACTAATTATTAATTTATATCTAGCAATTTATGAATAAATATTTTTCTGGGCCATAACATATATTTTTCTCACTTTACTGGGCTGCAGAAAAATGTTTGAAAACCCCTGCACTAAAGCACAGTGATGGAACTAAGCTGGAACTTGGGTCCTCTGAGTGACCCAGTCAGCTGTAATTAGTAAATTCAATAACATGGACAAACCTATGACAATGGATTTAATATATGAGGGCATAGAAATATTTTGCAAAAACGAATCATCAGTACAAAGTTGTCAAAATCAGCTCAGTACTGAATAAATTGGTATGGTTTGTCACCTTAGTTAAGAGGAGCCAGCCAATTTTTCTTGCCCCAGACCCCATTGCCTATTGTTCCACCACTGCTTAAGAATTTAGGAAGGGCCACATCGTGTATCATTTTTAGCCGTGATTTCTGTATCTGGCAACATTTAAAATATTATGATATAATAACAGTTAAATATAATGCATGCACTTGGCAGTCCTATTAATTAGGCTGTTGGAGTGTGTTGCACACATTGCACATATAGACACCCCTTACCTATAGTACCCTATTAACCCAAAAGGAAGACGACTATGAATTTAAGATGACCACAATAAAAAACATGGTCTATTCAGGAAAAAACTTTACAATACCAATTTTATATAAATACTGGATTAAATCTGTCTCAACTAGAAAAGTTAACAAAAATTATCTTCTATGAAAAATAACAATAGAAAAATTTAACCAAAATATTTTTATTATACAGGAAAAATCTTCCTAATTAAAAAAACATCAATGGATACATTTCCCTAAAAAATGTTAAATACCAACATGTTAATTTTAAATAGTTTACACCAGCCATTTGTAATATAAACTTACTGCTCTGAATAGTCACAGGAATATTAAAATGATATTAATGAGAATTTTTTTCCGCAGCTGTTTGGAGGATCTTGTTCCTGAGAAAGGGGGTGATCCAGTCAGAAGTGTGGTGATAACAACATGGCGATCTGGTTCCACATTCTTGGGTGATGTTCTTAACAGCCAACCTGGGAATTTTTATCACTATGAACCTCTCCTTCCATTGGACATCATACAAATTGGAGAGAAGTCCCCTTTTGCAGAGAGTGCTTTGTCCTCATTACGTCAATTGCTTCATTGTAACTACACGGGAATGGGTAAGACACTTATACTGAATTAATTATTTGTCAGTTAGTAGTTTTTGTTGATTTTCTTGTTCTGCAGCATGGTTGAGAGTCTCAGAACTCTTCCAGATATTTTAATTTTCTAGAAAAAATGATTTCATAGAAGTAAATGAAGGATAATTGATTTCACTATTAAGGTGCTTTTTTTAGTTTTTGTAGGAGACTATTCTTTTGATGTTTTATAAAGAATTGCAAGAGGTGAATTCATTTTTACTAATGTAAATCATCAAAATTATAAATAGTCAGCTATATAGAGGCTCTTCATAGTTGCAAAATATCCATAAATTGAGTTTACTGATCAGGTGTTATAAGAAATATGCCTAACAAACATCTCCACTCACTAATTATTTTATTTCCAGTTTATTTAATTTGAATATTCAAAATCTCTATTCACTTTGTGGTATTAAGCCACCTCTGCAAATAAACTTCACCATTGTTTTTAAAAATGGAAACTATGAAAACAAATGCCCCTGAAAAGAAGCCAAAAGTTAGGTTTTAGCAATCATATATGGTCAACATGGCAATGGTCAAAACAAAGAATGATGTGTGATGCAAATGACTGGCAACTTTTCTCAGTTGAATTTTTATCATGCACTGGAAAATGTGAAGCAGCATTTACATGGAGTAACCTCTGCTAAACCAAAATGAATGTTCATATAAGTCCATTGATTTTTTTCTTTGGTTTTAGGAGACTTTGTTTTTTTAATCCTGCTGCCCTTCTTTGTTGTATGTCCTCCACATATCTGTGAAAAATAATTTTTTAAAAGTTTTCTCGTGCCAGTCTGGGAGATTAATATGGTGTCACATGGCTAGTAGGTATTCCCTAAGGATAAATATGCACTCGGGGTAATTTAGCAGCTTAAGAAATTGAATGGAGAATCATAGTTTGACTGATATTTTCCAGTAATATGAGGGAAAGTCAAAAAGTATCATTCCCTATTTTATTGTGTTCTAGAAAATTTATTTGACAATATTTGTTCAAAAATATTTATCTGAACGGAAATTTGGCACTGTGGTAATTTGATCGAGAAGAAATTTGTTCAAAAGCCTTTGTTCAGACAGAAATTTGACACCATGGTAATTTGATCAACATGAATGGTAATGGACCCACATTCATTCTAACATAAATTTGTTCTACAAATTATATTATTATATTAAAAATAAGTGAACAAAATAAACAGGTAGATACTGAAAATACTTTTAATTTTTTTAAAGTAATTGTGAAAACAATGCTAAATGATTGCAACAGAAAATAATTTAAATTATGATACATAATGTATAATATATAATATTATTATACACTGTCAATGAAATGATATTGAATGTAAATATAAAAAAATTAAAATCAGTAATAGTGAAATACACACAAAGTAACATGAAATATTACTAATTTTATTTCAACTATTAGTAGCTAATATTGTGTACCACGCCACGTAAATAATCTGCTATGCTAATAATACTCGCAACATGTGAAGTCTCTCAGCACAGTGTTTATATTTTTACTTCCAGCAGGAGGTTCCTGTCCACTGAAATATTGGTCTATGCATAACTGGTTTAAACTTTGTTTCTTCTTAATTCATACTTCCAGTAAATTTTATTTTCATGCTGTTTATCTTTTACATACAAGTAACCATCTAAACATAGTTTTGGTTTGCCTTCAGAACTATTCATAAATTCTAATGCCATTTCGGTATAAACTTAGGGGTTGTTATTTACACTGCAAAGGCACAAGCACAACCGATAACTGACTACTTAATCTTTCAAAGAAATGTTGGTCAAGCAAGTGTTAGTCAAGCAAGTGTTGGTCAAACAAGTGTTGGTCGAACAAGATATGATCGAACAAATTACCACACAGACAAATATTTTTCAAACAAATTTCTGTTGAACAAATTTTGGCGAACAAATTTTCCCACACCAGAAATTGAATGGAGAATCATAGTGTGATTGATATTTTCCAGTAATATGAGGGAAAGTCAAAAAGTAATGTTCCCTATTTTATTGTCACCAATGCTGTAACTTGGAGCATTGTTGCACCAAAATCCCACTTTTATGGAGTTGCTTCTGACAGAGTTCATTCCATATAAAAGGATTTTCCATAGAACTGGTATTGGGTAATGTACCAATTGAAATATGGTGAAATATACTAAAATATGTCTAACCGTGGTAATAAATTATTGTTAAATTACGATAAGAGATTTTTAAAATTACAGTAAAGTTATAGAGAACAATATTATCTATGAAGTTTATAATCAACAACATTTACATTTATGAATATTTAAAAGAGTTATTTGCTAAAAACCAAAATATGACTAGAGTAAACATCCACTTCCATTTGAGCAAGTGTTGCTTAAACCTAATTAGCTCTTCATTATATAGTATTCTTTCTAAATATAAAATTAGGCATTGATACAAGTGTAAGTTTTTGAGTTAGAGTGGAGTAGAGGGCATGTATCGAAAGGAATTAGAAGTTACGACAGAAATTTTAAGTAACTGGTGGTGCGCAATGCTGAAGAAACAAATAATTGTGCGGCAGGGAGGAAATACAGTGTGACTGAAGCAAATGTGCGAAGGTAGAAGCAAGCAAAAGAGAAACTTGAAGGTGCTAACTCAACACGGAGATCATTTAGTGGACCAAAACGAGGCCGATTTCATGCATTAGAAGAGGAAATTGCAAACTTCGTGCATATTCAAAGAATGGACGGTAAACCAGTGACGCGGGATATCATTAAATTGAAAGCACAAGAATTAGCATGATCGCAAAACATTTCACACCAAGAATTTAAGGCTAGTAATAGATGGTGTGTGCGTATGATGCATCGTAATGGTTTTAGCCTGCGACGAAGAAGTTCACTTTGCCAGCATCTACCTTCCGACTTCACGGACAAACTAATAACTTTCCAGAAGCATGTAATTCAGTTGCGGAAAAGTCACAATTACCTTCTGAGCCAAATGGGTAATGCAGATGAGACACCCATTTACTTCAGCA
The DNA here is from genome assembly GCA_028673005.1 of Tanypteryx hageni. Classification (NCBI taxonomy): domain Eukaryota; kingdom Metazoa; phylum Arthropoda; class Insecta; order Odonata; family Petaluridae; genus Tanypteryx; species Tanypteryx hageni. The sequence continues at coordinate 7,887,810 of CM054116.1, read as the reverse complement.
TGCCATCCAATTACACAGTCAACGAAAAAGGTGCAAAAAATATCATCATAAAAACTTCCAGGAATAAAAAACTGCACATTACTGTAATGCTGGCTGTATTAGCGGACGGAATAAAGTTGTCGCCGTATGTTATTTTAAAACACTAAACAGTGCCCAAGGAAGTACTACCAAATGGAATAATTGTTAAATGTCAAGGCCAAGGATGGATGTCAGCTGATTTAATGAAGGAATGGCTAAGCATAGTGTGGAATAGACGACATGGGGCACTTTTAAGGCAGGCAGCAATGCTTGTCTTAGATGCGTTCAAAGGCCATCTTACAGAGGAAGTTCAAAATACCCTTCATGGTATGAATACTGACCTTGTAGTTATACCAGGAGGTATGATATCACAAATTCAAGTGCTAGATGTTGTAGAGATGAAGCCCTTTAAGGATTACATAAAGTCATTTTATTCAGAATGGCTTTTGGCAGGGGACCATGCATTAACTCCTACAGGGAAAATTAAAAAGCCCAGTATACCACTTCTATGTATTTGGATCATTGTAGCATGGAAAAAAATAGATTCCAATAGTATCTCAAGAGGGTTCAAGAAATGCTGCATATCAAATTCCATGGCCTTGTTTGAATTTGAATAAGTTGTGATGAATGAACAGGACAGCAAGAATAAGGGAAGGAAACAGAGGAGAGGGAGATGTAAGTAGTAAATTTACTTTTTTATTCATCCTGTTAATGTTAGCTTGTTTTACATATATGTAAAAGTTTTTTTGTAAGTGAACCTAATTTTTTTAGGGGTAGTCTTAAATTCAAGGTCCTCTTCCTTTCGGGTAAATACAGTATATTTCATTTGCAAGAAGTGGAGAACAGAAACGTAATACCTTTGTCATGTGCAATCACAAACTTTCCACTTATACACATAATATGGGTAAAGGTTTTGAATTAAACGAAATGTTTGCGAGTCACCGGACCAGATCATGACTTCGAATTTCATTGTAGACATATATCGAAAATCCGTACTAAAAAGTATGCATAATCCTATGATGTTGGCCAGGGACTGCTCCTAGCTTTGAATTACATGCTATTTTGAATTATCTGGAATTGAAATAATGAGGTTTTACTGTATTAGGTCTTTGTTTGTTATTGTTACTAACTGCAGTTTGAGTAAGATGATTTTTCATGATCAGATCAAATTTAACAATAAGTTCAATTAAAATTAAAAATTCCCATTGTGTAGTGTATGTAATGTATCATACTTTCCTCTAAATGGTAAATTATATTCGGCTAAATACAAAATTACAACAATTATGCATTCGAAGACATTTCTATTTTCAATTTATGTGAATGATCATATTTAAGAATGATTTCGTTGCATTCATTTATTTTGAAAAATGAATTAATATTTAATACATAACTGCTGTTTAAATTTACATCTTATACCAGAAAAACTTAAATAGGAAGTAAGAATAATCTCTATCTTTTAGTGATAATCTATCTTGTGGGACAAATATGATTATTTTTATAATTTTGTTTTTCTGCACGATGCCCATCTCCAAATATAACTTCTTCCCGGTAGGCATGGTAAGTTTTTATGATTTTAGATTGCATAAAATTTTATTGCAAAATAATTTCTTAATGATGAATTGTAAATAATTATTATCATTGGCAAAATATTCTATTATACAAATAAATAAATGTTATTACTTACAACATTTTAAAAATTCTTCACTGTATGGAATATCATCAGTGGGAAAACTCCTTAAGCCATAACAGTTTATAATAAACCCGATGCATTTCACCCACTAAGTGGGCATCTTCAAGGGCGAACTTCTCTTGACTTTTATGGCTTAAGGAGTTTTCCCAATGATGATATTTACAGTTGACTTTCAGTCACTGTCAAGAGAAGTTCGTGAAATGCATTGGGTTTATTATAAGCTTTTATGGCTTAAGGAGTTTTCCCACCGATGATAAATCGAGCCACCAACCTATACTGTATGGAATGTTTAGAAACATTTTTGTAAATAAAGTCCCTCTTCACAGTAAGGGCACCAATATATGGTTTCTTTCTTCTGTCATTGCTTAGCTTTCTTGCCAGTTGGGGGTATTTTCTCAATGAACTGCTCTCAAATAAACATGCCAGAGGAGGGTTTACTGAGGGCCTGCCTGTCTTACCTAGGAAGAGGGTCACTCAGTTGCATACATGTTAAAAATATTATCAAAAAATACCTTCAGAGACATTCCACAATTAACAGAATGAACTATTCAAGAAAAATGTATGTGTGTACTTACGGGAAACACTGGTCTGTTGACATAGGAAATCTTTCCTATGACAGTAATTGTTTGTTTGTAATAACGTCCTCCCACATGTGAAATCTTCTCCGACAGAGAGATGTCCACTGAGTGACAGTTGACTAATGCGTTTGTCACGTCACAAGAAAACGAAGTTGATTTTGATTAGCTAATGCCATTCTGGATCAGGATTGTCAGACATCTTGATTTCTGCAGGACAAATCTAGCAACCCTGTTCTGGTTAGTGATCTTAAGTCATTCCCATGGGAAAATAATCTTCGACACAGAGAGACCACTGACGTATGAATACTCTAAATATCAATGACTTTGCGATTGCATTACCAGTCAGCGAAATCCCCAGAAATACTATTTGATATGCTTATTTAACATTTCAATAACCGAGTTTTCATCTTTCTCTCAATATGTAATAAAAAATTGTCAAAATCTCAATAGATGAGAATTGAGGCTTGTGTGGGGCCCCTAATAAAGTGCAGGGCCCTGTTCAAGAGAACTGACTGAACATGCCTCATGCGGATCCTGAAAACAGTACTATATAAAAACAGGGTTTTGTTGTAGCATGTACTGTATTTTTCGGTGTATGAAATGCTCTTTTTTTCCAGAAAAATTATTCCCAAAATCAGCCTGAAGGTAAGACACTAACGAACACAATCATCTCCAAAATGGATTAATTGGAAGTCATTCGTCACAAAAACATTAAAATTTACATTTTTTAAAATTAATAGTGACAAAATTGTTGGCATATACAGTAAAACCTTAATTCAACGTGAATTCCGAGGACACACTTTCATTATTGTGCTTTAATAGATGTCCACTCACAGTGATTACAATTTCGGCACATTTGTGAGGTTTTAGTTCTTAAAGAGCCTGTTGAATAGTGCGATTAATGCCACAGAACAGTAGAATTTGTGTAGATGTCTTAAATATTTTAGGCATATCCAGGATGAATAACAAAACGTATACTGAGAATGCAACGGCTATAAGGATGAAAAGATATGCCTACACTATTACCAATTAGTTTCAGGTTATTCAATAGGCAAAAATGCAAGGAAACCGAGCAGTAGCACAACATTTCAGTCCACCTACCACAAAAAAAATGATCCATGAATAAAGAAAATGAGAAAAAACTGAAGATGATGAGATAAAAGAAACATAATCTTCATAAGTTTGGTCTTAAATGGCCACAACTATGTAAGGAAGTGATGGATAGTCGAACAGAGAACGTTTGGTATTGCTGTATCGATCAAAATCGTTATGTATGAGGCAAAAACAGTTGCAGAAAAAAATGGACTATTTCAGCATATGTATCATTATTACAGAAGCAGTCCATTTATTATTTATTCCATTAAATTAAAATATCATCTTGCACTTAAGTTTAAGTATGTAGGTACTATTGGTAAAGGTATCTATACGTGCGACGTGTATGGCACACTCCGACAGCTTAATTAATACGACTAATGAGGTCATGCAGGGCACATTTAGCTATAAAAGTCTTGAAGCAATAGTTTATGTTTTAGATCATCCCTATTTATTTTATGAATCAATTTTATCTAAAACATTATATTTAACTGTTATCACGCCGTAATATTTTCTATAAATGTTGCCAGGTACAAACTTAATCATAACTTGAAATGATACACAGCATGGACCTTTCTAAATGCATTGGCAAACCAAAATACTTTATCCCTGAAAATTTTTCTAAAAAATCAGGGTGCGTATTATACTCCTGTGCATCTTATATATGCCGAAAAATATGGTAGTCTGACATGTATGTTGATTGCAGCACCACTCTTATGCTGCTTTGTTTGACTGACATTTTAAAAGTGGTGACTGCATTGAAGGTATGGATGAAGGCTGCATTGAATGTGTGAATGAAGGAAGAGCTTAGAACAGTAATTCCTGTTCTTTGGAAATAAACAAAAACTTCTTCACTGTAAAAAGGAGGAGAATATACTCATGCTGCAGGTTGCTGGTAAACACCATCACAGAACCTAAGTCAACAGGAGACACGCACATGCAGAAACATACAAAATCCACTCACACAGTAAACTCTAACCAAATATTAAAACCAGACACTGATGTTTTGACAGCTACTACTAAAACTGAAGATAACAGCTCAGCTGTCGAAACATCGGTGTCTAGTTTTTATTTTTGGTTAAAGTTTACTATGTGAGTGGATTTTGTATGTTTCTGCATGTGCGTATGTCTCCTTTTGACTTAGGTCCTGCGACGGTGTTTACCAGCAACCTGCAGCATATGTGTGAGTATTCTCTTCCTTTTTACGGTGAAGAGGTTTTTGTTTATTTACTATTGTATTGTTTAGCCATGTCTCGCAACCCTCCTTTTTCATATCCTTTTCTTTGAGCAAAACTAAACCCAGCAGTAGAAACCCATCAGGAGCTCATGTATATTTATGGCACTAGAATCAATCATGTCAGTATATCATGTGAGGAAGTGTCATGAGTTTGCATATGACCTTATAAGACTGTCAAATGAAGATAGAAATAGCTGTCCTTCCATATCGTCCCAGCTTTTCAATCATACCGAGGCAGCAGTGGAGACACACAGACATATGGCTCTTGTCATGTTTGATGCCTCACATGGAGTTGAATGGGACTTTGTGCATGAGCATCTGAACTTCCAAAAAGTGTGCAGCAGATGGGTGCCAAAACAGTTTTCTAACTACCTCAAGACAGTGGTGGCATCGCTTGTATACCTGCAATGACTCACCAAAGAGGGTGGGGGGTTTTTGGCTCAAATTGAGATGAGATGTGAGTGTTCCATTTTGTACTGTGTATTACGACTGAATCAGTGATATGAAAGCATCCAGAGTCAACCTTAGGATGACACCAAGTGCAGGAAAGTTGATAGCAACCATCTTTTCTACATTTACATGATACCCTGCAAGTCCCCCTGGTTTCCCTACATTAACTTTTCCTGTTATGCTCTCTTATCATCCCATGGAAAAACAATCCTCTTTATTGCTCCATCCTATAGTTGATCTAGCGAATCTTATCCTCATGGTCCTGCCTTCCGAGATACATTGGGCTTCTGATAAGACCTACCACCTCCTTCAATAGTCCCTCCATCATATATTTTTCCAGAAAATCTTTTGAGACGTCTGGAGTCTTTCACCCCGTGTGGGAAGCTGGTAAACACAGTTGCTTATCAGGCCATGCTGACTCAATTGAGGATTGCCAATCACCACAAGGGGCTTCATCTGCTGTTGCAAGCAGTGCTCCTATTGCATGACCATTCACTTCCACGCACTGTGAAAACCGTGCATACCTCTCTCAGACTTTGACCATTTCCTCAATTGAATAAAGCACCTCAGAGAGTGGTGCTTCCCAACAGATGAAGCAATCCAGGAAGAGGCCAAGTGATTACTGAAGTAACAGGATGCATCGTTCTATTGGCATGGCTTCGAAACTTGGCTTGATTGATATAACAAGTACCTAAACTGGCACGAGGACTATGTCGAAAAATAGACTAGAAATGCATCTATAACTACCAATTGTGTTACCGGATGTATACCATTTGCACTAGTAATAAACAAAATGGAAAAGTATACTCCATAAATGAAATACACAGAGATTTCGAAGGCATTCTTCATGAAACATACGTATAAAATATACATTTAAATTTATTCAACATTGTATTGGTACCACAATTAAGATTTCAGAATTTATTTTTATTTGTATTATAACTTGTCTGAGAGTACAAATCATATTAATCATTTATTATGAAATTTTTCTTTAATACCTATTTATTTTATACAAAAAAGTCCCTGTATTTATAAATGTTGAAACTGATGCTTATTGCCTCTTGTTATATTACCTGAAACAGAAGCTTCATATGTAATTATCTTATGTTTTTAATATATAAGATGCCTCATGTTTAAATTTCTTTATGAGTAAAAATTGCTTTGGTTTGATGTCAAATGCTTATTTTGTGTTTATTTCTTGGAAGAAGATGGCTATCTCTCCTATGGACGTGACCACAAGTGGCTAATGAGCCACAACTCCCGTCTTTGGGATTCATGTGGACCTGATCATGAACTTTGTTGGGATCCTGGATTTCTCTCACATGCTTGTAGACTCTTTCCCTTCCAAAGCATGAAGGTAGTCAGACTTAGACTTCGCCTTGCCTCCAGGCTGTTGGAGGACAAAACGTAAGTGTTTAACTTGAGCTGTGTTCACAATATAGACCAGTAGTCCCCAACTTTTAAGAGTAAGTGGGCCACTCTTCAAGTGTGTGGCAAGGGACACATATGATAACACAATGTGTGGGGAGGGCAGCACATTTAAAATGAGAAGATTATTATTACAACTTTTCCCTCATTTTAATGTCATAAAGTGAGAAAATTGAGGTTTGATGTAACAAAACGAAATATTGATTAACTTGAAAACATCAAATTAATGAGATAAAATAAAAATGACATGAAATGAGATACAACAATAAATATCATGAGTCTTAATCTCCAATTTCTTAAAAGAGTAAAATATTTGAAGAGTGAATCAAACAATACTACAAAATCCTGCTAAAGAGCCATTACCAAATGAGTTTGGCCCTTCACATTTTAAGATGGAGAATCAAAATTAAAAAGTATGGTAATTGTGAAACTAGTTAGTATGAGTCACATATACAAAGGTGGTATGTTGCCCATCTGCTGTTGAGCAAATGTAGTTTATACAGAAGATTGATCAAGTCAAATTCCTTGTTCTAAGTGAAGATATGGTTAATTTTCAAATAAGATGTTACAGATGTAAGATGCCATATTTTTTGTGGGTACTAATTCAGGTAATCACTCAATGACCTATTTTTTTCTGAAAGGCTGAAGGCTGCACAAAATCACCCTGTGGCCCTTAAAATGAAGATTCGTGACCCCTGTATGTACTAGACAATATTTTCCATTTTCTGTCTAAGTCCTTGTAATGTTCAAATGTTATTAAGAGGTGATTCTTGTCTTAACAAAAATCAGTTTTTCTGCAAAAATGATGCAATCCTCTGTAAATTGTTTGTTTTAAAATGTTATCTGGTCAGCCAATAAGAAATAATAAAAGAGTGGAGAATCAGATTTGTGCCTCTCACATTCTTCTTTCTATGCATTTGGTAATCTTCTACTAGTGCTTGTCTGATGATGCCTTTTGTAAGGTTATTTTATTTTAAATAAACGGAATTTAATTTTATTAATTTTTCCATTTTATTGCCCACAGAGGTAGGCATTTAGCAGTCTTATTGCTTCTTTCTGAAAAGTATCTGAATGAATAGTTCAATTGAAGAAAGTTATTGAGATTCAAGAGATCTTAGAAGGAATTCAACAAAGAAAGAATAATACTTTTTAGCTGCTTACATACTTAAAAAAATAAGATAGGCAAATTATGTAGCTTAGTCATTTACTCTCTTAAATAAGAAGAATAAAGAGAAACTATTATGACAAATATGCATATTTTAGGTGCTTCTATATTATAGAACAGCATTTTTCAAAATATGAGCCACGAAATGTTGAAAATGGGCCACAAGGCCCTCACCCACAAAGCATATACAGACATACAGACAAACGACTTTATTAGGGCGAAATTGAGACTATGTAGTCCCTTCTTACATTTAACCCTAATATAATATAGTGCCTCAATGGGTAAAATGGTTATTACCAAATAAGCCTAATATCCTCCTTACAAAATTTACCATCCATTCTCGCTGTTAGGGTACTTGTCATTGTCCTATACCTTTCTCAAAAGCCGTCCTACTGCAGCACCCTCGTGTGGCTTCCTTCCTCACTATTTATTTTATTGGAAAATGCAATGCATATTCTGTGAAGTTATGTTATTGAAAATCTTATATCAGAGGATAAATTGCCTTGAGAGTTTATTTCCAGAAATCAATCTTTAGTTCAAAGAGAAAGTAATATCAGAGCCCTATGGTTAATTGCAACTAATGCAAAATGGAGAAACCTCCTATAATCATAAAAATAATAAAAAATACTCACATGCTGATTTAGGGGAAACTACTCCATGCCAGGGAGCTATCACTCTCTCATATATCTCTCTCACACACATGCACACACACGCACACTCACACACACTCTGGGATTAGGGGAAACTACTCCATGCCAGGGACTCTTTTTCTCACACACACACAAAACATAAAATCCTTTAGTGACCACATGAAACACTTTGATGACATCAATATTGTCCATAACTTGTCTCAAGAAATATTTGGTAAACAAGAACTCAGTCTCTTGTGTAAAGGACTTAACTTCTTCCTCCCTCACAAAGAACTTCCCTTGGATGATATTCTAGGCATTGAATCATCCATTAAAAACCTGAATGATACTACCAAAAATCACGTAAGAACTGCTTGAAAAATACACCTAAAAACAACATTACAAATCACCTTCCCAGTCTCAATTACAAACTCATCTAAAATTTAATATGAAAAGACCTTTTATTTAAAAGCAGATAAAGGAAATTCCTTTGTCATTATGCCATGAATCAGCATGATTAGTTTGATAAAGTTTAACAATTACTTGAAAATGGACCTTACTCACTTCTCACAAAAAATCCTCATAATAAAATGATTTTTTCTACTGAGGATACCATAAAAACTGTTCAAAACTAGAAGAGGTCTTACGTTATAAAATTGCAGTGTCAAATCCTACCATCTTAATATTAAATTGTTTACTTTAAGTCCACAAACCTGGAATTTCTATGAAACCTATAGTGTCATGTATTGATGTCTACACTTATGTCCTTTCTAAATGGATAGTTGATGAATTTAAAATCATACCTAAAAATGCTGAAGATTAATTGAAAATGCTACAAATTTAATACTTTGTAATTCCCAAGCATTAGTTTCTGTTGATGTCATGTCTCTCTTCCCTAGCATCTCCATAAATACTACACTTAATTTTCTTCAAATATTTTCATATTCAACAAACTTTTTACAAACATCATGATTGGACAGCCATGGGGAACCCACTCTCACCTTTTTGGCCAATTTATTCATGAACTTCTTTGAACAAAAATGCACAATTATTTTCCAATAGGAACCTGGAGTGTGTGAGATTGAATGAGTGTTAGGTCCCTGACATGGATAAGTTCCCCTAAACTGGTGTGAGCAGTTATTTTTTATTATTATTATGTTTATTAGGAGGTTTTTCTATTTTTTATTAGTACCAATCTGTAGTGCTTCTCTTTTACCTTCATCTCCTGCTTTGCCTTTTATAGTTTCTTTGCGCTTACAACTGTAAGATGAAAGTCTTAAAATCACTCTGTTTTGGGAGGTCGTCTGCTTCCTTGTGTGAAAAGAGTGATTTGTGAAAAAAGTAATTTACCAGTAAAATTTTTCCTTTGGTGACAAGAACGGAGAAGCATTTGCGCACATATACAGCATCTGAAATCCAAGTGGTAATTCTTTATATTCTATCATATTTGTCATAATTTTTGCCGTCATGTAATTTCTAGCCCTACATTGCAATAAGATAAACAGATATGATAAATTTTTATTTTCCTTACGTAATTTATAAATCATTTTTGGAATATCATTGCATAAATATTGTGTTGATTAATAATTTGTAAATAGATATTCAGGGAAGTTATTGATTATTTCAATCTTTCTAGTAATAACAAGTAGTTTCAAATATTTTGCCAGTATCTTAGCGCATGATGGAAGTAGTATACAGGACATCAGAAGTAGGATTTCAATGGCAAAAGCAGCATCTAATGAGAAGAAGAAGCTTCTCACAAACAATAAAATAAATTTAAGCAAGGAAAAATTAGTGAAATGCTACATGGAGCATAACTCTTTATGGTGCACAGACGTGGATGGTAAGGAGAAAGGAGGAAAGATATTTAGAAAGTTTTGAGATGTTGGTATGGAGGAGGATGGTGAAAGTGAAATGGACAGAGAGGAAGAGAAACAAAGAAGTATTAGAAATGGTGGGAGAAGAAAGGATGCTAATAAAAACAATCAGGAAAAGAAAAGCATATTGGATAGGGCACATATTGAGAAGACAGTGTTTACAAAGGATGATCTTAGAAGGAAAAATTAGCACAAGAAGAGGGAGAAAGAGAATAGGAATATTAGAAATTTTAAAGCAGGAATGTAGTACATATAGAGGTATAAAAGAGGCCTCCAGAGAGAAAGAGAGAGATGGAGGCAGCGATTCAGCTGAAACCTGTGTTTGGACAGCAGCATGATGATGATGAGTAATATCAAGATATTTAGGAAAATTTCTTGCATATTTTTGCACCTCAGATTTAAAGATGATTTATTGGCGTAAAGAGTATGGTAATTAGGCAGCAAAATACTATATTTTTATTAATATCAAATGAAATCCAATTAATATCGGTGACAAATCTCATTGGAAAAGGAACTAATTACAGTAAAACCCCTTATTTACATTTTTCTAGGGACCTGGGAAAAAAGTGTATATTGCGGGAAAGTGCAAACAGTGGGAAAAGGAAAAATAGGCAAACTGATTTTACTTTTAAACTAGCTCATTTGTTACAGTAAGACTAATGTTAAAATCAGGGTTAAAAGAGCTAAGTTTATAAAGAGTATATCTATTTATTCATTTACTTAACCAGCACCTTTTTAATAATAATATTATTAAAATAAGTTCCGAATTAAAATGCTATTATGTATAGTATACTTGGGTTTCCATTACATTCCCCACATTACATTTGTCTGGAAAATTGTACATAGACATAGGTATATTTATATCAGGAACGTCATACTTTTTCGAAGCTTGAATATTGTTCATTTTTTTCCACTTATTGAGCTATGACTATTTTAAAATTCATGCCATAACTTCGTCAGATTCCTCTGTTAACCTGGGATTTGGAAGACTATTTTTTCTCAACATGATCAACATCCTTTTTGTCACCTATTGTTAAAATAAAGGATGGGTAAACACTCGCTAAGTTAGGCACAAAGAATACACTGACGCACTGATAGATTCAATTCAATGACTAATGAGGAGTTGAGCTGACGACTAAATTCGATCTATTCTCGCCTCAGATGCTTTTCAAGTTCATTGTAACATGTACACCTAATGTGTCTACAATATAACAAGTATCTTGTATCACTTAACAGACGTGGGGAATGTACGGTGATTTTTTTAAACACGATTTTACAATCTTTTAAAATCATTAGTTCTCATTTAAAATTTCATTTTTTGGAAAAAAATCATTGCATTATATTCAGGACAATACAGTCATTTAAATCACAAGAAATTTCAATTTAACTTAAATTGCGGGAAAACGTACATTCAGATAACGTAAATTTACTTTTTCTGGTATTAAATTGCATGCGCTTCTTGGATTATTCCATTTTCTGTTTTAAATATACTGTATTCAATAGTGTTGTGTCATTCTGGAACGAATCCAGCACTGGAACCAGCCGGTATGAATCCACGGCCTTGAAAAATTTCATTCCTCGGACTCGGAGGATTTCGTTCCCGACTCAATGGTTACTCAGACTCCATTCGGATTCGGAAATCTTGTTCCTCGGATTCACAATTATTTTTCTTAAACTAAAAGCCATTGGCCTGAAATTCCAGAAAGGTATTCTTATGTTGACCTCAACTCTCCACTGGTAGAAGATGAACCGAATCTGTGAGTTACAGTCTGTAGCCTCTTCTTGTCAGAGAATTTCATTCTGGAGTTGGATGATCGAAATCAGACATGCGCAGAAGTGTATTTCGTATCAGATTGTCTCTGTTCTTTTCCCAGCACAACAAAATGTTTTTTATTGTTTATTGGGATTGCAAGATATTACTTCTGTACTTCAAAATGATTGTGAATAAAGGGATATTATGGGTGCATGGGATTTTAATAGACGAGAAACAACCACACTTAAAACAACATAATTCATAATAATTTTATAATACTTGGTTGTTTCGGAGGAAAAATATATCGTCCAAGATTTTTACCATTATTCCACAAAAATTCTTTAATTTCTTAATTTTAATAATATAATAATTTATTGAGAATTAATTTTAATTCTAAAAATTTTTAAATTCTTCCACCAAAGGTTTTTACCATTTGAAACATGAGAGAGAGAATATAGGAGGAATATCAGCGACGAAAAGGATTGCGTTGGCCTTGCTGGAAAGAGTAATTTTTCTGCTTCATACCATTAAATGGAGCGCAAAAGAAGTGGAATTTGGAAGATGTTTTCAGAAAGTTTTTCAGAATGGAACTAAACACTATCTAGTTTAATTTTCTTACATAGCAATTACCCAGTGCAGTGATTTAGATTACTTAGTCGATTTTTTAATGTTTGTTCAAAAATTTTGGGGGATTCTGACCCCAAGATCCCCACTCACCATACGCCCATGTTGTTTAGTATTGCCATTAATAAATTTGGTATTAATAAAATTATTATATACAAAATGAGGAGCCAAGAAATCATAACAACAAACAGTTTTCCAACATTCATCACAGGAAATCCTACATTTAATCAAGTCCATACGTGCACCAATGAAATGAAAGGAACGATACAAAAAGGAACAAATCCACAAAAAGAAAGACAATGCACATCACTGGTATTCATTGACATGCAGATTCATTTTTAAGATGTAAATTCAGTTCTGCATTTCTGATTTAATCAACTTATGCCATTTCATGTTGCAGATTCACTAATTATTAATTTGTATGCAGTAATTTATGAATAAAAATTTTTGTGAGGAACAACATATATTTTCTCATTTTATTGGGCCACAGAGAAAAAAAATTGAAAACCCTTGTTATAAAATCTCAATTTAATGTTTGTCTAGAGGACAAGATTTTCATGCATTAAATTGAGGAAAACTTTAAATCAGGATTATGTAAAATTGAAACAAACTCATACTCACTTTATGCTTAACAAATTTAACAATACACAGAAATACTACATGCCTAAATTAAAGTGGTTTATTCTTTATAGAAAGAAAATATGTATATTTTTATATTAATTAGAAAATTAGATAACATTTTTTGGGCTATAAGATGCACTCAGCAATAAGATGCACCCCAATTTCTTAGAAGATGTTTTCAGAAAAATTAGTATTTTGTTTCACCCAAGTATTTAGAAATGACAATTCCATATATCATTTCTAGTCTGTGTCTGGCAACATTTAAAGAAAATATTATCGCATGATAACAGTTAAATATAATGTTTTAGAGAAACCTAATTAATTAATATGGATAAACTTAAAGATAAATAATTACTTTGAAACTTCTGCAACTTCTGCATGTACTTGGCAGTCCTATTAATTAGGCAGTCAAAGTGCAACACACACATCACAAGTATAGACATCCCTTACTGTTAGTACTTCCTTAAACTTAAGTGCAAAATGAGATTTTAATTCCTAATAAATGGAATACATATGTAATAATGATACGTATACTCAACTAGTCCTTTTTTTCTGCAATTCTTTTTGCCTTGTAGCAATTTTGATCTATAGAGCAATACCTAATTTCCTCTGTTCTACTAACCATCACTTCCTCTAGTTGTGGCCATTTAGGACCAAGCATACAAAGACTGTTTCTCTTTTCCCGTCACCTTTAGTTTTTCCTCTTGTTTTCTTCATTCACAGATCATTTTTATCTGTGGGAGGTGGGCCTAATGAGATTCTTGTAGCCATTGCGATCTCAATACACACAACAGTATTTATCCTAGATGTTTATAAAAATTTTATGGCATATACACAAATTCTAATGTTCCATGACATTAATTGTGCCATTCATCAGGCTCATTAGGAACTAAAACGTATGAATAATATTGTAAATACACCGAAATTGTAATCACTTTGAACGGGCATGTGATGAGGTGCAATAATGAAAATGCATATCTGGAATTAATTCACATTGCATATGGTTTTACTGTATATGTTAACATTTTACACTATCAATTATTAATAATTTATGTTTTAATGACTGCCAATTATTCCATTTTAGATCAGTGAGTTCATGAGTGTCAGTAATAATCTTAACTTTCAGTCTATAAGATGCAGGCTGATTTTGGGAGTCATTTTTATGGAAAAAGTGTATCTTACAGCCCAAAAAATACTGTATTTTTTAATACTAATTGCAGTTAACTCTCAATTAACACAATAGTTTGGTTCCATGAAAACACCATGTAATGCAAAATCGTGTTAATCAAGACTAATAATTCATGCAAAATAAGAGGTTTGGTCATCAAAAGAAATTTTCTTGAATAAAAGATTTTTCGCTTTTTTGTTTAACCATATTTTTAAGTTGTAATAATTTTTATTTCAACATTTCTCTTTAGTTCAGAGCTTCACATATTAATTTCATTGAAATGTATAAATTTATATACTAAGTGAAAATGTAACACCTCATACACTAAAAAATATAAAAGGAATTAAATAAATAAATACTGGTTATAGTACACACAGACACACCTTATTTATGTTACCTTTTTATTTAACTTCACACCAAATGTAGCTCGTGTATTTATTTTTACATATAAATTAAGTTCATATAAAAAATAAATTCTATGAATTCATAATGAAAATTAAAACCTTAGATTCAAAAATTAAATCATGTAAAAATGATAGGAAATTGATTTTCTGTTTTCGAATGTTATTCTTTTCAATTTCCTGACTGAAGTAAAAATAAAATTTTGTTTTTCAGTTTAGTTAAATTTTGCTGTTCTAGAAAGGAACCAAGTTTCACGTTTTTGTTCCAACAATGAAATTAAAGAAAATGTATTTGGCAGACTTGGTCTCAACACTTTCACTCTCTCACTCACTCTCAACCACAGCTCAAATCACTTAAAAAGTCTTGTTCATCCCAAAAATTTTTATCAAACTGACTGACCAGTGGCAAATAAAAACAAAGATGAGAAAATGATTCTCCCTCATCAGCCACAAGTCGTTCTGAATTTGTAAATCTCATTGTGAAAAGAAGATTTCATTGGTTGAAAAGAAGATTAAAAATTCTTTATTCACATTCAAGGAACAAAGTAATCCTTCCTCTCAAGTTCTAACTTTCAAGTGTTGACTCAAGAGATGCAATGATAACCATGAGAAAAGGAGGAAAGTTCCATCGCTCTCAAGATAGTTTAAGAATTAAATTAATGAAATTTACCTTTGCTCTGAAAGCAGAAGTTGTTTCTTAGGACTTGAGATGGATGGGAGGAATCGAATATTCACTCTTAACACTCCTAACCTTACATTAGTCTCCCTTGTCACTGCCTTCTTAGTTTACTATCAGAATCTTATCCTGTATAAAATTTAAGGAAATAATACTGTTGACTACTTGAGCCATGGGAGCAAATGTGATCGCTTGTGCCCTTATTCGATGTCTACCCCTGCCTTAAGGTAAATTCGCTACTGATAACTTTTCCTATTAATACTATTAATATTAACTGTCTATTTAAAATTCAAATAATGGTTAAATGTTTAATAAAAATGACAATTTATATGATTTTTATTTATTTTTTGGAATCAAAAATAAAAAAGTGAAAAAATGTGTAAAACCAGGTCTCAATCCATGCTAATCAAAACCAGTTGCACTTTTTCGACCGTGAAAAACCAAAACCATGTAATTCAAATATTGTGTTATCTGTACTAATTTGATTATGAAATATGTATGTGGTTAATACTGTAAAGAAAAGAAAATTTAAAAAATTTAATTTGTGTTAGACCTCAAGTTTTAACAACAAGACAAAATAAACAGCATGATAAAAAAGATTTATACATACTCAGATGAGATATTTCTTGAACTGATCTAGGAGGGAAATTTAGTTTGTTGTACGCCTCCAACGTAGCTCTCTTTTTAATTGGGTCGATGCAAACTGACATCGTTGACATTGAAGGGTCACAAATTTCTTCTTGTTGTCTCAAACTCAGCAACTGCCTCTCAAAATGAAAGAATGGTCTGTTCTTCCTCAACTTCTTCCTTGCTTTCTCCACTCTCATATTTATTTTCCCTCTCTCACCTTGATCATTTCTTTTATAGTTAAAACCACTGATGCTATAACCAGGGCCAGTGCAAGGGGTATGAAAGCAGTGCTCTGGCACAGGGTCACCATTTAATCAAGGGTGCCAAATTTTTATGAAATTAATAACAAATATGGTCATTGAGTGAATTTAATTTTGGACATTTATTTTTTTTGGAGAAAGAATTGTTTAAAAACTTTCTCTTGCTTTTTCAGAAAATGTTTGGAGTGCTTCTAACACAATTTTATCTTTTTCATACTCGGTTGAAATTAGTGCTGGGGAATTAACACATTTATGGAGCATTGTGGATCTCAAATCAATTTTGAGAAATTTAAGTTTTTAAAAGGATTGCCAGGGAAAATTCTTAAAATGTTCCAAGCATCTGACAAAACACATTGAAGTTCATGACTTCTTAGGAAATTCAATATAGACAAGGGATTCAAGGAATCTTCTTCTCCTGTTGGAATAATATTGTATATTTTTTAATTCATAAAATAGTTGATTTCCATTTATATCAAAATCTGATCCATCCATTAATGCAACTTTAGTTGAAAGATCTCTAACTTTAGTTTTTTACATTTCTCTGATAAACATGTGTCATTTGGCAAATATTTTACATTGTTCACAAATGAAAATGTAGTCAATCTATTTACATTTGATTCTAAATGGAATATTATGACAGTGATAATTAAAATCCTGTGACAAGTGCTGAGAACATAATGTTATGCTGGTGGTCACTACATTGTCATGTGAGCAGAATGTAATATTCCATCAGAAACCGCCAAGGGGTTAATATAATAAGATTATGACAATTTGGATATCCACATTCTACTAACAAAAGTGGGCATGGAATTTATTTATTGTTTTGTTTTCATGGTAGCTTGAATGTTCGTATGATTCTTTTGGTGCGTGATCCGAGGGGAACAATGCAGAGCAGGCGACATAGGGAGTGGTGTCCCCCCAGCCCAGACTGCTCCAATCCAAAGCGCCTCTGCAAAGATCTTGTTGATGACTACTGGACAGCTGTTGAGCTTAGGAAACATTATCCAGATAGGTTTAGGTAAGTTTGTTCTGTTTTATATAAAGTAGAAAACAGACATTAGTTAATAAAAAGAAAAGATTGTCGAAAATTCAAAACTGCAAAATGGAATTTTTTGATTAAACATGAATAACTTAATATTTATCTGTTACTACAAAGGAAATAACTGTCCAAAGCAATTATAACATTTTAAAGTCCTTGGTATATATTGTAAATGGAAATAATAATGAAGTTTTTCTAGCAAATAAAGGAGTTAACACTATAAATAATACCTTTTTACTTGTTAGCACTCAATAATCAAAAACAGATGTTGCTAGATTTAGTGTGTAGTGTTTTCAGTTTCAAAGGGGATAAAATAAAGCTGATGAATATTATGGTGCAGGGAAGTCTGTACCTTATACCAAATATTGTATTAACCCAAAAGGAAAACGACTTTGATTTTAAGATAACCACAACAATAAACAGTCTCTTTAGAAAAAACTTTGTGGTACCCTTTTTTAAAATAACATATGATGGTTACTTTGTGCCATCTGCTAACACTGTTGATGTTACAGTAATATGCATCTTTTCATTCTCCAAAGTTTTTATAGGCAATTGTGAATTTTCCACAATGCAAGTACATGCTTCTGGAGAGCAATAAGTTTGTCCGTGTAGTCAGAAGGTAAACATTGGCAAAGAGAAGTTCTTCATTGTAGGAAAAAACCATCACCATCATCTGCATACAACAACCATTACTAGCCTTGAATTCTTGCCGTAGGATGTTTAGTGTTCATGTTAACTTATGAGTTTCAGCTGAATGATTTTTTGCAACACTTGTTTACCACCAGTTCCTTGAATATGCACAGATTCTAAAGTTTCTTCTTCTAATTCATGTAATCGACCTCTTTTGGGTCCACTAAAATAGTAAAAGATTTCTGTGTTCAGTTTTATTTTTGCTTGCTTTCACCATTGCACATTTGCCTCTGTCACCTTATATTTCCTCCCAGCCTCACAATTGTTAGTTTCTTCAGCATTATGCACCACCATTAGCTTAAAATTTCTATCAAAACTTTGTCTTATAACTTGTGATACATTCTCTCTTACAGAAGTGCCTTTCTTATTTATATGATCTGTTATTTCAGTCCTCAGATTTCAGATAACTTATTTAAAACTGCTAAAAATAATAACTAGCCCTAACTTGACGTTAAAATTTAGCCAAGTTTGCACCAATCTCATGCTCTCATAGAAATTATACTCTTCTAACTGCAGTTGTACTTGTCATCTGCCACTGGCACACCAATTGAAAAGTAACAAATATGTTTAAATTGTAACAAGACATGCATAAAACACCGGCAGTCATAGTGTTGCCATTTTCAATGCCATATGTATCAAATTTCCTACTCAGCTGATTACAGGTTCTGACGTAGATTTGTCAACACTCCTCTTTCACCAGTAACTAGGAGGTGGAAGGCCACTTGTTTGCACATTGTGAACTTCTAGAATATGAATAAATGTACTGTATTAATAAATTGCGTGTAATATATTGTGTATCTATAAATAAATGATGTGTTGTGGAGATAGAATGGGCATCAGGATGTTCCGTGCAGTGTTTAAAAGTATGTGCTTGATTTTAAGACACTCCCTAATTTTTTTACCAAAACATTTCGAAAAAACCTCATCTTCCTTATGGGTTAATATAGTAATTTAGAGGCCGAAAATTTTACCCATTGTGATAAGTTGAAACTTTGATAGATTTGTTGAGATACAGTTAGCCCTCACCTAACATGGTAGATGCGCTCCTGGGAAGCACCTTGGTGACATCATGTTAAATGAAAATGTATTTCCAATAAGAAATAATGTAAAATGGGGAGTTATTAGTGCACTAGGAAGCAAGATAGAGGAGATATTGGCCAGCCAGAGTTGGCACTTGGCTCCTCAGAAGCAGTCAAGGTCATCTTGTGAGGGGAGAGAGCTTTAGCCATTGAGAAAATGTAAAGAGTGAGCTGTTACCATGGCGATGATGCACTGTTGTCATTTTCTCTTACCCCTCCTGTTTCTCTAGAATTAATCAGTGTCCTGTGTGACTTAGTGGGTGTTTGACTTTCTGTATTTCTTTGGCTTATTCACTGTGATTATTATAATTTGTGTTTTTCATTTCATTATGTTTCATAACAAAATGTCAAATGTGAAATCCAAGACTGGTTGAGGAGTCACTTTGCAGTCTCAAACATGAGAATCCGTCATTAAAGTTCAGAATTATTTTGAATGAGAAAGGGACAATAGAGAACCACTGCTTCCTATCTCACAAGCCATTGAGAGGACTGCACAAGCTCTACAAATCAGCAAACACACTGTTTTAAGAATTTCCAAAGAGAAGTTTGAAGTTCTTCGAGTGATGTTGGCAATATCTTAGTGACCCCTGGGAAGAAACAGCCAAGGGAGAGAGTCTGAAATTGAACATTGATTCCTTTAAAGAAGCTGCTATTTGCCAGCATATCTATGGATATTATGAGAGGAGAGAGTATCCTATGATTGAGAAGTTGCTGTCTTTTTAAGGGTGTGAAAACTTTTCTAAGAAAAATTTTAAATAATTTAGGGTTTAAGTGGAATTTAGTGGTGGTCAAAAAATTTTAATGGAAAGATCTGATGCAGTGGCTTGGCAGGGCAGATTTCTGCAAGAGATGGCCAGATAGTTTGGCTGGACGAAACTTGGGTGAAGTCCATATTTGGACTTGATAACTCCACAAAGGGGTTAATCCCAACTTCCATGAGAAAGGAGGCTTGACTAATTTTACTCCATGCTGGAAGTACAGAGGGGTTTGTGTTGAATGCAATCCTTCTGTTTCAATAAAAAAATGGGTGATTATCATGAAGAGATGGCAGCAGAGAAATTTAAGGGTTGGTTTACCAATTGTTTGCTATCAATTTTAAAAGGAAAGCAAATTAGTGCGATGGACAATGCCTCATAGTATAACATTCAATTGAATAAGCCACCTTCTTCCATGTGGTGCAAGATGGATATATATATAATTGAGGAAAGCAAATTAGTGCGATGGACAATGCCTCATAGTATAACATTCAATTGAATAAGCCACCTTCTTCCATGTGGTGCAAGATGGATATATATATAATTGATTGAAGGATCAAAAAATTAATCAGAGTAACCCAAAAATGAATAAACAGGAATTATTGGAGTTGGTGAAAATATACAAACCATGTTTCCCAACTTATGAAATTGATGAAATAGCCAGGAAATACGGCCATAAAATAATTCATTTATCACCTTGCCATTGCCAATTTAATGCCATTGAATTGATTTGGGCCCAAGTAAAAGGTTACGTTGCCGAATGCACCAAAACATATAAAATGTCAGATGTGAAATTACTCACGGAGGATGCAATAAAAATGTAACGGTTAAAAAGTGGAAGTGTGGTTGTGCACAAATTCAAAGAAATAAAGTGAGCAAACAGACTTGATGGAATTGTTGAATCCCACGTAGAAGACATCATTATATCTCTAGGGAGCAGCAGCAGCAATTCGAACTCTGAGGAATCAGATGAAGACATTGAATAAGCCCGTCCTGTTTGGAGGTATGTACAAATTCTGAATTCTCCTTAAAGATTAATTAATTTGACATTTTATGTTTTAATGTAATTTATTTACTTATTTGCAGAAGAATTGAAGAATCTATAGAACTTAGTGTTTCTCCATTAAATTTAAAAAACATTTATATTTTTTCATTTATTTTTAAAATCTTTTATTGTAATTAAAATTGTGATGATAATTGATTTATTTAATGTAAAGAGCAACACATCTAATATTGGATACAATATTTTAACTGCTTGTTATAAAACATTTAAAATTTTTTAATTTTAAATAAAGACTTTATAGACAATATTTTGTTTTCTCAAATATCGCTCTATTCCCATTGAAATGCCTAGTCCCACACTAATAATGAATGGTGACTTAGCAGGTTGGGGCAAACCTAAGGTCATAACAGCATTTGGCAACATCGCCTTCTCATCAGTGGGTAGGCAACCAGCTCTTCAGGTGCCAACTCTGGCCGGCTTGACTATAATAATTAATCATTAATTTTATATGCTATTTTTATTCTGTATTAAATACTATTCTGTAAGAATTCTAAATGCCAATAGTGTAAACTTCACTTGCAATACTTAATACTAATAATTATTTGTTGTCATGATTGAACTATTCAGGGGATCATTGTGGAACCTGTAACTGTTTTTATTTTCCTATTTTTTATTTAAATTTTCTTTATTCTTGTATTTTTCTCACTCTTTCCTTTCTTCTCTCTAAGTGCACATCATCTCATCATTTACTATCTCTCCATCCCTCTCCTTCTTTGTGAATCTCTAAATATTGTTATGTACAGCTAAGGTGGAATTATTTCCTCATTTAAATTTTGCCTTAGTCTCCTAAATTAGTTTTAATGATTGTAGTTTGAATAAAAGATGGAAATGCGCCTCTCAATAATGAGTAGCTGATTTGATGATCAGGAAACACAAAGGAAATTTGGAAATAAATGGGCAATTGCCTTACATCCACATGAACTGTATGATTTCATGTTGTATCATTTTCTGATATCTATTGTTATTTGCAATGAAATTTTTTCAAACTTATACCTAATACCTTCATTATGGCCCCATCTACTAAAGATTTTTACACAAGAAGCTATTTTCTCGTTAAAAGTTATAGAATTTGCTAAGTCATAAAAATGAGTGAATTGGGTATTGGTGAAAAGCTGGTATGAGACTGGATAAAGAATGAATCCATCACGATGAAGATTCCTGAAACCAAATGTGCTGTGAGGATGGGCAAGAATGTTTGTCCTGTAATTCCTATTTTTATACTTGGTATATTTTTTTAAAGATTTTGTAAGGCTTTATGTTCTTTTTATATGCAGCACCTGTGTAATTTTCAAAATGTTTACATCTCAGATATGGAAATGTATTTTCATCCTTTTTGGCTAGGATCCTACGCTATGAGGAGCTTTCACTCAATCCGTCCAGCGTTACGCAGAGCCTGTTTGAGTTCTTGGGTCTCGCTCAAGGTGTAGACAATCCTGAGGGCTCTGGTAACTATGAAAGAAGAGAAGGGATGATGGAATTAGATGATACGAGGAGTGAGGGAAAACCTGGCCAGGGCCACATGGCCCTCCTTCACCCAGCCATCACTCACTTCTTGGAGACGCATACTAAAGCAGATCAGGTGATGTCACTTTACATGTTCTTAAGTATGTAGTAATTAAAGGTTTTTCTTGTCCTTGGAATTACTTTATGAGAGTTGGGTCTATCAAAATAGCTTTTCTCTCTTTCTCTTTCCAAATGAATATTTCAGCTAATACCTACTTATTAGTGATGGGTATAATCGATTATTTCAATAATTGAATAAGTGTAATTGAGTGACTGTCATAATCGATTATCATTTGAATGATTTCAGTCGGAGGGGGGGGGGGGGGAGAGGTGGTCAGTGTGTGGAATGCCAACCCAAATGTCGTGGGTTCGAAATGGATTGTTGTGATCGGTCCCGGATTTTCCGGTCATTTTCTGATTTTCCGGGGACAGGAAAAACTCCAAATAGCTAAAAAAAGAATGTCCAAGCTATGTTCCTAACTCCGTTCCCGATATCCTTATTTAAAATAAGAGAGGAACGAATTTCCGACGAGCAAAGTGAGCAAATGTGGGTGCAAGGAGGGTGTGGGGGTTGTGGGGTGGGCAATCTCTGAAGTACTTACAATTTCTCCCACAAAAATAAACAAACATTAAAACAAACAACTTCTAAACATAAAAATCAGCTATCATTAGAAATAATACACAAAAATCCTAGTTGTGTGATTCTTATCACACCATTAAGAGTTTCATAGGTAATGTAGTTAAAAAATAACTTCATTGAGTGGATGTGTTATCTGGATAGGTTAGCCACCCGCACAACACAACCAGTGATAGCTATTTTTTACAAATTTATTATTTTCTCAAAAGATTTTGTATCAATTTAAATAAAACTGTAGACAATTCCTCACATTATAGTAGGGTGACTTTATGACTTTTTTCAGTTTTATATCTCAAATAACTTTCGAGATAGAAGGGAGGGGCAAGTTGAATTGCCACTTTTTCTTTTCCTACGGCCGCTACTTTAAAAAAATTAAAAAATTAAAATACGATTCATAATCAGAAAATTATGGCCTTTCATTTGATACCTGACATGTATTTTTGAAAAAATGCTGAATTTTTAACCTCCTGCCATTTTCAACAATTTTCCGCCAATTATTTGTTTATAAATTTTCCATATTTTTCGTGTCATTGGGCCAGTAATATACTTATGCATGTCAAAATTTGAAGTCCCTCCCTCCCTCAGTCCACTTATGCAACACTGAAAAAAGACGGACCTAGATCTAACAGCTTCCGAGATATTCATTCCTCACCTACAACGACCACTAGCCGGCCCTGCTGTGTCAAAAGTTGGATTGAAAGCATGTGTCGGGCTACTCAAAAAAACATGAAAAAATGATGGCCCTAGCTCAAAAGACTTCCTGGATATTCATTGCTCATAGTGTGATTCATTCTCATAGAAAAGGTGATGTAAGAGAAATATACAATTGAATTGCATATATTTTTTATTAAAAACAAACGAATTCGGTTAGATTGCCCTTCAATTCATGACATGCTCAAATCACATTTTACCGTAAGTGAATTTTTTTTGGGTTCCTTGTACATTACACAATCCTGAATATGTACATACTTTTATTACTCTGTATAAAAGCAAAGAACACAATCTTGTGATGGAAATGTGTCACTAAATAGCTGTTGGAATTGTTCGTTTATGCTTTCTGAAAGCTGTAAGTGTTACATTTTATCCACAGAAATGTGAGGAATGCTTCTATGTAACCGGTTGCAGTGTGTCTAGTGACTGGTTTTTTTTGGTATTGTATGATCTCTGAGGGATTTGACACGGATTTATTTTGAGCACAAACCGTTTATATTTATTTAAGTAAAATCTAGGTGAATAATGGCTGAGTTAGCATAATTTTGCACAATTAGCGAAAATTACTCATTTTAAATTAACTTGAGAATGTGCAGTGGCTCAAAATTGATAATTTCTGGAGATCAAGGAGCTAGACTCCAAAATAGGTTTTCGGATTGTCTCCGTGTAATATAATGGCAATGGATGTGAATTTTTCATGTTTACATATTTTTAAAAATATTAAAAAATCATTTTTTGAAGTCATTTCTTAAATATTTGCTTGTTGCCATAATTATATCATCAAATTCAGCTTCAGATAAATTATTCAACCAATATTGCTGTAAAATATCAAAATTTTGGAAGTGCGAACATGAGACGAATTACAGTTTATTTTCCAGATTTTTAGCCCTAAAAATGGGGGTGCGGGCATTACCCGTGTGTGGGTATTAAACGAGTTAATATGATATATGACAATTATTTTTTAATAATTATTTATTATGAACTTATTGGTGTACAACAGCTTTAAAAAACTAATTCATTATGATGGAAAATCACAATTTTCTAATAACATTTGTGATGAAAAAAACGTATTATAAATTAAATGAGATATACAAAATATCATAAGTATTTCTGGTATATACTTGGTAAAATATCAATATAGTGCATTACCTTGACATGTTCCTAAAATTCTTCATGATTAGGAAGATCTTTGATGATGATCAGCAAGTAAACAAAAATGGAATACGAGTGATATTATGATTCAGTGGCGCCGCCGCAGCTTCAGAAACATAGCAGCAAAATAACATCAGAATGCAAAAGACTAATGATAGCTAAAATTAAAGTTGTTGTAATTCTAATCTAACCCAATCTTAAGCAAAAACCTATCCAAAGCGAACCCAACCCTGCATATCCTCTCATGGGGCAGTGGATTGGTGTTTGAGCGGGTTCGGATACCGCTCACCATCCACTGTTGAGCTACCTGCAGGGGGGTAACCCTGTATTTTCTGCTACCTGCTGGGGGACAACCCAGTGATTTCTTTGCTACTTGCTGGGGGGTAACCCAGTCTCTTCGGTTCTTGTAACCGTGGTTTGTATCACATCTTGTGATACCGTCTTTTTTGTTCTTAAAAACATCTATAGAACAACCAAAGACAGTAGAAAGCTCTTACCCCGCCGCCGCCTCCACGGGGCTGAGGAGGGGCAACGAGTCTTCTATTGACTCGGCCAAGCAGCGGCTAAAATGGATTCTGCAATGAGCAGTACACCACCTCCAAAGAGATCCCATCCTTTACCAGATGGGGGAGATATAGTGAGAAACGTATGCCAAAAATATCTAGTTATGCGATGTTCAAAGGAAGGGGAAGACTTCAAGAAAGTCTCACCTTTCCTTATTCATAAATCACTCTCCAGCGCTGTAACAGGAGAACTAAAATCTGTAAAGAAACTTAGAGATGGTAGCCTACTAATCGAAACAGCTAATGACAAGCAAAGTGGCAAGCTTCTTCATATGTCCTTGCTGCATGATATTCCGGTGTCTGTGCAAATGCACAAGACACTGAATACATGCAAAGGTGTGATTTCGTGCTATGACCTGATATATGTTGGCGTCGAGGAGATAAAGAAGGAGATGGCCCCTCAGGGGGTCATCGACTGTCGAAGGCTCTCGACTAGAAGAAACGGCGAGTCTATTAACTCCACATCATTCTTACTTACTTTTGCACTGAATAAGCTACCGGAAAAGGTGAAGGTCGGGTACGAATCAGTTCCCGTCCGACCTTTCATCCCAAGCCCTCCAAGGTGCTTTAATTGTCAACGTTTTGGCCACACCGCGGTTCGGTGTGAAAGTAAGGCAATCTGTGCAAAGTGCAGCAAGGAGAAGCACGATGGGGAAATCTGCGTGTACGCTCTTTGTACAAATTGCGAGGGTGCACATCCCGTGTACTCTCGTGATTGTCCAAGGATGCGCGAGGAACGCAAAATAATGAAATAAAGACCATGAAAAAGTTACCATATATAGAGGCAAGGAGGAAGTATCGAGAGCTAATGGTGCCGACTTTCTCTCACTCTTTTGCATCAGTCGCTGGCACGTCGGTCAAAAAGGCTACCATAGCAACTCAAACAGAGCCAGAAAAAATTCAGAAGGAAGAGAAAAAAGAGAACATCTGCAATGAAAAAGCAGCCAGGAAGAGAGTGCCTATTACTCCGCCACCTACCAAAGCTCAGTCGACCACTGAAAAGACACAAGAGGACACTTCCTCAGCCAAGACTAGTGGGTCAAGGCGGTAAGTCACACCACCATCTAGGTCCTCTAAAATTCCTATTTCATCCTCTGTGGAAGACATGGAGGATGAAAGTATTTCAGAGACAGAAATACGAGAGGTCCTCCTCAATAGGAAGAACAGTCGTAGGCTTTTTAAAAGGTGATCGCTCCCATAATCATAAAAATTTTGTTTTTTTGACAACTTTGGGGAACAATTTTTTACCTTTTACCTATTTATTAACTTATTTATGTTTTTAACATTGCAATGGATTTTACAGGCACAAGGAGGAACTTGAGGTCCTAGTATACAATCTTAAGCCGTCATGTATTTGCTTGCAGGAAACACATTTTAAAATCTCTGACGGTAAATATCAAAGGGTTTAGTATTTTTAGAAATGACGACCTTAGTGGCAACAGGGCTAAAGGTGGTGTTGCTGTGGCAGTCCGGGAGACCTTATACACCTCCCGGGTTGACCTGCAGACACCTCTACAAGCTGTTGCGGTGACCGTGGCCACACCGGATGTCATTACCTTCTGTAATGTTTACTTACCTGAATGGGCACCAGTTAACCGCAGAAGCCTTGAAGACCTACTCAAACAGCTGCCTAGGCCTTTTGTATTGTTGGGGGACTTCAACGCCCATAACACTCTTTGGGGTGCCTCGATGAATGGTGGTAACAGAAGGGGTAAGCTTCTGAAAAGATTTTTTAGTGACCACAATCTAATATTGTTAAACACTGATGAGAAGACCCGTTTTAATAGTTTTAACGGAGATTTTCCTCCATTGACCTGTTTTTATCCACTGCTAATATAGCCCCATTGTTTAATTTATCTGTTCATGAAGAACTCTGTGGCAGCGATCACTTTCCAATTATTATTACTAAGAGTAGTAATAATTGTGATTTTACTCGACATGGGAATTGGCTCTTGAAGAAGGCCAATTGGCCAGTTTTTAAAAATAACCTAAAATTTAACTTTGATCACACTCTTAGTGGCATACGTAATATGGAACTACTCATGGAAGATATAACATCAGCAGCTATCAAAAGTATCCCCCGGTCCTCAGGTTAAATGCGGCATGCTCATGTTCCTTGGTGGAATGAGGAGTGTGCCGAGGCAATCCGTAGGCGAAAGAAGGCCCTAAGGATCTTTCAGAGGTACCCAACAAGTACAAACTTGGCAGCCTTTAGATGGTTAACGGCGAAGGCCCGGCAAACAATTAAGGATGCCAAAAAGGTCTCCTGGATGAAATATGTAACTTCCATGAACCACAGAACACCAATAGCACAGATCTGGTCAAAGGTGAGAAGTATCTCAGGCTTAGGATATGTATCTCCAGTCACTGCCCTGGAAATAGGTGGCCGCATAGAAACATCCATGCCAAAAATCATTGAAGCTTTCGGCCTTTACTATGCTGATATTAGCAGCACAGCAAATTACGATCGGGCTTTCTTAACCATCAAACGCAATGCGGAGCGTTGCAGCCTTGACTTTGAGGGAGGTAGCAATGCTGATCCATACAATGATGCTTTCTCGTTATGGGAGTTAACCTCCGCTATCAAGGAAACCAAGGATTCCAGCCCAGGAGTAGACGAGATCCACAATGCTTTCCTCCGCAACCTCCCAATTTCGAGTTTAAGGAATTTATTAGACACCTTTAACCAGATTTGGAGTGAAGGAAGTTTCCTGGTGGGCTGGCGTGAATCCATTGTGATTCCAATCCCTAAACAGGGCAGGGAAAAGAAAGTTACTTCGAACTTCCGTCCTATATCCCTTACTAGCTGCCTGTGCAAGCTAATGGAAAGAATGGTTAATAGATGGCTGATTTGGTTCCTTGAGTGCCGAAACTTCCTTTCAAACACCCAATGTGGCTTCCGTCATGGAAGATCCACAACGGACCATTTAGTTTGAATTGACAACTTTATCCAGGAGGCCTTCCTCCTAGGCCAGCATGTAATAGCCGTATTTTTTGATATTGAAAAGGCATATGATAAGACATGGCGGCACAAGATATTAAAGACTTTACACGACTGGGGATTTCGCGGTAATCTTCCAATTTTCATTCGCAACTTCTTAGCAAACCGTGTATTCAGGGTACGAATTGGCAAGTGTTTATCACCCCCCTTTAACTTGGAGAATGGTGTGCCTCAAGGGTCAGTCTTAAGCGTCACACTCTTCGCGATTGCCATTAATGACGTTGTCAGGTGTATTACCACCCCGGTGTTGGCAACATTATATGTCGACGATCTGGCAGTTTTTTGCCGATCTGTGAAACTGAGGTCTGCAGAGCGTCAAATTCAGTTGACGCTGAACCGCCTTGAACATTGGGCTCAATCTAATGGCTTGAATTTCTCCAAGGAGAAGACCAAATGCATACATTTTTACAGGGGCAGAGGCATGTATCCTCAACCTAGTTTGCGCCTTGGACGAACACCTCTAAAATTTGTTGAGACCATCCGATTTCTTGGTTTGGTGTTTGACAAGAAATTGAACTGGCGGGCTCACATCTGCAGTCTTAAGGATAAGTGTTTACGATCACTAAATATTGTAAGATTTTTAACTAATTCAAATTGGGGCGCAGACCGCACATCAATGCTTCTCCTTTACAGAGCGTTAATACGGTCTAAACTTGATTACTGGTTCATTATCTACGCCTCAGGAAGGGTATCATACCTACGACCACTTTCAACCGTTCATAGTTTAGGACTCAGTCTGGCTACTGGAGCATTCAGAACCAGTCCGGTACAAAGTATTTATTGTGAAGCAAGTGAACCTCCTCTGGAGACACGCCGAAAGATTTTAACCTTTAATTATGCAGCGAAAGTTTTGTCTTGGAGGACACATCCTTGTTTTGATATTATTTTTAGTCCGTGTTTTATGGATGTTTTTAATCGTCGACCCAGAGTAACTTTACCATTAGGGGTGCGCTTTCACAATTTATTAATGAGACTGGTTTTACTCTACCAGATATGTATCCTAGTGGTTTTATAGAAATGCCACCATGGCAGGTTCCACAACCCGAGGTTTTATTTAATATGATGCAGTACTCTAAGGCCGACACTAACCCTTCTGTTTTTATTAATATCCTGAACGAAATGCTTGCATCAAAACCGGGCATTATCCCCATCTATACAGATGGCTCTAAGACGAAGGAGGCCTGCGGATGCGCTGCTACATCTACTGCTCTGGGAACCAGAAAGGTGAAGCTGCACCCGAGGTGTAGCATATTCACAGCGGAGCTTATTGCATTAAAAACTGCCTTTGAGATGATCAAGTCAAGAAATATGTCATATTTGATATGCTCTGACTCAAGAAGTGCTCTTCAATCTCTATCGCTTTTCTCTTCTCTGCACCCAGTAGTTCAAGATATTCACTCTACCCTCGCCTCCCTCGTATCTAGAGGTAATACAGTGACATTCGTATGGGTTCCTGGACACACCGCGATCCCAAGGAATGAGAAAGCAGATGCAGCTGCAAAGGATGCCTTGGCGAAGCCAGAAGTTGACTTCGAACTCATCCCTTCTCAAGATGCAAAGCATATTTTTAAGACCATAGCAATCAAAGAATGGGCTACATCTTGGGAAGGTCTGGTTGGAAACAAACTGCGGGAAATCAAGACCAACATTGCGCCTTGGAAGTCTTCTGTGAGGAACAATAGACGGGAGGAAGTCATTTTGACACGGCTAAGGATAGGCCACTGTGCCTTGACCCACTCTTATTTATTTACCACAGAGAAAATTCCGCCCAGGTGCGAAGAATGTGACTCCCTTTTATCTGTAAGGCACCTCCTCACCGAATGCACAAAGCACAATGCCATCAGACGCAGGCTTGACATGGCAGCAGACTTAGGAACTATACTTTCGGACAACTATATTAATGTGCAGACCGTTTTAGAGTTCTTAAGAGAGGCAAATCTGCTCCATCTAATTTAATTTTCATTAATGACTCCAGACGTCCTGTATTTAGTCTAATTTTATGCAATTTTAATATTTTTACATTTATTTACTTTTATAGTTATTTTGATGCTTATTTTTGTACTTGAATATTTATTTATTTATATATTTATACGTATTATTTAAGTAAGGAAGGTGCAAAATGACCGCTGCTGTCGACGCACCTCTAAAAACACACTACTACTACTACTACTACCCTGCACATCTCAACAGTAATCTTATAAACTTTAAAACTTCCGATGTTAGCATCACTGCAAAAGACTGGAATTGAGGCAAACCAATGTAAAAAACATAATAAAATTGAACAAGTGAAATAGAAATAAAGCTAATAAATGTATAAATAACAACAACTTGTCTTTAAATAAAGTGGAATGAACAGAAAGTGAAGTACAAATGAAGGTAAGTGAGAAAAATGCTGGGACCATAATAAAGGACAGTAGCATTTAGGAGCATTATTTTTAAAATTTTCAAAAATTAAAATTTTAGTCCCGAAAATGCACTAAAAGAACATACACTAAATGAGGCATATCTGTACTTGGTCATCTCTGGTAGTACCTGTTAATTGATTAATTAAACCCTTTCATGAAATTTGATAACTTTTAAGTGGCAGCTGACATGCCTTATACATCAGCAGAGATATTGCCAAGCTGTTTGCCAAACAGAGAAAAGGGCATTAAACTTTCATTGAATAAAGGATACTTAAAAGCTTCTCAAATAGTGGATGAAGGTGTAGTTAAGCAAAGTAGCCATAAATATTTAATTTTCACAATTGCTTTTTGTGAGTTACTGATGGGTTCACTTGGTAATTCTTTTGGGTTTACATACAAAATTTAACCTGACTTATGATCTTCAATATTGTTACACAGGGAGGGGTATCCAGCACCCACCGAGATTCACGCACAGCTCCATTCCGCTGGCGGAAGGAGTTGTCTCCGGTTGAGGTTGCCAATATTCAGTCATCATGCAAAGAGGCCATGCGACTGTGGGGATACAGAGAAATGACATTGAAGAAGACATCTGGCAAAGTGCATGGTCCTTTTAAGAATATGGATCCAGAAGATTTCAATCCTCTAGGAAGCATTCAGTTGGAATGAGGTTGGCACCAGGAGAGATGTGTTTATTAAGAGGGCAACATTAAGTAGAATTGAGTTTTATTGTGGTGGTACTGTATTTACAGGGAAATCTTTGCCATGCATTTATCTGGGATATTTCATTATAATCACGTCTATGACCTCGTACAGTGCCTGACATCTCCTATGAGATATTCTAAAATTTGGCAACTTAGCCAGAAATTGATAATATCATCTTCCTTGATAAGTTGTTTGTCTCTACATTACATTTAAAATAATATCGAATTTTATTATGAAAAATCTCTGCAGAAATGGTGGATGATTAAATTTTACTCTACAAACTAGCAAAAATTGGCCTTTATTCTGAAAAGAAAACATTCTGATTACTTATGGATATTAGTAGCATTTGAATCTGGCCAGCTTTATATATGCTCAGGCAATAGACAGTTTTCCCAATAAAATACCAATAAAAGGCTGAACACCTGAAACAATTGAATCGCATGTTTTATTAAAGGTTCAAAATGTGATATCCATTGGGACAAAGGGTAGAAAAATCCACAAGTGCCCAGTTAACTTGTTATAAGTGCTCAAATTATTGACTGAAATGCATCAAGCATGTAACTATTATTGCCTGCATGAAGTTGTGCTTTTAGTGGGACAGAGTTACTTACTTTTAGAAAGGTTATCCATATGGATTTTTAATGTATTTTACTGAATTTACCTAGATTTATTGTAATTAGTCACTCCTGAGAGAGAAATTATTTTCTCATTGATGAATCACATAAAGAGGCTGCAACTGTTAATGGTTTCTTAAACTTCCAAGTGCTTGCTGGAAAGTTTTTGCTGTTTCTAGTCTTTCAGGGCTAAATATTGTTATATTTCATACATAATATTAGTGTGCTGTCACCTCCTGTTATTTGTGCTGATTTTAATTAAATCAGAGTATAAACAACCACCAGCATCTGATAAATCAATGTTATAAATTGGAGACTTAGAACAAACTGGTCTTACTGTAATGAAGGTCTAATAGTTATCCTGTTTTATAAATTCATGAATGCATTATTTTTTTATACTACTGTTGGAGATTTAACTTCATAATGTTGTGCTTATGTCTATCATATATTTTTATGTACTTAGAGAGTTTTAAACATGCTCACTGGATTCATACTAAATACCATGTCAGGCTATGGTACAAAAAAGGAAAATTTTCTGTAGTTATGAAACTAAGTAGAGCACTGTTAACTTATTTATTTAAATTTTAGTGTGTGATTTTTTCAAGTTTGAATAGGTCATCAGAATAACACGAAAAATTGTTTAACAGAACCTTAGATTAATTTATATCCTAGAATAGCATCTGATTATTACTGATCCAGTTCTCATTGTTTGAACGTAAATGGAAAACTATTTTTACCCTGTTTTAAATATTCAAGATTTATTGAGCTCAATTAAAAATCCAATTTAAACCATTAATTTTGTTAGCAAATAGTGACATATTTCATATTCTGAAAAAACATTCTATCCTTAATATCTTTTCCTTCCTTTAGGCTATTTAGAGCTCATTAAAATAATGACTTAATGACTTGGCATTAGCACTGAAATTCCTCTACTGATGTGATTTGTGGGTTATTAAAAGTTTAGTCAATATTTGATGGTTAGGACAAATTTGGAGTTGTTATTTACCCACTGGCATTAATTTATTCCTTTGTCAGATTTTTATCCTATGCTGTTTATCACAAAAAAACTTTTAAATCACTGCCCATGCACTTTTGAACCTGTTTTGATGTAATTCAGTACTGATTACACCAGCAACTTAAATATTTCTGTTGGCTGAAGCAGTGCAATAATCATTTGAACCAAAATAAAAGTAAGACTTGTGGTTGGAAAAATTGATAGTTATATTTTTGTAAATACAGGTAAATGAATGCTGATGTGCAGTCATTTAGGACCTCAGTTGAATTGTGTCATAAGCTGACCAAAAGATACCAATAAAATGTTTTACTAAAACAAGGAGTGTTTTTCACCCAAATATTACAACATTGTTGCAAGACAATATCAGTCGAGTCTTTAACTTTACTTATTTTTGCTTTAAAGTATATTTTGTTAAAATGCCACTGTGTTTGGTATATTTCAGAATTATAAATGGTTATTACTTTATATTAGGTTCTGCCATTTTTTTAATTTTAGTGGTCACATTTGAGGAATCTGTTAAACATTGAATATTGAAAGGTACCTGTGACTTATTCA
Organism: Tanypteryx hageni; assembly: GCA_028673005.1. Lineage (NCBI taxonomy): Eukaryota > Metazoa > Arthropoda > Insecta > Odonata > Petaluridae > Tanypteryx > Tanypteryx hageni. Next base: position 7,854,029 of record CM054116.1, on the reverse strand, counting down.
AATGTCTTACAATCTTGGTTCAAATTGCTTTAATTTACTTGGTAAATTGATCCAAAACTGTGTTGACAGCAGAGCCATAAATAACTGGTGTTTTTCACAGAATTGTTTTGATTCCATTACTATGTCTATATGTACATGCTAATTGTATATAACAATCACTTTAGGGCTTCATATCTTTCAATACACATTATTTACTGTCTAGATAATAGAGAGGAAGAATTTACATGGTTCAATTATTGCCTTATTAGATAAAAAATAATGTTGCAAAAATATTGATGATAAACATTTAGTATTGCATGCTAGCAAATTATCTGTAATTGCCTGTATGCTTTAGTTATTGTCGTAGCTTATTCACAATACTGAAATTTCATTTAAATTCACATATTGTTGATGACAGATTTTTATCTTTATGTTACATATAGTTGCATAAAATAGTTTCCAAAATGTTATAAGCTTATACTTCAATATTTTTAGATGGTAAGAAAATCATATTAACTTCTTAGTTTTATGTGCATAGACCTTATGGTTAAATGGATTCAGATGTAAATGGAGTATATGAAATTATTTTTATTGGTTTGATTGATTCTATAATTATCCCTGTTCATATAAATTAATGTTTTTAGATCTTAACATAAATCATTTCACCCTTAGGACAAAGATATTAAAATCAATAGTCACTATCCATTTTTAAACATTTATTTAAGACTAGACTAGACTAACCTTTCTATGCTTTGATGAATTTCTGAAAATATCTGAGGTAAACACAGTGTAATTAAATGGCAAAAATCTCTTTTATTTGAGGTAAATTATTTTTGTTGCATTGTAAATGTCAATGCTATTATTCATGTTATTTGAGCCGATATAATGTTAGTATTATAAATAAAAATGTTGATATTAGCCTAAAACTTATGTCTTCCATTAGATTTTATATGCACTATTAAAATGCTTGTTGTGTTTTGATAATAAATAGTATTATTACTGCATAAGTGCCTAGAGTATCACAAAATGTAGTTAGTTTGCTTCAAGGATTTGATGCATGTTTATTATTTTTATGCTTGTACAAATTCTTTTTATGTGATGAATGAATGAGAGTTAGTTCCTTAAAATTTACTAGTGAAAATGGAAAATTTAATTATTTAAATAGAAACTTAAAACAATTTCTTTATGCTGAACTATTTTAATTACTATTGAAGCTCATTAAATTAATATATACCTGAAATTTATTTGTGTTCTAAAACTCTGTTACTTTAAAGATACAGAACCTGTTGTGAGAATCTTTTTATAGCTATGCCAATAATGTCACAATTAAGAAACCATTGAAGAGAGCAGTGAATTCTCATACCCAATTACATAAGCTGATACCAAGAAATTGGATATATGATGAATGATTTTCTGTGGAAAGAGAATTCTAATGATATGCTGTTAAAATTCATTTATATATATGTGTGTGTGTGTGTGTGTGTGTGTGTGTTATAATCATAAATATATTTCAAGGAAGTATACTGCAATCAAAAGTTATTTTTCATTCCTGTTATTGCTATTATCCTGATGCAAATAACCAGTGTCTGCAGGATCCTAGTCTTCTTCACCATGGGAACTTTGACTGCCCCTTGTCTATGGTATTGAGGAAGCATTCAAAAGATATCATGCTATGATATCATGTGAGTAGGTTTTAAGTAGTATTTACGGGCCTTAACATAAATTTTAAATATCCTGAAATAGGGTATGACAGCTTTTCTGGCTATGAGGGAGTTGACTTTCTTTGAAAGTGATCATTCAAATCATTCAGATATGCATGGTACTTCTTGCAAGCCATCTGAGACTTATCAAATTTTCTGGGATTCTATATGACCATATCTTTAGTAATGCATCTTAAACTGTACAAAAGGAAGTTGAGGAGTAATTCAATTGTAATTGAAATTTGTGAAACTTTTCTCTATTTGAGGATGTTTTATATTTTAATACACAAATATTACTCCTTATTTCAATTCCTTAGTTTGACAGTTTTAAGAAGTGTACTTTTTTATTAACAAGAAGAGAATTTTTGTTTTAGAATTCACTCCAGTGGAATTCGTCCTGGCCCTGCATATATTGAGGTACAAAAGAAACGTTCAGTTTTCATTTACTATAGCTATTTACAGAACATCATTTGTCATTGTCTATTCTCTTATAATGTCAATTTGGGCCACTTGTGCAAGCAGATATGCTGCCAATACATGCTGCCTCCAAATCTTGAGAATTTAATTAGTTGGACAAATTTAAATAAATTAGCAGAAATTATTGTTAATTGTAGTATGGTGGGTTTCATGGGAAAACATATTTTTCAGTTTTGTCTCTACAAGATTGAAAAATATATCCAAGTCCTTTAATTAAATATCTATTTTGGTGTTACTTTTCCAATAAAATAATTATTTTGATGGATATGTTTTGGAATTCAATGCTTGAACATGGAGGTGAATTTTTGTCAGGTGATTACTTCACTTCTTGCCTTGATTACCTTATGTAAGTTTTTCCCTGCCTCTTATAATGATGAATTTACATGCTTTGGAATTGGTTGGGATTTGTAAACTTCTGTCAATTATTTTCAGTCTACATCTGATTTGTGCCACTATTTTACCCTTAAAATCCATGAATCAAGCAGTAGTTTTTATGATAGTATATTTTCACATGCAGTTTAGCTCTTTAACTGCATTATTTTGATATATCAGAGCAAACTTATTTATCCTTTGGATTTATCCTACATCACTCAAAACATATTCCCACTGCTGGGGCATTCTAGAAAATCATAACAACCTTAAAACACATGTCCATTTCCTCTATGTGCTTCTCTCTGTCCTTTTTTGAGAATTGACAATTCTGGGAGGGCCTTTCTAAATTCATCTTGCAGTTAAAGAGTTAATGAAGTTAAGGCTTTTTTAAACAATGTCTAACATTAAATTGGAAAATAATGTTTTCTTAATGATTTGCATTTAGGAAATATTTTACATTCATTGACATGCTAATTATAAATTGGAGTTTTTTAATCCATTTGAAAGACATCCCGATTAGATGAAGAAACTCTTAGTACTGTTTTTGCTCCCTGTAGTGTCATGTAAGTGTTGATAATTGGTTAGAATAATCTGGTAACATTCTCACCCATAGCACACAATAATCATAATCATTGTAATTGATCTACACTACAACTCATCCAAATGAACTATTTATCAGCTATAATTTCTTATGTTTGTTCACACAATGTAACTATGTTTTTGACTAAAATAACCTTGACAAAGTTTACAGTTGCAGGCATTAATTTGTGGAATCTTTTGACAATTCTAAAATGAGAAAATTTGTGTATTATTGTATTTTTAAGTGAAAATATACAAATTTTCTCATTTAAGAATTATAACATAACCTTCATCATTTTCCAAACCAAATATGCTGCAGCAAAGATGTCATAAAATTCCATGCATTTATAGTATTCAACTGTTACTGCATTTACTTGTGTAGCGCACACACCTTTTTTCCGAAAATGTTGGTAAGAAAAAGGGACCTCATGTCTTACATGAGGATTTCTGAACAGGTTATATAAATTGTAAGTACTGCAACACGCTCGCATCTACTCGCAGAAGACAAAGAATTAAACCTTTATATAATCAGTTTTAAGTTGATCATTTTTATATGCAGTTCTGCTATTAAAAGTTTACTATGAATTTCTACCTATACTTTGCTGGAATAAGTTTGCATCTTGTATCTGTGTTCACCTAATTCACCGTGAGCTCCTTTAACATGAGGGGGAATACCGAGGAGATTTCTGCTAGCATCAGGATAAAGAGATCACTCAATAAATTGTGTCACATAGGTAGGAGGGAGAAGACGTTTAACTTGGGTGGACCTTGTTTCAGGGACAGGGAATTGGTGAAGAAGCCAACTATTTTTAAAAATCTCAGATGTCAACTTATTCCAGCACGAATTTCTTTTTTTCCCTTCAAAATGGCCCAAAAATAGGGGTGTGCATGGTACACAAGTAAATACAGTATATTTGACAGATATGGTTTTACAAATAGATGGCCCGACACATAAATAGATTGCACATCCATGTGCCCATGATGATGTTTCACTGAAATATTTTTGTTAAATGAAATATTTTTGTTTATGCATACCAAGAACAAGATGTTCAACTTTGTGGAAAGATTCCATAATGTAAATAAAAGAAGAAAATTGTACATTTCCACTAACAAATTTATTATGACTGGTTTCGCCTGTTACAGCATCATCAGGTGACAAAAGCATGCCTGAGGAAGGAGTGGGGGAGAGGGTAGGAGGGTTAAATGAATAATAATAGGCAGGAGGGAGAACATACAATCAGTAATGAGGTAATTTGAACATAAAAATAGAAATTACAATGTACAATTTTCTTTTTTCATTTACATTATGGAATCTTTCCACAAAGTTGTGCCGTCCCAAGTGAATTATCTTTAAACTTGTAAAGAAAAAGGCAAACTATATTTTATTCAAAATTTGTTTTAAGTTTTAACTCTCAATGCATACTGCTTTAATTAATTTTTTGTTATGCTTTGAGTCCCCGAAGAAGTGATTTTTAATACATATTTAAGAGTAGCACATAATATTCAAAGTCTGTGGTAGATGACTGTGTGACTGATTGATGTGAAACTTGTTGTAATAGCTCTACACTAAAAGTTTTCACAAAATTCGTTTTTCTTCAGAATGATTTATTTCAATACCTATCAAATGTAAGGTCTAAATGAACTCTTATGTGCATTTCACTAACGATGCACAGTTCCATTATTAATTTAGTCTCATGTTCTCATTCTAAAATTGGCTTGGCCGCATTCTATTTGTTCACTGTAATTGAGTCCATCATTATATATAAGACAAATAGAATTTCTCATTTCATTTAGCTGTTAAGGTAAATCATGCTGATAATTGAAATAGTTTTATGCTAGTTTTACCTTAAAATTGGTCTATCATGGTCTCACATATGAATTTCTTGTGAATCTGTGCTTTAAATATTATTATCTCTGCAAAATTAGTTTCTAGAGTGGAATAAAAGTTTTATCATACTAGTGGATATTTTAAATCCTGTAGTCCCATGGATTGTAAACCACAGTAAACTCCTTGGAGTTACAATAACACCTTTCTAGTATATTATTTCAGAAAATTCTTAGGCTTATATAATGGTAGTAATTAAAATAAGTTCACATAAGTATAGTTCAATACTGTTTATCTTCCTTGCTAAAAATCGAGAGCCTCACAGAGTTATTGTTTTGTGTGCACATGAGTACCATGATATTTACAGTAAATTTAAAATATTACCATGGTTATTTTTTAGCCATGCAGGAAAAAAAGAATTTTACTCAAAAGTATTATTACTATATATATATATATATATATATATATATATATACATAACATAGAGATACACATTCCAGGCTGATGGATTATGGCTTACATTCCCTCCTAAATACTGGAGATTTACATATAAATGTGAGTTGGAAGTAATGTAGAAAAATATGCTAACACACTGATGAATAAATTTAGTCATTTTAAAGACATTTTGTTTTTCCATGTTTATATGATTGTAGCAATAAGTAATGCAGAAGTGAGTATTTGTTAAGGTAAAGCCAGAACTTCCTAAGTTGAAATGTGCTCAAATTATGGAACTCAGAATATCTGTGGGAATCACATCAGATCTCTAAAGAAAACTTAAATATGTTAATGGAAAGGTTACTGTAAAAATAACTTTAGAATAAGTAAATAATAAATTACCGAATGCCATCTTGTGCTAGGGCTGTATTTTGTTTTATAAAAATAGGATATTTTTGGATTACTGGAGCTTTTCAATGAGCCTTGTTCCCTTTATCAGCATATTTTGTATTGTAACTGAAATAAGTGAATGCAAAACTGCAGGAACAAATTAAAGGCTGTGCTAGCTTGATAATGCTGTTTCATTTTTGCATCCATATGTATTTTATAATGAGTACAAACCATAAATACCATAGGGGACTTATATATAACTAATGAATCTGGGATAAGTTTTGTGAGAATTTGATTAGTGGATGAACAGTTAGTTAGGTACTCATGTTGATTTTATGCAGAAAATTTTATTGATTAAAAACTATATCCCGATAGTAGGAAAATCATCATTATATGATGTTCTCTCATTTATGAAATTTATAGTTTAGCTTCAAATTACTATCTAAAATGGTCTGGTAAAAAACTTTCTCAGAAAGTGTGTATAATATATTTCTTATTTTTAAACCATCTTTAAATTTCATTGAATATCATTCCTATTGTCACTCTGATCTAGCAGTACATTCATTTCTTCATGAAGTGACAAAAGGAGTGTTTTTAATATTTACAAAGATACATATCATGTTTGTTTGACTGTGTATGTTGCAGCATGTCATCTCCTGTGTGAGACAACTGCTTTGGAAGCAAATATTCCATATGGCATGTAGTGCATGAAGCATCACATTTATAAGGATTTGGTAGTTGTTGCTTTGCCTAAGAATTTCAAGTAATTTGTTGATTTTGACTTGCCAGAAGTTTGTATTTTATATCTATAAAAAATAAATTTGATATACTAATGTGATAACTTTAAAAAAATATTTTTGGACATTGCTTTCATTAATAAGCATTTAATATTTGATCATGACTTCAATATTTTAAATCTTTTCTAGTTTCAATCAAATCGGTTACACAGTAATCATATGACAAACTTTTAATTATGCAAAAATCAATGCATTAAGATAAAATACACTTTAATCTAAAGCAGCAATTGTTATTGTTTTTAAATATAAAATGATTTCATATTTGAGTTACTGAAATTTAATTGCATTAAAGATTTAGAATTCTCAGAGGAAATTTCTTGTATTATATATACATATGTTGATTACTATTAATGTTTAATGTGAAATGGCTGTAATTTTTCTGTTAGAAATCCTAAAAATATACTTTTTAAGATAAACTTCCCGGAACATTAAAACATATATTGAACTGCTGCATAGCACCTCAGTTGAATTAATGAATAGCTAGTGTTTATTAAATAAATTCTAATAATAATTCTAAATATAAATTTTTCTTTATTTATCAAAATGTATTAATTTTTATGGTAACCCAAACGTCATTTTCATGTATTCAGTGACAAAAATAGCTTATGTGCATTGTTACTGAATATTTCATTAGAGTCAGAACAGGTAAATGGGTTTTCAGAACAAGGTATATGCTCTCCAACCTAAACAGAAATAAGGTATACATCCCTGAGTCAAAAGTGTGTTTCACAATAGCAGTAGATATGATGCTTTACTATCTTTATGAAATGTACCTACTTTGCACTTTTCATAATCTTATAATGATATGGTGATAAGATATTAGGAATGCCTGGTTTGGATTGTGCATCTTTGTTTAATTTTTGGCATGTAAGTTCAAGTTGTTTAATGAGTTGGTGGTTATCCACTTTATCTTGCCAAGGGATAAATGTAGTAGTGACTGCTTTCTCAAATTTACACTTTAATAAAAACAGGATTTTATTGCAATTTTATTGTCTTGGTGCTAGGTGCTTGTTGTCTCCAGTGATTTTCACTAAAATGACCATAAAAATGATTATTTTTAGAAGAGAAATAATAATTGAGTGATTCATTTTAAATATAATCTAGTTATGTGCAGTAAGTGAATCTATATCTATACATTATAAGATCTCAATTTAACTGCCAATAGAAGAGTTTTAATATATTTTATGTATGATCTTAATAATGAAATTGGTTAACTTATTCATGATTGAATGACTCTGTGGAGTCATTTTTCATTGTTTGTGTCCTTATGAAAGTTATGCATTCTGTAAAATATGGAAGTATATTTAATTTGTGGTGGTATGATTGTTATATAAAACCCACAATTAGAAAATACTGTCAATGATAAATATGACTTGTGTTTCTGTTATTGATGAACTGCAATTTATTTTATATTGTTTCATTGTTAACAATTAGCATAGGGAATGTTGGTGGCAGCAAGATTTCGTAAATTCATTGCTTTATCAAAATAATACAATTAATAAGGATTGCTATCCTTTTAAAGTATTCCTAGAAGTGCAACAAAACTTATGTTATTGTTGCTGTGTTGGAAAATATATTAGAACCACTGGGTCTAGATAAATAAATATGAAAATTCACCATTTAATGCATAGAAATTATTACGTTGGTTATATATACATGTGCAAAAATACTGAATTATGACATATGTAAATACTCTATAATTACAGCAACACTTGATAATATCTATTCCTTGAAAAGGTGCTAACTAGGGAATGGGCTTCCATCATCAAGGCTAGATAATTTACTTAGATAGTTCCAGTTCTTATAATGCCCTAGTTACTGTTATAGTGATTATACAGTTCACATCAGCCCCATTAACTCACATGTGATATGATCAGTGCATCATTTCATTGCATAAATTGCACAATGCCATGCATGATTATTCACAACTGATATTATGCCTTTGTATGAATGGCAAAATCCTTTTTAAGTTTTAATTAAGATTTTGTAATGAAAAACCAGAAAAGTTTTATAAAATTATGTAATTTAAGTTAAATAAAATAGAATTTTTTGAGAATGTTTTCTTGACTTATTAATGCATTACAAATTTGAAAAACCTAAATTCTTAATATTTATTACAAGATAATTCATTTTAAAAATTCATTGGATGTTAAATGGATGGATAAACCCCTGGTTCTCTTGTGAATGTACTGCTTGGGAGTGTGGTGAAAAATGGCTGTGTATATGAAGGATCAACTGTTGCAAGCTTTTTCATAAATGGTTTTTGGAGAATACGATGTGGTATTAATAGGGTTACCAACTGTAAGACCTTCTTGACCCGAAGATTTTAGTCTGCAACCCGGAGAATTTGAAGGAATGCGCTTTTTTTCTTTTTTACGAGTTTTCAGTTGCTCACTAGTTGTTAATTAATTAATATGATAAATTGCATCAATACATTTTAAAATATCAAAGAAATATTATTTATTTAGTTATGCATAAATATAATAAATGATTAATTAATTATTTTGGCATATTTTTTTAGACCAAAGGATACGAGTATGTGTACTACAATATGTAATTACAAACTTCAGTCCTGTCTGGTCAGGAAGAAATATGTTTAGGCCCTAAATAAGATTTTTGAAGGGGTAGGGAGGTGGGTTCGTTATAAAAATTATGAACTAAAATAACTTCAATTTTAAATTTTATACACAATACAATACACAAATTTTATAATATTCTTATTGATCACAATAAACGAACTTTTTAAATTTCTGCAAGTAAAATAAAATTAAGAAACATTTATTTCTTAAAATTATACTTATTTTGGCTATGGGCTTTTTCCACTAAACCCTTTTGTGCTGGCGCTTTTAAATATGAATAAAATTGTTCACAGCTCATGTCAAAATTAATTCTAATCGCCAGCTCAGCTTTAACCAGAGGAACATGCATTTTATTACGATCATTCCTCCATACTGACTCCATAATAGAAAAAAAAAACATTCTATAAACGCATTACTGACAGGAACACATTACTTTCGAGACAATTTCTTTTAATTCCAAGACATTTTTCTCATTTTTTTAAATTTCAACCTAAATTTTCTCATTTGCGCCATTTTCAACTTTTCTTTATTCTGGTAAATATTTTGTAACTATGTTTATTTCATCATATAACCGATCTTCATTGATCTTTATATTTAACATTTTTACAACTTTCAGTACACCGTCATATTTGAGATCATATTTCCTAATATTTAACACAGCCAAATACTTAAAACAACTATTTTCAAAGTCATAATATTTTTTTAAGTAATTTACAGTACGAATATAAACCTCTCTAGCTTCCGCTGCAAACATCTTGTTGCAGTTTATTAAAATGCCTTAAAGAAGCTCGAACTTTACTTCCAAAAAACTATCCCTTAATCGGGATTCTAATTTTTCTTTTAGAGATGTCATTATGTCATGTAATTCTGTTGAAGAAAAATCATTTTCTTCTAATATTAAAATTGACTGCTCATAAAATTAAGAAAATGTGAGAAAAAATACAAAAATAATTCAGGAATAGAATGCACTGTCATGTCATCTTCTATTTCATTTTCTTGCGAATTACAAATTTACAAATAAGGGCATCACAATTGTCTTCCCCACTTTAGAAAGTACTGCATTGTTGCAGGCCAAGATGACAATATTCGGTCTACTGCCTCGGATAAACTCAACCATTTTGTAGATACATTTTTTAACATTTGGGCAAAATCCATGTTAAAAAATTCAAAACAATATTGTAGCTCCCTTTTGCACACTGTACTACTTGAAAATTCGGAATAAATTTTATTGACTAACGTTTCTATATCATAAGTTAATTTTTTATACGCATGTTTTGCTGCATTGTGTATCACATGACAATTACAATTAGCCTTTAATATGTACGCACTTGAACTACACAATTTTTGATAGACTTGAATTGTCCATAATTTACGGCCGCATTGCCTCCTGAATAAGCAGCAACATTGTCAATTAATAATTCATGTTCGTTGAGAAATGTTAGAATTTTATTTGTTATTGCATCAGAAGATTCAAAATCATCAGTATAAAAATCCAAAATTCTATTTTTGATGCCCTGTTCTGGTACAAAGTAGCTGACAATTAACGGATATAATTTCATGTTTCCTTTATTGGACGCGTCAGATGAAATAGAGAAGGCTTTTCAACATCTTTTTGAAGGTCACACAAAACTAATTCAATTGCTTTTGGTTCTAGAATATTTTCCGTTAGACTTGATGCTTTTGTTTGTCCACAGTGTAATTGTTTTGACAACGAAGAATCATGAAAAACAGTACAGTTTAACTTCATACCACAGTCAGTGCTATTGTAACTATGCTGGTGCTTCACTGCATGGTACACCAATGTTAGCTCGGAAATTGCAGTTCTTAAATGAGCTGGGCTATTTTCTTGAACGAGAAACTTGGTTAATAATTGATTACTTGTCTGTGCACTTATAGTTTGTTGGTGACGAACACTATTTTCATGAGTATTAATAGATTTTTCTCCGTCATGTCTCACAACAAAAGTAACACCACATAATTTACATTTACCAGTGTGCTCATTTTCTTTCACTAACTAATTTTTATACTCCGGTCGTTTAAGCCATTCATTATTAAATATGGCAAAATAATATTTTTTTCTTTTTCATTGGTGTTTGATCTTCAGAAGCGGACATTTTCACGGTGCTGTAAATCAAATAATATGTATAAATTAAAATATTTAAAAATAATGAATATAAAAAGTAATTTTACTTACGAAATAAAGCTCAATATCAATAAACAAATCACGTAAATACTCCCTACACAGAAGCAAAGAACAGCCACCTATCTTTTATGTAGAACCTGCATTCATGCAAACTGAACAGATATGCAAATCGATTATCGGTAGGTTCTGAAATAGGACATTTAATGCCACGCTATGTCAGGCCGGAACTAATAGCAAATTTTAGAATTAATAGCAGATTTTAGAACCAGCTGCACAGAAGTACCTAACCCGAGAACGGTGCATAAATAAACAAACATTATTTCTTCGAACTCAAAAATAATTTGTAGAATTTGTAGCTGTAGACCCGAAGAAATTTATTACAAACCCGAAGAAATGTCGCTAAACCCGAAGTCTTCGGGTCAAAATGACACTGTTGGCAACCCTAGGAATTAATGAGGGATTTATTGATATAGCAATATTTTTATTACGTATCAATGACTCATGGTATTCTTAATTTCCCTTCTTATGCATAGTTTTGTTTAATTTAGAAATTTTGATGACAAACGTCATAATCTGCAGCATAACAAGTTCATCTTGTAAAGTTAAACCACAGTAAGCATTTGTAAATAGCATCTAGCAAGACTTAAGGTGGCCATACACGCTATGGTTTGCCGGAAGGCCTGCCCTCCGGGAGGCAAACATGGAGGTAAACCTGAACCCTCTGAGACTTGCCAGGAGGCTCGTTTTCCGGCCGAATTCACCACACACGCTCCGGCTTGCAAACCTTCCGGCTAATCGTAGCGTGTATGGCCACCTTTACATTGTATTGTATTACATTTGTAGGGGTTCGTCGGCCAATAAAAACCCACCACTTTCGTAATGTAGTTTTATTTCTGAAAACAAGCAGGTCGCAAATATAGCACGAAATGAGGCAGGAGCAAGATGGATGCTGACGGATACGCTCGAAAGACTTTCACTCAACTATAGAGATAGGCAGTTCATGAATGAATCGATCTAAATGAATCGTTCAGTGTACTGAATCGATTCACCTCTGACCATGCTCTGACCAAGTAAACGTTTCACTGGTTCACCGATTCATGAATCAGTGAATCAAGTGATTCACTGAATCGTTAAGAATCAACTGATTCACTGAATCGAAGAATCAACTGATTCACTGAATCGAAGAATCAACCGATTCACTGAATCGGTGAACCAACTGAATCGGTGTTTCACACAAAAGAGGAATCTTATCGCCCAAGTATGGTGCGCTATGTTTAGTTCTAGAGAGTGTTATATTATTGTTAAATTTATTCAGCCGCTAACCTACCTTGTTTTAATGATCATGAATATTGTGAAAATCAGTAGGGCATAATTATTTCGAAAAATAGTATAAGTATATTGTAAATTCCTTTAAACAAAATTATTAAATTATGATGGTCTTATGAGATGTGAACACGCATTGAAGGAAATGGAATCAAATAAACTGTAGCTAAAGTATTACAATTTAGTATAGCAAGTTATAATTTGTATACATTTGGAAAATTAACTGAAAATATAAGAAACAAACTATAAATTATCCCTCAAGATAGGATTACCTTATTTTTAATTTTCGCGGACAAAACACAAAAACGACAAAACCCAGTATTTTAAAATTTACCTTTTTAAGCACAAAAATTGTAGTGTGGTGTTATATCAGTGAAGGAAATATATGTAAATATTATTCAAGTAAAAATTCGAATGTAAATGATTTTATTACTTCAACATTTAGTCATAAAAATATAACGGAATAATACCTAAAATGTCATGTGTTAATATGATTATAAATTATAAACGATATAATTAGGAATAAAACGTTAAAATACCGACCCAAATTGTGCAGATGAACTCTTGAATGTAACTACTAATTCAAAAAATATTTCTCAAAAATTAACATAAGTAACAAAAAAAACGTGCAATAGAAGGAAATAATGAAGTTCAGGACAAGTGTTAAAATCTCTCCCGGATTTCCCTGGGCAGGACATGCCTGCAAAAAACTGAACATCTGGTAATCCTACCTCCAGAGGTTGAGAGAAAATCATCCCCAACTAAATAAACAAAGCAAGAGTTCTTCATTCTCAGAAGTCCATCTAAATATAATTTTCTTATAGATATTATTTATAAATTTGATAATAATAAATAGAACAGCATTTTAATGTTGATTTTAGTACCAAAAGTCAGGTATATACAATCACCACTTTTGGATATTTTCATAGTGTATAATATAGATAATTCCTAGGGTATATAGGTAATCTACACATCAATACAGAGAAATTACTAATACCTACTTCTCCCATGACTATTAAAAATATTTTATATTGTAAATGCTAATAATAGCTATGTGCTCAATAATTGTCTCACTGATCATACAGCCCAAATTTCAGAATTCCCTTTTCCTGCCACGCTTGAAATTCATCATAATAAATGTTTTAAAAAATGCTTTTTTATACTTCTCATACAAATTTCATTTCTCTTCTCCAATGTAAGAGCTGGGATACAATTTTCAATTCTGCATCATTTGAAAACAAATTTGAATTTCTCATACCTTGATCATAGCTTTCCTATAAAAATATATTATGCAGAAAGACAAAATAACGACTTATTGGATAACTCCTGAAATTGTTTCTCTGTTTCATCAGTTAAGACAATTTCTCAATATAGCACAACTTTATTAATCTGACATTGAAAAAAGCACTACTGTAAACTGAGGTTCCTTTGGCCCACTTTTCCATACCTTAACGTGAAAACATTGCTGTAGTCTTGGTATTTCATTATTAATTTTCACCTATTTTATTTAGAATTTCTAACGAACCATTTAAGCCCAACAAATCCTCCCAGATCTCTTATGTTTGATTTTTAATTTTTATAAATTTTGGGCCAAAGTTATCTTGAATTGGGGTAACTTTGCCTCAGGTGTCAACTTCCATATAAATCCTTGCCTATAATTATCATAGGCCAAAGTAACCCTTAAATAAGTGCTCCATTGTATAAATAATGCAAAAATATGGAAAAGTTTTAGTTTTTGCTTATTTATTGCCCAAATTAGGCAGAAAATTGTTCAACACAAAAACAAATTTATTTGTTTAATTACATTAGCATTGTTTGAAAATAAGAATAGAAAAAATAAATTGCTATGGTTATTTTGGCATGAATAATGCTGAATTAAAAATTGCATTTACAAATTCATATTAAACAAAGGCATCATAATTGAGCCATTAGCCAGTACAAGACCAGAATAGCCATAGTCAGTGGTAAACAAATGAAAAAGATTGGTTGATTGATCCAACTGTATGACAAAATAATCCCGTTATTAACCATTTTTGGAGAAATAATTTTTTGTTTTACATTAGACCATTTGTTAATCAAAACATATTTTCTTGCTGGCCATTTGCAACACTTTTTTATCTTCATAGTCAGTAGTGGGACCTTCGTCTTTCTTGGTTTGCAATTTTACCACAAGACCAGGATATTCTTGCTGGTCCTACTTATAATAATAATAATAGTTTATTGGTCCAGAGATCAGAATATGATATAGGACAAGTCAGTAAAAGGCACAAAAGAAAATTGGTAAACAAATTGTGCATTCAAATAAAGGTAAAATAAAGTTACAAGCACATGTAAAATAATAGAATTCAAAGTGAGATAAAGATGAATATCAAGCATCAATAAGGAACTCATTAATATTATAGAAATGTTTACTGAGCAGAAAGGCTTTAAGTTTGTTTTTAAAATTTGGCAAGCTCATGGACATTTTCATCTCTTGCAGGAGTTTGTTATAAAAAGAAAATCCCATTGTTCTTGGACTAAGTGAGGGTGTTTTTGTACAAATATAGGTAATGTGATGATCATTAAGACCACGTGTGCAATAGCTGTGTATATTGAAGTTTTTCTCAAAGTCATGTATGTTCCTTCTCGTATAAAGTAAGGTAGTGTGTATATATACACATGACAGTGGCAGTATATTCAATTTTCTAAAGATGGGACGATATGATTCATTAGCAAAGAGATGCATTGCTTACTTTAGAGTTTAAAAAATATTATTAGCAAGTGGGGAAGAACCCCAGAAAAGAATACTGTAAACAATATGGGAGTAGAAATCTCCATAATATAAGGACGCAAGTACATCAGTGGAGACTGTGAATTGAATACACCCTATAAGGAAGCAAGTAGAACTCAACTTACTGGATAGTTTGTATGTGAGTATCCCATCTTAAATGTATCAAGGTAGATACAGAGAAATTCTGGGCAGGTAACTTGACAGATTGATTTACAATTCACATAAGCTAATAGGTCTTTACATGGTTTGTTTTTATTTGCAAAGTGGACCACCTGAGAGATTTATTGATATTTAAAGTAACAAAAATTGTTCTGATATCAATCAGTTAGATTTTGAGTAACTATTTTACTACTGTTTAAAAGGCTATCAGAATTATGAGCTGAGAGTAAGACATTAGTGTCATCAGTGTATATCATGGGTTAAACACCATTGATATTGTAGAAATTGTATGATAGATCATTAATATATAATAAGAAAAGTACAGGATAGGATAGGATTGACACTTGCAGAACACTTTCGGAAACTGTTTTTCTGGAAGAAGTGCATTTGTTACCTTTATGGTTGATGATGTGCTGTATCCTGTTATGCAAATAGGACTCAATCCAGTTTTTAGGCAAGCCTCTTATTCCATACTTATCAAGTTTGTTCAGCAGTAATCCATGATTAACATTGTCTAAGTCTTTGGAGAAATTGAAAAGCATTGCAACAGATTCCATTTTGTTATCTAGAGCAGCAAGTATAGTATTGATTTTTTCATAAGAGGCAGTTGTTGTTGACTTGTTTTGCAGGAAGCCATTTTAGCATGGAGCTAATAGTTTGAAGAATTTGAGATAAGAAATTAAACGTTTGTAAAATACTTCTCAAAAATTTTTGCAAACTGATTTTGCATTGATATAGGTCGATGATGTTTATGATTATAATAAGAGTTTATTTCTTGAGCATTTCCTTTTTTCTTATATAATGGGACAACTTTAGACTTGAGTATTGAAGGAAAAACCACAGACTTCAGAGAATCATTTATAACAGAAGAGGTGCTTTGAGTGATTTGAAATAGTAAGAAATAAGAAAGTTGGGTATTTCATCATTACCAGAGCTAAATTTTGCACCTGAATTATGTATGATATGTTTAATTTTCCAAAAAAAACGGGGCAATTTTGGTATTATTTTATTTCATTCACTAAATTATAAATGAACATATTTACAAAAGAAAATTCAAACTTTTATTTATTGTAATAACAAATAAATGTACACATTTCCTGAATAATTAATTAGTATTACAATAAAAAAAATTTAGGAGCCAATTTTGTTTTCAGTAATATTTTACCCCTCAACGACTACCGACGTAGCCACTACGTCAAACGAATTCTTCATATGCCGCCGACCGAGGTAGTCACAACGTCGCGGAGATTGCATTTTTTTTGCCAAATGAGTTTTCCTAAATCTGACGTTTCTCGATATATTTCATAAACGCAACCTTTCATCTTCCTATTTACGCTTCATTCTGCTATTTTTATTTACACACACATATATATAATGTAGTTAATGATAATTATGTAGGTATACGAAGATGGGGAATTTTGAATTTAAAAATACTTCGACATAATGCTGAGAAGAACCATTTCTCAACACGAAGGCTTCTGCGAGTTTTGTTCTTATGCCTTTAGAAGGCTTTCCTCTTGGGCCAATGTGTTTTTCTCATCTGTCAACAGTTCCGGAGGGAGAAAGCATAGGGAGGCAAAAGGATCTTCGGCTGTCTGGACCAGGATTTCCATTTCATTTGCGCATCTTAACGTTTATTCCTTCCTCTCTTCAAACAAAAAGTTATAGCAATGGCTACACTATTATTATCGGTATCCAGGCCCGGACATAGAGACCCAGGGCCCCTAGGCAGTTAACAGAGTCGGTGTAATTTAGCAAAAAACAAACTTTTATTTTTTATTTATTTAACGTAGTTTGACTATAGAAAATAGAAAAGCAGACTTAGAAATGAAATAGACAAGTACCAACTATACTTTTTTACACATTATAATTTTTACATTTACATATAATTACAAGATTACATTGCCACGCGACGAACTTTCTTCTCTGCAAAGGAACGGATGACCTCACTATAGTCCACAGACTGCGTTATTTCTGACTCTATGTACAGCACAGAGAGTGAATTAAGCCTGTTCTCTTCTGTGGTAGATCTAAAATAATTCTTTACTCTCTTTAGCGCTGAAAACGACCGTTCTGCCGAACAGTTTGACCCTGGTGTACACAACAGCATCCGTAGCGCTATTCCCACGTTTGGACAAATGTCCAAAAAGCCTTTTTCCAGGATGTACTTGTATAGCTCCAGTGACGATAACCCTTTTCCCCCTGTAGCCTCAGCAGACAACAAATGAGCTCGCAGGTGCAGACATTCGTTTTCCCAAGTACCGTCCAAATCCCCCGGATAGAAGGCTTCCAGGTTCCGTGCTCCGTCACGGACGTCTTGAGATTCCAAACTATGTAGCTTCGTGAGAAAGTCTAACTTTTTACTTAACTTCTCTGTAATATCGAAATATCTAGAACCTTCGAGAATGTTCCTGTACTACCATTCACTAATCATTTCCGGAATATTCTATCTTACGGGATTATTCTATAAAATCTTAAGACACTATACACTAGAAAATTCTATCACATTCTTTAGCTTCCGTCGCCAACACTACTCGTATCGTAACCTTAACTAACCTCAGCAAATTCGCGTGGAAGATAAAACCTTTGAGCCGCAAAATTGAAATTGATACAACTTTCTAACGCACACTTTCAACGCGAACTGACAAGTAGTGACAAGTTAGAATGAAATCAGGTGCGATGCAAAACAAACAGAACACAAACACAGTGTTGCCACTTGCCTTGTCAAAAAATTAACTAGGGTCAATTATTTTCTATTTCGTTCGGAAAAATTGACATATTATTTTCCGTGTCCTGTGTCCTCAATGTGTACCATTTCGGCCCCTGGTTGGGGCCCCCGCTGAGGTTGGGGCCCTAGGCTGCTGCCTAGTTTGCCTAGACAGAAGTTCGCCGCTGTCGGTATCACCCAACATGTTAACTGTTTCGGACTGGAGTCATAAGGACCGCTTTCATAGAGACCTACTAAAAATGCGGAATAACATTGAATCGTTTGAGCGAAAAGCATATATAACTATATTATTGGGAAAACATTGCACAATAATATTGATCGCTTATGGTAAGCTTTATTGACAAAGTGACCAATTAATATGTTTGTAAAAAATCAATTATAATATTAACAAATCGTTAGTTATAAAACTAGGTCATCAGACACATAATACGTCCTTTTTTGTAACTATCGTAATCTTAATATAGTATTCTAATTCACAATTACAACTTAACTCGATACTTTAATACCGTAAATTTCATTACCATACTAGGGAGATGCCCGTTAAAATTCCACAGGAAAGTGTTCTGTGAAATAAAAAATGATGAATTCGCGTTTTAAGACCAACGGACCAGCCAACAGAACCTTTTACTAAAAGGTGGGTTAATAGTAATAGATTCGTTGTCATGATAGTTAAAACTTTCCATTGTTATAAAATAAAAAATTACCTTCCTTCGTAGCTAAAAACAAAATTTCATGCTTTATAATTGACATGGATACATATTGTTTAAAAAATGTTATTTTCATAATTTTTACGTATTATTCTACAAGAATTGAATTCGTATCTTAGTTGAAGTAATTTTAAATGTGCGAATATATGTATATTTATGTATGTAATAATAATAATAACTTTATTCGTACTGGAAATTTGTTCATAAAAATATAGGACAAGTCATAAACATCCAAGAATACATTATACATCACAGCATATATATACATACACACACACACACACACACACACATATATATAATACACACACACGAGTTGTTGGTGCTTGCATACGTACTGCAAGCGCTAAAAAATCACCATAAACCAAGATCTAAACTCGTAAATAAACCAAAGCAATCTCCAGGGCAACAGCACTTCAGCCACGCGGAGCATATATGCGTAGATAATAAATTCCATGAGTAATAGAAGAATATTTATAATTTACCGCAACATTAAGGCAACTATCCTTAATTTCAAATTCTCTGGCAATCGGCTGGTGTCCAAGTTTTCGTATTTCAAGTTTTGTCACACTAGATCGTCTTGCATGAGCAATAAGAATAAGACACTACCCAATACACTAAAACTATGGAATAAGTAAAATATTTCGTATTAAGATTATGGCATCATCATCCATGACTTTAGCACGCATTTGGAAACACAACATTAAAATACTTTCTATGTTTTACCTTCACTGCTATCAGGTGTTGTTTCTGTTGTGATCCTTTAATAGTGCTAGTGCTCTTGTTTCACCAAAAAAGCTCTCTCTCTCTCTCTCTCTCTCTATCATTATCATTATATATCGACGTTTCTTACAAGGGAGGATATATATAACATACTAGTAGTTGGTGCTTGCATTCTGCAAGCATATCATCTCAACATAAAAAACATTCATTTTTCATATTTCATCATTACAAATATTTTTTTAATTCTAAATATTTCACCTCCGGAGCGATTTTCGTTTTTCCCTTATGTAAAAATAATAGATTAAAACAATCCCAAAACTTTGCAATTTTAAGAATTTTATACTTTCTCCATTATGGGGTACTAATGCTACAAATTTCTGCGAAATTTTAAAGTTGTAGTAAGTACTTCTAGAATTAAAATAATATTTTTCCAATTGTATAAATTTTAAACATTTTTAATGGCCGCCGCAATATGTTCATGGAGAGATTCAAATATTTTTTTATGCAAATTGACTACTCTGCACATAACTTGAAAATTTCAGCTTCATAGCTCATCCCGTAATGTCTAAACATTTACCTATTTGTTTAAACTTTAAGAATTTTTAACTGCCAAACAAACTAAAATATCAAAATTTGTTTAATCTCTATTTCGTTTTTTTTACGAATTCTACTTATAAAAAAAATATCAACTCCGTAGCACATTTGGAAATACATAAACCTTGAAAATTTGTTAAAACAATTGCGAATTTCATCTCAACTTGATAAAAACCTTCATTTTTCAGACAGCCATTTCATCAGTACAAATATTCTTTTAATTCTAAAGATTTCACCTCCGCAGAGATTTTCATTTTCCCCAAATGTAAAAATAATAGTTTAAAACAGTCCCCAAATGTTGCAATTTTAAAATTTTTACACTTTCTTCATTATGGAGTACTAATTCTACACAATTTAGCCAAATTTTAAAGTTGTAGCACTTCTAGAAGTAAATTAATATTTTTTAATTGTTTAAATTTAAATAATTTTTAACGGCCGATGCTATTCATATATAGTAAAATTGCAATGTTTATTTGTGCAAATTCACTACTCTGTAAATAATTTGAAAATTTCAGCGTCCTAGCTTATCCTGTAGTAACTAAACAGTTTTCTATTTGTTTAAATTTTAAGAATTTTTAACTGCCAATCAAATTAAAATATCGAAATTTGTATATTCCCTATTTCGTTATTTTATGAATTCTACCTATTAAAAAAATTTCAATTCCGTAGCACATGCGGAAATACATAAACCTTGAAAATTTGTTTAAGCAATTGCGAATTTTTAACGGCCACATTGTTGCACTTTTTCATGATTTTAGTTTTTTCTAGTCGGTTTTGCAAAAAATCCTACCTATGAAAAAAATTTCAAATCTCCAGCACATCTGGAAGTGCCAAAACATTAGTATCCTCCTGTTATATCCTCCTCCTCCTCTGTAGGGAACGTCTATACATAATGACTAGTAGTTGGTGCTTGCATACTGCAAGCATTTCATTTCACTTTGAAAAAACAATTTTTCAGACAGACATTTCATCATTACAAATAGTCTTTTAATTCTAAATATTGCACCTCCGCAGCGATTTTCGTTTTTCCCACATGTAAAAATAATAGTTTAAAACAATCCCCAAATGTTGCAATTTTAAAATTTTTACACTTTCTCCATTATGGGGTACTAATGCTACACATTTTAGCCAAATTTTAAAGTTGTAGCACTTCTATAAGTAAAAGAATTATTTTCTAATTTTTTAAATTTAAATAATTTTTAACGGCCGCCGAAATTCATATATGGTAAAATTGAAGTATTTATTTGTGCAAATTCACTATTCTGTAAATAATTTGAAAATTTCAGCTTCCTAGCTCATTCCGTAGTACCTAAAGAGTTATTCATTTGTTTAAACTTTAAGAATTTTTAACTGCCAAACAAATTAAAACATCAAAATTTGAATAATCCCTATTTCATTTTTTTACGAATTCTACTCATAAAAAAATTTCAATTCCGTAGCACATTTGGAAATACATAAACCTTGAAAATTTGTTTAAACAATTGCGAATTTTTAGCGGCCGCATTGTTGCACTTTTTCAAGATTTTCGTTTTTTCTAGTCGGTTTTGCACAAAATCCTACCTAAGGAAAAAATTTCGAATCTCCAGCTTATCTGGAAGTGCCTAAACATTAGTATCCTCCTGTTATATATCATTATATATCGACGACTCTTACAGAGGAGGATATAACATAGTAGTAGTTGGTGCTTGCATACTGCAAGCATTTCATCTCACCTTGAAAAAACATTCATTTTTCAGACAGACATTTCATCATTACAAATATTCTTTTAATTCTAAATATTTCACCTCCGCAGCGATTTTCGTATTTCCCACATGTAAAAATAATAGTTTAAAACAATCTTCAAATGTTGCAATTTTTAACCTTTTACACTTTCTCCATTATGGGGTACCAATGCTACACATTTTAGCCAAATTTTAAAGTTGTAGTAATTCTAGTAGTAAAATAATATTTTTCTAATTGTGTAAATTTAAATAATTTTTAACGGCCGCCGCAATGTATATATGGTAAAATTGAAATGTTTATTTGTGAAAATT
The DNA here is from genome assembly GCA_028673005.1 of Tanypteryx hageni. Lineage (NCBI taxonomy): Eukaryota > Metazoa > Arthropoda > Insecta > Odonata > Petaluridae > Tanypteryx > Tanypteryx hageni. The sequence continues at coordinate 7,831,716 of CM054116.1, read as the reverse complement.
TACTACTCTGTAAATTATTTGAAAATTTCAGCTTCCTAGCTCATCCCGTAGTACATAAAAAGTTATCTATTTCTTTAAAATTTAAAATTTTTTAGCTGCTAAACAAAACAAAATATCAAAATTTGTATAATCCCTATTTCGTTTTTTTTTTAAATCCTACATCTAAAAAAAATTTCAGCTCCGTAGCACATTCGGAAATACATAAACCTTGAAAATTTGTTTAAACAATTGCGAATTTTTAGCGGCCGCATTGTTGCACTTTTTAAAGATTTTCGCTATTTCTAGTCGGTTTTGTACAAAGTTCTACCTATGAAAAAAATTTCGAATCTCCAGCTTATCTGGAAGTGCCTAAACATTATATATCGACGTTTCTTACAGAGGAGGATATATATAAAATATAGGAGGATACTAATGTCCAGCCCAAACTACAAGAGATAAAGTTCTGAAAGTTTTGGTTTTTGTAGATATGATGGAGAAACCTTCAGATAAAATGAGATTTCTTACCTAAGTGACATGAGTTCGACTCCAGAAGTTCTGAAAGTTGCGTTTTTTCCCATAAGAAAAGCATTGCGCCATTTTTGTAAATTAATTTTGGGCACTTGCCGGGAAGCTAGAAAAATGAAACTTTCAGTGTTGCTAGATGGCCGAAATATCTATTAGGAATTAATGTCACTTTTGCTTACAGTGTCTTGGGTTCGACTCCAGAGACCCCGGAATATCTCCCATAAGTTAGCATGGGAAAACGCAATCCAGTTTGTAGACCAATCTAAAAAGTTTAGGAAGCTGAAATTTTGCAAGATTATAGAACTTTTCTCATAACCAACTATAAAAATGGAAAAATTTTAAATTGTTAATTTTTAGGGGTTGTTTTAACCCCATTTGAAAATTAAAGTTTAATAATTTTTTAGGTACTAGGGGATGAGCTAGGAAGCTGGAATTTTTAAATTATTTACAGAACAGTGCATTTGCACAAATAAACATTTCAATCTCTCCATATATATATATATATATATATATATATATATATATATATTGCGGCAACCGTTAAAAATGTTTAAATTTTAAACAATTAGAAAAATATGATTTTACTTCTAGAAGCGCTACAACTTTAAAATTTGGCTGAAATGTGTAGCATTAGTACCCCATAATGGAGAAAGTGTAAAATGTTAAAAATTGCAACATTTGAAGATTGTTTTAAACTATTATTTTTACATGTGGGAAATACGAAAATCGCTGCGGAGGTGAAATATTTAGAATTAAAAGAATATTTGTAATGATGAAATATCTGTCTGAAAAATGAATGTTTTTTCAAGGTGAGATGAAATGCTTGCAGTATGCAAGCACCAACTAATAGTATGTTATATCCTCCACTGTAAGAGTCGTCGATATATAATGATAACATATAACATATAACAGGAGGATACTAATGTTTAGGCACTTCCAGATGAGCTGGAGATTCGAAAATTTTTTCTTAGGTATGATTTTGTGCAAAACCGACTAGAATAAACGAAAATCTTCAAAAAGTGCAACAATGCGGCCGCTAAAAATTCGCAATTGTTTAAACAAATTTCCAAGGTTTATATATTTCCGAATGTGCCACGGAGTTGAAATTTTTTTATAAGTAGAATTCTTAAAAAAACGAAATAGAGATTATACAAATTTTGATATTTTAATTTGTTTGGCAGTTAAAAATTCTTAAAGTTTAAACAAATAGATAGCTGTTTAGGTACTATGGGATGAGCTAGGAAGCTGAAATTTTCAAATTATTTACAGTATAGTAAATTTGCACAAATTAACATTTCAATTTTACCATATATGTATTGCGGCGGCCGTTAAAAATTATTTAAATTTAAACAATTACAAAAATATTATTTTATTTCTAGAAGTGCTACAACTTTAAAATTTGGCTAAAATGTGGAGCATTAGAACCTTATAATGAAGAAATTGTAAAATTTTTAAAATTGCGACATTTGGAGATTGTTTTAAACTATTATTCTTACATGTGGGAAAAACGAAAATCGCTGTGGAGGTGAAATATTTAGAATAAAAAATATATGTGTAATGATGAAAGATGAATAATGAATGTTTTTTTATGTTGAGATGAAATGCTTGCAGTATGCAAGCACCAACTACTACTATGTTATATCCTCCTCTGTAAGAGTCGTCGATATATAATGACTAGTAGAAGGTGCTTGCATACTGCAAGCATTTCATCTCACCTAGAAAAAACATTAATTTTTAAGACATATTTTATGATTACAAATATTCTATTATTTCTAAAGATTTCACCTCCACAGCGATTTTCGTTTTTGCCACATGTAAAAATAATAGTTTAAAACAATCCCCAAATGTTGCAATTTTAAACATTTTACACTTTCTCCATTATGAGGTACTAATGCTACACATTTCAGCCAAATTTTAAAGTGTTAGTATTTATAGAAGTAAAATAATATTTTTCTAATTGTTTAAAATTTTAACATTTTTAACGGTTGCCGCAATATATATATGGAGAGATTGAAATGTTTATTTGTGCAATTACACTGTTCTGTAAATAATTTAAAAATTGCAGCTTCCTAGCTCATCCTGTTGTAACTAAAAAATTATTGAACTTTAATGTTCAAATGGGGTTAAACACCCCTAAAATTTACAATTTTAATATTTTCGATTTTTATAGTTGGTTATGAGAAAAGTTCTATGATCTTGCAAAATTTCAGCTTCCTAAACCTATTAGATTGGTCTACACACTGGATTGCGTTTTACCATGATAACTTATGGGAGATATTCCGGGGTCTCTGGAGTCGAAGCCAAGACACTGTAAGCAAAAGTGATAAAAACTCCAAATAGATATTGCGGCCATCTAGCAACACTGAAAATTTCATTTTTCTAGCTTACCGGCAAGTGCCCATAATTAATTTACAAAAATGGCGCAATGCTTTTCTTATGGGAAAAAACGCAACTTTCGGAATTTCTGGAGTCGAACTCATGTCACTTAGGTTAGAAGTCTCATTTTATCTGTACGTTTCTCCATCATATCTACTAAAACTGAAACTTTGAGCTCTCTAGCTCTTGTAGTTTGGGCTGGACATTAGTATCCTCCTATATGTTATATGTTATCATTCTATATAGACGTTCCTTACAGAGGAGGAGGAGGATATAACATACTAGTAGAAGGTGCTTGCATACTGCAAGCATTTCATCTCACCTTGAAAAAATATTAATTTTTCGGACAGATATTTGATCATTATAAATAGTCTTTTAATTCTAAATATTTTCGTTTTTCCCACATGTAAAAATAATAGTTTAAAACAATCCCCAAATGTTGCAATTTTAAAATTTTTACACTTTCTCCATTATGGGGTACTAATCCTACACAATTTAGCAAAATTTTAAAGTTGTAGCACTTCTAGAAGTCAAATAATATTTTCTAATTGTTTAAATTTAAATAATTTTTAACGGCCGCCACAATTCATATATAGTAAAATTGAAAAGTTTATTTGTGCAAATTTACTACTTTGTAAATAATTTGAAAATTTCAGCTTTCTAGCTCATCCCCTAGTACCTAAACAGTTATCCAATTTTTTAAACTTGAAGAATTTTTAACTGCCAAACAAATTAAAATATCAAAATTTGTATAATCCCTATTGTGATTTTTTATAATTCCTATCTCTAAAAAAATTTCAACTCCGTAGCACATGCGGAAATACATAAACCATGAAAATTTGTTTAAACAATTGCGAATTTTTAGCTTTCGCATTGTTGCACTTTTTCAAGATTTTCGTTTTCTCTAGGAACTATTATTTTTACATGTGGGAAAAACGAAAATCGCTGCGGAGGTGAAATATTTAGAACTAAAAGACTATTTGTAATGATGAATTGTCTGTCTGAAAAATGAATGTTTATTCAAGGTGAGATGAAATGCTTGCAGTATGCAAGCACCAACTAATGGTCATTATATATCGACGACTCTTACAGAGGAGGATATAACAACATATATCATATAACATATAGGAGAATACTAATGTTTAGGCACTTCCAGATGTGCTGGAGATTCGAAATTTTTTTCATAGATAGGATTTTGTGCAAAACCTACTAGAAAAAACGAAAATTCTGAAAAAGTGCAACAATGCGACAGCTAAAAATTCGCAATTGTTTAAACAAATTTTCATGGTTTATGTACTTCCGCATGTGCTACGGAGTTGAAAATTTTTTAATAAGTAGAATTCATAAAAAAACGAAATCGGGATTATACAAATTTTGATATTATAATTTGTTTGGCAGTTAAAAGTTCTTAAAGTTTAAACAAATTGATAACTGTTTAGACATTACGGGATGAGCTATGGAGCTGAAATTTTCAAGTTATGAACAAAGTAGTAAACTAGCACAAAAAACATTTCAATTTTACCATACATGAATTTTGGCGGCCGTTAAAAATTAATTAAATTTAAACAATTAGAAAATATTATTTGACTTCTAGAAGTGCTACAACTTTAAAATTTTGCAAAATTGTGTAAGATTAGTACCCCATAATGGAGAAAGTATAAAATTTTTAAATTGCAACATTTGGGGATTGTTTAAAACTATTATTTCTACATTTGGGGAAAACGGTAATCGCTGCGTAGTTGAAATCTTAAAAATTAAAAGAACATTTGTAATGATGAAATGTCTGTCTGAAAAATGAATGTTTTTTCAAGGTGATATGAAATGCTTGCAGTATGCAAGCACCAACTACTAGTATGTTATATCCTCCTCCTCTGTAAGGAACGTCTATATAGAATGATAACATATAACATATATATAACATATAGGAGGATACTAATGTTTAGGCACTTCCAGATGTCCTGGAGATTCGAAATTTTTTTCATAGATATGATTTTGTGCAAAACCGACTAGAATAAACGAAAATCTTCAAAAAGTGCAACAATGCGGCCGCTAAAAATTCGCAATTGTTTAAACAAATTTTCATGGTTTATGTATTTCCAAATGTGCTACCGAGTTGAAATTTTTTTTATAAGTAGAATTCTTAAAAAAAAACGAAATAGAGATTATACAAATTTTGATATTTTAATTTATTTGGCAGTTAAAAATTCATAAAATTTAAACAAATAGATAACTGTTGACGTACTACGGGATGAGTTAGGAAGCTGAAATTTTCAAATTATTTACAAATTTTACCATATATGAATTGCGGCGGCCGTTAAAAATTATTTAAATTTAAACAATTAGAAAAATATTATTTTACTTCTATAAGTGCTACAACTTTAAAATTTGGCTTAAATGTGTAGCATCAGTACCCCATAATGAAGAAAGTGTAAAATGTTTAAAATTGCAACATTTGGGGATTGTTTTAAACTATTATTTTTACATGTGGGAAAAATGAAAATCGCTGCGGAGGTGAAATATTTAGAATTAAAAATATATGTGTAATGATGATATATGAATAATGAATGTTTTTTATGTTGAGATGAAATGCTTGCAGTATGCAAGCACCAGCTACTAGTATTTCTATATAGACGTTTATTACAGACGAGGAGGAGGATATAACATAATAGGAGGATACTAATGTTTAGGCACTTCCAGATGAGCTAGAGATTCGAAATTTTTTTCTTAGGTAGGATTTTGTGCATAACCGACCAGAAAAAACTAAAATCATGAAAATGTGCAAGAATGCGGCCGCGAAAAATTTGCAATTGTTTAAACAATTTTTCAAGGTTTATGTCTTTCCGAATGTGCTACGGAGCTGAAATTTTTTTTTCTTAAAAAAAAGAAATAGAGATTGCACAAATTTTGATATTTTAATTTGTTTGGCAGTTAAAATTCTTAAAGTTTAAACAAATAGATAACTGTTTACTCATTACGGTATGAGCTAGGAAGCTGAAATTTTCAAGTTATATACAGAATGGTGCATTTGCACAAATAAACATTTGAATTTCTCCATAAACATATTGAGGCGGCCGTTAAAAATGCTTAAAATTTAAATAATTGGAAAAATATTATTTCACTTCTAGAAGTACTAAAACTTTAAAATTTGGCATGTGTATATATATATATATATATATATATATATATATATATATGCCTTTAGAATATTTTTTCACAGCAGGTACATATTGAAGGTCAAACCACTTCTCGAGTAACCGAGTAACTTAGAGCCCATCCAACTTTTGGTTTAGTACAACAAACATATTGCAATGCCAATTTTTTTATTTGAAGTAAAATAATACGAAACTGAATTATTGTTTATGAATGTACAAGTAAGAAACAGTTCACAACTTAAATTTTAGAGCTTTCACAGAGGCGAACTCATCAATTAAATCAGAATAGTCCAAGGATCGACTGAGTTCATTTTCAATCGAAATTAAAGCTAAACCAGAGAAGCGATCCTGACTGATTTTTGAACGTAAATAGGTTTTTATAAGCTTCAACTTGGAAAATAATATTTCTGCGCTTGCTACTGAAACCGGTGAAGATAGTAAAATTCGCAGCGCAATAAACAAATTTGGAAAATTTTCTATTAAAGAATTTGCGGTAATATATTGCATAATTTAAAATGCAGTCGTTGGTTTTTCAGCTTACATTCTTAGAAAAGTGTTTATTTCTGAGTATAACTCTTCATGGTTCAGATCTGATTCTTTCATATTTGGTTCCATTAGGTCAGTTTCAACATTTTTACAAACATTTCACAGTTCATTTGCATCTAGGCTATGCAGTTTTTCTGTACAAGTCAAAAAACCAAACATTTCATTGTAATAATCGAACATTTCAAATCTTTCATTAGGAAAAGCTGCAGCAACATCTATTATTGCATTAAAAAATTCGATTTTGATATTTGCTTCTCCACTCAGTGATGTATCAACACCTTCATTGTCAAACACACGTCGCTTTTGCCGTACACGTACTTGAGGTAACATTGGGTCAGTGCCCAGTTTTAGAGCAATTTCTTCAGCTGACTTGATGAGTGCTTCAAATGACTCATAGCTTCTGAATCATTGTAAGAATCGCTTCGTGGCATCTGCCAATTTTATCATTATAGTAATATCTGCTGAAGGATTCTGCATAAGTTTGCTTACTTTGTTAATTTGAAAGAAAATAACGTGCCAAATTGTTAGTGACAGTAGAAGCTCATACGAAGATATCTCAGTAGCGAGATTATTTGCTTCAGAAACCGCAAGACCAAACTGCACTGGAATCTGTAACGTTTTGTAATGCTTCGCGAATTTCAAGCAGATTTTTTTAAAGCTATTATGATGTTAATACGACTGTAGGACTGTAAGGACTGGTTTCAGCTTTCCAGAGATATAAAAAATAATACCGCTATTGATCACGAAAATCAGTGTGTTAATGATCGCGAAAGGAAGTGTTGGTACGCAGTTACTGAAATCATAATGTTTTTATCTAGAGATAACCTTGCTTTACGGGGAACTTTCAGCACATTTTATTAATCGATCAACGTCAACTTCTTAAAACTGGTAGAAATGATAAGCAAAATTGATACTGTTATAGCAGAACATATTAATCGAGTGCAAAAAATAAAGAAAGTATGCCGCATTACCTTGTAAATAGAATTCAAAACGAAATTATTTCAATGATCTCATAAAAAATAACAGGAAATATTTTAAATTTTTTAAGCTCTTGTGAATATTACTCAATTAGATTATATTGTACTCCAGATAGGAGTCACATTGAACAGATAAGTGAAATAATTCGCTTTGTCCAGTTGAATTTGGAAACAAAAAAAGTGGAAATTAGAGAGCATTTTTTAGGATTTTGTCATATTTTCGATACAACAGGTAGTGGTTTAAGTAATTTTTTTATAATTTTTAAAAACGAAATGAGCATAGACATACAGGACATGAGGAGACAAGGTTACGATAATGGAGCTAATATGAAAGGGAAAAATAACGGTTTGCAAAAAAAATTAAATATAAATCCCAGAGCTTTCTTTGTGCCATGTTCTGCTCACATTCTTAACCTCGTTGTGAATGATGCTGCTAAGGTCACTTACGAATCATTCAATTTCTTTGTAACAGTTCAAGAAGTGTATAATTTCTTTTCTTGTTCTACGCACCAATGGCAGATTATGAAAAAAATGTAAATATTCTGATATTAAAACCACTCTCTGATACAAGATGGGAAAGCAGGATTGAAGCTATAAAACCATTAAGATCCATCATGAAAAAAAGAACTTACTTACTTACGATCGTAGCTCATCATCGTAGTGAAACCGGTCGTTTTAAAATTAAATTTGTGGATGTAACTAAGTTCTTGTTTTCATTATGAGTAAATTCCATAGGGTTGAGCCTGACTTCATTATCGACATTCAGATCCCATTTACCAGAAATTTACGATGCGTTGTTTGAAAAGTTTTCAGATGAAAATCGTGACTTAAACGCAAAACAAATGGTGCAATCCCTTAGCATGAAAATGCAATCATATAAATTCATTTGTTCAGTAGTTATTTGGTATAAAATTTTATCGAGAGTTAACGTAGCCAGTAAAATCATGCAACAGTCAAGTTTAAATATTCGCAAATGTATTGATGTGTCAAAAGATCTCATTCGATATTTTAGGCAGTTAAGATCTGACGAAGGTTTTAATGTCGTTTTGATCACTGTCGGAGAAATTGCTGTAAATTTAAACACTGAACCTAAATTTCCAGATGTAACAGCCCTTCGACAGCGAAAAAAGTAAAGAAATTTTGATTATGAATAATCTGATGAGACGATATCAAATACAAGGAAAAATTTTAAAGTACATTTCTTTTTAGAAATTTTAGATACCACAACTTCTTCTGTCATAGAAAGATTTACCCAGCTAGAGATGATAACAAAAATATCGTTTTTATACGATATCCATAATTTTAATAAATTATGGCCATGAAGATAAATTGAAGTTTTGCACATATTTGGAGATTAAACTGAGCGATGCTACGAGAAATGAATTTGATATCAGCGCAATAAATCTGTTAAATGAATTAAAAGTATTGCAAACATTTTTAGCCCCTAACATGAATATAATTGAGATTTTATAGTGTATGGTAGAAAATAATCTAGCGGCAACATTTCTAACCGTCTCAGTGGTACTACGTATATTACTGACCCTTCCTGTTACCGTTGCGCAGTGGCGGCTCGTGTATAGGCACTGCGGAACTGCAGCACCCCCTATTTCCACTTGATATTATCGATAACATTTAATATAATGAGTCCTTTTTTCTTTAATTCTTTCTTTATTTTTGTAGTGCAATATATATTCCTTAAGCTTAATGTCAGTTCTTCAGTAGCCATCCCCCAGTTTATGAAAAAGATACAAAAATCTTTGTATGGAACTGTGCGCTTCACAGTGCCAGCGACGTGGTGTTTGACTGTTGTGCGCATGCGCACATAGGAGGGGGGTGGGGAGGAAGGCGGGACTGCCAGGTAGAGAGAGCACTGTTGCTCTCGCTCTGGCGTGATGGTGGAAGGAAGTTTTTTTTTACTCAGCGTGTGTTGTGCTTAAAAACCGTGTACCATATTCTTGAATGTGATAAAGTGTAGAAGAGTGTAGAATTAGATTATTATTCTGCTTCCAGCTATTCTATTTGATTCATTTTTTTCGGTTCTTTTATTTAACAGAAAACTTTAACCATGGCTTTGCATCCCCAAGAAATAAGTTCTGTGACTGTAAGTGAACTTCAACAGCTTAAGTTTTCACAGCTATCTCTCCATGAGAAAGTTACAGTTAAGAAAAGAGGTCGTTCAACACCTGATATTCTAATATCTCAGCCAGGCAAAAGCAACAACAAGAAATATATTCGTAGCTTTAATTCTGAATGGTACCAACGGAAAAGTTGGCTTTGCGGTTGTGAAGTAAAAAATGCACTGTTTTGCTTCCCGTGTTTGCTGTTTGGAGGTGATGTACCGTGGACAAAAGATGGTTTTAGAAATATAAACAAAATGAAAGAAAAAACTGAAAAGCATGAGAAGTCAAAGAAGCACGTTGATAATGTTGTTTCACTGTCACTTTTAGGAACCGTAAGTATTAAGGAGAAACTTAGTGAGGCATACAGACTTTCAATCAATGAGAATAATATAAAAGTTAAAAAGAACCGTGAAATTTTGTCTTGTCTTTCTTTTTATACATGTTTTTTCCTTTTACACAATTTTAAAACAAAGGCTAAAAATTTTCTGGAGCAGCACCCCCACTAATTTTAGCTACGAGCCGCCACTGCCGTTGCGTCTGGAAAAAGGTCGTTCTCTAAATAAAAAATGATTTACGATCATCCATGAAACAGGATAAGCTTTCATCTTTATCTGTTATTTCTATAGAACATGAGCTTTGCGAGAATTTTGACATAGATGATGTCATAAAAATCTTTTCTAATTTTAAAGCTCGCAAAGTAAGTGTTTATTAAAATAATGTTTTTGACAAACTGTAACCATGTAACCAAAAAAACCGTGTAACTGTTTGTTGTATATGATAACATTTTAATTTTTGCTCAGCATTGTTAAAAAATATGTTAAAATGTTAATAATAGATACGTTAGTGACTAATAAATGTTATTATAACTGTTATGGGTTTGCATCTACTTTTTTCTCGAACTGCAATATTTTTAAAAATTAATTGGGGTCGGCAAATTCTACTTTGCACACGGGCGACATATACCCACGGCACGGCCGTGTATCATATTCCAATCTGAGAAACCCTCAGCAGATTATGGCAAAATCTTCGGTTGGGAAATAGCTTGCAACAAAAGCAAAAAGCTGAATTATTTTTCGTTTTCGAGATAAAGTGGAATTCTGGAATTTCTGTGAGTTTTATGATGCTATTTTTTTTTTTCAACATCCTAAAATTAAAATTCTTCCCTTTCCTACTGTAATTCCTGTTGTATCAACAAACATATATTTGTGCGTGTCTGAGGCCGCTAAAAGCTGGAGGCCCTAGGCAATAGCCTAAGTTGTCTATACCTAAAACCGCCACTGTACACATTTCTCTTTCTGAGATGCCAGACTATAAGAAACTTAACCCGGTCTCATCACAATTATAGATTTGTTCTGGCGTTAAGTTTAAAGAGCTAACCAAATTTTTTTAAATTGTAATTTTTACTCGTCTACTGCAGTATGATTCGAGGACAAGTTTTCCCCACATATACCATTACTAGCGGTAAAGTTAGGATCACCTTCAAGTAAAATGTTCAGCAGGAGAGCTTTCTCTTGAATGAAAGATGCACTTAGGGGAGAGTTCCTCTTTCCCTTTCATGTGTAAACCACAAAAACAACCCATTATCAACTTTGTTGAATGATGACACTTTCGGCGTGTGACGATTCCCGAGAGATTCAACACTAATAGTTGCAAGAAATTTTTCGATTTTATTACCATTCTTTTTCCAGTCACTGATGGTTGCTTTTCCGACACAAATCTCCAAGGCTAGTTTGGTCGCACTTTCGCCTCTGTCAATGCGTTTGAGCAATTCCAACTTATCTTTTAACAAACACGAACTGTACTTATGCTTTTTGGACATTTCTAGAAGATGGGCAAAACGGCGTCAGTAATATAAACCACTGGGAAAAGCCCTGCACTACATTACACATCTGTACCCTAAGCCGGTAGGCACTTGGATCACCGACAATAAAATAGAAATGAATTTAGTTTACAAGTACTATTTAACAAATGCCGGAAAGCGGCCAACCGGACACCGCACCTCGTTATATCCGCCGAGGTGCGGTTCCGTTTACTCAGTGACGGGGTGGCATTTTAAATGTATCTTCCCCCAAAAAACAATCTAAAACAAAAGAAGACCATTTCCCCAAGTTTCAAAACATGAGCAATTTCACAAATCATGAAACATTTAACACATCACATTTCAACTTAAAAGTATATCTTCAATTCCTTGGCATAGCGTCCATTCTGGGAGGGGGCGGGAGAGCTGCATCCTTTGATGTCCTGCTTACGTGGCGCGATCTCTTACATATCGGCGCCACCGCACCTCTAGTCCCGCGGAGCGGGACATACACCCGCACCCTCTCTATGCGCCTATGCCGGCTTGAAGTATCTCGAACGCTGTTGTCGTCGTGGTCCTCGCCAACGGTCCCGTTCGATCGTACACCCGTCTCCCACTGCTTCCGGCAGGAGCCAGTGGAGAAACTCCCGCCGAAGTTCCTGTTCCACTTCGTTTCGGGCTAGGGGTGGGCGGGTGAACTCCGCGCGTCGAGCTGATGCCCCTCCTCCCAATTCCTGGGTTGGCGAGGAGTCGCCGTTCGATGGGGCGGTGGAGGCCGCTCTCTCCTCCGCCGTCGCTCCTCCGGTGCCTTCCTTCCCTTGGCGAATTCATTCGTCTTGGGCCTATTTCCCTCTCTTTCCTCTCGCTTATGTCGTATAGGCCTATTTTCCCCTCTCCCATTCTCGGTGAGTGGGGGCCGTTGAGCTACAGGCACGACACTGGGGAGGGGGAGAGGGTTTGATAGCACGGCTCTGGCTAGTATAATTTTGTCCTTTGGCCTTTTACGGCGTCCTCTTGCCGATGTCGCGGTTTGAGTCGCGATCTCTCGCCTTATTTCTAGTCTCCCAGGAGGAGGGGTACTATTGGAACGTCGTAGTCGGCGGGAGGAATTGACGGCGCATATGACCGACCGATCAAACTCCCATAGCAATCTGGCCCTTTCCCTTTCCATTGTTTTAGTGACAACTCTCCTTTGGTTCTCAGTTGTGGTTTCCGTCTCAGCTTCCGCGTTGACCATGACAGGAGCTTTTATCCGGCTCATGGTTTCTATCAGCGGGTTGACTACGGCTATCCAGGCTGTAATACCATTCATGGTATCCACCATTTCCTTGATCATGAGCATGGGGTCCTGGTCGTCGGGCTGGGCCGCTCTCCTTGTTGAACGATGACGTCGCGGTGGGGTGACGCGGCCCTCTCCTTCGTCGTAAGGTAGGGCTTCCTATGCCCATCCATCAGACTCGAGTTCCGATACGTACAGTTCTTCCTCCAACAGGGAATTCGCGCTTCCTCTTTCCCCCATCGCCGGGGATGGTGGGGGTCCAGCAGGAAGCGGCGCGGGGGTCTCCGGTACAATCCCCGTCAGGTTTATCCTCCTGATATCCTCCCCTGATGGTGCGGCCTGGTCCATCGCATCTCGATTCTGTGTTGATTCGCTCTGTTCTGTCGGGTGCTGCTGCCTCCTTTCCGATCGGCGGGGTGTCAAGGGCTAGGCTGGGTCGTCCTCGATGGGGATGATCTCCTCTCCATCGGTCGATTGTTCTCCTCAGTCTGCCTCCTCGCCTCTCCCTGAACAAACTTAGCCTCCTTCAGAGCGAACGCCACATTCTGCCTCGGCATGCTGATCACCTCTAACTGCCACCGCAATGCGGGACGTAATCACTAGAGCACTTCAAACACTAACACTTTAACACTGGGTCTAACCATAAGGCCGAGAAGTTACCTTGAATGTTGAACACAATTAGACGGAAACGCGATACTAACTTACATTTTGGCCCTTCAATGTAACATACCAGCACATGAGAATGCCAGAGGAATGGTTCAAGGCGATATGACACAATATGGCGAAATAAACTTACTTTCTTTGATAATGTGTAATAAACTCATTTCCTTTGATAAACCAGCTAATTACTGCCGCTTGGTTATATAAACTTTTTGGCCATATTCACCACATGTACCTTACGAATAAATACAATTAAACTTATCTGTTCCTATTCTCTGGAGAGGCATACAGCTGAACCCCGTCTATCATCTTCAAACCGCAGGCGGGCACAGCACACTTCTATGTTTGAGATATTGGCCGTCTGACATTTTTTTTATCAAAACAAAAAAACCGTGGCAACAACTCGAAAACGCTTCCAAATATCAACACCGAAAGTGTAGAATCCGTTAGTTAGGGACTAGTCAGTTTAGAATGGCTGGTATCTGCTGGATATTTGACATCCAGTTCTTTAAAATCGGTAGCGACACTAGCGCTGCAGGTTGCTAATTGGGACTTTTTGCCAACAACTTGGTAATATTTTTCCAATTCCAGTTTCATCCCCCTGGTGTATACCATGTTTATCCTGAGGGCTTCAAACATTCAAAAGGAGGGAAAGAGTGGTGATTGCTTAAGACTAATTCCGGCATCCTTTTAATGAAAATATGTATGTGAAAAAAATATAACAGGAAAAAGTTGTCTCCAATTAGCATATTTGATCATTTCTATGACCTCAATCTTTAAAAAAATGCAAAATAGATGTTTTTGAGTTTTGTTAAAATTAACCTGTTAAATTCAAAGAAAATGAACGCCACATAAAAAAGAATATCTACCTTTTCTGTATTGGTAACTTGAGCAGTAAATTCAGAGCCTAAGTCCAATTCATAGGAAACCTGACTAAAGAGATGAAAACTGGTGGTGTGAATCAATAAGTTCAAGAATTTATTATGTCTCTCTCCCTTGGCCACTTTTCCAATTGAAGAGCAACTTACTACAAATCTGTCATCAAATTTATATTTTAATTGGAAGTATTATGCAACTTCTTGTAAAAATGGAACGGCTTCTGATATCTCTTTGTAGAATTGATTAATTACATATGGAATAACCTTTGATAATTTATAGAAGGTAATAACCTAAACAATATCAGCAAAAATTTTTACAAATGTTAAAGACTTTTTTCATTATAACCTTCTTGTTAAAATTGTGACACGATTTCTTGTAATTAAAGAAGTATATAAAAAACAAACCATTTCTCAAGGATGAGGCAAAAATTCAAATGTTCCAGAAAGTACATCTCCTTGAGGCACCTAACATATAAGGAAAATCACATGTTACTTATTAAGTTCTGAGAAATTTGACTTTGCTAATAGTCAGAATAACAACATATGGGAAATCATGCACATTAACAGAACATACATTTAATGACATATAAGGTAAGGGGTCCATATTTCGACCCCTCGTTTTTGTCTTACTGTGGACGAATGGTGTCAGCACTTGAGTTGAAAATTATGCTGTACACACTTTAGTGATCCCTTTTAAGGGTGCTGAAACCAAATCTTGAAAAAATCAAGTTTTGTGTTTCACTATGAGCAAATAAAATAAAAGTGCATTATTTAATTCATCAAAAAAGTTCCAAATTTCAACCCCTTCTATGAATTTAAAAAAATGCTGGGGAAATGTAAGAAATATTCTTTGTCAATGACCAAAGAGTCTTTACATTCCTCAATTTCATTCTCTTTAAAATGGACATCTAACAATAACCAGCAATATATGTTAATACAGGTATATCAGGTTGTACTTCAATTAAATCTGGCTCATTTGCTGTGATTTCACAAAAATCATTTCCTTCAATATCCTCGTCCAAGATTTCTGTTGATTCTTCAATTTTTAATTGATCAACAATAATTTTTTGTGAATTTTGGAGAAAATTCACTTCTAAATTACTAGCCAACCTTCATTTCTTCTCGGAATCTAGAAATTATCTCATTGAAATATGATATTGAGACCCAGCCAACTGTCTGTATTGTCCAAATCTTACCTCTAATGCAGAGGTCGGCAACGTGGCGACCGCAGATGTCATGGCACCTGCAATACATTTGTGTGTCGCCAGCTAGCCAAATAGAGAACTCAAGTTAAACAATTATGGAAAACTCTCAGAAGACCAATAAGTTGCAGAACAATATGAAGAATAGAACTTAGTAACCAACATCATAATATTACATCACACTGAGCCGAATCGTATGTCAGTTACAAAATAACATCTTCAAGGTCAGGACATATATGGGAACGGAATGTAGGCATACATTGTTGGATAAAGACATTTTTGTCATTTACAAGGTTCTATTCATAATGACTCCTTTGTTACCCCTCTCTTGTTTATCCACATCCCTTTCCCTTCTCCCTACCCTGCCCTAGTATAAATACATCCTTCACAGCATTTTTCGGAGATTACTTGCCGAGAGTAAGAGAAGCCGCTGTCGTGTTTGTGTGATTGCCGTGCCTGTGGTGACAATTCATACAAACATTCTCATATGAACTGTACGAAGAATAGGGAATTCTCCGCCCCTAGTTTATGCTAGGTGAAGTTGTCCTGTCGCCTTCAATCGCTATTAAGGGTGCAAGGCTAACTGAGATCCTTGTTCTCAACCCGTCGTGTACTATAGCTCCGTTAGCCGGTTCAGGCTATTTGGAGGTAGGCGCTCGATACGGGAAAACTGCTTCCCTATGTTGCATGAAACTCCCAAGTTCATGTCCAAATGCGTTGGTTTCGAAGTTCTGTCCTATTTCATAAAAGTATTTTGTCAAAAAAAATATCAAAAATAATGCTGTTTTTAAGACTTACCTGACTCTGTTCCTTGGAGAGCAGGACAACTGCACTCCGTTGCGTCTCCTTAAACCGCAGTCTGCCATTACACATTTTCACATGAGGAAGGCATATCTACTATGCCCTTCCCAGGCGTCATCCCACCTATATACTACTCTGGTGGAGGCAAGCCAATCGCCAGCTGAAGCAGCATAGGGAGGCAGGATGGTCCGAGAAGGACAGTCGGCCAGATTGGAAGCCGTCGGAACATACTGCCAGGTCACGTTGCATGACGAATCCTTTATTAATGTCATTAACAATTGTACATATTAATTGGATGTAAACAGTATACCAGACCCTTTTCTCAAAGCGGCCAACACGGCCATATTATCAATGTTTATAACAATATTGCAATACATAGGAGAAACAGTCAACATAAATACAGCGGCCATTAGGGCTGCTAAACCTTCAGCCCAATAAATTGGTAGCTGGTCATTTAAGGGAAATGCTTCACACACACTTAATTGTCGGCACACCCAAGCCACCTGCCACGGTGTGGCATTGGAATACACTTCGTAAATGGTGGACCAATTTGAAAATAGTCATGCAGTAAGTGGGCCTACGACGCTGCTTTAAGTGCCAGGCCTATGGGCACGTAGCTGCTCATTGTCGGCATAAGGACACCTGCGCCCATTGGATTGAAGGGCATAAGGTGGTCAATTGTGCCGACCGGAAGGTGCCTCCAAAGTGTGGGGCTTGCCTTCCATCAAAAATGAATCCGGATCATCCGGTCTAAGTGCGCGAGTGCCCAGCCCATAAAGCCGAGCTCAAGCGACAGACAGAGAACACTGACTATGGGTCATAAGCATCCTTACTGCATCGCCATTGCCCAGCTAAACATGAGGAGATCTCGTACGGTTACGGATGAATTAAGACATGAAATAGATAAGCGTAGCATCGATATCCTTTTGGCACAGGAGCCATACTGCTGGAAGGGGGCAGTCCCTGGCTTTAACATAACATGCAGAATAGTCACTGGAGGCAAGGAGGAGACGTGGGCCGCCGTGATTGTTCGGAACCCGGAGGTGAACGCACTCGCGCTCGAACACCTGAGCAACGCACACTGCGTGTTCGTGGAAATTACTCACTCCGTAGGCAGCTTCTATGTTGTCAGCGCGTACTTTCAGTACTCGCAGCCAATCGGCACCCATTTGCAACACCTCAGTAAGGTACTGCATGCCCTCAAAGGTAAAAAAGTCCTGATCAGTATGGACTCCAATGCCAAATCCCCATTGTGGAAGAGTAGATCCACCGATAACAGAGGGGAAGCGTTGGAAGAGCACATCCAACACCACAATCTAGCTGTGCTCAATACCGAGAGGCAGGTAAGCATGTACCAATCTGAGAATGAGGAGTCTAATATAGACATAACGCTGGTGTCTAGAAGTCTGATGAGGAGGGTTTGGGAGTGGGTAATGCACGAGCACGCCACCTCCAGTGATCACAGGCTGATCACGATGTCCCTTACATCCAACGGTTCCAGCTGAGAGATAGGAAAGGGTTTGCGCTTTGCTATGCACAAGGCGAACTGGGAAAAATACACCCATGAACTGCAGGAATGTTTTAGCAGTTCATCCCAGGAAATCCGAACCGATACGAAGGGCGATGTGGTTAACCTAGCAGCAAAGATAGAATGCTGCATTATTATAGCTGGGAAGGCTGCCATCCCCCATAGAAGGTTTCTCGTAAGCAAAGTCCCGTTGTGGACTCTGGAGCTGACAGAGGAAAAGAAAAGGGTCCACTGGCTCCGGAAATGGAGCCAGACAAAAAAAGATGCAAAGCTGCAAGCGTTGCTCCGCACCCAATACCAGGAAGCGAAAAGATGCTACTCCGCCACGATTATGAAACAACGGTCTACCGTACAAGCTCCTAAACAAGAAAGTGCAAGTCCAACAAGCACTGCATGCCCTGAAGTGTGATGTGGGACACATCATTAAAGTTGCTGAATTATAACTGGCGGCGGGGACGCAGCAGGCAGAAAGTCCGGAGGTAGGTGCAGCATGGTGTTTGCCAGGGCCAGCAGGCGAATCGCGGTTGACCAGCCGTGAGCCGCCACGACTCCCAAGAGTCGTAACCTGTTGTAAACTAAATCTTTGGTCCTGGCAGCTAAACCTGTCCAGTCGGAGGCGATGTCAAGGAGACATGTAATTTCGTGAATGTCTCTTTTTGTTAGCTTATTAGATTCCTTGGTTGTTTTTAGATGGAGAAAAAGCTGCAATACTTCTTCGTCATCTGGAACTTCAATATAACCAGGGATGTGTTCCTGCTTCAATGTGTCGAACAAGGCGATGATGGTGGTAGGCCGGACGGTCCAGCAACAGCAAGTCTTTCCGTGAGGCGATTCATCTGCGACTGCAGAGATGTTGCCCACGCGGGTTGCGTATCTTCGTCGTCGTGGCTTCCTTCGTTTGACTGCTCTTCGGCATTGTGCCGTGATCGGGGCATGGCGACGAAGAGAGAGTGGGCGGCACGTCCACACTTTGGCAAGAAATCTGATTATAACTTAAATAAGGCATTTTCCAGAGTTTCCTGGGATAACAATGTTATTTATAATTAAACAAAAATTTAAATTAAAGATCAAAGGAAACAAAAATTAAATAAACTCAGTTCATCAATTAAAACTTAAGCTCAGCAAGAAAATATTGTTTCCATATACTGGTGATTTCAGGAATGGATTCGTGAGATACTGTTTGAAACAATGTACTTACAAGTGGTCTGTAGAAATTCTTCAAAGTTCAGCAAACTTGAGACCTAGAAAATAGACTGTAATAAGGATGTAAATTTCTGACTAGGCAGAAGTATTTTTCATTAAGATCTCAATATTGATATCAAATAATGATTTTACTAGAATCAGTACTAATTTATATTGTTACTTTAAAAAAAATGGAATTAATGATAAAATTTGATTTGATAGTGCAAATAAAATTTTTGTAAAAAAAATTGGTGGATTACATTACCATTACATTGCCAGTGAAACGAATAGGCATGCAGAGCACTTTCACCCTATAGCCATATGCAGCGTTGGCGTGAAGTAAGTGCAGAGGAAATTTTGGTTTTCATTGAATATTTGTTGCTGATGCCTCACATGAAAAAACTTACTATTCACGAATACTGGTCAAAGGATCCATTGATTTTTACTCAGATTTTCGGGAAGTACATGTCAAGGGATAGATTTTTAGCGATTTTACGCTTTCTGCATTTTGCGGAAAACATAAATGCTGTAAAAGGTGACCGCTTGCATAAAATTAGATATGTACAGTAGAAGCCCTCTTAACCGATGTTTTACGCCCCTAGGTCTGAAAACTGAAATCCACAGTTAAGTGTGACATTTTACATAAAAACGACTAGTTTAAAACAGTTTAAACCATTCCATTCACTCTGCAAC
This sequence comes from Tanypteryx hageni, assembly GCA_028673005.1. Classification (NCBI taxonomy): domain Eukaryota; kingdom Metazoa; phylum Arthropoda; class Insecta; order Odonata; family Petaluridae; genus Tanypteryx; species Tanypteryx hageni. The sequence continues at coordinate 7,812,020 of CM054116.1, read as the reverse complement.
AATGTCACGAGTTGTCCCTTGGGCTAAAATGTTTCTCATTACATAATAATCCAGTCTAGTATGAATCTGCTGTCAGCTGTCCACACAGTCCGCTATGGTTTGCTGTCAGTTGTCCCATATACTAGTAAAGTTCATTGTTATTTTATGATATTTAATCAATATTAAATTATGTATTCATATATATTATATATTTAAAATACAGACTGTGTATATGTACTTTTCTATTGGTTCTCTGCTTTAACCGTCCTTTTCGATTAACTGACTAACTGCCGGTCCCAAGCGTGACAGATAAGAGGGCGAATATCTGAAGGGAAATTTTTCAACATGTTTCTACCCATTCCAGAAGTTAGCGATAGATGAATCATTGATGCTTTTCAAAGGAAAACTCGCCTTCAAGCAATATATCCCCTCAAAGCGCCACAGATTTGGCATTAAGTTATTTGTTTTGTGCAATTGTGAAACGGGTATTGTGCTTGACGTGATAACCTACACAGGAAAGACAACAGATATTCCCCAAATAAGCAATCTTGGATTTTCTGGTGCTGTAGTGTAAAAGTTAATGGAAAAATATTTGGGAAAGGGACATATATTATATTCAGATAACTGGTACACTAGCCACCTCCTTTGCAAGTACATATTTACTTGAAAATAAGATGGGATCGTGTGGCACAGTGAAAACAATTAAACATATAAAAATGAATTTTTATAACCAACTTTTATATGGCTAATACTTTAATATGAATAAACTTTATAATATAATTATCATAACCTTTTAGCTTGCATGGACGTAAAAATTTGCAAAAGTGTCTACCTACCAGCTGTTGAGCGATGTGAGGGTCTCTCTATTTAATCTTTTTACAGTTGTGAGAATGGTAGACAGAAGTAGAGAACTCAGTGGCAAACGTAAGAATGTTTGGTATATAAATAGTATGAAGTCTGATAGTATCTTTTATTTCATTAATGGAAATACTGCTTAGTACTCATATTGCTTAAAATCAATGAAAATATACTGCTAGTTCAGAGTAATTCATCTTTAGATACTAGTAGGAGTGAAACTTGAATATTTCATATTTTAGTCACCTAACTTAAATGACAAAAATAATAAATTGTTCTTTCCTAACATCACATCAATCATCCATATAAAAACACTGTATAAGTATAGTTAGCTGAAGAATTTCTAAGCTACAACAAAACATTTTAATATGTTTCATTTAAATTTGTTCAAATTAACATCCTTTACAACAGTATTACCTATCTTAAATAGTGAATAAAGGAATATGATACTTAAATGTTTTAAGATAAATAAAAACTTACCTACTATCAATAATATTTATGATAAATAAAAAACTTAGAATTATTAGCAGAAATGTCCCTTCAAAAAACGTAGGAATGCTCGTATCAATTCAAATCCACATTAAAATAAAGAGACTTCTATTACAACATGAACAATTACAATAGGTAGTTTGTTTAATCTCGCTGATATGATGAATGCTTGTCTATCTTCCCACATAATTCAAATACACATTTATCGCATTACCAACGAAAGGATCTGGTTGACAAAGTAACTAAATCACTCATCTTACACGATGGTGAGATAAGGTGAGGTGGTTCAAACCACACAAGCAGCTTTGGATTTTTTAAAGATATATATATTAAAAGCGAAATTAATATAAAAATTGGTAAAAAAGAGAAAAGGGATGCCGGTACAGACTGTTTCCACCGAAATCACCAGTAAATTAATTAATTCATTGTTAGGCATTAGCAGCCACGCTTATCCATTTTAATGCCAGCAATTGATATCAATTGTTGTTGATATTTGTCAAATGTCACACTCTCTTGCATAATTCACACTTCTTACCGCCTCACATAGCTCCTTTATGTGGACGTAGGAATTTCCAGTCACTTAACCATTGATGAGCCAAGAATGGTCGAATGAAAGGCCCCAGACAAAAAAAATCAACATTTCTCCTGAAAAATAGCCTATTGCAAACACATTTTATCTCTTATTATTTTTAGATATTCTGCAAAATAACAAAGTTGTCCTGTGGCCAGACTTCAAAGACACCCTGTCTATATATATATATATATATATATATATATATATATATATATATATATATATATATATATATATACACACACACACACACACCTATTAGCCCCCTTACAATGTCTCCTCTGTTACATTGTAGCTATTTGCACTTAACCTCACCACATTCCCTCCTTATTGGCTATCCACCCTTCCTACTCCCCGCCTCCTCCAATCATCAACCTCCCCACAACACCCTGTCATTCCCCGCCCAGAGTGTCACTCTCAGTTACTCTATCGCTGAAGAAGGGCATAGGCCCGATAAGCTTGCATGTGTTTTTTTGTGTTCATGTGTTCAACGTGTCTCTTCGACGCCCCCAGCAGTCTGCCAACTTGGTCCCCAACTTGGTGTCAGCTGGGCTTCCTTAAACACCTTTTTGCCACCCTCATCACTACCTTTTCATTTCCTTAAGTTATTATATATATACATATTATATATATATATATATATATATATATATATATATATATATATATATATATATATATATATATATATATATCCTCCCTGCCGACAAGAGCACCACCACGGTTGTGATGGATCGCGCCAAATATAACGAGAAAGCTGAGCGCCAACTTTCTGACGAAACCTTTTACCATCACCTTACTTCCAACCCCACAGACCACCATGCCTACAATATTTCGTCCTATCTTCATTCCTCAGGAAAACAGGAAGGCCTTCCCGATTCCGCCATTGCTCTATTGATCCCCAACAAACCCCGCACACCCACATTCTACCTTCTCCCTAAAATCCATATACCCAACATCCACGGCCACCCCATTGATGCCGGCTTTAATTCCCCTACAGAACGCATCTCTGCCTTCGTTGACTCCCACCTACAACCTCTCATTCATCAATTCCCTTCCTTCATCCAAGACACTAACCACTTTCTCAAACGCCTCAAACACCTCCCCTTTCCTCTCCCACCCAATACCATTTTGGCCACTATCGATTTCTGTTCCCTCTACACAAACATCCTCCACGATGATGGACTCTCTGCCCTTAGTAATCTCCTGGACTCAAGACCACCCGACGCAAGACCTTCCTCCCATTTCTTATTAGACTTGGCAGCTATGTTGCTAAAAATGAACAACTTCTCCTTCGATGGGCATCACTACCTTCAAATTAGAGGCACTGCGATGGGCACCCATATGGCACCCTCATACGCCAATTGTTACTTGGGAGAATGGGAATGACTCTTCCTCAACGTACCACTCAGACCACTTTTGTGGCTGAGATACATCGACGATGTCTTCCTCATTTGGATGCATGGACCTGACTCTCTCTATTCCTTTCTCTCGCGCCTCTCCTCCCATCCTTCACTCTCTTTCACCCACCAATCCTCTACCTCCCACATCACATTCCTGGATGTCGATCTTTACCTTCAAGACAGCAAAATTCACACCTGTGTTCATATCAAACCCACCAACAGCCTCCAATACCTCCACTTTGATAGCTGTCATCCCCTTCATACTAAAACCTCTATCCCCTATGTCCTTGCTCGACGAGGATGGAGACTTTGTTCTGATAGAGCTTCCCTTCTACAGTACTACTCTGTCCTCGAGGACGCTCTTCTCAAATGTGGCTACCCTCCAGTCTTGGTCCGCAAACAGATCCATAGGGCGATGACGCCTACCCACTATGGATCCCTTCCACACACACCTACTATCCCTGCATCAACCCCTCCACTCACTCTTACTACACTTTTCCTTCCTGGTATCCACGAAGCCCTCAAAACAATCCTCCATGCTGCCCACCCAATTCTTACCTCTTCCTCCCACCAGTCCCTCTTTACCAAACTTTTTGCCAATCCCCCCTCTCCTTCTGTCGGCCCCCCAATTTGGGAAATATCTTGTGGATGAATTTTTTTCAAAGTGAGATGAAATGCTTGCAGTATGCTAGGACTTTCTACTAGTATATAGATGTTCCTTACAGAGGAGGATATAACATATTAGTAGAAGGTGCTTGCATGTTGCATGGAAAAGAATAGATCCCAATAGTATCGCGAGAGGGTTCAAGAAATGCTGCATATCAAATTCCATGGACGGTATGGAAGACAACTTGTTTGAATTATATAAGGTGTGATGAATGAACAGGACAGCAAGAATAAGGGAAGGAGACAGAGGAGAGGGAGATGTAAGTAGTAAATTTACTTTTTTTATTCATCCTCTTAATGTTAGCTTGTTATACATATAGGTAAATGTTTTTTTGTAGGTGAAACTAATTTTTTTATTGGTCATCTTAAATTCAAGGTCCTTTTCCTTTCATGTAAATATGGTAGATTTGCAGAGACTTGCTCTTGGGATTGATAATTCATCTGTAATGACTGGTATTAATAGTGAATTGTATGATAAGTTAAAGACTTAGATTTCCCATTTGCTTTTGATTAAGTGTGTGTGCAACTCACTACAGCTTGCAATTTCACATGCCGTCCGTAATTGTCTACCACGAAATCTAGATTTTCTTATTAAAGAAACATACAATTGGTTTTCTCATTTACCTATTCAACAGACTTGATATAGGAAACTTTATTCTAAAATTAACGATGGAATGGCTCCTTTGAAATTAGTTCAGTTAAGTCAGACAAAATGGATATCAATCAAGGTTGCATTTGTGAGAATTCTGCAGCAATGGATTGAACTCAAGTCAGTTTGAAATTGTTAGTGTGAGCGCTGTTACACAGTTGACCTATTATGTTCAATGTTTAGCGAAGAAGAAAATGTATTGTTTCTCTTATTTTTGAAACCTATTGTTGGAGAAGCTCAAATGGTGAATAAGAAGTTTGAAGCTGAATTGCATGACCCTATAAAGTTGCTGAATGACTTGGTGAACTTAATTGATTCTGTCTTCAAAAATAATTATTCAATGAAGAGAAATCACTGAAAATACTGCAATAGAAAATAATTTGAATCAAAACTCTTACCTGGGCCACAAGTTTGAGAAGAAAATATCTGAGTGTAAACTTTCAGATGAAGAAGAGAAACAGATTCGTACTAGCTTTATCAAGTTTTTGTTGAACTCATAAAACAACTTCATCAATGTTTACCAGAAAATGTGTCTACCTTACAGTTAATGTCATCTTTAAGTGTGCACGACATCCATTATAACAAGATATCCTGACTCTGGCAGAATTGTTTTTCGATGATGAGGAAAAGCTCATGCATTGATTACCAATGGAAAAATTGCATCTCGTTCAATGGACCGAAACTTCCGATACATTGGGGTGAAATTACAAATTACGGAGATGCCACAGGTGAAAATCCCTTTGAAGATATCTCTCAATTAGCATTAACAGTGCTTTCATTACCTCATTCCAATGCTGATGTAGAATGCTTGTTCAGGGTAAATACGGTAATCCATAATTTCTTAGGGATTTTTTAAAGTCACGCATATTACGTCTGCATTACATTCAATTATTTCAATCATGTCGAGAAACTTCACCACCGAAGAAGGCCTCTCGGCTTGTCGCAAAATTCTTTCTGCGACCGAGCAACTGGACCCACATTTTAGGGACCATTTAAGGGTTGCATCACATAGGATTTTAAAATCCCACTGGGATAGCAGAATTTCAGTATATGTTTGCGATATTGCTATGCCGCTTTTCTTATTTAGTCGGTGGCCATCAGGACACTTTACATGTTGAGTGTCGAACAGCATGGAAAACCTATGCAAGAGGTGTACTGAGGGAATTTTTCGGTTGTCCTGGTTTGCTACCCCTTTCCATTTTTGAAAATACGCCTCGGTTAGGCTGGATGGCCACCCTCGGCGTTCTCAGACTAGATCTCTGTAATGTTTTATTTAGAATTTATTTTTCTTCTCCTCATTGAAGGTAGGTTAAAATGCTTAATAAATTACATGAGAAAAAAAGCATCAAATTTAGCGCTAAAATTAGAAAAGCGCAAAATTAGCCCCATGGTGCTAAATGCCAAAAAATGTGCTAGACAAAACAAAAAAGCGCTAAAATGGCAACACTGGTCCCAAGACAAACCATTGCGAGGTGCTACACGATAGTGTGGAAAGTTCACCATTTAGTCAAACAATCTGCTTATGCCACGAAAGATAAGATTTAAAAGTACTTAATGTCAATTTGTCTAACAGTATCGTGCGTCACACAGCCAAAAGCTTTGCTTAGGTCAAATAAAGTGATCATAGCGCTGCACCAGTTTTCGAAGGACTCAATTATGGAGGACACTAAATTATCTACAGCATCAACAGTTGATTTGTCTGCTCGGAAATGGAATTGCAAAGTTGAGATCATATTATTAGAATCTATAAATTTATCTACTTGAATTTGCATTACCATTTCAAATATTTTTGAAGATATGGGAAATATCGATATTGGTCTGTAATTCTCCAGGTAATGCTTGTCACCCTTGTTATGAATTAGTACTGTTTTCGAGATTTTCAGTTTTTTTTAATACTCCAGAGGCTAAACTGCTATTAATACATTAGGTAAGCGTAGCAACAATATAATCAATAACCAACTTAATGAGATAGTTAGACACATCATATATATCCTTGCTATGAGTATTTTTCATGCTTTTTACTATTTTTAACACATAATTTATTAAAACATTATTTAATCGTCCCACTTGAAGGAGATCTCAGTTATCTCGCTAATGTTCAGTAACTGTTGTGCTGTAATGGCTTGTGTAACTACACTGGTGTACACTTCATCTACAGAATTTTTAAAATAGATGCTGAATTCATTAGCTGATATGCCCGGATCAGGGGTATACTTCGGTTTATTAATTTCACTTCTGATCAAGTTCCAAGCAGCCTTGCAATTGTTGCTGGCAGTATTTATGTAGGCAGCTTAGCATCACTTGCTTGTATTTTTCCTAGCATTTAAGTCCTCATACCTAGCTTTTACTGACTGTTACATAGCCCCTCTCATTTAAATGCTAACCTCACCTTCATGTGGTACCTCCTGTTATAAAACAAACAAGGCTCTTGTAACATGTAATATGTGGCAGTATAACCCCATGAAACATAAAAATCATGCAAATTTTATCCATGCCCATGGATAACACTACTTGTTTAAAAATAGTATCCAGTCAATGGCTGTAGTTTTGGAAATGATCTTCCTTTTGGAACCATAAATTTTAGAATAGAATGAATTGTTTGTTCATTCACGAGCAGAGCAGCTGTGCTGCAATTTCGGCATGAATTTATTGATAATTCAGAATATCACATACAGATAGCAGTAGAGGTGTTGAATCAGACCAAATGGTTTCTGTTAATTTATAGGAAATGTTTATAAAAATAAAATTTCAATATAATATTCAATAAAAAATTGTTCAAAATTCTTTTAATTGTTTATTGCTACACTCATTGCTTTACATAATGATAGTACAAAGAGTAAAGTTTGACTGAGCTAAAAAGCCGAGTTGAATTGTACCAATTTGGTAAAGCACAGTTCTATTGGAAAACACAAAACATTTAATATAAAACTCATATTGACTTTCAAAATTACCTGCTATAGTTTATTCAATTTTGAAAGGCACCATAAACGGGAAGCTCATTGAAGATTGGGCTTCTTCGAACATGCTCATTCATGGACCACCAATTAAAGCCACTAATGCATGCTTGTAATCTCCCGAGGTCTCATTCTGAAATGATAAATATATGCAAAGAATTAAAAGTGGTAAAGTCACAAAATTCCCAGACTGGCCACCAGAATTCGCTACAAGTGCATGGCAAAAGATCACTTGTATATTATTATCAAGCACTATCCTTTAGCTATACAGAGAGACAAAATCAGTTCTTATTGTATCACTAATTTCTTTGTTATAAGCCTGTGAAGTATTGTCGGTGCTTGCGCAACTTCAAAGCTGGACTGGTATTATGATGATAATTAATAACATTAAGGGCATCCTTCCTCAAAATATTTTCCTTCCGCCACACTCCACTCCTGCAAATGTCCATAGAGCTGCTGGATGTAATCCTGGAATGCTTCTTTTGGATTGGTACTTATCACCTCCTGTTTTGCTTCTCCGTCAGAGCTAACTTTGCACCAACACCGACAATACTCCACAGCTTGTACAGATTCGTAATGTTGCTAAGCAATAAAGGAAATGATTTTATTTATTTGATCAAATCCTTAAACTTGTTTGTGTTGGTGGGTGCAATTTGTCATGACTTTTGTTCAGGTGCAGACTGGGCAACCGGGAATTTTCCCGGTGGACCAGCCTTTCAGTTCAAAAATGGGGCCACTCTGGAGAAGAAGTTTTAAATTCACACTACTCGAGTGCAAAAAACAAAAACGAAAATAATACACAAGCAATTATTCATAAGCAACTGGTGGTAAGAATGCCAAAACAGTCTGGATCTATAATGGAGAGTCCAATTGGTAGGCACTGTGGATTAAGCTCAGATAAGGCTGATGATTCATCAAAAGATAAACGCTTTTATTTTCCACTTGGGTATTTTTTACCCAGATGTGCATGTCGTCCCAGGTTAATTCCCACAAGTTTGGGCTTCTCACATATTTGATCCTTCACTCGAGAGCTCTCTGCATGGAATGAGTCAGTTTCAGTAAGCTTATTGGGAAGAATAAACAAATAGTCGTGGGACTTTCTTGAAAAATTCCATCCCTTCTCCATATGAGCTGTACACATCATCCCATAGTTCTCGAAAAAGAATCGTTGTTTTTGTGCCTTGGACATATTTCCAGAGGCAGATTTATGCACTTTCCGAATATGCCTCGTATGTATGTGTGATTCTATAACTTTGAGAACTGCATAACGTAGAAGCAAGAGAAAGGTATCATTTTAATCGCAGTGCAGAGAAGTTGGTGTAGTAGGGTTTTTAAACCGATTTGATTGACCCTTTTAATTTTTAAAAATATTTTCTCTTGTAATTTTTCCCATTTGAATAACACAGGAAAAAGTGTAGACAAATTTTAATTTGGACTTTAAAATTACTAATAACCCAAGTATGAGTTCCAGACGTGAACCCAGGAATGCAGAAATGAATGAAGTATTGTTTTCCCAATGTCGAATTTCAAATACAGACTAAAGATTTCCTAAATTAAATTTTTAACAGCAAAATTTCGACATTTTTTAATCAAAAACTTATGGTTGTCATGTATATCCAATTGTTGCTGACTTCTTGAACTAGGAAAACTGGGTATGCAAGTTTGTTATTTTTATCATGGTAACGTAAATAAACTTGTCAATAGCATTGTTGGTATTGTGAGATAAAGATTAGCACAAACTATATGTGAAAGCGACTTTGTAAATGCAAGAGGCATATTTTTATGGTGTATAGTGCGAAAATTGCAAAAATAGAGAAAATGTAAAAATTTAAAAAAACTTGATCAGAAATGTCAAAACTATACAGTTCCAAACTTGAAACATTTACCTGCATCAAAATAATTAATATTTTATTAAGTTAGGTGTAACATTATTAACAAAGTATCAAAAAATTCTGAAAGTTACTCAGTAATTTAAAAAAATTGTTTAGTTTTGAAAATTAGCGTTTATTAACAGAAGTCACGTATCAAATTCACAAGATTGTCTCTCAAAAATTTCATTAACTTTGACAGTGAGCCCAACTCACTCCTGGTGTACATATCTAGAATATCTAGAAATGCAAAGTCTTATGTCTGCGATGGGTCTTCGCTGATGTTGAAATAGCGAGCTGAAATTCTTCAACGGGAAATTCCCCTGGCCAAAACGTATACCCTAAATTATTTAATCGCATTGTGCCAGTGAAGACAACTTGACTTAAATTTGCAAGAAAATGTGATGTATGATCCAAATAAAGCCCACTTGGGCCTTCATGAAGATATTCCTGGATTTCATAGCTTCCCTCTTCACTGTCATAATTTGAAGTTTTTTTGTTAAAAGAATCTTAGCTAAATTTCATATATTGTATTAATACAGGACTGTAATGTAATAGAAGGTTGAATGATTAACACTCAAATATAATTTTCTTATCAATATTGAATCAGAAACCCGAACAACGTTGAATTGAGTCAAATAACTTGCAACTTTTTCGTACTTAAAGTGTTTCTGTAAACTCGGCATTGATTATTTGTTCTTAACCTTAAACCCGAGCAACATCCGAGTACTTCTGCTAGTTTATTATATTGGTCGCTAGGAAAACTGTTTCTCTGATCAATTAAAATATTATTTTAAAAATCATTAGAATGGATAAATTTTTAGATATTCTTTCAAATTTTGACTTCAGTTTTAATTTGCCTCCTATATTTTGCATGAAAACATTGTTATTATTTTTTATATTCACTGCTATAAGAATTTTTATTTTCAGTATTTCCCTCAATGTAGATTGTGAGAGTACAACATAAAGTTGACTGTGGCTAAACACGGATTCTGGCAAAAATAATCACACCTCATTGAAAGTCTGTTTTTTATTATATTGGTTGTTATGAAGATCCATGATCAATGAAATCTATCCTTTTTTAGTGCTTTCAGCAATGACGAAAAGCACTAAAAAAGGATGTCCGTCCATCCGTACGCATATATCAGGGAAGAATTGGTGGAACCGATTTCAACCAAATTTGGTACATATAATATTCACATAAATTAATGACCAAAATGGCATATTTGGATGGGATCAACTCAGCATGGGTGCCACAATTACAAAGTTAAACTTTTCGGTAATTGTGAATTTGGAAGGAATTGGCTAAACCGATTTCAATAAAATTTTGTAGGAAGGAGTCACGTAACATAAAAAACAAAATCAAGATGTCTAATATAGATATAGAAAGCAGGGCTGCCACAATACAAGGAATAAAAAACATTCATTTAAACATATTTGTGTTAAAATGTCTGCATCATTTTGAACCAAAGTATAATATTTACAATGTACACATATACAGATTACTATAATAGCATATTTAAACTGAATCAGCCAACAGGGGTGCCACAATTACAAATTAAATTCTTTCATTAATAAATAATTAATAATAATAATTAATAATTTAATAATTATGGAATTGGAAGGAACTGGCCAAATGGATTTCAATTAAATTTTGTAAAAGATTTATACAACATACCATAATGAAATCAAGATGTTTAAAGCTGAGCTAAGGAGCAGGGCTACCACATAAAAAATAAAATAATATTTCTTTTACATGTAATTCTAGAAAACTGACAGCAAGGATTTTAACCAAATATGATTTATATAATCTTTATATAAATAAATAACAAAATTATTATATTCGAACCAGGTCAACTAAACAGGGCTAACACTATCCAAGTTAGAATTTGTCTGTAACTATTAATTTTGAAAGTATTGGCTGAACGGATTTCAAAGAAATTTCGTTTGTTGGGAGAGTATAGAATGGCAAAACGAAATGAACATGTTTAAAACGGATCTAAAAAGCAGGATTGCCACAATATAAAGAAAAATAATTTTCTGAGTTCAAAGAAAATATATTAGTATACAATTATACTTCGGCGAATTTAACAAAAAGCACTTCTGTACCCTTATGAGTGAAGAAAATATATCAAGTTTTAAATAAATAAAGCATCTGAATGACAGGCACAGCTCAGTGGCAAATTGTGTACAATGACAAATTAAGTGAATTGACATTCAGCAGATATAACACTGTCATTTTCAGCTTTTAAACTAAAATCTAGTTTCTGATTTCTTTCTACGAGTTTAACATTATTCATATAGTTCTTAGTTTGCACGTGCTTAACAATATCACACTTCTTGCCATTTGATGCAAAATAATCACACCTGCAAACACAACAGAAAGCAAATGAGTCACCTTTCCTGGCTTCTATAATACATGGAAATGCTAAATTGCATCATATCTTTTACATTTTGAGGAATATTATAAATTTTAAAATAAATACTAAAATTAAACAATTGCACAAGATCATTCAGGTACCCTGAAACTATCAGGCCTTCCCTGCAATTACAATTATAAAATTGATAGTACGGCAGAGCCCTGTTATTATGCGGGTATCGGGAGATGCAAATAACATTAGTGTTATAGGCGACCCATGGTATATGAGGAAATACATTATGAAAGGTGGTAAAACTATTTGTTTATGTTCTTTTCATATATATAGAAGAGATTTATTTGCAAATTTATATAAAAAAGCACAGCCAATCTCTAAGTCTGTGTCCCACAGGAAATTTGCAAGCAGGCAACGCAGGTGGAGAAATCAAGAAAATGAAAAGAAATCAAGATAACGAACTGGCATGACAGTGCTTCAAGTGGAGGCAACTATGCATGGACTGATGGAGGGCATACGATCAATGAAGTTTGTTCTAAAGCGAGCGACCATAGAGATTTGAACAACTACAAGTGAACACACAATACGCTTGGGAAAGGTTAGGAGGGATTTTTTGACTGAAAAAAAAGCTTGGACTGAAGCAATTTACACTTGACAAAATGAGAAATGAGTGGGCAGGTGGGGGGGGAGGTTTTTGGAGAATGGTATTTTGAAAACCAAAGCTGATAAAGATTTTCAAAGAATTGGGTTTTGATGTTTCAAAAACATTATTTTACTTTTTCTTCAGGACCATGATCTGCAGGATTTCAGCCATTTAAAAATTATCAGAATTAATCACAAAATATCTATTTTAGCCATTTCCTGGAGCTGTGCCAAAACCTTTTTAGAAAAAATTAAAAATCGAAAAAATGTTACATCGGACTTACTACACATTGTTGCTCGAAAACCTTTCATCTTTTTAAAAAATTTTGGTGGTATGACTTGATCTGCAGTATAGCGATGCACATTATAATGGGGTTCAACTGTTAATTGAACTCATACCCAAATTTCATCATACACTAGTTGAAATCGATCATATCTCGTATGGAAATATACCAGTAAGTGATGTCCAATAGGGAACTACAGACAAGCAACGAGATACCTATGCTCACAAAGCGATGCATTTTAAAATGAGAATTTAGTGGCAAGAATGTAATTTCAAAATTCAGTATGAAAATCTGGAGAAAACTGTATTAAAGAGCAGACGAATGAGTCAGGAGCCTCCCCTCTTGAGTTGGGGGAATATGGAAATTTAAATGAACTGGGAGATTTTCTGATATCTTCCTATTAAGTTATAGCAAAGCACAGCAGCTATTCAAACAGAACCGGTATAACAAAGACAGTTCATTAATATCTGTCATTTCCGATGGGCAATACTTAAAACTAGTGTCAGCCCAGTGTATGAACAGAATGAAATACATAAACATAAAATAAAAAGAATAGCTATGTTCCACTGAATGATGTTTCATATGCTTATTTCATGATTATTTATTTTGTTTTACCTTCATTTAATTTGCATGCTTCTTTGCGTTACATAATTACATAGTCATATTGTAACTATTTTATTCCAAAATTACAATTTTTAATACAAAACATTGGGACAAGCTACATTTGCAGCAATTTAATCTCATGTACCAGTTATAATTTTAATATTTTGCGGATTTCTACATCAAAGACATTCCGACATACAACTGATCATGAGAAAACAGGCATATGTAGAAAAAGACCAATTTTATGCAGCATTTGTCCTTGGGACTTTTTAATTGTTATTCCTAAATCAGAAACACATTTGTGATTCATGGAAGAAACTGAACACATAAAGGATAAATGATTCATTGTTGCACCCACTTGATGGGTTAAATATCACATACTTATTTTAAGTTGTTTCAAGAAGATACTTAAAAGCATTTGCATTAAGTAAACAATTACCTAACATAGTTAATATTAATGTATTTCATTAATCATTCCTTGATTTATTTATCTACAATGCCATACAGCTGAACTATTTTACTTGGAATCATTTAAATACAGTAAAACCCCTTATTTACACTTTTCTAGGGACCTGGGGAAGAGTGTAAATTGCAGCAAAGTGCAAATTGAGGGAAAAGGCAAAACTATATCTTATTCTTGCGATGTTTTGATGTTGCACGGAATTATTTCTCAGAATCATGCGTTTCTTTGCGAAATTTTATGGTTTTTTCATACTCTTTCCGGATGTTGCCAATGCGACCTACATTGTTGCCTCTGATTCAATCAGCATCTATTAATCCTTCAAACAGATGAAATAATTGCATTATTCGCTTCATGCCTGTTATGAAGCACCAAAATTATAGTTGTAGCAATGTCAAATTTAATAGATTGCAACATTAATAATTGCAGATTAATATTATTCAGTAAACTACGTGTGGACTGTGGGCGTTTTTAACGATTGGCCAAAAGAAAAAAATTTTCTTTATTTCAATACTGGAATGTTATCATGTCTTAAGGGAGAAACAATTAAAATTGCACTTACGAATTACAAAAACAAACATGAAATTCAAAATGTCAGTTGTCTAATTTTATAAGTAGAAATCCGTTATTATTTTTTTTTAAATGCAGATTTCCGACTTACCTTGCAAAAGTTTTTGTGAGTACCACTAGTTATATTAATTAACATATAATTCAAAATTATCTGAACAGACATCTTTCTTGGAGACTTACCTTGACGACACTTTCAAGTGTTTTGTCATAGAGCTTTTCATACTCTTTCTTTATATTGCCCAAATCAATTTCACATCTGCCGACGATTATGCGAATTAGGGTGGAATCATCTGTGCCAGCCCCAGACATAGCATCATGAAGACGTTTAGCAAAAAAAGTTGCCGGGCTTTGCACGCATTCCACTGTAATGAAATTAAAAATTATAAATCTTGTGTTCAACAGAATAAGTTGCTGAAAAATATCACAGATGCATTTAAAAATTCTCCAGAGATATATCATAAATAATGAATAATGGCAACTGCTACAGAAATTTTCTACAACTAGAAGATTTTACAAGCGAAGATTATATAAAATATATAGCTAAGAATATGAATAAAAAATAATATACAGCAAAGACAGTGTCATTTGTAAAAATCTGATGTGGCCAGCACATGACTTTGTCCATACTTTTAGTATTCTTATGTAAAGTATGATTGCATTAAATGTCTCCTATGTACTGTACTGAAAACAAATATCGACGAGTTTTTAAAACATATCTGCGCTACCTCTTATGGCTGTGTATGAAATAGTAAGATACCTAAATTTGCAACTATACATCCAAAGGTGGATGAAATCGGTTACAAAAAGAACAAAGAAAGATGAAACAAAGACGAAGGAGAAAATAAACACATGCAATCAACAAAAAAACAGCACGTGAATAGAAAAGAAGAAACCATTTCAGCAAACCAGTGGTGCTAGGCTTTCAAATACTGAATTAACAGTGAGTAAACAAAATTGTTTCCCGTTGTCAAGGGTGGTAAATTGTTACAGCACAAGGTGTTGAAAAGATCATTTTTTTGTTTAAAAAATATTCCCAAATGGAATTTTAAGCTAATATTTTTATTTTGTCTAATAAGTCGAATGTAATTCTTTCCATCGCTAGTTTTTATTAAAAATGATGTTTCAGGAATTTTCCGAAACGTGGTGTCCATGTATATTGGTAAGCTATGATTAAAAGAAATATCTCCGAAATTAGAGGTTTTACAAAAATTTATTTCAAGCAAAAGTCTCTACAACAGTGCTAGTTACAAACATTACTTATAATGAAGTCTTAAAGGAGATATTTGACAAAAGGGAAATAAATCAAAACAATTCCTAAGTGATGCATTCTAGGAAAAATAGTTTCACACAAACATTGTACAGAATAACATTATCTATGACATTTAAATTGAATGTTATTATAAATTATGAAATTTGACAAATGCTCAATTTATTCTACCGCTTTATACATATTTCTCATAAAGAACACCTTTGAGATGTGTATTCCATTTATGGAATATAGATCTTCTTGTCTAATTTACTCACATTTTTAAACGAATCAATCTTATTAAATGAAAAACATTTTATATTCAATTACCCATTAATGCATAGCAAATGGATCTTGATTTCATTTTTACTTCCACATGTATCAAAGAAATCTCTATTTTTCATGCACATCTCTTTTTTCGTCCATTATGCCTTATTTATTGACACATTCTTCTGCTTCTATTACTCCCTTTGCTACTTATGTAATGTAACAATGGCAAGCAAACCTCCATATTTTTATTTCATCATATAAACTGTGATGCAACATTGGCACAGAGCTGCTGTCATTGGATTGTTGAAAACTTTTTTGCCAAACGCTGAGGTTTCTGTCGCTATAATTCTCAGCATCCTTACTATTAAGTGACAAAGAAATGTAAAAAATAAGGAGAAGAAATGTAACAGATGGCCTGCAGTCTTAGTTCTCAAACACATATTTTAGTGTATCACTATCTCAAATTTCTTCAAGATCATTCGATTCTATTTTTTGAAATTGTGATGATGTTAATCAAGTTAGAAGACAATTCAAAATATAATTCAAAATATTTCTAACTGATATCACAACTGTTTGCTTTACAATTTAGTCTGATGAGTCACTTAGTAATGAAGAAGACCAGGAGAAAATTCTGACTAACAAGAAAATAAGCATGCCACACAAAAGTGCCATCCAGAACGACTTTCAGGCATTATGAGTAACCATCACCTTAAACCAACTGTAGGAAAGGGGAAGAAAAATTATTCTTCTACAGCTTGCAAAATGTTTTACCAAATAAAAATAAAAGGAACTTGAGGTATGTATGGTCGCTCTAATTTCCTACTGCACATAGAAAAAATATTTCTTTCAGTAACATACAGCTCACATTTGTCAACCGTTAATTCAAATTTTCATCTAAAAATATTAAATAATAAAAATTTATGATACTTGACATAATACAACTACAGTAAACCCTTCTTATTTTGATCCAGGATAATTCTAAGTTTTATGTAACATGTTCCGGGCTAACACCATAGGACTTGGCATAATTTTCAGTATGGATTATTCAAAAGATGTCTACAATTAAATTTGAAGTCACAATCTGGTCCGGTGACTCACGAACAGTTTGTTTAATTTGAAACCTTGACCCCTATTATGTGGGTAAGTGAAAGGTTCACACCATCATATCACATTTTTGTTCTTAATTTCTCCCTCCAAAATACATGTAGCACCATAAACAGGTGACTCCTTTTTACTCATTTAATAGTCAACATGAAATAAAAGTCATAGATAATACAGCCAGTCTCCAATTAACACGATAGATGTGTTCTTAAAAAATTTCGTATAAGTTGGACATAATTTTCTCATAAGAAATAATGCCCAGCATCCTAACTTGATTGGTATATTTTTAATTTTATTCCTTTATTATGACTATACACCCACTCCCCGATTAACGCTCATAATTGGTGCCAGGAAAACCGAGCGCTAACTGAAAAAGCGCTATTTGGAGCACTCGTACTTCCATAAGAAATGAAGTTATAAGATTTAATTAATTCTTGAGAATCTATTAATGGAAATGAAAATAGGTAGTATTAAATAAATAATACACCAAAGTATTCTTCGTTAACCATATTATGTAACGGAGAATAAGTTGTAATTTGCATTGCAATCTACAGTAAAAAACCCACATTTATGTTATCGGAATGTACATTTTCCCGCTATTTAAAACATTTTCTATGGGTCCCATCAATTTTCCTATCATTCCAATGTAAGTAAAATCCTGTATTTACGTTATTTCATTTGAAGTTTTCCCTCGATTCGCATCATTTTACATTAGCATTTCCAATTTTTATAAAAGAATTTAGCATTCAATTTCCAACAATTTTTAATGTTTTTCGACTTAGCTTTGCAAAAAAATCTGCTCTTTTGGGCGAATATTTTGAAAAAGTGGCAGAGTAGGAACAGCACCCCTAGAGGCAGAAATATTAACTTTCTTTTCAAAACAGCACTCGCTTTAACCCTTTAACAAATGTTACTCGGGAACAGAGTACTTATAGATGGAAATACGTATGAATTCTTTTGGGTGAAAACTTCAAAACCTCATACGTAAATCACTCGAGCAGAGCATAAATAGTGCACCTAGATACGGAAACACTATTTTTGCTATTTACTCTTTGAATCAAGTATGAATGGTATTGAAAAGATGTTAAAGTTTGGCGCTATCATGTTTTAACCCTTTCCACTCAAATTCTGCCCCTTGGCTCGCACGGTTTGTAATTAAATTTAAGTTCATTTGTAATTTGTTGTAATTTAAATTACCGTATTGTTCCGAATATAACACGATGTTTTCTTCCAAAAAATGAAATTTTAAAAGTAGCCCCCACGTTATATTCGAGTACTAGTGATTTTAAAATATCATAAAATCATGTTTCGAAAAATCAGCATACATTCCGCATGTCTGTTAAGTGATACAAGATACTTGTTACATTGTAGACACATTAGGTGTACATGTTCCAATGTACTTGAAAAGCGTCTGACGCGAGAATAGATCAAGTTCAATCGGCAGCTGAAGTCATTAGTCATTGAATTGAAGCTATCAGTGCGTCGGCATATTCTTTTTGCCTATCTTAGCGAGTTTTAAGTAAACGAATAAACAGATACACTCTTTATAAGCTTAGCTCTTTTAACACTGATTTTATTGTTAGTTAGTTTAAAAGTAAAACCAGTTTAGCTATTTTTCCTTTTCCCTGAATTTGCACTTTCCCGCAATTTACACTTTTTTCCAGGTCTCTAGAAAAGTTTAAATAAGGGGTTTTACTGTATATTATAAAATTGAAATTCTGTCTGTTAGTTTGTTACTGCACCACGCAAAAACGGCTGAATGGATTTTCATGAAACATGCAGAGTATCTTTAGGATGGTCCGACTCAAAATATAGGCTATGTAGGGTAGCCAAAAAATTTATAGGTGAGGAATTTTGGGAGGAGTGGTACATACTTTTTTGAAGAAAGCTGTGGTTTGTGGCGCATCATTTTAACGGTTTTTGAAGAGCTGAATCCAAAAATGTAACTTTCTTATACTCTTTGTTACTTTGTCTGACCGATGTGTGAGACCAAGATTCGGGCAGAAGTGGGGGCCGGGATCGGCGGTGTGGGAGGTGAGCTGAATCCAAAAATGTAACTTTCTTATACTCTTTGTTACTTTGTCTGACTGAAGTAAGAGATCAAGACTCGGGCAGAAGTGGGAGACGGGCGGTAGAAGTGGAGGACGGGTGGCAGAGTGGGGGGTGACCATGCGCTAGCTTGCTGTGGCTCAGGGCTCAGTCTTCATCCAACCTCCATACTGGGCAAACTATCGTTCTCTTAACTGTCTGTTTCACCATGACGATTAATAAGGCAGACGCTCCAAATAGCAGGTGTTGACAATCAAACTGCTTTTCAAACAGGCAGCTTTATGTGGCTTGCTCAAGGGTGAGTAGCACCAGTGATCTGTTTGTTTGTGCCCCCGATGAAAAGACCAAAAATATCGTGTACAAAGAAGCGTTGAAATAATGTGAACTACCTGACGTCCCGGGCTACACCGGGTAATACAGCTAGTTGTATTTAAAATTGAACAGTAAAACTTGAATATAAATGAAGAACAGATTGCATTTTATGGAACATATGTTAATCTCATGCTGAATAAGTCATGCAGGAGCATTAAGGGATAGAAATTAGAGTAAAAGAAGAATACATGCGTCTTCTTATATATACAGGGTGAGGCAATATTCACTAAATAGCCACACTTTTATTAACACAAAGAAAATTGTAACATAATAACATCTATATATTAAGTGTATGCATAATGATTGAAGATACTGTTCAATGAAGAGAAGACAACCAATACAAAAAACAAAATCATATATCAAAATGATCAAAACCTTACCACGTTTCGATAAAGAAATATCGATTCATAAAAGAATTATCACATGTGCTTGACAAATAAAGGAACATGGAATGAGGCCAAATAAAGGAAGAATTCAAATATTTTGGCATTACATTTTTTAAAAACTAAACCAAAATGAGCAATAAGCAAAAAATACAAACCACGAAAGGAATGCATACATGATACAAAACAATTATAGAACAATAATTTAATGAGCGAAATGCTGGAACAAAGGTACGTTTTCTGGAATTAAGTCATAAGATTTTCGGGCATGGCTTGTTAATGCATCGCTTGTGCTCTGTCTTTAAGGATGGAAGAGTTTGTCCTCGAAGCTTTGGAGAAAAACTATCCAAAGAGAGCTGTTTTTTGATTTGTTTTTATCTCGTAACAGCTCCCTGTAGCAGTTCACCAAATTGCGTATCCATATTCTTTAATTTTATCGGCATTTTTTATGATGGTCCTTACCATGGAACCTGCCAGAAATAAAGCTTGACAAACTTCATGTTGGTGCTCTCCAGCTTTTAGCTGCTGTAAAACCTTTAATTTAACCTCGAGAGTTAAACTTTTCCTCTTTTTCTCCTCTGACTGCTGGTTATCACTCATGGTCTTTTTATTTAAAGGGAAAATATATTTTAAACAAAGTTCACTCTATATTTTGACCTACAAAATCAACGACAGGTTTAGATAGAACCATCAAGCAACTGCAAATACTGACGTCTTGTGTGTTGTAAATGAGCAGAGGACTTTGCAAATTACATCAGAAAATTTGAAGAGTGTGAATGTGGAACCCATGAGTGCAATTTGGAAAAAGGTGTTAAATTATTTCCAGCATTAATGCGGAACAGTGCTAATTGAGACAGCATTAAAGCGGGGAGTGAGTGTACTTTGGTTAACGCTTTGTGTTTTTAATTTTTAAAAATGTATATTTCATACATGTAACTCTGCAGGGGGATTGGATGGGAATACACTCTGTGGTAGAAAGTGAAACAGTGAACAGTGACCTCAGCAGATAGGAAAAAGTCTGAAATAGCCTCCTCACAGGTAACACTCAAATTGCTCTGTTTAAGCCCAAGACTATGTAGAAAGTGATCAATGAAGAAGATGTCTAGTGAATTAGAAGGCACTCCTCCAACTTTGTTCAACCATTTCATTGATAAATTAAAATCACCTACAAAAACCTTATCCGCTTCAGAGATAGAGAACAAGGCAAGCATTCAATGATTCAAATGCTGCTATTTCAAGGGCAATAAAAACTGCCCGTTAAAATTGTTTTGCCCTGTAGCACAATCCTAACCCATAAAATTTCACAACCACCCCTATGCAAGACAAGTCTTGTCGAAATTGTGAATATGATTTAACGGCAATTAGCACACCATCGGCACAGGCCTCCCTATCGTTTTGATATACAGGTTTCCCTCTCTTTATGCATTCCAGGAAAGGGACGCATAAAGCAAATTTGCATAAACAGAACCCATATTTACATTTAAAAGACAGGGATACGTTCCACAAGCAATCGTAACTCCCCTCCAAGACGCTCTTCTTTCGCTCCATAACAACTTCTTATGCGCTAAATACAAACTTAAAACTATTAACACTAAATTATACTCGCCAATAAAAGCACAAGTGGTAACTGTTGTGGGTGACATAATAGTGGAGGTTTAAAGTGCTGGAGGGTTGTCTTGGCCCAACGCAAGTTCCGCGGGCAAGGAGACAAAACTTCTCAAGTGTGCTCAAACAGTATCACAAGAAATCTCCGTCTCATCTCCACTGTACAATATCCTCTCCACTCGCATCTCTTTTACTGTAGTACTAATATGCATAGCATAAGAGACAATGAGAGACTGAAAGCTCACCTTGTGGTGTAGTGGAGAACTTTCTATCATTTGTATTGCATTGGCAGTGTAACCGCATAAAAGTGAATCAAAGATGCATAAAAAGAAATTCCAGTAGCAATAAGTTTGTCGCATAATAGCGAATTCACATAAAGCAAACCCACATAAAGAGAAGGAAACATGTACACTTTAAATAGTTGATAAAGATAATTCTTCATTTTCTATGATCTCAGAGAGCCAGGTTTCACTGAAAGTGATTGTGTCAAAGGACATTAATTCACTTAGTTGCACTTCACACACAACTAACTTGTAGTTGTAGATCAAACAATCTGATAATAAAATGTAATAGGAGAGCAAATGGGGTCAGGAATAATCTCAACATCTCCAGATAATAATTTTATTTCTGTAGCGATGCAAAGAATTCCTAAGAACTTTGATCTAATGGTGCGTGAGAAGATGGCAATGACCAGGGATCCTGAAGAGGGGCCCAGAAAACAGGAAGACTTCACAACCGATGAACACAAAAATGAAATCTTTGATATCCAATAATAATTGCCTCAAAACTGCTTCAAAATGCCTTAATTGAAAGGCTTGAAATCCCTATGACACAGAAATGCATATCTCAGACATACATAGGACAACCACAGAAAATGCAATTAAATTTTGGAGCCGACACAAATGACACATGAATGCTTCTACCATCTTGGAATAACAACCTTCAGATGAACAGGTTACAAATAAATCATTTTGTAACTAACACAGTAATTTGAGATAATTTTACTTACCTACAGCCAGCAACCCATCCAACAATTCTCCTGAGATCTCATCTCTTAAGCTTTGTTCAATGGTTCTTCCAGAAATATTTTTATATTCCTCAAAAATGAGTTTCAACTGTGGAATACTTTCATGTGTTAAAATTCGGTTGAAAACCTCCTCATCCGTGCCGAATTTTCCTTCACCTGCAATTACAACCAGGGAAACATATTTTTAAGAAAAACCATGTTGTTCAAGTTTATGCTATTCAAAAATTATGAATTAGCATAAATTATTTTCACTGACCTTATGCTGTTTATATTTGACACCAAGATTTTTATAAAAATATTTCAGTAAATCAATTAAATACTGTATTACCAGAATCCAAGACGAGGATTTTTTTCCAAATTTGAGCTAGCAAAAATCGAGTGTCATCTTAAATTCGAGTATGAAGTGGTATATCATCAGTACATTGCAGTCAATTCATCACATGTCACTTCATTGCGTGTCAATTTGTCACACAACAAATGCATTGTATGTCAATACACTGAATGACAAACTCATTGTGCATCAATCCATCACTCAACAAATTCACTGCAAGACATATTCAGTGCAATACAAACTGGAAGGCAAGACACAATGATTGGTGTACGGCAGGGGGATATACTTGTTGGGTTAGGAGTCACCCTCTGCCATACACCATCCAATGTGTCTCGCATAGCGTAATTCACAAAGAGAATTGAGATTCATTCTGGTATTATCGAAATATAAAGAAAAATTTAGTTGTGGAAAAGTGTCTCGATACAGAGGTGCAAACTTTTGAATTAAAAAAATATTTCAGTAATATTCCTCTCCGGCCTCACAATTTCCGAGCAGTGAGATCTGCAACAACAGCGCTGTGAGTGACGAGAAATGGAACTATGTGGAGTTTGTTATGGAAACAGCTGATGGAAGCAGTAGTGTGCGAAATGAATTTCAAAAAGCTAGTGCAGGAATTGCACAGCGATTAAAATATGAAAAAGATGCCATTGAAAGGTTATTGTTGTGGGTTAGATGGAGATTTGAGTCGTGTGTGTATGGGGTCTGGCCTAGAACCATATCACCCTCTCCATGCCAGCAGAGATATGGAGCTCAAAGCAGAGAAAACTCCACGTAGTTCCATTTCTCGTTATTCACGGCGCCGTTGTTGCAGATCTCACCCCTCAGAAATTGTGGGACCGAAGAGGGATAGTACCAATATTTCTAATAATGAAATATTTGTCTGAAAAATTAATGTTTTTCAAGGTGAGATGAAATGCTTGCAGAATGCAAGCACCTTTTACTAGTATGTTATTTGAAATATCATAAGTAAGAAGCAACTATACAGGGTGATTCAGTAGGAAATGTCATTACTATGGGAGCTGATGGCAGGGTCATTTGGAGTAAAAAGTTCATTTAAACATGGTCCCAATTCTAAATGGTTATGGAACTATGGCTGCTTGAATCTTAACCCCTTAAGCGGGAGATTAATTTTCCTTATCTCTCCCATGGTGGGGAATTACTTTGTTTTTCAAACAATATAAAACTACTATTTCCTTATTGTAATAGACCATTTATGCTATACCATGACCTCTGCTTAAACACTTCAAAACGCCTGTCAAGAAATCCGAATTCTCGTTTCTTACCAAGATTTGCTTACTGAAATTTCATATTCACCCATGATTCCTTGTTGTAGACAAGTTCCCAAACAGAAGATTGGAAAAGAGAAGAAGTCTCTTTGGCCAACGTTTCGCGGCATGCGAAAAAGTTCCGACGAGGCGGCAAGTCTCTCGCGCTCAAATGTAAAATCCTGTATCTCGAAAACCAATGAAGATATTGAGCTCATTCTACTTTCAAAAATAACTTTAATCTTTTATCACCATTTCAAATGAATATATTACCAATCTATTCCTAATAGTATGTAAGTTAGCAAGAGAGTGAAAATATTGTGCACTGATGCAGAATGTGAGAGCCTCCTTCAGTATTATTTAATCTTTAACAACAATGTATTCCATTACATGATCCTTTTAATGGTACGTGTAGTTTACGGAACACTTTCAAAAGCTACAGAAAAATGTTCATGTGATTTCAGCAAATAGAATGCAAAATTTGGCCGTTCAAATATGAATGCGGCGGAAGAAACTTGGAAGTTTTGATGACGCTGGAACTATTGTTTAATGCAAAAATGGCGATTTTTCGGTTTAAAAAAGTATTTAGTTTATTTTCTTACCCAATTTGTTAATTATTATAATAGAAATTTTGATATTTTAATTTGTTTGGCAGTTAAAAATTCTTAAAGTTTAAACAAATAAATAAATGTTTAGATACTATGGGGCGAGTTACGGAGCAGAAATTTTTAGGTTACTTAGAACTTAGTCTATATAAACGAATAAACATTTCAATGTATCCATGAAATTGTTATTGCGGCTATTAAAAATTATTTAAATTTAAAAAATTAGATAAATGTCATTTCACTTCTAAAAGTGCTACAAATTTAAAACTTGACAGAAATGTGTGGCAATATTAACCCAATGTGGAAAAAGTACAATATTCCTAAAATTACAAATATTAGTGATTGTTTTACACCATTATTGTTCCATAAGGAAAGAAATTAAAATCGGTGCAGAGGAGAAATATTTGGAATTAAAGAAATATTTCTTATGGTGAAATATCTCTCTGAAAAATTAATATTTTTGCAAGGTGAGAAGAAATACTTGCAGAATGGAAACACCTACTTGTCTATTATATAAAGACGTTCCTTAGAGAGGAGGATTAACATATAACATCTATTATATACAAGTAGTCGGTGCTTGCATTCTGCAAGCATTTCATCTCACTATTAAAACACATTAATTTTTCAGCCAGATATTTCAATATTAAGTATATTTTTAATAAAAAAGTGTGCACCTCTTAACTAATGACAAATAACACAAACACTTTATATAATCACCTAACACGGTTATAGGATAATGGAAAAACTGTCGAATACGACTCATAAACTCTCATGCAAGGATTAGTAAGACATCAACTTTCGCGCCGTCTCGATGCCAACTTGAATAACCATTGTACGTACTTGGGTGAAGAGAGAGGGGAAGGGCGAGGGGAAGGGTGAAGGGGAGGGTAGAGGGGGAGAGGCGCACACACCTATGCAGGTAGTGGAAGGGGTGGAAGGCATGCTAGAATTATACCAAGCTTCCTACCCCTGCTACCCAAGCTACTATGCATAAACACAAAATGAGACATCTTGAAATGAATAAATTGCTCTTATATGATCTGCAAGGTATAGATTAAAAATTATAGTCAGGTAGAGGACAACATTTGCTACAATATAGTGTGATACCACATACCTATGATTAATAGTTTTTGAGATAAAAATTAATTAAATGTAATAATCGTTAAAAATACATATAGCAATCGGAAATTCTATTCCCTTGCTCTTATATGAACCGTAAGGTATAGATTAAAAACTTGATCCATACAGAGGATAGAATTTGATACAAAATGGTAGCAAAAGCTCGTTCCTACGATGAATAGTTTGAGATAAAAAGTATTAAACTTTAATGTACAAATGGGATAAAAACAAGCCATAAAAATTAACAATCACCTTGAAAAACATATCAATTTTTCAGAGAGATATTTCATTATTAGAAATATTTTTTAATTCAAAAGATTTCCCTCTGCACCAATTTTTGTCCTTTCCTTATGGGAAAATGTTCAAAACAATACCTAAAATTTGAATTTTTAAGAACATTATAATTTTTCCATTGTGGTGCTCTGATGCTGCACTTTCTGCCAATTTTTTATGTAGCTATCTAGAAGTGAAATAAAATTTATCTAATTGTTTACATTTTAAAACTTTATAATGGCCACAATAACAATTTCAAGGAAATATTCAAATGTTCATTTATGCATATTCACTAAGCTATAAATAACATTAAAATTTCATCATCATAGCTCGCTCCGTAGTACCTACTCATTAACCTATTTGCTTAAATTTTAAGAATTTTTAACAGCCAAACAAATTAAAATATGTGTATAGCGATCAGATATTCTATTCCCTTGGGCTTATATGATCAGTAAGGTATGAATTAAAAAATTGATCCATATGGAGGATAGAATTTGCTACAAAATGGTTGCATAAGCTCATACCTATGAGGAATAGTTTCCGAGATAAAAATTATTAAACTTTAATGTACAAATGGGGTAAAAACAATCCCTCAAAATTAACAATTTTGTAATTTTTGATTTTTCTGGGTGGTTGTGAGCAACATCCAATAATCCTGCCAAGTTTCAAGTCTCCAACTCATCTGGAAGTGCCTAAACATTAGTATCCTTCTCCTCTGTAAGGAACATCTATATATAATGATGACAAGTAGCTGGTACTTGCATTCTGCAAGCATTTCATCTCACCTTGAAAAACATTAATTATTAAGAGAGATATTTCACTATTAGAAATATTTTTTAATTCAAGTGTGTGTTTATTGGCGCACCAACAGTTAGAGTTATAGGCGTTTTTAATTCAAAAGATTCCATCTCTGCAACAATTTTCATTCATTCCTTATGGAATAATATTTGATTAAAACAATACCTAAAATTTGCAATTTTAAGAATATTATAATTTGTGGGGCCAGAGAGTACCAATATTTCCAATGATGAAATATCTCTGAAAAATTAATGTTTTTTCAAGGTGAGATGAAATGCATGCAGAATGCAAGCATCTTCAACTAGTATGTTATTTGCATGTTATATGATAACCCCTCTCTGTAAGAAGCGCCTATATATAATAGATATTATTAATAATAATTAATAATAGTTAAGATATACAGGGTGGCCCAGGAGGAAAGGTCAATATTCTGGGAGGTGAGTATCAGTCATTCTAAGAAAAAAGTTCGTATGGACAAGTGTCCTATTCCAAAGTATTTGAATGTACAGTAGCAATCAGTGGATTGGTCGTGGCAGTATCATTCACTGGCCACCAAGATCTCCAGACCTAACCCAGTTACATTTTTGTTTACGGGGTTGGATGAAGAGTGAAGTGTACACAAGAAAAGTGGATACACGAGACGAACTGCTCGATCGCATAATGGGTGCTATTGCCTGCGTAAAGGAACGTCAAGATGAACTCAGACAAGCAACACGCCATATTCACAGACGAGTTGAAAAGTGCATTAATGTTGACGGTGAAATTTTCGAAAATTTATTATAAACTGTAACAAATTTTTTACTTGAACAATAAATATTAGCAACAGTACATAATATCTCTTTCTTATCAATAATTTTGCAACTGTACATTCAAATAGCTCTATCTCGGAAACTGTTTGGAATAGGACACTTGTCCATACGAACTTTTTTTCTTAGAATGACCGATACTATCACCTCCCAGAATATTGACCTTTCCTCCTGAGATACCCTGTATATGTTATATCATAAATAATAAGCAGCTCTATATATATATATATATATATATATATATATATATATATATATATATATATATATATATATATATAACTGCAATATCCTGCCTAGCACAAACTATGTCAAAATCATTGTTTACTTCATGATGAATTAGAATGCTGAAATTTTGCAAACCGATTGTTCATGACTTATATGCAAAGGAAAAATTGCAAAAATGGGAAGTCCATAAGATGGATTAACATTGGAGCAATCATCTGCTTCTTTTCTCTTACTAAACGAAGCATGCACATGGAACTAAATGAAACCTATTTACATTTAGCTGTTGTTTTAGCATTGTAAAGAATACGTCGCTTTCCCATATATAATTATAGCCCCCGCATATTTAACATTTAAACTGGCATCACTTAATAAGCCACAGAAAGCCTTCCACGCATATACACTTTGTTTTCAATCCACAAGAAAACTTAAAAACAAAAACAATAATATCAACTTCAATATTGTTTATCGGCAACCGTTTGCTGCTGGAAATCAAACAGCCTAACGTACCTTGTTTACGACAGTTATCATGAAGCTTTTTTAATGACTACTATATAAAACATTTTCCTGTCCATAGCTCTTTAGCAATGTCTACTGAAAGTGCGAAGGAGAATTCTTTAGATTATTTTCCCAATTAAAAGATTGCATGTTAGGTTTTTAAATTTTCTCATCTTTCCTTTAACTTTCTCATATACACAGTAACCGCAAAAAAATAGACTTCGAGATTTTGACGGATGTACACGTTTTAAGTGTCCCCAAGTCCAAAAAAGTGGTTTTCATCTTGCCGTATGTCTGTCCATCTTTACGTTACTTTATTGCGAGGGCCTAGAGCAGGGGTCAGCAACATTTTTCCATTGAGTGCCACCCTTCATCAATATTCACTAGCTGTGGCCCTTCTCGCATGCCACTCTTCAAATAATTTTGTCCATAACGCTTACAAAAAGGTGCCTTACATTATTACAATATTATGTGGTATCATTACAATACGAAATGTAAGTGAAATCAAAGAAAACCTTTAAATATATATTTTTGTAATTATTCTTCTTTGAAATATCGTGCCATGTAAAATCTCTTCGTGTGCCATCTTTTGGCACGCGTACAATAGGTTGCCAACCCCTGGTCTAGAGCATGGGTGGAGAACCT
Source organism: Tanypteryx hageni (assembly GCA_028673005.1). NCBI lineage: Eukaryota > Metazoa > Arthropoda > Insecta > Odonata > Petaluridae > Tanypteryx > Tanypteryx hageni. The sequence continues at coordinate 7,783,034 of CM054116.1, read as the reverse complement.
AAGTTCCAAGGGCCACAAACAGCCACTGAGAATGTTTAATGAGACCCACTAAGATACGATGAACAAGAGACCCGTAAAATTTAGAACAAAAAATCTGATGTGGCCACCACATGACTTTCTCCATACCTGTAATATTTCTAAAAATTCCAAATAGCTTAAATGATAATAAATATTTTAAGGAACTGTGAGAAAAACTTAAAGACTTTACAAAGAACAGAAATAAACTCAAACTGTAGACTTCTGATATTGAATATAGCCCCGAACCTCCAACAATTAAGAAAATAAAAGGAGCATAAAGTGTTTACAACAGTCGCCGGTAGGTGGTGTGGCGGTAGCAGCTAAATAATTTAATTTTTAAAATCTCTTCAACAATGCATTATATGGGAAAATGTTTAGAACGAACATTGTAGAACATTAAATTTTCTACAACTTTTAGTCAAGTATGTTTTTACATTTATCAAATATTAAAGCAAATATTTCAAAAAAATGGATGTGACAAGAGTAAATGCCTACTTCCGGTTGACAGATGTTTAACAAAAACTAATTAGCACTTCTTTCTTTAACAAAAATGTCAAATACAAAATTTTGCATTGATCTGATTAATAGTTTTTGAGTTAGTGCACCCACGAAATCCCGGTTACATACACAGGCACACAAACATCGAGAAAATAGTCAAAACGTGTTTAGGGGACCTTAAAACATGTATTTTGGTTGAAATCTCAAATTCGATTTTTTTCATGAAAACAACTTTCTCTATACTTCGTATATGGAGAAAGTAAAAATTCATATATTTTATTCAAATTATAATAATAAAACGTTTAATACTGGAACATTAACCCTAAGAACAACATTTAGAATTGATTTTTACTTGTATGATATCACAGAATCTCCAGGTGACTTCCAATTTAATCTCAAATCCGGCCCTCCGAAGCATTGGTAACGACCAATGCGGCTCTCCGAAGGGTTTGCAACCACCAATAGCAAATCCTACATCCAGTAAGTTGATACCATGTCTAACGCTCATAGAGAAAAATCTATCCTGAAAATTTGGTTTCTCTAACAATAAATTGTAGAATTCCAGAGATACGGCTTGTAGAGATGGCCAGACAAACAGACAAACCGAATACGAGGGATTTTTTAGAAAAAATGCACCTCATTTTGTTTTTTTTTAAATAAAAGTAATTATATGATATGAATAAATAAATTTTTACTGAGTATTTTCTACTTTTCAATTGACGTCTAATTAAAAGAGCTCAGTAAAAAAAATTGAAGGGATGCCATATTATATCTTGGCTCAGGTGGCAAACTGTCTGGGCCCAGCCCTGTATAGGAGGATACTTTATAGGAGGATACTAATGTTTTAGACACTTCCAGATGTGCTGGAGATGAAATTTTTTTGTGGGTAGGACTTTGTGCATTATCGACTAGAAAAGTCGAAATCTCAATTTGCAAAATTTTACCAAATATTTAAAGCTTATATATTTCTGAATGTGCTACAAAGCTGAAATTTTTTTAAAGGTAGATTTCGTAAAACATCCAAATAGAGATTATATAAATTATGATATATTAATTAATTTGGCAGTTAAAAATTCTTCAAGTTTAAAGAAATAAATGTTTAGGTACTAGGGGACAAGCTAGGAAGCTGAAATTTTTAAGTTTATGCATAACTGCACAAACAATTAAAAACCTCCATGAAGTTATTGTAGCCATTAAAATGTTTTAAAATATAAACAATTAGATAAATATTATTGCACTACTAGATGTGCTACAACATTAAAGTTTGGCAGAAATGTGTGGCATTAGTACAAAACAATGGAAAAAGTATAATATTCTTAAAATTGCAAATTGCTTCCAATATTGTCTCATAAGGAAAGAAAATCAGCACTGAATTATATGTCTGAAAATATGTTTTTCAAGGTGAGATGGAATGCTTGCAGAATGAAGCACTAACTACTTTTATATAATAATTATATTTCTGATGTTTGCTCAAAAGCTGCCTCAAACCCCAAGCACCTCTGGGCTTTCTTGAATGCACAGAAGAATGCTGGGGCCATCCCTGATAAAGTTTCTCTAGATGAGACAAAGTGAAATTTATTTAATAAATATTTCTTCTTTAATTTTAAAAATAATGACTTTAAATTGGCGCTGAGTCTTCCCATTGAGAGTTCTGTCTCATGTATCTCTCTTCTACCTGCCCTGATGAGTGGCACCAACTCCTTAAATCCCTTTCTGTCACACATACCACTGGCCTTGATCTTATTTCTGCTATCTAGATGAAAAATGCTGCATCCTCCTTAGCAAATCCTTTATCTTATCTTTTCAACAAATGCTTTCAATCACATTATTTTTCCTTCCAAATGGAAAATGGCTAACGTAGTTCCTCTCTAAAAATCTGGCAATAGAAAATCTGTTGATTCAAATAGGTCTCTCTTCCTTCTATAATTTCAACCCTTTATGAACAGGCAATCTATCAAAGATTGTCTGCCTTTACTCATCGACATTTGTCTCCTCAGCAACATGGCTTTCTTTCTGGAGGATTGTGTCTCAGTAATTTGGCTGAACTTCAGTACTCTGCTGTAGAAGCTCTCACAAATGAACCTCAACTTGATATTGTATACATTGACTTAGCAAAAGCCTTTGATATCATTCCTCTCAAACATCTACTGCATAAAATATCTAATATACATATTTAACATTCATGGCAATTCTCCTTCAGGATTTAAATTCCGAGGTTGTTATTTCTGACAGATTTTTAGAACTTTTCTTCATGAACTTGAATAACAATTTTTTCCTTACGCATAGAAATGGTTTTATTAAACATTTACTTAGGCAATACAAATCAAATAAAAAAATCAAATTAAATATAGAAAATACAAAAATTTAAAATGTATTTTTATAGAACGAACATATGAATGAGCTTTCAGGGAGGGGGGGTTTAACTCCCAAACCCTCCCCCTTGTCTACCGCCCTGCTTCAAAATGTTCCCATCATTCTGTTGCATTGGGTAAACATTAACTACATCTACTCCATTATGAATATGAATATCAACAAGTTAGGAAAGTATACAGCGTATCACAAATAGGCGTGTTTCGTGCGATGGAGCATTTGAAGCATAATGATATACTTTGAACAAACATACACCATAAAACAGCAAAACACCACGATGCGTTTGTCTCTCTCTACTAAAAATTTCTTGCTTCCCCTAAGTTGGTGCATTAATAAACGTATTTAAGTAATTTTAGTATTATCAAATAGTACTGCAAAACGATATTTCAGAAACAATGTCAGGAAAATATTAAATTTTTACTTACCAATTTATTTTCTAATCAGTTTTAATTAATCAAAAATTATTTAAGACATACTTCACTTGAGTTCAGTAGATGTAATATTTACGTTTACATTCTTCAGTTTGCAAAATTCTGCATACTCACATAATGGTAATAACTGCAATTCTTAATTCGAGCAGATCTTATTTACTTGACGTACTGCAAAGATTGCTTATGTTGACAAAAATTACATATCCATGCATAGATTTCTCCAAGTTCAACTTGAATTATGACTATTTTGTTTGATTTCTTGATAACAGCTACTCCTATGATAAAAATGTACAAGAAAAGAAGCACTCTAGCTTACTAGTTCTACAAGTTTTCTTTGAAAACTATTTTGATATGACCAATACTTAATGAGATATGAGTAAAGTGGTATCCCTGATTGACTTACATGATTCATTTATGCCATTTTCTTTAGCCATAAGTAATAAATAACAAGTTTCAGGAAAATCTGTTCGGTATAAGCTGGGAATGAAAATGGGGATGGATGGACAGACCAAAGCTAATAGACACTCAAGCTGAAAGTAAAATGCACCTAAAAAGGTTAGCCATTTGAAAGACCTCGACATCATTATTGATGATAAACTGTTAGATTGTGATGATATTCGGTATACAGTAAAAAAGTGCATGTCCTTATTGGGCATTATCTACAGGCATACCAGCCTTAATCATGTAATTTTCTTTCGTTCTTTCATTCTCGGGTGCATTGTACCTATTGTGACTTACTGTTCACCTATTTGGAGTATGGCCTCCAAATCTCACCATGATAAATTGGACCGCATATCGTCCCTCTTTTTGGCTATCATTACCCCTTCCAACATCTGTGACATTTATCCAAAGCTGATATCATAAGTTACCTCAAAATTCAAACTTTCTCCTCCAGAATCAAATCCAATTTCTCTCTCTCTCTCCTTTACAATTTATCATGAATGTTAATCTATGCTCCTCTCTTCTTTTTCTTTAAGAATTCTCTCAAGATCCACTAGACTATCTGCACTCTTTCACTTGCGTAAACCTCGTCTCTCCATAGTAGTGGCGTAGCTGTGTTTTCCTTCGCCCGGGGGCAAGTCCCTTTGCTCGAGGTTTTCAAATTATACACATTTTAAATAATTTTGCTTCTGTCGGGGATGCACAAGGCTTGGAATTATACTGAATTTTGAAATAAGGGCATTTGAATTAACAGGGTTTTACTGTATTCTATGTAAGAAACAGCTATTTATAATAGATATATGTACACAGCCATACCTAGCTTTACGAGACTGACAATTTTGCATTAAACTAAACTCACCCAAAACAGGGACATTCTGTCAATGAGGAGAGGTTCCACGGACAAGAAAACAAGCGTGATATTAATAAAAATATGCTGTTAAACTGAAAAACAGATTCTTCTTGTCAGCTTTCATCCATCAACACCAGATGCAAATCTTTACATTTTTTAATAACTTATATTAATCAGTAATTTTCAAATGGTATAAAAAACTAAAAACTTCATTACATTCAAGTAAAAAAAGTAAAGATTTCCTGTATGAATGAAATCTTAAATAAATCAGTGAGGAAGTTTAATTTGAAAAGTTGTCTTTGTTTAGAAATAATAATGCCAAAATGAGCGTATATCGAGTGATAAAAATGGTGCGCTGTTCAAAGGGGTTTCTCTTTTATATTATGGGTGCGCCAGCCACACCCTGCTCCAAAGGTGATTTTACTAAAATCCACAAGCCTCTAAAGAAATGGAATTTCTAATTCATTTATGGTCAGGCCATCTCAATTGTCGGTGGCCTTTGTTTCTCCAACTTCTGGTAGACACAAACCTGCTTCATTCTATAACAAATTTGTTTAAAACGTGATCGCGCAAAGCGAGGTATGACTGTATATGTATAAAGTAGGTTCAATCTTCTACATAATTTGTACATGCCTGCAGCAACAAGGCCTTGCGCCATCTCCTGGGCTGCTGCTCGGTCAACAATCAAGCGCCTTTCTTCCTGCAAGGGCCATACATACCTTTTCTAAAATTTCAATTTAATGGCTTTGACAACCAACAACGCTCCCCAACTAAATACAAGCTAAATAAAGAATATACCACATTTATCAATAAAGCCAAGCATTCAGCTGATGAGAAATTTTTATTAAAAATACTTCAAAATGTCAGTGATTGATGTGGTTACATTATCCCTTCAGCCGAAATGCATGGCCCATATAACTCTGAATAAGAATATTTACACTTAATTATAACAATATACACAAGAGAAAAGCTGCTTCCAAATTTCACTGATTATTCAAGCTTGTTTGGCATATACGGTCTAATGTAAAGAAAAGAGAGGAGCTGACATTATTCCAGCCTTACCAGCATCATACAGGAGTTGTGCCTTGTCAGCAGCAGTGCTTGGGTCGTAGGAATGCTCATTTCTCACACCCTGGCAAGGATTGAAGAAGAGCATTTTGGACCGAGGAGGGCAATTTTAAGAGAAGAAAATCCAAGGGCAGATTGAATTCACATTATTATTATTATTGCAAATGAATAATGGACGAATCAGAGGATGACATGAAGTAATGTAAAGAGAGATAAGCAAAGCACCAATAAGCAGAGAATTAACAAAATGCTATTTTTAACATGCAATTTAATATGATTCACGTATTTTCCAATTAATGATACTCAAAATACATTATATTTCATTAAAAATTACAATAAATATTTTATACTGTTGTAAAAATCATTTAGTTAAACATTATACCAAGTTTTTAATTACTAGAGAAATTTTTCAGATTAATAAAATTTGAATAAATTACTCATTAACATAATTTACATAATGAGCATGTAACTAAACACACAACATACAATTATGAAAAATTTGAATTTAATTTATGCAAGCATTAAAGAAATAAATAATTTTGGTTATCAAGCTTTTATTTGAGACCAAAATACTTTTCTGGCAGTTGCCTTTCTAGAACTTGAAAATTTCAAACCAACTTTTTAGTTTATTGGCTTCAAATTTTGAGATTTTAATTATAAGCATATAACCACAGAACTTTTTTTTGTAATTTTAATGAAAAATACACCATGAACAAAAAAGCCGCGAATAGAAGTTTTGCCAAAAACATTTCTTCAAAGCAACCTGTGAACAATCAATTGCATAGTTTGTTCACAAACCCATTTCTTCAAAAGTAACGTATGTTTTTGTTATTATTTGAGCATTATATTTGCTAAAGGCTACCAAAAACCCTCATCTTCCCTGACAGGTCTTATTCTTAGCACCCAAAATGATGTTTGGAAGGGATTTCTAAAAATATCAATTTTACCGGGATTATGAAGATTTCATTTAGGTAGATTTGATCACTAGGAACAACCTCGTGCATTTGGATATGAAATTGTGGACTAATAATATTCATCTCATTACTAATAACTATAAAGCAAGCAAGAGCATAATTTAAAATCAAGAAATTGAAAAAAACACATTTAAAAACTCATAATACCAAATTGTCGAAGAGTACTATTTCTGTGAATCCTGAAATATAACAGGTGAAAATCTATTGAAAATTATTGACCAAATTACGATATAGTGCACATGCTGCTCTTTGAAATATATTTTCATGCATTCATACGTTCCTGCAAAAAATTCTACTAACTTTTTCAATTGAAAGGGGATCCTCAATTTCATGGTCCAGAGTAGGGATCGGCAACCTATGGCAAGCATGCCAAAAAGTGGCACAAGAAGAAAATTTACGTGGCATGATATTTAAGAGAAGAATTACAAAAAATATTTAATTTTAAATGAATTCTACTTTTATTTCGATTGCATTTCATGTTTCAATGATACCACATTATATTCAAGATTCCTTTTAGCATGAGAATCACTTTTTGTAAGCCTTATGGGCAAAATGAATTTGAAGGTAGCACGCACAGCCGGTCACAAAAACATTGCTGACCCCCCTGGTCCAGTGAGAAAAAATTGTAAAAGTCAAAATTTCATAAGAGCACTGCTAATTGACTCTCATGATTCAAAATATAGTGCATATAAAAACTTATATCACTGAAATAAATAAGGGAAAAATGTTACAATTATTTTTATTGCAATTATTGTAACTATTAGATTACACTGGATGACAAAAAAATACTTTTTTGTCACATGTAGAAAAAATAGTGTGTCTTAAAGATTTTTAAGTGTTCTGATTTTGTCTATCACCCACTAGTTTCTTGTGAAACGGAATTTAATTTCGCAGTAATTGAAACAGTGAATAGTAGTCGTATAAATGAAGATATTGAATAAAGGGCTCCCCTAAAATCTAGCTGCTGTTGATTTACGCCTGTATTTTGTCTCTGGAGCATCTCTTACTAATGTCAAGCAGTAATCTGCCAGCATTGTAGGGCTCCACTTGCCTTGATATTGCTACTCCATCGAGGAGATTTTGATGGAATCACTTCTCCATTGAGGAAATTTTCTGATAGAATCGCTTCTCCATCGAGGAGATTTTCTGATGGAATTGCTCTCCATGGTCATCACTAATGGTGCCCAAATTTGTTGGGAAGAAGTCGAGATGTGAATCCAAAAAATTAATTTTTAATGACACTTAACATCCCATGGCTCTAGGAGAAGTTCATCGATAATTGATCCGTAATTGTTGGCCTTGAAGTTTCCGAGAAAATTTGTGGTCAATTATTTAAATGCTCTCCCAGCTGCTTCTTCAACTTCATTTAATGTTTCGTCAAATGCGCTCCCTCTCATAATTTCCCTAATTTGTGGATCAAATATCCCTTCTTCGATTTTGGCCTCGCTGATCCTCGAAAATTTCTCTTTTAAGTAAAGAAACCCTTTGCCATTTTGAACCATTGCCTTCACAAAATTCTTCATCAAACCAAGTTTAATATGGTGTTGGCAAGAAAGCTTTTTCTTGGTTCACCAGAGGTTGGCTGGTGATATTTTTTTGACCTGGAATCAATGCTTGATGATGTGGCCATTCTTTTTTTTATATGACTTTCTCAAGCTTGGCTGTCCAATTCACAAATAAAATTTCATTAGCTCAATTGTAAACCAAGGAGAAATGCAATCACTTTCAAATCTCCACAGATGTGCCAAGAATACTTATTATATTGGATATGATTCAGAAGGCGGTGCATGTTGTCATGGGATAACTTCACAACTATAGGTCGACCGGACTCAAAAGAACCTGCGCCGTAGCTTACCCCTCCAGTTGGTGCAGCCCCTCTTTCTTCCCCTTTCCACACTACAGCGGCAGCTTCAGTCAGTTTCAGCGCGCATATTTGAACGTTTCGATCTCCCCGGTATATTTCTCTTTGAAGATTTTGCTGATTGTTGATAGTATTTGTTATTTTTATTGTTGCTATTGTTATTCGGCATTTCGTTGTTTCTTTAGTTTTTCTTTATTTGTTATTTTTGTGGCTATTGTTGTTTTTGAATGAAATGGCATCTCCATTAAGAAGTACACCCGTTTCCGGGAGACCATTGAGAGGACAAGCACCGGAGATTGTGTACAAAGTGGCTACTTTCTTACGGGAAAGCAAATATATCGGTCTCAAATACAACGTAGTGGAAAGCACAAGTACGGCTACTGGAGTCTCTAGTTCCATGAAGTTACTTGTGAATTTTCCTCACATATTTTCATTTGGTCCCTTCAGCTGAGGCTTCCTTTTATTCTCATATAAAAGAGATTCAGTCCCTTCAACTGAGCCACCTTATAATCTTAAAAAAGTACAGATTCTGAAAGGTTCTAAATATGAGAACATTCACGCACAGCACAATGTAACCTCTCGCTAATGGCAAATATTTTTCACTATTTTAACTCATCATGGCTCCTGTGCCTACACTTTACCCCAGGATTTCTTTCGTTTATTTGTTTAGGGCCCCTCCTTTTCAATAGCTAGAATGGCACGTTTTTCAGCCTTTTAGAATTCGCAGTTTATTGGTTTTTCTTTTTGGGTTCAGAGGACATCTGGGACGCAGCGTCGGAACGTGTTTCAGAAAGTCTTTTTCATTTTATACATATTTCTCCTGGTAATGGTGAATGAATTCTTTATTAATTGCGGCATTAATTTTATTACTAATGTAATTAAAACATACTTAACCGATATTTCATGGAATAATATCTGCATACACTCGCAAAATTATACTCGTCTGCTTGTACTTAAGAAATTAAAATATGCATATTTATTAAAATAAATGATTTGATACTTGTTACAGTCCATCATTCAGCAATCAAAAATACTTTATAAACACAACAGATAAATAATTTATCAGAAATCATGAAATATTAAACAGAAAATTCATTGATTATCCCACGTGAGAATTTCGTCAGTTAGGCGTGAGCATCCATAAGGTGTGAAGTTATCAGAAGCCGAAAGAGTGGGGGTACCGAGTGAGCTCCCGGCATCCTCCTTTGCTCCGCCCACTTTTGCTAGAAGGGTCTTTTGAGTCTGGTAGACCTATAGATGCTTACGAGAGCATTTTCATAAACAAATACCAAGACACGGTAATGAATAACGACCGCAGGCCCATCCCTTACTCACCCCTCTACACGTTGACCGTTAGGAATTCCTCCACCCCCCTTCCCTCCTTTCACTTTCACACGGAATGTATAAATACACAAGACAAAACCAAAACAATCCATACAACTTCAGCTACTGAAGATGAGAGCTTAGCTCTTGAAATACGATCTAGTGAGTGTTTCCAGAGTGATTGTGCATTTGTGTGCTTTTCTTTTCTATTTAGGCTAGTTTCCGACAACAGGCCCCTGTAGGCCATCGTCCTGCAAACTCGTAAGTATAATTTCCCCCCCCCTCTATTTTTCTCTTATTGATGTGTGATTGCTCATTTGGATGATTTTACGGTTCAGGAGTTTTTATTTATTTCCATTCTGTACACCAGTCTCCAAATTTCATTTTCAACACAAAAAAAGATGTCAACGCATTGTCATTGCTTTGCCTGTATTCCAGTAATTCCAACGGGGGAAACGTATCAGTAGTGTCTCCTGTAGTTGCAAAGGCATTTTGATTTCTCTTCAAACTGTATTGCTTTGTTTGCATATTTTAACATTTTAGCACCCTCCAAAATTTTTCCAGAAAATTTAGTCCTAAAACATTATGACGGAAATTACGAATCCAACGATATATAATTTGTTGAATAATTCTGAAGTGTCTGGCCTGTAAAAGGTGAGATATATATATATATATATATATATATATATATATATATATATATATATATATATATATATAACAACTTACGGAAAAGGAAAGGTAAAATGAATATATGGATGTCAACAAGGTGTTGGGATGAGGAAACCCAGTGAGCACTCACCAATCAGACGACTTCAGGTTGGCGAGGCCCCGGGGATGTCGAAGCGACACACGTAAAATAACACAAAAACACAGAAACATCACAAACGTAAAGCTTTCGGAACTACTCCTTCTTCAGCTACAGAGAGAGAACTGATGGCGGTGACACTGGGTGGAGGCATGGGGGTGGAAGGGTAGTGCGGAAAGGTCGAGGATTGGAGGAAACGGAGGGGGTTGGGGATGGGTAGGGTGTTGGAAGAAGACAGAAAGGGTGTGGATCATATCTATATATATATATATATATATATATATATATATATATATATATATATATACACATATACTACATTTCAAGGTTCCCAAAATCAGAAAAGGCTACATTTCATGATAGTACCTCTAGTTACAAGAAAAAGGAACTACGTAATACCAATTCGGCAAAATGTGGTCGTACGAACGAAAGAGAATGATGAGTTTTTACTAGGAAGTTTACAGTGAGCCAAGAATACTTCTGCGAACACAAGTTCATGAGCTGACATCACTAGAAAAGAAATGCAACAATCAAATTATTTCTTACAGCCGTTACTGTATAATTAATAAAAATATACTATAATAGAGGTAAATAAAACATATAGTTAGTTGGAACAATTTTTGAAACGAGAAAAAAGTCTGCTATGACCGGGAATTGAACCCGGGTCTTCCACTTGCCGGGCGGATATTCTACCCCTGAACTATCGTAGCAGAACATTTTCTCTCGTTTCTGAACACGGATGTTTTCCTTTGTGGGACGGGAACTAGCCAAGCTAATATCAAACTGCCCCGACAGATGTCCAACTTTCACAGCTTATGCCTGTCTGCATAGGATCTTCGGATCATATCATTCCATCAATTTCATGTTTGGCAATCTCACCATTTGAGAGGAAGGAGTTTCTTTCGACGATCCTCTTTGAGGACATCTGTCGGGGCAGTTTGATATTAGCTTGGCTAGTTCCCGTCCCACAAAGGAAAACATCCGTGTTCAGAAACGAGAGAAAATGTTCTGCTACGATAGTTCAGGGGTAGAATATCCGCCCGGCAAGTGGAAGACCCGGGTTCAATTCCCGGTCATAGCAGACTTTTTTCTCGTTTCAAAAATTGTTCCAACTTTCACAGCTTATGCCTGTCTGCATAGGATCTTCGGATCATATCATTCCATCAATTTCATATAGTTAGTTGTTTTTATTGAACTGCGAGTTTCATTAGGCCCAAAGAAATAGCCACTCCATCCAGCTACAGCTGATACAAACAAAAATAAAACTGGAAGGCGTTCAACTCAAATTATCCCAAAAGCACAGAAGAATTTCAAGTTTATAAATGGGGCACTCAGCAGATCTTCCTTTCTGCTCAACTGAGGGAAGTTAGAGAAGGGAGCCATTACCACCAAGAGGCATTTTTGCCCAGTCCATCAGCTCTCAAGTATTAAAGGCTGATGAACCATATGAAAAATTAAACATGGCCCATCAAAACAATCACAACTTTCAATCCCTCCTGCCAAGGTACTCGAAAATACTAACACAGTCAGTCCACCATCAGAAACAGGATGCACACCACTGCCCTAAGTTTCCATGAGCTATCTCGAACACTTCATCCACTCACGGTCAGCATGAAGCATGTTCGATCAGTTCTCTGGAACAGGGCCCCGCACTTTATTAGGAGCACCACACAATGCTCAATTTTCATACACTGATAGCGCAATTTTTTACCATCTTTATACATGGAAATTGATTTTTGATGATTCAGGAATGCATTAACAAAATGAACACTATTTCTAATGGAAAAACCAATGAACTTATGAGCATTCAGCTTACAAACACATTTCAGTGTACGCATGACATTTGTATGTTGGGGTTCCACTGTATTACTGTATTTACTCATGTAATACCTGTACACAGGTAATGCCCACATCCCCGTTTTTAGAGCTAAATATATGGAAAAACTGGAATTCGTGTAATGTCCACACTTTCAAAATTTTGATGTTGATATTTTACAGCAACATCGGTTGAATAATCTTTCTGAAGCCGAGTTTGATGATGCAATTACCGCAAACGGCAAATATTTAAGAAGTGACTTCTAAAAATGATTTTTAGTACTTTTTTAACGTACATAATCATGAAAAATTGGCATCCATTGCCATTATATTACAAAGAGACAACTCGAAAACCTATTTTGGAGTCCAGCTCCTAAATCTCGCAGAAAGGTTCAATTTTGAGCTGCTGCACATTTTCAAGTTATTTAAATTAAAATGGGTAATTTTCACTAATTTAGTGGAATCACGCTAACTCAGCCATTTTTCACCTAGAAAAAGAGCGAATTTTACTGAAATAAACGTAACCATTCATGCTCAAAATAAATCTCCCAGACATCACACAATGCCATAAATAAACCTGTCACTAGATGCCATATGGCTTGGTTACATGGAAGCGTTTCTCACATTTCTGCAGATAAAATGTATCACTTACAGCTTTCAGAATGCACAAACAAACAACTCCAATTGTTATTAAGTGACGCATTTCCATCGCAAGATTGTGTTCTTTTTTTATACAGAGTAATAAAAGTATATTCTTTTAGAATTGTGTAACGTAAAAGGAACCAAAAAAAATGCAGTTAGAGTAAAATGTGATTTCAGCATGTCACGAATTACAAGACAATCTAACAGAATGCATTTGTATTTAATGCAAAATATATGCAGTTCAGTTGTTTCTTTCTTTTACATCACCTTTTCTATGAAAAAGAATTCTGTCTGACTCATCTATTTACATAGAATATTTACGTGATTTAGGTTTACTACTGTCAGCTGCCAAAGAATTTTTAAAATACCTGATAAATATCGTGCTTATTATATTATTCCACGCATTTTTGAAAAATATCTTTGTTAAAAATCGAGCATATAAAATGCATGGCATATTGCATCTACCGAAAAAAAAATGCGTTCTCACGCCAGGCGCACAATATTGAGGCATCTCGCAGGTGGTCTACCCTCAGCAGATGAATGGGCAAATCTTGTATAATGTCCGCACCCCCTTTTTTGATGGAAATTTTAGGAGAAAAAGGTACGGGTATTACACGAATAAATATGGTATTTGTAATGTATATTTTGTAGGTGGCTCGCCAAATACTTTTTATATTAAATGTGGCTCATGGTCGACAAAAGGTTTTAGGACCCCTGGTGTAATGTGCTGTTGATCTCAGAACAGTAGCAGCAGCCAGTCTCTCCCTCCCGGTTCATTCCCAAATCCCCCTCTTCACTACGAAAAGTGGGTAAGACTCATTGTGTGTGAAATTAAGATGATGCATAACAGAACTAGAACCCCCATACGTGAGAATGCTTATCCTTCTCTTCTCTGGTGCTCTCTCAACACACAAACATATTTTTCACTTAATTTTTTCTGCTATTCAAGTATTGTGACCTTGTGTTTGTCGGCAAAACCACTTGCTTGTCCTTTTTCCAATTTGATCAATTCTATTAAATTAAAAAATACACCTGAAAGTTCCTTATATTGTAAATTTCTGCAAATTTACCCAAATTTAACAATGGCTTTAAGAATACTTACCTGTCACAGTTGCATCTGCAGAATGCTCATTTTCGAAACTTAGAATTATAAAAAAACAATTAATTTTAAAAAAGATTCACACCAAGTCAAGAGTGAATCATTTCCCTTGCAATGTTATTGATAGAAAATGATATAACAAAAACTTTAAATTTTGGTGATGTCAAGAATTTGTAGCAAAAAGAGCAAGAAAAATTATTTTTTCCATATATTTAATAAAACTATTTGATTTTGTGATTTTATAAAAATCTGTGATAATTGAATGTTCATGTTGTGTAATTATATTAATTTCTAAATTACACATTTGATACATATTTCAATATCGTATTGTTTAATGTTCCATTCATAAATATTTATACCACCAGATTTTTAAACAATCAAGTGTCTACTAAAAATTAATTTTAACAGAAACTACTTTTTATTAAAAAACTACCATTTCCCTTTAAAGAAACATTTTTTGTGCCACCAGTTATATATACATACATAACTAGGACCCACCCCCTGCAGACTATCAAACTATGCTCCACAAATACCGTATCTGCCCGAATATAAGCCGATGTTTTTTGTCAAAATCTATCACGAAAAAAATCACCCCTCGGCTTAAATGCAAGTTCGAGAAAAAAATCTGGGTTAGGGTTAAGTCTCATAGTCACCCAGAGATGGCAGCATATTTCTCATTGCCGTCACATTCAAATGATAGTACTATATTTTTCGTAAAGTAAATGATAACCTATGATGAATATTAATGAAGATATAATAAAGCTTGAATATTGAATTTAGCAGTACCCATGTTTTGTTGCCATTGTTACCTGTTCATTTGTTTCTAAATGCTATTGGATATTTTCTTTCATTTCTCAGGGCTATGCATATGTATCGTTAGAATAGTTAGCAATTTGTATTATTTTTCATTATGTATTAAAAGAAGTTCCTATTAGTTTTACTTGGCTATTGTAGTTATTGCTATAGACATTATAATGTTCGTATGCATGTTAAAACCTCATTCATGGAATCTATTAAAATTATGTACATTGACTAGGCAGACGATTATGCAAAATGCAATGATGGCATTTGATGCTCAACTGTTTGAATTACGGTAAAACTTTACATGAACATGTATAATTATAAAAATGCAATTTCTTAAGGCAATGTAAATGCTAATCTCATTGGAAATAGACTTGGATTAAAAATTATTTTGGTGAGGTTGCTATTGCTTTATTTTACCTTTTGTGAAAATGAAGATGAATGAAATTATTGTCACTGAATGTGGAACGTTATTCAACAATGCGAAATTATTAATTGGAGTAATATTTCAAATGTCAACAACTAAACCATTTCCCACTCTTTTCTTTGATCTCGAATAATGTATTCTAGGCCATGCATGCATGCCTGACACACTTCAGCATAAAATCTATGAATTTACGTTTTTGTCAAAAAATTGTGAAAATATTTGGGGGGTTGGCTCAAATTCAGGCAGCTATGGTAATCACACAGCCCTGCATCCATTCCATCATCAACCATATTGTCCATGGTAAATACTCTCCACCCTCTCTTTTTGTGAAGTGTCTCCGGTCCAGATTCTCGAAACATTTTTAAATTATTGAGAGATACATCAATCCAAAACCGTTTTTACACTCAAATAAGGTGAACTGCTGCAATTGGAGAAGCGCTGCATAACAGATATGCGTGAGAGTCATCTACAAAGTATTTTTCTGTGCATTGTTTCAGAGCCAAGTCAGAACGATGTTAAATCAAATCATCGACGACATTAATTTGAATATGGGTAGTAATTTTTGAATGATGATAACATGAATCAATGTTAATCGAAGTGACGTTAAGCAGAGGATATACTGTGTGTGTGTATATGTGTATGTAAGTATGTATGTGTGTGTATATATATATATATATATATATATATATATATATATATATATATTACTCACAAGTAAGAATATAAAAAAGGAATATAAAAACTAACCCCTACACATTTATTAATAGAACATTTACTATCACAAATATACTCATGGTAAACTTGCGTTAATTTTGTTTTCTATATTTTCATTATCTTCACTATTTTGAACAAATTCACACTCTTTTAATCAACCACTTAGTATAAGAGATAAAAGGTGTCACTTAAAAGCCAATAGTAATGCTTACCGTGACCATTAGTGTCAACAATCTACGAAAATCTCCAGATGTTTCACTGCAAAGATGTTCAGCCAATGGACGTCCATACACTAAGAAAAAGTTTAGTACTTTCAGTTAATCTTAATTTGTTAATTTGGAAACTGTTTGAAATTCTAGTGATTGTTTTCTAAAAATTTGACTACAAAATCATCATGAGCAAACTCATTTAACGTTACACATTATATTTATCAAATTATGACAAGATTCAACAAATTTTTTTTTCATTTTTTCCAAAAATTAATTTTCATTTTATAATAATGTTTATTTTTCCAGAAAGGCATTACGAATAATACATAGGACACAAATAGATGAATAGAATAAGAAACTTGATTGTTCTTTAAAATACAGTAATCCCTCGCCATTCATGAACTTTCCATTTGCGAAATTTGCGTATCCATGATTTTCATTTGAGTACGTTTTTTTTATGAGGCATAAGTAACGCTCACTCCATGATATTTTTTCGAGACTTCTCCGCTGATTGGTTCCAAAAACCGAGTAGCGTAAAGAAGATGGAGAAGGCTTTAAACCTGTGGCTAGCAACCCAAAATCACAAGAAATCCCTGCCGAGTTCGCTTATCATTCGCAAGAAAGCCAAACAACTGCACGATCACTGTGTCAATATCTAGTGCTAGTGAACCAACTGATAACAAGCCATTCTTGGCAAGTAAAGGATGGTTTGAAAATTTCAGGAGATGCAGCAGCCTTCATAACTTGAAGCTGAATGGTGAAACAGCCTCTTCTGATCATGAAGCCGCTGCAGTATTCAACGACATCCTCCAGAAGATAATAGAAAAGAAGGGTTATCTACTGGAGCAACTTTTTAATGCAGATGAAACTGGACACCGCACCGCCAAGCCGCACCATCTCCAAGAAAGAGAAGACTGCCCCTGGTTTTAAAGTGGCAAAAGATCACATTTCTGTTCTGCTGTGCTGCAATGCTTCAGGCAACTTCATGCGGAAACCCATGTTAGTTCATTGGTTGCAGAAGAACAAGAATCACTTGCCTGTTCACTGCTGCCCTAACAAAAAAAGCTTGGGATGACACTAAACTGTTTGTCAACTGGTTCCATAATTGCTTTGTGAATGGTGGAAAATATTTAGCAAAAAAACATGGCTTATAAAGTTCTTTTAGTATTAGACAATGCTCCTGGCCACCCTGAATCACTCCAGTTTATGCATCCTAGTGTTGAAGTTCTGTTCCTGCCTCCTAATACTACCTCTCTCATTCAACTGCTTGACGAAGGCATCAGCAACTTTTAAATGCTACTACACACAGCACACCTTTGCTCATATTTGAAATAAAATGAACAGTGATGACCCCCTTTCAGTTCTCGACTGCTGGAAAGTTCAAAATGGCAAACTGCATTAAGAAATGTGTGCAAGAACTAAACCATCTACAAGAAATGCTTGCTGGCATAAAATATGGAAGGATGTTGTTCATGAATTACAAGGATTACCAGAGGTTGGTGAAGAGGTGAACTGCATTGTTAAACTTGCACGGCAGCTGCAAGGTGAAGGCGGCCTGCAAAAGATGAAACTGAAAGACGTTGAGGAGCTTCTGCAGTCCCATTCTGAGGAGTTAGATGAAAAAGAGCTGGATCAACTTCTCCAACTCCTCCAAGGCAGAGGAAAATGATGTTGAAAAAGAGACCCAGAAAATGAAGCTGACCATACCCAACATCACTGAATTGATGAGAAAGGCAATGGAACTAACTGATTTTGCAATGGAAGTTCGAGTGAGGGCTAGACTACTTATTACATTCATGTAATGAAGTGCAGAGGGGGCTAAAACTGAAGATGATCCAGCCAAGCATTTTGTCATTTTTAAAGAAGCCAACAGCAACAGAAAACAGCGATATTGATGACCCAAGGGATGTTGAGGAGGGGGAAGATGTGGAGGGCCCTTTTTCCCATTAACAACAGCTTGCCTCTCCGATATCATCATTCTCACCATCAACTTCAGAGTGAAAGTTAAATTGATTTATATAATAATTATGTATTTTCAGAGTTAAATTACTATTTTATGAATGTATGTACTGTACTATTATATAGTTAAGGGCTAAAATGCAAGTCACGTAGTGGAATAGGGACTCTGGGAACCTAACCGTTTTTCCCATATACCCAATTATTTAACATTTGTGAATTTGCCATTCACAAGGGTTTTCAGGAACCTTAACCCTTATGAATGGCAAGGGATCACTGTAGTTCAAATCGGATGATCATTGGTCACTTTTTCTAAAAGAATAAAAGCCTGCACATCCTAAAGTCCATTTTTGTGTGTTACTTTATGAGAAATAGGATTATTCTTAGAAATAATTTATTCGTATCTTTCAAATATCAACATTTTATTCAGAATTCTAACATTATGGATGTATAACATGAACTCAATAATTCAACAACAGGTTAACAATAAAATAAAAAATTAAATATAAAATTTAATAACAAAAAATTAAGAATTTGAAATTTCTTTATACACAACATTCATGGTGAAAACATGTCTGTCATTTTTAAATTTTCCTTGTAACTGTGAATTTTTAACAAACTCATATTATTTCCATTTCTGGTTCATATAGTGCAACCTATAACTGGCCTGACGTCCTTTAGTCTCTCTCTCTCTCCCCCTCCCTCTCTCCTTGTTACCATGCATCTCTCTCCCTCTCTCTGGATGACCCATTAAATGCTTTGATGGCTCATGACAAGGCACTCAATACATACATATATATCACTCATTTGAGACTGAGACTCGTATCCTGAATTTGAGTAAGTCAAGGTTCTTAATTTTTGGTATATTCAGTTCTTGACAATTCTTTTGGTACTCAATCCAGCTGTTTGCTAGTGCCAAATCTACAGCATGCATAATTAATCAGTGTTCACTTTTTGGACCTAATGAAAATACTTTGACTACATATCTTTACAACCCCAGGCCGTTTTATTTCTACAAAGGTTTTTTTCTTTTTTGTTCTACCATTTTACAGTATCTTCTTCTCCTCTTCCAACAAAGTTTGAAGCGAGGGTGACAATTCTATTGTCCATCCATTTTGTAAGAATTAAAACTCCAACATTACTTACACGGATGAACCTCTTGGTTTCTTTTTTAGATCTTTATCGGCAGTAAGAGGGGACTTGGAAAAATCTATATATCCTATCTGTACCAATGGCCTAAATATTTTTGCATTAAAATTTGAAATAGGTGGTATGATGAAAAAAGTTATATAAAAATAGCTTACATCGTGGCACTGTGATTCGTTCTATGAGATATAAAACAACACTAGCACCGAAGCCAAACATTTAAATATCTTCTTCATTGAATATTTTTGCTCCTCAAGGATGGCGGTTTACCTCTCACACACAGCTTTGCAGCAAAAATTTATGTGAAGGGAACCATTTGTTCATCGATGCATAATAACTCTTCTAATGAAAGTTGTAAACAACGATTCCTAATAGCACCATATAAAGAACTCCCATTGAAAAGTTTATCATTACATTAATTTTGGTGTTCAAGATTCTGAACGATGTGAAAACATGTCCTTAGTTCAAAAATCTATCTCGTCATGTTATCCACAAAATAATGAATAACAAGAGCAGTACTCTAATACATTCTCAGGTGAGAAAATTTATTCAAAAAACACCCAATAACAATGTGTAGGGCAAAGAGTGTTTGCATTTCTTGAACACTGGTATTTTTATAGCCCCTTTTATCTTATTGGAGTGCATATAAGTTTGTACAAAATATACCACTGTTTCAAAATCAGAATCTTTAATATAGCGCTTGAAATATTGCAGAGGGGAAAGCTCTTCCTCATTTTCTGCAGTCAGTTCACTCCAATCAGTATTGATTGTTGAAAATGGGCATCTTCAATATGCAATATGTGATTTTTCAGAAAAATTTGATATATTGATTCAATGCTGAATTGTCTAATTCCATTGTTTCCTTGTCATATTGTAGGATTATAACTTCGTTTTTGTCCTAATTTGCTTCATTCTGGTCCGGTTCAATTCTTGTTACAATATCGCTGTAATTCTTCTAGTAGATCTTGGAAAAACTGGAGTATCTAGAAAATCCTCTTTCAATCTATTTCAGATAATTCACCACTTTCTAACAAGTCCAAAATACCTGCCAAATCTAAATACTTTTGCATGGAAGGGCCTAAAAAGCGAAATATATTATGTTCTTATTATAAAATACACTTATTTTCATTATTAATAAAAAAAGATGAGGCATTTTAGACAATTAACTAAAAATTCAAAACTGCCATTGGTATTGGGACCAAATGTACATTGAAATTCATCGTGTTACGTCATCAAAAATTAACAATAAGGTACAAAAATACTTTATAATGAAATAAGAATGTTTGTCTAAGTTCAAAGAAAATAATATCTAAGTGTGGTGTTTTGACGATAAAAACAAAAAAATGATTATGACTTACCTGGAGCAATTCTTTTCTGTTCTGCCATCTTGTATTTAATGTCATTTAACTTCAACTAATCCACAATAGATGGCAGTAAAAGTACTAATGATGGATAAATTAGACGTCACACTCAAGTTTTCAATGAAATATAATGTGGAAGGATATTAAAAAGTAAACTCAAAACTAATGTACATTTGTAATGTACACCAGGTCTGAAGGGGTTAAAACAGTCCCAGGTTGAAGATCAAGAGCCAATTTTTCTAATTTTTATGAGCAAAAGAATGAAAGCTTACATGTCGCTAAATTGATTTTTACATGTTACCTTATGGGAAATAGAAACTATCTACTGGAGTTGAACCCGGGTCTTTTTTGGGGATTTTTTTTCGTGAATGGATTCCTGAGAAAAATGAGGAGTCCATACGAAATTTGACATGACTGAAGAAACATCTAAGATGTTGAGCATTATTTACAAAATGACAAAGAGAATAAGGGCTTTATAGTTTGTTGATGAGCATCCGTTTTAGCGATCAATTTCTGACTGTGATGAACTCTCATTAGTGGATTTTTACTGTAATAAATAAGATTTGAACTAATAATTTTTTAACTGAAAATCAATACTAACTTCTTTCATAAGCTTCTACTATTTCCTTGATCTCTCTGTTATTTTTAGTGCACAGAATCTCCACCAGAGCACCCTCATCAGTTCCAACTCCTTCCATAGCCTTATGCAGTTGTTTAGCAAGATAATCTGTTGGCATAAACATGAGACCAACAATGACATCCTCAAACTTTCCACCAAGCTCACTTTTGAGGTCTTTAATTAGGTCCTGTAATATGAAAGGAAGTCATTGTAAGTTTCCATTGCTGGATTTAGACATATTCCAGCAGTTTAACTAAACCCAACCACATTAAGGAGGAGAGTATAGATATTAGTAGCCTATTGAACTATTTTTTTAAATGATAGAAAGGGATATTAAGGTTGTAAAAACCACTTTATTAAACAGAAATACAACCCAGATTTCAATAATTATTTCCAAAGGACAGAACGCTGACTTTGCACGGTCTCCTCAAACCAAACTAACAGGGAGCCAGGCAACCTTGAAAAAATCCTACTTTTGCAGGATTTGTGCCCACTGCCCTTTCGAGCAGCAGGCTAGTAGCAGCCAGCATCCTGACCACTACACCACTGGCACCCCCCTAAAATATTTCAAGTCTCCAGCTCATCTGGAAGTTTATCACAGTGTGGACATTGTATTTTATAAATTCCCGACTTGTCTAAAGTTTCATAACAAAGTCCTCAAACCAGAATAATGCACTGTTATCACCACTATAATTCATTTATAAGTTATTAAGAAAGAAAAACAAAGGAATCTTACATAAACAAAACAATGCGAGGAATGAGTGAGAAATGAGTGTAAATTGAGTAAAAGAAGACATTGTCACCATTTACTTTTAAAATTATCACAAGACAAATATCACGATTCCATTTTCATATGGATGAAACATTTAAAAATTTAGAAAAAACCCATCCACTACAGTTCTGCAGGTTTATCAAGTCAATTGGGTATAAGAGATGACTGCCTGAGGCTGCACCTTTCCAGGGGCAGCATTGTATTGGTGTTAACACCGATTTGAACCCATGGGCCAATAACTAGGAACAGTATTGTTCATTTAGCATAAGGCAATGGTCATGCAATTTTGAGAAGCAGTGTCGGGAAGGAAAGGGACAGGAAGATAAGAAGTAGACGGACATGAAGGAAGGAAAGAGAGGCTCAGGAAATAAGGAAGGAGAGGGAAAGGGTGGGAGTAAAGAGAGGGAGATGACGGGAGGAAGGAGAAGGCGAGAGGAAGGAGAGGGCGGGAGGAAGGAGAGGGCGGGAGGAAGGAGAGGGCGGGAGGAAGGAGAGGGAGGGAGGAAGGAGAGGGAGGGAGGAAGGAGAGGGAGGGAGGAAGGAGAGGGAGGGAGGAAGGAGGAAGGGGAGGGAGGGAGGAAGGAAGGATGGGAAGGGAGGAAGGCAAGGGAGAGGGTTAGAGGAAGAGGATTAATACACATTAAGGGTTTTTCCATTTTTTTATCTTACCCTTCCGTAGTCCTGTAGAAAGAACTTGGCTATTTCTTGTCGCTGAGCATTAGATCTGTGAGTTAGAATCTCGATAATGGTATCCTCATCTGTTCCTAATCCTTTCATTGCAGTTCTTAAAGCCAAAGCATCTTCAGCGGCACTGAAGCTTGGAAAAGGCCTAACAGTGGGGTTAGCAATCTGCGGCAAGAAAAAGTCTGTCAGAATAAATAACTGAATATCATTACACTATGGACAAAACATTAAATCATATAGAAATATGATCATCTTATAAGCTAGAATGAAACAGAGTAGTAAATTTGTGCAGAAATTTTAAAGTGACAAACACTGAATATAACAAAAATTTTTACAATGATACCAAAAACAAGTACAAACAAAATCATTGATTCAAAGAAAAACATTAACCTAAATTATATCAATCAGGCAGAAAACAAATATAAAGCAGCATGGGGAAGTTAATAAAGATGCCACTGATAGTACAAGAAGACATGGCAAGATATATACAGTGAACCCTCTGTGTATCGGAACTTGGTGAAACAGATTTCGGATACAACAAAAAGAAAGTCTGGCAGTGAGAGACAGTTAAACGACACGACTGGCACATCGTATCTCCTACGGACCTATCACACATGCGTGATGAGGAAGACCTAATGAATGCATCGAGACATTGTATCTAGTTATATAAACACTATGCAGTATATAATTAGATACAATGTATAATTTAAAGGTGCAGTAAAACCATAAAAATTGTTGTGACTGGTTATGACAGGCTAACTTGGGTTACTCGTAGGTTTTCTGCCTTACAACAATTTTTGTATGCAATACGGTAGATTAGTGATTCCCAAACTATGGTATGTATACCACCAGTGGTACTCAAAGATTCTGCCAGTAGTACATAAGTTGAGTGCCATCATTCACCCATGGAACTGCACGAGTGACCACAGAGAGGGACGGACTATTGCCTGCACCGTCTGGACTTGTCCGCTGCGCCTCTCATGGCTTAAAGTCAACTGCCAACGTATCGTTACTCGTCTATTTGTGTTTTCACGTTGCTAACTTAAACAAAATTACTCTGAACTGAATTAGGTGAGAAACTTGTTTCAATTAATTCCATTCCTGAAAATATGAACGTGAGGGTAAAAGACCAGCTGATTGATTTGGCTTGTAATGGAGGACTACAATTTGGATTTAGCATCCACAAACTCGAAGAATTTTACTTAAGGAGATGAGCTAAATATCCCACTCTTTCTAACATAGCGTTGAAATCCATTCTAAACATATTCATCTTGTTTTCCCATACTATACTCTCCCTACAAACGAAATTTCTTTGAACCAATACCTTCCAAATTCATAGTTAAAGAAAAATTCTAACCTTGATATTGTGGTAGCCCTGTTCAGTCGACCCGATGGAAATATAACATTTTGGTTATTTGCTTATATGAAGATTAAATATACTATATTTGGCTAATATCCATTGGGTCATTCTCTAGAAATACGTGTAAAAATATTATTTAACTTTATATTGTGGTAGTCCTGCTCTTTAGCTTCGCTTTCAACATCTTGATTTAATTATGGTATATTGTACAAATATTATATACAAAATTTAATTCAAATCCATTCAGCCAATTCCTTCAAAATCCTTAATTACTGAAAGAATTGAATTTGTAAATGTGGCACCCATTTGGCTGATTTGATCTAAATATGCTAATATGGTTTTGCATGTATGTGTACATTATAAATACTAAATTTGGTTAAAATTGATGAGGACAATTCAACACAAATACTTGTAAAAAAGACTTCTTTATTACTTGTATTGTGGCAGCCCTGGTTTCGATATCTATGCTAAACATCTTGGTTATGTTTTTTTATGTTGCACACCTCATTTATACAAAATTTCGTTGAAATCGGTTCATTCATGAAGATGTTAGTGGAGGACACACACACGGACACCGAGGCAATCTCATGACTACTTTCCATTTTTTGGAAAGTAAGCTAAAAATCTACCAAATGGTGAAAAAGTCAATGAAAATGGTGTCTATATAGTACTTCAAAAATGCATGCTTGTTATTTTCAACTGAAAATAATTCTGCATTTACAGATCTTTCAAAGGGTTTTTGTGATTTGAGACATTTGAGTCCAAGAATACCAGACCATGAAAATAGCTCACAACATATAAAATGCTACGTCCTGGAAATATCTAGAAAAAAGACAATTTGAAGGAAAGACAATCGATGATAATTTACAAAAGGTATATTAGCAGAAACAGAAAAATGGTTTCAAATTA
Organism: Tanypteryx hageni; assembly: GCA_028673005.1. Lineage (NCBI taxonomy): Eukaryota > Metazoa > Arthropoda > Insecta > Odonata > Petaluridae > Tanypteryx > Tanypteryx hageni. Next base: position 7,757,878 of record CM054116.1, on the reverse strand, counting down.
TTAAGGTAGTAGTTGACGTTATAATGTTATGTGCCAAAAATAATCTTGCCCTTAGAGGTACATCTTATATATACCCTAACTTGGGAATATTTTTAAACAAAATAGAAATGATAAGTCACTAACATCCACTTATTCCAGAACACATTGCAAATATTAAATCAAGGAAACGATCGGTAACATATTTTTCGCCTCAAATCCAAAATGAAATAATCGAAATTATGGGGGGATATGTATGACAGGAAGTATTTTTCAGAATAAAAGAGGCAAAATATTATTCAATTTTGTTTGACTGCACACCAGATGTGCCTCAAAAGGGACAAATGACTGAGATCATTAGGTGCATAAGAATAAAATGTGGCAAATGTTCAATTGAAGAAAGTTTCATAGATTTAGTCAAAACTCATGAATAAACCGGCCACAGGCTTGCTAAAGAAATACTGGAAAAACTGACATCTGATGGATTACAACTTATAGACTGAAGAGAACAGGATTATGATAATGGCACCAATATGGCAGGAAAATACCATGATGTACAAGCATACATAAGCAAAATAAATGAATTTGCAAAACTTGTTCCATGTGCAGCTCAAACCCTTAATCTTGTAGGGGTACATGCTGCCGAAGCATCACCAACCATGATAACATTTTTAGTGTAGTTGAAAGGATTTTTACATACAGGTTTCCCTCTCATTATGCGGGGTTGTGTTCCAGGAAAGTGCCGCATAATGCGAAATCGCATCAACGGAAGCCATATTTACATTTAAAAGACAGGGATACGTTCCACAAACAATCTTAACTCCCATCCAAGACGCTCTTCTTTCACTCCATAACAACTTATTATGCCGTAAATAGAACCTTAAAACAATTAACACTATACACCACCTTTTTGAACTTCGCAAATAATTGGTTCCGAAAAACTGACGCAAAAAGCAATTCACAAAGATCTATTTTCCCATAAGATGCAATGTTGTTATGGGAGTATTGTTCCCAGTCAACCTAAAAATTTCACTTTTTTATCATTAATAATGCAGTTTAACAAAAAATAAAAGAAAACATTAGAGTAATGTAACAGTAAACGAAAACCTAGCATCATAAAGTGAATAAATCCTTGTAATTATCTTCAAAACACATAATAGCAAATGAAAACCTGCTATTACAAAGCGATTATACTTCTTTCAGCACTTGTGAAATTTACCTCTAGTGCATTTTCACATGCAATTTTCAAACTTCTTTTGTTCATTCCAAGGATATCCTCTAAATTGATGAACTACTGAATTGGAATGTTGAGTACGTGATGCACAGATGTACTCTTGGGTTCTGTAACAAACACTTCCAAGCCGCAAAAAACACCAGCATTAAAAAGTGGTAACACTTCTTTTATTAATTACGTTCGTAATGTGTAACAGAAAATCAAAACCTAGCATTTGAAAGTGATAAAATTTCTTTTAATTGTACAAAATATATCACAAAAAAATAAAAACAAAGCATTAAAGCGGAAACATTTCTTTTAGCAATTGCATTCAATATAGGTAAGCAAAAGAAAATCTTAGGTTACAAGATGATAGCAATTCATAGATTTACATTTAAAATTCGTAATGAAAACCTATCTAAACAAAATAACATTTCTCTAAATTACGTTCAAAATACAAAGATAACAGGATATGAAAACATTACATTCCAAAATGATGGCAATTCTTTAAATTTTTAAGTAAAGTTTCACGTTGAAAATAGCGAAGTTCAAACTGAGCTACAAAATAATTAAGTTGAGAGTCATCACATTTGTTTACTTCAAAAAATGCTATACTCTTGTTTCATTATCTTTGCAGCTGAGAGAGAGTGAAGAAGGGAGCTTTCCAGCATGTGATCTTACGGCAACCAATAGGAATGAAGTAGGCGAAGCCTCCCCCACCAAGAGGCAATTCTCTCTCTGGCCTCCGTTATGCATACATCGAGTCTCTGAGTGCTGTGTTGCCACATGTTAACGCCTTCGTTGTTCGAACAGTCAAGCCTTCTCCCCATCCCAGTAGCTCACTGTTGGCATCTTTCTCTTTCTTCTGAGCTCTCCGTAATGTAATCCAGTTTAGTATATATGGCAGCTCTGAGTTTGAGTTCTCCAGAGAGAAGACATCTCCTTGCTAGGATGTGAGGAAATGTCTCCCCACCTCCTAGCAGCGGAAACACATGAGCGCTTCCGAGTACGTACGAAATGTGTCACAAAGATAAATGAAAGACTATAATAATGAGCGTTATAAATATAATATAATAATAAGCCCCTTTCTGGGGCGCCAAAGTTTAAACTGAATATCAAAACAAAAAATTAGAGGAAGTTCCGCTTGTTGGCATCACAAACGGATGACGCTAAATGCAAATAATAGTCGCAAAGCAGAAGTAATGGTCATAAAAATTTTTGTCACGAACTGCAAGCATGTGAAGTTCAAAAAGGTGGTATAAATTATACTCACCGATAAAAGGAAGCAGACAAGCACTGTTGTGAATGACATAATAGTGGAGATTTGTGCTGGAGGGTTGGGTTGGCTCAACACAAGTTCCGTGGGCAAGGAGACAAAACTTCTCAAGTGTGCTCAAACAGTATCACACAAAATTTGTCTCCTCCACTCTGCAATATCTACTCTACTCTCATTTATTTTACTGTAGTACTAATACGTAATGCATAAGAGACAATGAGAGACTGAATGGTTGCCTTGTGGTGTAGTGGAGAACTTTCTATCATTTGTATTGCAATGGCCGTGTAACCGCATAAGAGTGAATCAAAGATGCATAAAAAGAAATTCCGGTAGCAATAAGTTTGTCGCATAATAGCGAATTCACATAAAGCAAACCTGCATAAAGAGAGGGAAATATGTACTTTTTTTGGCTTATTTCAGTCCTAAGCGTATCTTTAAAAGGACACTGTGCAACTCAATGGTTGTCTAAAAAACAGGTAGTGACTCCACTTTATCAGCAAATTCAGCAAGTAAACTGAATTTTGAAAGAAATTTCTCAGGATTCAAATTTGAATTCGGATACAGTGTCATGTGCACAAAACCTAATTGAAAACTCTGATGTGGCCACCACATGACTTTCTCCATACCTGTAATATTTCTAAAAATTCCAAATAGGTTACATCAGGGGTGCGCAGACTTTTCATGCCGCGCCCCAATTTTTGTTCCAAATACAAACTTGGGCCCCCCATACCATGACTGGCAAGATTTTTTATCAAGATTTGGTATTCGGGAGGAGTATTATGTCGATGATAATTTTGAGAAATAGTATGATACAAAAAATGGTATATTTTATTAAAACTGAAAATAACAAAATAATTCAAGATAAATACCAAAATGAACATTCTAATAGGAATAAAATCAAATATCACTAAATTAATGAAATTATACAGCAATATGAATACAAAAATAAATATCACATTTTAAAATAACAATAAGAAAAGCACAATAAAAAGAAAAATAACACTTGATTTTTGTATGAATAGATTTAATTCAATGGGATCTGTGGGCTTGTCTCTTACTGGTAATTTCGTCTAGTCTCGGCTTAATTGATGAAATCGCCACTCTCAATTCTGATTCATGGTGCTCTTACTGACAATTATTTTATTAAATTTATTTGTAAAACAATAAAGAATAAATCCACTGGTTCAGAACTAAACATTGAACATTTCAATAGACGTATTCACATGACGGCCTTCGTTCGACAACGTACTGCAGTATAGTGCGATAATGCGCACTGTAAACAAAGTCACGGTCACGCTGAATAGAGTGAGGGGATTTCCAGCATGTTACTCTCGTAAATATGAATGATTACATAAATATAACATTGTAAACAAAAAAGATACATGAAATATGAAAAAAGAATTAAATTTTCTTACAGTTAAAATTAAATCATGGCTATAATCATTTGTCGTGCCCCCTAGTTTGCTCGCCCCTGGGTTACATGATAATAAAAATTTTAAGGAACTGCAAGAAAAATTAAACTCAAACCATAGCCCTCTGATATAAGAGCGTTACTAACAAGGAGAGAGTACGACCTTTGAGTCACGGATTCTGATGAAACTCAACCAGGCGATTCTATGTAGAAAATAAGGAGACCCGTGTCTATGGGTTTTGTGAATGGGTCCTTGAGTTCGAGAATTTAGCGTCAGAAATATCCAAAAACATCGTATGCAACTTAATAGGCTTCATTGTCGAACTGTTGAGAACAGGGAATTGCTGATAGGATAGCATGCCTAGCTCCTACGGCGGGGGTCTGGGTTTGATCCCATGCTTTCGTTCTTTTTCAAATTATCCAAGCGTTATTTTAAAAGTAATACTCTCTGGTAAAAAATATGCTGCACTGTAATTTTTATTTGGAACGCAGTAACATATATTAATATTTTAAATATTGCAGTTAATGAAGCAATGGTTCTCAGCATGACAAATGCTGTAATGCAAGAATAGTCATCTATAATTATATATTGTTATATTAATTACATATTGTTGATATAATTAGCCTTGCCTTGGCGAACATCGATCAGAAGAGAAAATAACGAATATTGTGAATTTCTTGGAATATTTTGCACACGTTAACGTGAAAAGAACACGAAAGTTCTGTGGAATAATTAATAAAGAATTTAAATTGCCCATTATTATATGTTTCTGCGTTAATTGCCTCCATATAAAAACTATACAGCAAAGTTTCACCAGAGAATGTTACTTTACAAATAATACTTCGAAATTTTTAAAAAACGAAAATATTTGGGATCAAACTGAGGCCCACGCCGTAGGAGCTAGGCACGCTATCCCATCAGCCATTCAACAATTTGGCAATGAAGTCAATTAAGTTGCATATGATGTTTTTGGATATTTCCGAAGCTGATTTCTCGAACCCAAGGGCCCATTCACAAAAACCCTGAGAGACAGGTCTCCTTATTTTCAATGTAGAATCACCTGGTCGCGTTTCATCAAAATCCGTAACCCAAAGGTCATAGCCTCTCCTTGTATAACGTAACTAAGTGTAAATTGTCTACAATAGTCACCGGTAGGTGATGTGGTGCTGGAAGCTAAAAAATTGAGTTTTTAAAATATCTCTTAAACAATACAATACATGGAAAAATGTTTCAAACAAAGATTGTATAAAATTAAATTTCCTACAACTCATTCAAGTACTTTTTTACATTCATCAAATATTCATGGAAATATTTTAAATAAATGGAATAATTCCTTAATGCATTATACAAAAAAATGTTTCAAACAAATGTTATAGAGAATAATATTATCTATGAAGTTTATAATAAACAACATTTACATTTTTAAAGATTTAAAAGAGTTATTTGCCAAAAACAAAAACATGATTAGAGTAAACATCCACTTCCGGTTGAGCAATTGTAGCCAAAACCTAATCAGCTCTTCATTATATAGTATTATTTCTAAATTTAAAGTTTGGTATTGATATGAGTTAGTGCGCTCACAAAATCCTATCACGTACAGACCTACAGACATCATCTAGTCAAAACGTGTCCAGGGGACCTTAAAACATATTTCCGTTGAAATCTCACATTCAATTTTTTTCATGAAAACAATACTTTCTCTATACTTCATATATGGAGAAAGTAACAAATTTATTTATCTGCTAGATTTTTTGTGTAATATTCAAACTAGCATTGATCATGTGAATGTTTGTTTGCAAACTAAAAGTCTGGCAGCTGATGGAGCTGTGAAGATGTTACATGGTCTAATGTCATCTATAGCCGAAATGCAAAATAAAGGGCTTGAAAAGGCCAAAAATACGGCGGAGCAGATGGAAATCGAAGTAAATTTTGCAGAAAGAAGGAAGCAAAAAATAGAACGCATGGCATCAGAGAAAGCTGAAGATGAAGGGTACTTACTAATATATAAAGAAGAATTTGTAAGAGAGTGCAACACTGTCTTCAGCAGCATTTTTACTCAAATTCAATGGTGATTCAAATCCATGACTGAAGTATCTTCGGATTTTGATTTTCTGACTGGCATATCGTTATCTACTATATCTGTGAAACAACTAAAAAAATCTGCAGCAGTCCTTGCACTAAAATGTGCAGAAGATTTCTATGCTGCAGATTTTTGTCTAGAGATAGAAAGGTTTCAATTTCAGTCAGATTCGTTGCTACAAAATTTAGTATCAGCTTAGTATCATTTGATTTATTACAATTAATTCATTCTTATGGTCTTCAAGATGCTTATTCAAATATAGATATTTCCCTTAGTATATTCCTCACACTACCCGTGACTGTTGCATCGTGTGAGCGTAGTTTTATTAAGTTGAAAATAATAAAATCATATTTAAGATCTACCATGGGCCAAGAAAGGTTGACAAATTTAGCATCAATTTTGATTGAACGTGAAATAGCAAAATCTCTAAATTATGATGTTTTAATTCGAGATTTCGCATCACTAAAATCAAGAAAAGTTACCATCTGTTAGGACAAATATGTGCTAAGTGCAATATAAATTTATTATTTATTTTGAATACTATGTTCAGAATTACAATGTTGTGATGTAATTTTGTTTTATTTTCTAGTTTTTATTATTATTTGTTATTTTTTGTTTCTTTTTAAATTGAATAAACATATGTTCTTGTGATTTAAAAGTAGCTTTTTCTAAATTCGATACTTCCTGATATGTTTTGTTACCTTTTTTATCAGTCAATAAGAAACGTTGGCCTACATACAGCAGCTAAATGTTATAAATATAAAAAATCATTATAAAGGCACCTTATTTAGGTGCTACGGCACTGATGGGGAGGGCGACATTTTGTTTAGTCAGGGCGCCACAGGCACTAGTTCAATCCCCAGAATGTTCGCCTTGGAGAGGACAAAAAAAGATTGAAAATCTGTCCAGGGGTGTAAAGTGCACAAGCGCCAATGTTTTTTTTCCTTTGACTACCGCTTTTCAATGTGTGTGCCTGTTCAACCCAACCTAATGACTAAATCCAACGAGAGGGTAGGAAATAAAAAGAACCAACCAACTAACCTAACCCAACCCGAGTGAAGGCAACAGAACGAATCCTACCACCAAAAACTCAACGTAACCTCCACGTAGTTCCATATCTCACCACATATGGCACTATATTTTGGGTCCCTCATTAATATGTAAGTACCAAAAAAACTCGAATGTCCACCATCATAGCACAAGCCAACTTAATGACCTTCATAAATCATTTGTACGTACAAGAGCAGCTGTGTTAGTCCCAAGGTGAATGGGACTTCTCTTGTTCAACAAATTAAATAGTGACTTCCAAGCTATGCATAGAATCTTTGCATTTCATAAAAAATTAAGGATTTTTATAATAAGTAAGCTGTTTTACTCTGTTAATGAATGAACATTGAAAATAATTGCTGTGTATCATTCTTTTCCTTCCTAAAATTACTTTTAAACATTCATATTTCTGACTTAGCAACATGTTTTGCAGGCACCACTAGTAACTGAATATTTGTTTGTTTTCGCTACCCTCGTTTTATTTATCATATCAAAGGTATTGTTTAAACTCCAAAACAGCGACAAAATTTCTTAAATATGCGGACTAATGCGATGCAAATTTATGATTCCAGTCAAACATAAGAAATCACGCTAAACTGGCAACAATGCAAATCACTTTTGATGACGAAAATTTTAACAGCAACAATTTTTTGCCTTAAAATGAATTTGTGGTCCGATTCAAAGAGTATTCGAAAAACGATGGCAGGAAAATGAAATTTCGTTCCATCAAGTGTTCTTTGTTTCAAGTCTTGAATTCCTACGATAAGTCTAAGTTAGGGTGATCATATTTCAAAAAGGCAAAAACGGGACATTTCCCAAAATTTACAACAAAAAAAACGGGACAAAATTTTCGCAGGATTTTTTTAAAATGGAATTTTGGTTTATTTCAATCAATACATCATTCGAAAGAATTGGAACAATCCTGTAGACAGGAAAAACATTGACACATTTAAAAAATTATTTAGGTAATGATTTGTGGAGTTAAAAGAATTAAATTAACTTAGTCAAATTCCATATATTCAATTATTACCAACTATGGATGCAAGTAGGGTTGCAAACTGTCATTTTGTCCTCGAGACTGCAAGTCTAGGGATCTGTATCTGGGCTTGGTATAATTTCTTTGGTTCAGCAAGTTTTTCTAAACTTCTAAATAAAAGACAATGTGAAATTTTTGGGAAAATTTTCACTTTTCCGATTCATTGATGTAATATTTTTATCGATACATACTTTGTTATACAATAGGGTGATCAAATTTTAAAAATGGCTGACATGTGAATTTTAATTCAATGAAACAAGCCATTCAATAGCATAATTCCAACTGGAGCTAAATAGAAATTTAGATTAACAATCCTGAAATATAGGTGGATGAACAACAAATTAATTTGCTTTTTAAATATTTATTAAGTTTTATTTGCAATTAATTTGCAGCTGATGTTGAAGGGGTTGGTTATGAAGCTGGTAAGAGAATTGATGATTCATCCTCTTTTTGCCCTTTGCGGACGAAAATATTTCTTGCAGTAATTTGGGCAGTGGCATAGCTAGTCTCTCAATTGCCCAGGGGCAAGTCACAGAGATGCGCCCCCCTCCCTTTGCCCCCTGTACAATTTTCCAAACAAATGTAATGTGGGGAATGCGATGGAACCCCAAGCATACCATACCAGCATTTTAATTCAGCATATATTATAATATTATTATTGTTTATAAACAAAAACGTTAATTTTCGACCCATGAATTTGCACCTCAACCCTGTGCCCGGGGGCAAATGCCCCCCTCTGCACCCCCTCGATACGCCACTGAATTTGGCAGTTTGAAAGCAAATTGTAAAAGTCGTTGCACAAAGGTTCCCAAAAATGAGCTTTTGTCACTATCACTGCTTTGATCTTTCCAACGAGGAAACGGTTCTTTCCGTCTGTCCACAGTGCATTTGTGATAGAAAACTTTCTACAGCTGAGCTTGTGCCGGGAATAGCTAAAGCAAATTTCAAAATCATTTGAATGTATTTAACGAAATTCTTTCACCTTACACAAACCATCGTTCTACAGTTCCTGTTCAAGTCGTGTTTCATTCGGCAATTTTGCTTTTACTGATATTCGTAACATGGTGGTATTCATTGAAAAGCTCGTTTCCCTCTATAACTTTCATGATATGTGTGGGTTTAATTTTTCGTGTAACTTTGTATAGTAAATGGCACTCTCGAAAAAACGGGACAATTGGCGTCCCGTTTTAACTTTATCGGGACAACTAAAAAACGGGACGATCCCGTTGAAAACGACGTATGGTCACCGTAGTCTAAGTAATTTTAAAATGCAATTGATAGATATGATACACTCACACCCTCTATAACGGTACACGATAACATGGCTTAATATTTATATAGGCTAGTATGAGAAGTTGGAGTTTCGGAACTTGAATTTACGACTGGAAACCCATATATTATCGGTTTTCGGACATCACGGCGATTCACTCTCCACTCGCATGGATGTAATGACTTGCAGTTCTTGTCCCGAGTCCCTTCTGGTTTTACGATGTATCGATGCCACACCCCATCCTTTAGTCTTCACCCGTCCTACAAACTCCTGGCATGAGAAAGTCCGTTTCAGCCGCCGGTTTCCATAAAAATCTATCGACATAAGTAGTCTCGTGGGGCGAAATGTCTGAGACTTGGAATGTAAATATCTCGGCTCAAATGACACGAGACCGCGACCTTAACAAAGATCGTTTTTAGGACTACTACATACAAAAATTATACTTCTTGTTCGCTATTTGCTAAAATTTCAATTTCCAGGGACACATTTTGAAAAGAGGGGACAAATGATTTCTGATGACAGAGATTAATAACCGGGGACGTCTGGTAACCTATCTATATAAATGTGATAGAAATAAATGCAAGTATTATATATTTTGATGAAAATCGCCTTATAAGAAACTATAATCTAAGCACAACCAAATGAATTACAGGTACAATGGAATTATATTACAACTGGAATGATGTTTCATTTAGAACATATATCACTCATCAATCAGTTGATTGGATTACGAAAGAGGTGGCATGCTTACCATGTACTCCATTGCGACTCTAGTCGACTTTCAGACAACCTGGTCTATTAACTGCAAGACAATGGATATTACATTTCAGGTATTAAAAATGTCATGTTAAATCCGGAAGTGCTAACCTAAGGGCTAACTACTTATTGAATTATTTTAAAAACAACAGGGCGTATAACATTCAATAAACAAGATCTTGCACAGCCATCTCGATACCCAGAATCACAAATTCCAAAAAAATCTATTACCATAAAAAATATGTACTTTTTATTCCAACACTTTCAGAATTTATATCATATATATCCAATATTATATTCATTTACAAACATGTGTATCTATTATGCCCAACGGGACTTACGAAAAATGAAATTCTTTGAGACACAAAACCAAAAACGTACCAAACTCCTAATCCAAGTGATGGACGTTTTGCTTACAAGGAATAATAGTGACAGACCCATGCAGTCCCATAAGACCTATAAGAATACCGTTTCATGCAGAGCGCTCTGGCGGCTCGGGGTGAAGCTATAGCGAGGGAAACTCAAATCCATTCGACGTTAAATTAATTGTACGAAATATTCGAGATAAGCTATAATTCCAATTTTTTATTTAGCGAATAAGAACGAGTTTGACGTAATTACGTCGTCTTCTGTTCGTTATTGTAAAATAAATATTAGAATTATAGCTCCTTACAAAAATTGATCAGTCATTTATATATATCTTTCCTCATTAATCGGAAATGCAATCTCATTAATTGAAAGTACAACCTAGATTTTCTTTAACGGAGTAGCTAGTCACAAGGGAAAATTCAAATTATCATATCGCTTCACATGTAATTAGAACATATCTTCAATAGAAATAGTAACATTTTAACCCCTCAAGGAGATCCCACCCGTACAGCCGGATAAGGTTTTTAAATTTTCACGATTGCGTTGCAAAAACGTTCGAAAATATTTAAATAATCATAACTTGAGAAGTTTTCTCTTGATTTTTCTGAATTTTTTTAGTGGATTTATGAAAAACATGAAATTTGTAAATATCTATTTTGCGTATAATATTTTACATACAAAGATTGTTGGAGTAGAAGAGAATGTACACCAATCGCTAATTTTCCGGCGTGCATTCGCGCTTTATATGTAACATTCAGCACCGGAAAATCTATAGAAGATATTGATGTGCAATCTTAATAAAAAATAGCTTAAATTAGTAACTATTTCATTCTGCAAGTCTACCCATCTAAACCAATTAGGTAAAAAATTTCACGAATCTCAACTTTTTCATGTCTTGACTAGAAATTTTTAAGTAAATGTAGTATTATGGATTTATTAAAAGATGATTTATTTATAATATAAACGTTTTAGTTATACAGTCATCATTCTTAGTCATTACAGAAGTCACATAGAAGAAATGGTTGCATTTCGTTCATTGGAAAGGGAGATATGACGTTGTATAAAACACGGAAAACTTTAGCTTATAGGTCCTTCCCAAATATTTTCAGAAAATTTACACGTGCGTAATTGGATTCAGCAAGAAATGCCTTATAGCTTAGTAAACACTTCTAGTAATCTATTGTGTAAATATATGGAAGAGCTTTTCGTGATTTTTGCTGGCGTGTCCTCTTCTTGCCTACTCGCTTCATCGCTGCTTTGGCACTGCTAGCACAACAGCGAAGCACTTATCTGAAGAGGAAAACAGACCTCGTCTTCTTTCAAATGTCAAAGAAAGGAACCCAATTTGGTGGGTACCCTTTCCTCAGGTATTTATGGGTCAACTTTAGAAACCGAAAATCCGTAGGTCCGTGGTAAAAACTAAAATTCTATCACCAAACTAAACGTATATTAAATGTAAACAAATACTTACAAATAGATATACTCAATTCCCCGCAATTTTCGTCGAGATTAAAATAAAATTCTAAAGGTCTTTAAAATTATATGGCAGATATTATCCTTCTCACAAAAAACTTCTCTTTGAGGCGTGGCACTAAATTATCGGAAGAATATCGGCCTTGGATTTTGAAATCAGCTGTTTTGACGTTGACGCTCTCCTATGAAGCGATGAACGAAGGATCGCGCGGTAATGGAAGGGAATGTTTACAGAAATGTTTTTACTCAAACTAATTCCATTCTTCATCAATTGCATTGTAAACATTTGTAATAATCTGTGCATAGACAGACATAAGATGTTTTCCTTTCTTTCTTTACATACCGACGAAGACCTTTGTCGCATGATATAAGCCAAATATCTCCACAAGGAAAAAGAGGAGAAAAAACGTGCTCTCCTTTGAAATAATACACAGTTCCTACATTGCATTTCAAACACCAAGGAAAGGCTCCTTGCTGCATTGAAAAGCGACTTTTATACGGAGAAACACCATCATATCATAGCAAAATTGAATATTCTATCTCAAAATTCAACGTTGATTATATATTTTATAATAGAGAAGAAAAATACAGGACAAACATAGATTGGAAGTACAAAGCTTCCTCTTTCAAAATATATATAGGTTATTTAGATTTAAAGAAGTCTCTAGCGTCAAAAGATAAAATAAATTAGGGCTGCCGCATGACGTAATAGTACGCCTGACGGCCGATTAGACAGTTTTTGCATGACGTAATAGTACGCCTGACGGCGTTGAGGGGTTAATAAATTTAAATAATTTTATTATAGGAGTTATGATCAAATTAAAAACAATACTGTATTAGAATTTATATGGTTATAAAGGAAATAATGCTGCCAAATAACAACACTCAAAGTCAATTTATAACGAGTAATTTATTATAAGAATATGTACAATAAGATTCTTCTATATCGTTTACAACTGGATGCCTGAAAATACAATACATGTCCACAATTTACACATATTGAGTTAAGTACATAATGTATTTCTCTCATATACACTACCTTTTTGAATTTTGCGAGTAATTGATTCCGGAAAACTGCCGCGAAATGCAAATTCGCGAAATATAAGTCCAATTTCCCTCTAAGACGCAATGTTATATATGAGGCGTTCCGTACAACAAGGGCGAGCCCGCCATGAGTCCGAAAAATCGCTTTTTTATTTTCTTAATAGCTAAGTTCACCCTCTGTCAGAGTGGCTTATTGCTGTGAGGCTGGCTCGCCCTTATCGTTCGAATTTCAACGTTTTTAGAATGCACTACAAAGTATGTGTCAGCTTAGAGAGGAGATAATAAGTGCATACGACAAGTACAAAAACGCCACAAATGCTACCCAATGAGCCTTGTGCTCAGCGCAGCATGAGACTTGTGCTCAACCTTAGTTGCAAGCTTCTTAGCAGAAGCGTTTGACGTTCCTCAAGTAGAGCAAAAAGTGCTCACAGAAAATATCTGCCTACAGGCTTAAACATCAATATTCTCTATAGTATGTACTGTGAATAGATGAATGAACACCATAGAGACATAGAGCCAGTTACCAGTAGGTACTACCGTGATGTGTTTAATAGAGACTTTAATGTGGACTTTGAGCCACCAAAGAGTGACACATGTGCTTATTGCGATAAGGTGACGAATGAAATTAAGAATTGAAGTGATTCTAATGGATTAATTGGAATGAAACTGAAGACAGAATTGCGCTTGAAACATGCTCAAACTGCACCGACTCTTCTCAAATCACTCAAAGATGATAAGGACACGTCAGTGGCTGTACTTTGCTTTGATCTGCAGCAGGCAATGCCTACACCCCAACTCACAAGTGTACAGTATTATAAGAGAAAACTCTGGACATTCAACTTCTGTGTGCATAATGCAAAATATAATACAGCTTCAATGTATTTATGGAATGAGAGTGTTGCAAAATATGGCTCTTTGGAGATTGCAAGTTGCCTGATGAACTACATCAACAATAACATCGGCCCTGATGTAAAGAAATTAATATTATTTAGTGACAACTGTGGGGGACAAAATAAAAATATTAACATGGTTCTTGCATGTCTTCAAAAAATACATGAAGGGAGGTTCAATGACATAGAACATTACTTTATGGTGCCAGGTCATTCTTATCTGCCTTGATAGAAATTTCGGTGTATTCTGAAGACCACTATGCCATGCTCATTCGAGGTTGTAGGACCGCGAGACCATTCCCGGTGGTCAGAATGGACAAATCCTTGTTCTTCGACTATGGTATCCTACAAGAGTTCATAACAAAGAGGAAGAGTGCGGACACCAGCTTCAAGGATACTAAGGCTTTTCTGTACTCCATGCAGTATAAACAAGGATATGCCATCAAGTCAACCTATGAACTCTCTTCACCTACGCCAGTGCAGTTACAGAAGGGTAAGGCCAAGGCATACAACCAGTCAACCTTTAATCTCTCTACTATTATTCTACCAAAAAAGTATGCAACTACAGTGAAGCTCAGTAATGAAAAAGTGCAGGATCTCAAAGACCTACTTGTTTATGTACCATCACACCACAAGTTTCTGAAAAATGTTCTTGCCCTACAGAGCAATAATCCCGCAAAAAACACTAGCATTAATAAGTGGTAACATTTTTATATTAATTATGTTCAAAATGCCTAACAGAAAATCAAAACCTAGTATAAGAAAGCGATAACATTTCTTTTAATTGTTCAAAATAGGTCACAAAAAATGAAAACGAAGCATTAAAGTGGCAATATTTCTTTTAGTAATCGCGTTCAAAATACGCAGCAGAAAATCTTATGTTACAAGATGATAGCAATTCTTAGATTTATGTACATTAAACAATCGTAATAAAAAATGAAAACCTAAGAAAATAAAATATCATTTCCTTAAATTACGTTCAAAATACAAAGATATTAACAAATGAAAGATGAACATTCAAAAATGATGGCATTTCTTTCAATTTTAAACTAAATTTTCATCATCGAAAATAGCAGCGTTGGCGGTGAAGTTCAAACTGAGTTACAAAATAATTAAGTTGAGTTACCATATTTGTTTACTTTGAAAACTGCTAATAATGAGCATTTAAAATATAATATAATAATAAGTCCTTTTCTAGGGTGCCAAAATAGGGGAGTTCACGCTTTGTTGGCACCACTAATGTATGACGTATGCAAATTCGCGAAGTGCAAGCATGTGAAGTTAAAAAGGCGGTGCATTTTATAAAACAAATAGACCAAATACATATTTTTTGTTCATAGTAATGATGAAACACTAAGACAAAATCCAAGTACCCCAACATTTAAAAATACAACCAGACCAATTACATTTTGGCACATCTATTTGTATTTTGACATCATTTGACATTACAATACTTGTAATTTTCTGGCTGCAGTCCACTTTACAAACCAAAAATATGATTTCAACTTGGCTTGTCACCCACCACTCAAACAGATGTGATCTATTCAAAGTGCAAGTTGAAGAAGCACACAAGAAGAAAAGAAATTTACAGAAAGATATACCTTATGTTAGTATAATGCACGATTTGCATTTACTGAAGGCTGCAAAGATGTGAGATGGTATTCTCTTAAGTGTATATGAGAGAAAGGAGACTATGGTGAAAAATTGAAAATTTACAGTGAAAGAAATTTTTAAAACAAACTCCTACACTGTACAAATCTCAAAAAACTTTTTTAGATGCAATCAGTTAAAATATACCAAGTTTACAGAATAAATTTGTTTCACAAAAGGGACTTGATATCTCAAACAAATGTTGGATGGTTTATGCATTTCACGACAATGACAGGGACCAAACAGACTAAATTCAAATACACACACAAACTCAATCACACAGGGTTAAGTTTTCGATAGTGATAGGATTACTTTTCTAATTTTTCAAAAACACACACATGCACTCAACTCAATCATAAAATATATCAAGTTTATGGAAAATTTTGTTTCACACCAGGGACTTGATATCTCAAACAGATGTCTGATGGTTTGTGAATCTCATGACAACGACAGGGACCAAACAGACTAAATTCAATCACACACAATAACTCAATCACACATCTAAAAAAATTTAAGTAAGGAAAGGAAGCTCTCATCATCAGCAGATGATAGTGAATGAAGGAGGCAGAATCTCAAATGAGGTATTTAATGACTTGAATGTGAAGGAGGGAATGGGAGGTCGATGGTTAGACTGTAGAGAGGGGAATGGTAAAGACAGTCTGTTGGTGTTTGCATATGTACAATGTTTTGTGTCTAATTTGTATACATTATGTTAACAGGGTTAAGTTTTTGATAGTGATGGGATGACTGGTTTCTATTATGTGTGTGACCACGCTTGAGATGTTAAATCTATTGTTTAAAATGTAAACCAGTGTGATTGCCAGTCTAAAATGACGATATGTGTGGATTGAGTATTAAATTTAAGGCACTTCCCATTCTTCCTCCTTATCTCTCTCTCACCATCCTCCTTCCCATTCTCTTCTTAATCTCGCCATAATAAAGACAGTCTTCCCCTCTCCCTCCTCTCTCTCCCTCCCTTTCTTGCTCCCTCCCTCTCCTCCTCTGGAAAAATAAACTTCCTAGTCTTATTCTCTCCCTAATAAAGAACATTATCTATCTCTCCCTTTTTTCTTTGTCTCCCTCTCCCTGTAAAGGTTAAATATAATAGTGGACCTAATGGTCCAAATTTCACCTGAATAAAGACATCTATCTATCCTCTCCATCTCTCTCCTTCTCTTGAGATGGCAATACAATCTTGAGGTTTAACAATGACACGGTTGGCAAGGCAACATCGTTAAAAAGCTTAAATCTTTCCAATGAATATGATTTATACGTATAACTTGAGTGACTTTAGAATCATAGGCAAAATGTGACAATAAGAATAAGAAATGTTATTTTTCTTTAAAATGGTCATGGTCTGAAGATTGTAGGCCAATTATTTCTAATTTTGACTTAAAAGAGTAAACGCCTGTAAGTTGAAAAATCGATTTTTTTGTGTTATCCTATGGGAAATATAAATTATCTACTGGAGTTGAACATGGATCTTTTTTGAGGATTTTTTCATAAATGGCTTTTAATGTAAGAATCAAGCATTCCTAACAAATTTCAATTTTCTTGGTCTAGTTGTATTTTCACGCCTTCAATTGTATTTCTCAGTAATTATCTGAAATTCATAAATGGGAAGGATTTTTTAATTTTAGATAACCCTCATCTGCCCTTTGCCTATTTAGGAAGTTAACAGCCCAAAATATCCTTCTTTTTACATACAATGAGAGAAAAATGTCCTTACTTTTAGCACAAGGGAGAGTCAGATTTTTTAAATTTTTTCTCTCACTAAGTAAAAGCCCTATTTTCTTGGCAAGGATTTGTTCCGCCATCACCCTACCAAAAACTTGAACGAAAACTTCCTCCCAATACTCTAAAATTGAAAAATTTTCCCTACATGGAAGAAAAATTTTATCGCATTCCTTCCCCGGCTCACGATAACTTTTCAAGTAACTAAGTATCTGGTAATCTTCAGCAAAGAAATTCTCGGCACTGAGAAGAAACCTCTCGCACTTATCACAGTTGTGGATTTCATTGAATTTTGTGCAAAGGTAGCCACAAACGTAGTATATAACATTCTTTTCTTCCAATTCAAAATTAATTTTGCCTCGCTATTTGTTACCTCATTTTCAGAAACATCAACCTCACTGCCAACATTATGATCATGATTTAATGAGTTACTACTGTAAACAAAATTGTTAATTTTAATTAAAATGGCATTGATGTCTACCTCGCAATTGCTCTCATCAGACAATTTAGAAATGGATGTAAGCTGTATGTGTTTGAATCTCCTCCCAAATTGGTACACAGTTGAATTGTCATTACATCCATGCTGTTGCTAACAATTGCAAACATATTTTCTATGGCATCCTGATTTAATACTCGTGTGGTTAGTTCTTTAATACTAAAATTATCTTTTAGATGAAGATATATATTCATTAAGCTCCTAATGCTAATTAACCAGTCATTTAAACAAGGAGGTTGCCTTTTGCAGCCCAGAAACTCACTTCTGCTCAACAAAAGCTTCTTCTAAAAACGACATATGAGGACACACATCTGACATGGAAAACCGATACTTGTCTGAATTTACCTTTTTTATATGCTATTAAAAGAATCAAACAATTTATCGATAAATTCAAATAATTCAGCAGTATGGACAGCACTACTACTTATTTTTCCCATCATGGCATAAACAGAAAGGCAAATGCTGACACTACCACTAAAAACTAGTGAAGCTAGTTTCACTTTCATTCTTTAAAATGCTCGAGTATCTATGTGAAATTGTGTTATTTTCAGGATAACTTTTAACTTTAATGGATCTTGAAGCTCATATAACTCTTTCAAATGATTCCATTTAGGTACATTGCCATCAAAGTCATAGGCATATTTCACCAAATTGTTTCTAAGGCATTTTAACAGATGTGGGGGATCAAACATAAAACAATTTCTCTTCACGAAACATGAAATAAGATTTCGCAGGAGAAATCCCAAGCTTCCTACAAAGACCTTGATTATGAGACCCTTGGTCACATATCAAAGCAATGACCCTTAAACCAGTGCAATAAATACTTTCAACAACACTGCATAACTATTTCTTGCAGTGTATCAACAGAGGTACTTTCATGGGTAACCCAGTATCCAAGGCACTGTTTCCAATTTCTGTTAATACCTTTCACCATAGCTACAAAGCACCGAGTTCCTTGTTTAGGCTTGGGAAATTGTCCAGAATTGCAATACCCTAATATTGTGTCAGTGCTGCAATCATATTGAAGATGCTCTTTAATGGAAATTTCATCCACAACTAATGCAACAGCTAAATCAGCTATATCTAGGTTGTCAGCTTTTATCTTTAAAGCAGACAAAACATTGCTGTCAATGCCAGGCTTAACCGTAACCTTTTTTTGCCACCTAAACAACGACCTTAAAGAAGGCAGACATAAGCTTTTTAGCAAATATCTTTAAGATTGGGGACCATGTTAATATAAAGATAAAGCAAAGTCTTTCATTGATGATGAGCACATTCTTCCAAACTTATAAACTTGCCCCAATTTAATTTGAGCCATAAACAACTTATGGTTCCTCTCTGTTAGATACCTCCTTGAAATTGTAATGATGTCCTGCATTTCTTGGGAGCGGCTAATTGATTTTGGGGTACCCATGCGAAAGTCTTGCTCGAAGACCATTGATGCAGCTGCGATACCTTTGAATTCTTCCAAGCGTTCTAGGTGTATACTGGCTCCTTCCTGTAATTGGTCTCCTTGGTGTGGAAGAAACAGCTGCTGCACCTGGTGGCAAATGAAGGCCATGACTTCCTTCTTCATGGTGTCTCTCAGCCATTTGCTGTTCACCTATTTTAAAGAGATATGAAACTCATGTATTTATTTGTTATTCAGAAATTGTCATACTAATTGTTTAATAGACACAAGTACATTGGGTTATGGAGAAAGAAAAATGTACAACCTTACCAGAACATTAAGGGAATTCATTACACTGCAAACTCTCAACAAAATTACTCCTTTCACCTGAGGAAAGCACATGAAAATTGTAAACTATTAAGAACTTATTGTATGATGGAATTCAAGATTATGTATTCTAGTTACAAATATTAGTTTCCTTGCATATTTTCTGTAAGGAATTTCGCAAACTTACCTATACTAACACTTAATAAGGCATCAGGTTTCAGTAGCGGTATTGGACTTTCCCTGAAATGCTCATTGCACAACCTTAAATTTTTCAAGGAGTCCACATCACAACTAAAGAGTTCCTCTCGCAGGCAGAATTTCTCCCACCCTTAAGCTTTAAGTTTATAAAGAATGAACCGGCGAGTTGTAAATAATATAGAGACTATTGGAAATTTTAAAACAAACGAATTAAAGATATTTCAGCATGGGAAATATTTCTCTAATTCATAAGATTTCTCCTCTAGACCGATTTTCTTTTTTTTTTCCTTGTGGAACAATAATGGAGTAAAACAATCACTAATTTTTGCAATTTTAGGAACATTATAAAATTTCCACATTGCGTTAATAATGCCACACATTTCCGCCAAATTTTAAATGTGTAGCACATTTAGAAGTGAAATAACATTTATCTAATTGTTTAAAATTAATTAATTTTTAACGGCCGCAATAACAATTTCATGGATACACTGAAATGTTTATTCGTTTGTATAGACTAATCTCTAAATAACTTTAAAATTTCAGCTCCCTAACTCATCGCGTAGTGTCTAAACATTTACCTATTTGTTTAAATTTTAAGAATTTGTAACGGCAACACAAATTAAAATATCAAAATTTCTATAATTCCTATTTCGTTTTTTTTACAAATTCTCCCTATAAAAAATTCAGCTCCGTAGCACATTTGGAAATACATAAACCTTGAAAATTTGTTTAAACAATTGCGAATTTTTAGCGGCCGCATTGTTGCACTTTATCAAGATTTTAGTTTTTTCTAGTCGGTTTTGCACAAAATCCTACCTATGTATAGATTTCCATTGGCAATTGTGAGTGTATTCACTCAAAAAACGTATATTCCGATTCCGCGAAGATTTTATTTTTCCCGCGGGTTGCGATGGTCCGGTCAAGTTTTTTGGCGGAACAGTTTGCGTAATTTCAATTTGTATTCCTCCTGATGCAATTTAAGCCAGATAGACAGATAATTATGCCTTGATTCAATAAAGACTCTCTATTTGCCCCAGATTTCTTTGCAAAATATAGCTTGGTACCTCAACTTCAACTTTAATGAGTGGCATCTAAATATTATTTTATCGGTATAAAACTTCACCATAAGTTTTTTCTCAACTACTAGCAACTTTTAAGAGGTTGAATTCATAAAAATTCAGAATTCTATAAATAAGCAACACCCTAATGAACATGTGTAGGGCAAGTCAAAAAATAGAAAGGTGAATAGTAATATATAATTGTATGTATACATAACAGTGTCATGATTTGAAAGATTTGAAATTTAAATATTCTCGAAATGGTAATAAAAACGTATCCAATTATGTCGCCTTTTTTTATTTATGCTTCTCAATTTTTTAAATATGCAATAAATGTTGAAATAATTGAGCTTTCGGAAGATATTAACCATACAAAATATTTCACAGAACGTAAACTATTTAAAACACATCTGCAGAAACCTGAAATATTTAAAACTATTTATTATATGTACTAGTAAAGTACTTAATAAAAATATCGAACACTGCCATACAGAGAGAGAGTTTGCTTTGCTTATCTATGCTAGTTGTTGGTGCTTGATACTGCAAGAGCTTTAAAAAAACCAACAGTGGCGACTTGTGACCTGAGATGTAGGTGAAGTGTTACAACATGAAAATACATAATAAAAAACTTACCCTACTTCTGGTAGATCAGATCAATTCTCATATCTTTTAAGGCAGCATAACAGTCGATGATGTCATAGAAGAAAGGATGTTTATCCCTACGTCGCTCTGAGCGACGCGCAGAAAACGTGCTCAAAATGCCAGCGTCGCTCACGGCGACTCCTAGTTTATTTGCGCTAACTTTAATTTAAAGGCAATTTATGGGCTTTACGATATGATTGTAGGTTTGTATGAGTCCAAGGTAAGTTTTTATGTTGATATGACGATATTGCGATATATTGAACGTAATTAGCGACGTAAATGTTCCTTCAAACTTTCGCGTCACCGATTTAAATCCAATAATTTACATGCGTCTTTTTAAATTCATGTCTCCAGAACCAATAATGATAAAGTATTGAAACAAAAACTATTTTACGAAAATATCACCAATAGATGCATTTACATATTCTGGGGCGTAGTATTTTGCTTACAAACGTAGCACTCTTTCAAACCTACGGGGATGCGCCTATGTGGAATATTAGGGCGTTTTTGTTAACCTTTTCACCGCGGCCCCAAAATCCAGAGTTTCAAACAGGTATATGAATTGAAAACTTAATGTTTTTATTAGATTATGTTACATTATTCGTAATTTCTAAGTATTTCTTAAAAGTAGGATGTTCAGGACAATTTATCCTCGATACTACAATCAAAATAAGTGCTTAGAAACATTAAATGCTTAATAAACAATTAAAAAGTATGAAAAAACACTAGTTTCGCAGAAAACTTTTGGTATATTTCCGAAAAAAGTGTTTTTTCGCTATAATGGAATTTGGTTTTTCTTATAAATACATAAATAGACCCGTAAAAATGAGGAAAGTGATCAAACACATAATACAACATTACGATTAAATGATTTAATATGATTACATGATTACGAGTGAGTACTAACCACCAACACAATCCTATGTATATCCGATGAAAAAAATCGCCAACTGTGAAACTGACCTTACCCAAACGGAGGCGGGAACCAACTGATGGCTCGAGGCAAAATAAAGAATGCTAAGATATTCTATCTACATAATTGGTCGAGTTATTCCCGTTTTAATAGCTTGTCACTCAGACCAACGGACTGAAAACTTAGCCTTTTATTATTATATCTGTGTTTCTTTTAAACCTCTCTTTCTCTCCCTATTTCCAAAATCGTCCATTCTTCTAACTCCCGTAACCTATCGGACAATCCTTCACGCTATAAACATTTTACATGCTTGGTTTGTTTATTAAAACGTCCAGCAAATACCTCCGATTTTCATATCGTTTCTGTTATGTTCCCCGCGACTACTCACGGAAATATGACGACAGAGAGCAATGCGCAATGCCGACTCCCGACAAGACCGCACGACGACGCGTATGCCCGCCGCAGCGCGGCAGACGCCGAAAACAAAGACTAGTGTACTACAATGCACTACTATGTACAATTTAATACATAACAGTTTCTATTTCAATAATATTGAATTTAGCTCATCATAACGATTTCAATCTAATTTTAAATAGTATTTCAGGTTTTTAGGTATACCTTATCGTAAATAACCCAACGAATGTTGTTTACATTGATTGCTATGAAAAGATTTTCCCCCTCCTTTCGTCTTTTTCTCCTTCTCGTATTAAAAGTCTTCAAAGCACGTTTAAACCCATAAGTACTGAAATAACAATAGGATTTCGAGGTTAAACAATTTAATTGGTAGGCATGGCAACATCCCGTTAAAATAGCAAGATTTCCCCAAAATATGCAAATTAAACGTTTAACATGAGGAATTTCGAATTGTAGACGAAAAAGGATGAACAGAATACGAAACCTTGTAATCTTTTCGTTAAAATGGTTTAGATCTAAAGTTCGTGAGTCAATGTTTTATAATTTTAATGGCAAAAAGAAGATAAGCCTGCACGTCAAAAAGATAATTTTTACCTGCTATCTTATGGAGAATGCAAATCATCCCCTGGAGTCGAATCCTGGAGGTTTTTCGTAAATTTTTCTTCGTCACAGTAGGTATTTTCATATCAAAGTAGATTATCTCTGCCAAATTTCAAGTTTATATCTGAATATTTGATCGAGTTATTAGCGTTAAAGATATCATGCGTTTTATATTATTATATTTCACATGCAGAACACAAAGGGCCTATTTACAGTGAAATCTATAACTAAAGACACAACAAGAACTGAATCGGACCAGAACGAAGCGAATTAGGACGAAAACGAAGATATAATCCCACAATATGACAATGAAACAATGGGATTAGACAATTCAATAATGAATAAATGTACAGGTATACCTTGCTTAACGAAGCATCTGAGAGTGACGCGCGTTCGATTCCAGTAGATAAGTTCCATTTCCCATAAGATTACACACAAAAATCGATTTTTCGACTTACAGGCTTTTTTTATTTTGCCAAATTAAGTTAGAAGTGATTTTTTAAAAAAATGTTTCTTATTTTTATCGTCGCATTTCGCCTACTATTCGAAATCGCTCAAGTAATACGTATAAATCATATTTATTGGAAAATTTTAAGCTTTTAAACGATATGTTGCCTTGCCGACAATATCATTGTCAAACCTGGAGATTTTATTCTCATCTCAATCCTTATACTATACAAGTAATTGGTGCTTGCATTTTGCAAGCGTTTCAGCCCATAACGAAAGAAACACCATAGGATTTTGATTGGGTGCAGTGCATCAGGCAGTCCCTACCGTCACTTCTATCAGGGCTGCTTCTCCTATTGTGATCCCTGATATTCGTAGATAAAAACAAACCTATCCTCTCCTTCCTACAGTCGAGATCCCAAATTCAATTGTCGTGTTTGTGCTTTCAGTATTACATAAGAATTTGAATTATTTGTGATATCCTCAATCACAGTGCATGATGCAATTAGTGTTTTGGTTACAGTAAAATCGGAGGAAAATATAGGTGATGATGTTTTCATAATAGGTATGCATGATATTGAAAATTAGAGTGAGTTAACTTATATGCTTAAGGGAATAAACTTGATGTTAACTCAATTAAAGAAAAATGAGAAAATACATTTCCGTAACTTAATTTTTCTATAACTCGAATAATTTTTGCTTTCCTTGAGATTCGAGTTATAGAAGTTCCACTGTATCATTATAAATAGCTGCTTCATACATATATAGGATATATATATATATATATATATATATATATATATATATATATATATATATATATCATTATATATAGACGTTCCTTACAGAGGAGGAGGATATAACATACTAGTAGTTGGTGCTAGCATACTGCAAGCATTTCACCTCACCTTGAAAAAACATTCAATTTTCAGACAGACATTACATCATAACAAATAGTCTTTTAATTCTAAAGATTTCACCTCTGCAGCGATTTTCATTTTCCCACATGTAAAAATAATAGTTTAAAACAATCCCCAAATGTTGCAATTTTAAAAATTTTACACTTTCTTCAATATGGGGTACTGATGTTACACATTTTAGCCAAATTTTAAAGTTGTAGCACTTACAGAAGTAAAATAATATTTTCCTAATTGTTTAAATTTAAATAATTTTTAACGGCCGCCGCAATTCATATATGAAAAAATTGAAATGTTAATTTATTCAAAATCACTACTCTGTAAATAATTTGAAAATTTCAGCTTCCTAACTCATCCCGTAGTACCTAAACAGTTATCAATTTGTTTAAACTTTAAGAATTTTTAACTGCCAAACAAATTAAAATATCAAAATTTGTATAATCCCTTATTCGTTTTTTTAAGAATTCTACTTATAAAAAAATTGCAACTCCGTAGCACATGTGGAAATACATAATCCACGAAAATTTGTTCAAACAATTGCGAATTTTTAGCTGCCGCATTGTTGCACTTTTTCAAGATTTTCGTTTTTTCTAGTCGGTTTTGCACAAAATCCTATCTATGAAAAAAATTTCGAATCTCCAGCTCATCTGGAAGTGCCTAAACATTAGTATCCTCCTATATGTTATATGTTATATGATGTTATATCCTCCTCTGTAAGAGTCGTCGATATATAATGATACTAGTAGTTCGCGCTTGCATACTGCATGCATTTCATCTCACCTTAAGAAAACATTCATTTTTCAGAAAAACATTTAAACATCACAAATATTCTTTTAATTCTAAACATTTCACTACCGCAGCGATTTTCGTTTTTCCCTTATGTAAAAATAATAGTTTAAAACAATCCTGAAATTTTTTTTTTTAATTTTACACTATCTTCATTATGGGGTACTAATGCTACATATTTTAGTCAATTTTTAAAGTTCTAGCACTTCTAGAACTAAATTAATATTTTTTAATTGTTTAAATTTAAATAATTTTTAACGGCGGTTGCAATTCATATATGGTAAAATTGAAACGTTTATTTGCGCAAATACACAACTTTGTAAAAAATGTGAAAATTTCAGCTTCGTAGCTCATCCCGTAGTACCTAAACAGTTATCTATTTGTTCAAACTTTAAGAATTTTTAACTGCCAAACAAATTAAAATATCGAAATTTGTATAATCCCTATTTCGTTATTTTAGGAATTCTACCTATAAAAAAATTTCAACTCCGTAGCACATGCGAAAATACATTAACCTTGAAAATTAGTTTAAACAATTGCGAACTTTTAGTGGCCGCATTGTTGCACTTTTTCAAGATTTTCGTTTTTCAACAATGCGGCCGCTAAAAATTCGCAATTGTTTAAACAAATTTTCAAGGTTTATATATTTCCGCATGTGCTACGGAGTTGAAATTTTTTTAATAAGTAGAATTCTTAAAAAAATGAAATAGGGATTATACAAATTTTGATATTTTAATTTGTTTGGCAGTTAAAAATTCTTAAAATTTAAACAAATAGATAACTGTTTAGGTACTACGAGATGAGCTAGGAAGCTGAAATTTTCAAATTTTTTACAGAGTATTGAATTTGCACAAATAAACTTTTCAATTTCACCATGTATGAATTTCGGCGGCAGTTATAAATTATTTAAATTTAAACAATGAAAATTTGGCTAAAATGTGTATCATTATTACCTTATAATGATGAAAGTGTAAAACTTTGAAAATTGCAACATTTGGGGATTGTTTTAATCTATTATTTTTACATGTTGGAAAAACGGGAATCGCTGCGGAGGTGAAATCTTTAGAATTTATAAAATATTTGTAATGATGAAATATCTGTCTGAAATATTAATGTTTTTTCAAGGTGATATGAAATGCTTGCAGTATGCAAGCACTAACTAATAATCATTCTATATAGACGTTCCTTACAGAGGAGGAGGATATAACATATATGTTATATATATGTTATATCCTCCTCTGTAAGTATCGTCGATATATAATGATAACATATAAGTCTAAGTCAAAGTCAAAGTCACTTTATTCTCCAAAGACCTTACAAAAGAAGGTATAGGATTCGTCAAAAACATATACACGACATAAACAGATATATTAACATTTGTCATCTAAAAAATCATTAATGCTATAATACATTTTATGTAATAAGAATTCTTTCAACTTTGTTTTGAACATACATAGGGACATAGGCGTCTTGAGAAATCTTGGCAAATGATTAAATAATTTGACCCCCATATTTCTGGGGCCAAGGGAAGTACCTCTGGTTCTGACATAGTTAACATGTAAGCTATTATAATTTCTATTACTATAATTATGAAATTTTGAGTTGAATTCAAAATCGCTTAGATTCTTTCTCATAAAAATAATTAAATTAAGAATATATACACATGGCATAGGTAATATGTTAAATCCTTTAAAAATAGGTCTACATGGAGCATTGTAACCTTCAAATGCCATAAGATGTACAATTTTTTTTATCTTAAAAATAGTGAGGGCATTAGTAGAAGAACCCCAAAAAAGTATACCATAAACAATTTGTGCATAACATAGCCCATAGTAAATGGAAAGCAACACATCCTTCGAAACTGTGAGTCTTATACTTCTAATGAGGAAACAAATGGAACTGAGTTTACTGGCTAATTTAGAGATGTGAGTCTCCTAAGAAAGATTAGAGTCTAAATACAAACCAAGTAGTTTTATATTTTGAACTTGGGACATCTGAATACCATTAATATGAAAAGGTAGATTCAAACTGGCTTTGTTCTTATTAGCAAAATATACTGACTGGGATTTATCAACGTTAACAGTGAGAACATTATTAAGACTCCAATTGTTGAATGCAAGAGTGATTTGGTTGCCATAGTGACTCAAACTCATGGCTGAGTCTGCGGAAAGTACAACATTTGTATCATCTGCATACACTATTGTTTTTGTACCAGGTATTTTATTGAGCTGTTGAGGAAGATCATTAATATATAACAAAAATAATGCAGGTCCAAGAATGGAACCTTGCGGAACTCCTATGGTTACAGCCTTTGGTGTAGAAATGTGTTTTAATCCATTGGCATTAATAGTAATACACTGAAATCTGTAACTTAAATAAGATTGTAACCACTTTAAGGGTATACCTCTGATTCCATACAATTCTAATTTCTTAAGGAGTAAACCATGATTAACCAAATCGAATGCTTTAGAAAAATCAAAAAGCAAGACAGCAACTTCATTACTATTATCCAAAGCACTCAAGACACTATTTATTGCTTCAAATATTGCCGAAACTGTTGACTTGTTTTTACGAAAAAGGAAAAAAGGAAAAGGATAATAATTTGTGAGATTCAAGGAAAGAAATTAAACGTCTGTAGTAAACTTTTTCAAATATCTTAGCTAATTGATTCTGCATAGCTATGGGCCTATATGAACTGATATCATGTATACTTCCTTTCTTTTTATATAAAGGTACAACTTTCGAAGTCTTAAGCAAGGAAGGAAAAATACCACTTTCGAGGGAATAGTTCACTAAAAATAAAAGAGGAGATGCAATTAAATGATAACATTGAATTAAAATAAAATTAGGTACTTCATCAATACCTGAACTCTTTTTCGAACCTAGATTAAATACTATCAGCTTGAGTTCGTTTTCTAGGCAGGGAGAAAGGTAGAGTGACTTTGGACAGTTTGAAATATCAGGGAAATTAGCGTTAATCAACTGCTGAATACAAGGTTCATTGGTAAAATGATTACTAAAAGTGGTTACGAGGGATGAATAGTCTGAAATGATTTTACCAGATTCATCCTTAATTCTAAACAGAGATGATGATTTGTCATTATTTTTAGATTCATTAATAATCTTCCAAATTTCAGTTGATTTATTATTGCAATAAAGCAGTCTCTCGTTATTGAAGTTTCGCTTGGCATTGTTTAATTTTAATCTGTATTCCCTTTTCAAAGATTTATAATCCGCAACTGATTCGTCACTATTACAGGATTTACAGAGGAGTGCTAGATCTTTCATGTACACAGATAGTGCACGAATTTCATCAGTGACCCATTTTTTATTAACATTCCTTTTCCTTACATTTTTGCTAACAACCGGAAAAGAAATATTAAAGTAGTGAATGAATTTATCGTAAAAGCAATTAAAGCTTGCATCAAAGTTGGGGGAGGAATACATATCAGACCAATCTTCACCTTCTAATCTAGAAAGAAAGTGAGAAATATTCGACTTGGAAAAAAACCTCCCATTACGTTTGCTAGGAGAAAAAGAGGATTTAAAAGGGAAAGTGGAGAGGACCGGAAAATTGTCAGAGATGTCAGTTTTGATTACCTTGGATTGCACATCATCTGGATTAAAGTTGGATACAATAACATCCAGTAGGGATTCAGAATTACTTGTTATTCGAGTTGGTTCCGAGACATTTATGAACAAGTTGAAAGATTTGAGCAAATTAAGCAATCTGGCACTGCTACTATTTTTAAGTAGTAAGTTACAGTTAATATCGCCAGTGATAATTGAATTTTGATTACCCAGAGATTCATGAACCATTTCAAGAAGATTTTCGAATTTATCCATGAACAATTGAAAATCACAAAGCAGTGATCTGTAAATAGTGATAATAATAATAGGCAGGTTGTTTATCATTACAGATACAATGACACATTCAAATACACGCTCTATAATTAAATGTTTATACTGTATAGCAGGAAGATCAAAAGGGAGATGATCCTTCAGTAATAAGGCCACACCACCGTTTTTTGTATTGCTATGACAATATATGTCACCTATAACATAACCAGGAATGATAAATAAAGGCACTTCGTCAGCAGTTAGCCAATGCTCACACACACAGAAAATGTCTGGTTTGAAAGAGTCGAGCAGAAGCTCGAGTTCAAGCATCTTATTCCTTATGCACTGCACATTGAGAAGAAGCAGAGTGAGCTGGGAATTGGAATAATTGCCAGTGACAATAGTATCACACTTAATTGATGAACCTAGTCATTGGGACTTAGGTTTACACACACCATTTTTACTACGAGTTGTGATACCAAAGCCAAGAGGTGACTTTGAATCGTCGACTGCGTGAGGGGTATCGGAATTAGCATCAGTAATATCGTTCGGATTGGTAGCAGAGTCGTCAACATTGGGAACAGGGACTTGCGAGTTTTCGTGGAAAACTCGGCCGACATGAGGCGTGGCAATTGAACACGAATCACTATAAATCTTTCTCTTGGAAGGAAAATACTTCCCCACCAGAACATTAGTTGGCCAGTTGGAGCTTTCAAGAAGATCTTTTTGTAGAGAGATGTCAGCGCCCACTTTAAAGGAGCAGGACTGATCGTTGGACGAAAGCAGTTCGCAGATAATAACGTAACCAGAGAATCTACCATTGAGGTATTGTACTATTTGATTGACTGTAACACCTGGTTTGACTCTGCCTAAGTAGAGCCAAAATAAACGTGGAACACCAGGAATACTCGCACCATTAACGGGATCGGAATTATTCCCGTACACTACACTGTGCCGATGAGATACACTGGCGAAAGTCAGGAGGATACTAATATTTAGGCACTTCCAGATGTGCTGGAGATTTGAAATTTTTTTCATAGGTAGGATTTTGTGCAAAACCGACTAGAAAAAACGAAAATCATGAAAAAGTGCTACAATGCGGCCGCTAAAAATTCGCAATTTTTTAAACAAATTTCAAGGTTTATGTATTTCCGAATGTACTAAGGAGCTGAAATTTGTTTTAGAGGTAGAATTTGTAAAATAACGAAATAGGGATTATACAAATTTTGATATTTTAATTTGTTTGGCAGTTAAAAATTCTTAAATTTTAAACAAATAGGTAAATGTTTACATACTACGGGGCAAGTTAGAGAGCTGAAATTTAAAAGTTATTTAGAAATAAGTCTATTTAAGCGAATAAACATTTCCGTTTATTCATAAAATTCTTTTTGCGATCGTTTAAAATTATTAAATTTAACAATTAGATAATTGTTATTTCACTTCTAAATGTGCTATAAATTTAAATATTCACAGAAATATGTGGAATTATTAATCCACCGTGTCAAAAGTATAATATTCCCAAAATTGCCAATATTAGCTATTGTTTTACACGAAAATCGGTCCCAAGGAAAATCTTTTAAATTAAAGAAAAATTTCCCATGATGAAACATCTCACTAAAAAATGTGTTTCCAAAGAAGAGAAGAAATGCTTGCATGCAAGCACCTTCTACTAGTATGTTATATATATGTTATATCCTCCTATGTAAGAGTCGTCGATATATATAACTAGTAATTGGTGCTTGCATACTGCAAGCATTTCATCTCACCTTGAAAAAACATTCTTTTTTCAGACAGACATTTCATCATTACAAACATTCTTTTAATTCTAAAGATTTCACCTCCGTAGCAATTTCCGTTTTCCCCAAATGAAAAACAATAGTTTTAAACAATCCCCAAATGTCGCAATTTTTAAAATTTTACACTTTCTTCATTATAAGGTTCTAATGCTACGCAATCTAGCCAAATTTTAAAGTTGTAGCACTTCTAGAAATAAAATAATATTTTTCTAATTGTTTAAATTTAAATAATTTTAAACGGCCGCCGCAATACATATATGGTAAAATTGAAATGTTTATTTGTGTAAATTTACTATACTGTAAATAATTTGAAAATTTCAGCTTCCTAGCTCATCCCATAGTAACTAAACAGCTATCTATTTGTTTAAACTTTAAGAATTTTTAACTGCCAAACAAATTAAAATATCAAAATTTTGTATAATCCCTGTTTCGTTTTTTTAAGAATTCTACTTATAAAAAAAATTTCAGCTCCGTAGCACATGCGGAAATATATAAACCTTGAAAATTTGTTTAACAATTGCGAATTTTTAGCGGCCTCATTGTTGCACTTTTTAAAGATTTTCGTTTATTCTAGTCGGTTTTGCACAAAATTCTAACTATGAAAAAAATTTGGTACCTCCAGCACATCTGGAAAGTCCTAAACATTAGTATCCTCCTGTTATATGTTATCATTATATATCGACGACTCTTACAGAGGAGGATATAACATACTAGTAGTTGGTGCTTGCATACTGCAAGCATTTCATCTCACCTTGAAAAAACATTCATTTTTCAGACAGATATTTCATCATTACAAATATTCTATAAATTCTAAAAATTTCACCTCCGCGGCAATTTTCGTTTTTCCCACATGTAAAAATAATAGTTTAAAACAATCCTCAAATGTTGCAATTTTAAAATTTTTACACTTTCTTCATCATGGGGCACTAATGCTACATATTTTAGCCAAATTTTAAAGTTGTAGCACTTCTAGAACTAAAATAATATTTTTCTGATTGTTTAAATTTAAATAATTTTTAACGACCACCGCAAGTCATATACGGTAAAATTGAAATAAATATTTGTGCAAATTCACTACTCTGTAAATAATTTGAAAATTTCAGCTTCCTAGCTGATCCCGTAGTACCTAAACAGTTACCTATTTGTTTAAATTTTAAGAATTTTTAAGTGCCAAACAAATTAAAATATCAAAATTTGTATAAGCCCTATTTCGTTTTTTTAAGAATTCTACTTACAAAAAAAGTTTCAACTCCGTAACACATGCGGAAATACATAAACCATGAAAATTTGTTTAAACAATTGCGAATTTTTAGCGTACGCATTGTTGCACTTTTTCAAGATTTTCGTTTTTTCTAGTCGGTTTTGCACAAGATCCTACCTATGAAAAGAATTTCGAATCTCCAGCACATCTGGAAGTGCCTAAACATTAGTATCCTCCTGTTATATATCATTATATATCGACGACTCTTACAGAGGAGGAGGATATAACATACTAGTAGTTGGTGCTTGCATTCTGCAAGCATTTCATCTCACATTGAATAAACATTCATTTTTCAGACAGACATTTCATCATTACAAATAGTCTTTTAATTCTAAAGATTTCATTTCTGCAGCGATTTTCGTTTTTCCCACATGTAAGAATAATAGTTTAAAACAATCTCCAAATGTCGTAATTTTAAAAATTTTACACTTTCTTCATTGTAAGGTTCTAATGCTACACATTTTAGCCAAATTTTAAAGTTGTAGCACTTCTAGAAATAAAATAAAATTTTTCTAATTGTTTAAATTTAAATAATTTTTAACGGCCGCCGCCATACATATATGGTAAAATTGAAATGTTTATTTGTGCAAATTTACTATACTGTAAATAATTTGAAAATTTTAGCTTCCTAACTCATACCGTGGTATCTAAACAATTATCTAATTTTTTAAACTTTAAGAATTTTTAACTGCCAAACAAATTAAAATGTCAAAATTGTATAATCCCTACTTCGTTTTTTTAAGTATTCTACTTATAAAAAAAATTTCAACTCCGTAGCAGACTTGGAAATACATAAACCTTAAAAAATTTGTTTAAACAATTGCGAATTTTTAGCGGCCGCATTGTTGAACTCTTTCAGGATTTTCGTCTTTTTCATTCGGTTTTTCACAAAATCCTACATAAGAAAAAATTTTCGAATCTCTAGCTCATCTGGAAGTGTTTAAACATTAGTATCCTCCTGTTATCATCATTATATATCGACGACTCTTACAGAGGAGGATATAACATATATATAACATACTAGTAGTTGGTGCTTCCATACTGCAAGCATTTCATCTCACCTTGAAAAAACATTCATTTTTCAGACAGACATTTCATCATTACAAATAGTCTTTTAATTCTAAAGATTTCAATTCCACAGCGATTTTCGTTTTTTCCCACATGTAAAAATATTAGTTTAAAACAATCCCCAAATATTGCAATTTTAAAAAATTTAAACTTTCTTCATTATGGGGTACTGATGCTTAGCCTCCTAACTCATACCGTGGTACCTAAACAGCTATCTATTTGTTTAAACTTTAAGAATTTTTAACTGCCAAACAAAATAAAATATCAAAATTTTTATAATCCCTATTTCGTTTTTTTAAGAATTCTACTTATAAAAAAAATTTCAAATCTTTAAAAAGTGCAACAATGCGGCCGCTAAAAATTCGCAATTGTTTAAACAAATTTTCAAGGTTTATGTATTTCCGAATGTGCCACGGAGTTGAAATTTTTTTAAAAGTAGAATTCTTAAAAAAACGAAATAGGGATTATACAAATTTTGATAGTTTAATTTGTTTGGCAGTTAAAAATTCTTAAAGTTTAAACAAATAGATAACTGTTTTTGTACTACGGGATAACCTAGGAAGCTGAAATTTTCAAATTATTTACAGAGTAGTGAATTTGCGTAAATAAACATTTCAATTTTACAATATATTAAATGAGGCGGCCGTTAAAAATTATTTAATTTTAAACAATTAGAAAAATATTATTTTACTTCTAGAAGTGCTACAACTTTAAAATTTGGCTAAAATGTGTAGCATTAGTACCCCATAATGTAGAAAGTGTAAAATTTTAAAATTGCAACATTTGGGGATGGTTTTAAACTATTATTTTTACATGTGGGAAAAACGGAAATCGCTGAGGTGAAATTTTTAGAATTAAAAGAATATTTGTAATGATGAAATGTGTGTCTGAAAAATGAATGTTTTTTAATGTTGAGATGAAATGCTTGCAGAATGCAAGCACCAACTACTAGTATGTTATATCCTCCTCCTCTGTAAGAGTCGTCGATATATAATGATATATAACAGGAGGATACTAATGTTTAGGCACTTCCAGATGTGCTGGAGATTCGAAATTCTTTTCATAGGTAGGATCTTGTGCAAAACCGACTAGAAAAAACGAAAATCTTGAAAAAGTGCAACAATGCGTACGCTAAAAATTCGCAATTGTTTAAACAAATTTTCATGGTTTATGTATTTCCGCATGTGTTACAGAGTTGAAACTTTTTTGTAAGTAGAATTCTTAAAAAAACGAAATAGGGATTATACAAATTTTGATACTTTAATTTGTTTGGCAGTTAAAAATTCTTAAATAATAAACAAATAGATAACTGTTTAGACATTACGGAATAAGCTATGGGTCTCAAATTTTCAAGTTATGTACAAAGTGGTAAACTATCACAAAAAAATATTTCAATTTTACCTTACATGAATTTCGGCGGCCGTTAAAAATTATTTAAATTTAAACAATTAGAAAAATATTATTTTAGTTCTAGAAGTGCTACAACTTTAAAATTTGGCTAAAATATGTAGCATTAGTGCCCCATGATGAAGAAAGTGTAAAAATTTTAAAATTGCAACATTTGGGGTTATTTTTAATCTATTATTTTTACATAAGGGAAAAACGGAAATCGCTGCGGAGGAGAAATATTTAGAATTAAAAAAATAGTTGTAATAATGAGATATGAAAAATGAATGATTTTTTTATGTTGAGATGATATGCTTGCAGAATGCAAACACCAACTACTAGTATGTTATATCCTCCTCCTCCTCTGTAAGAAACGTCTATATAGAATGATAACAGGAGGATACTAATGTTTAGGCACTTCCAGATTAGCTGGAGATTCGAAATTTTTTTCTTAGGTAGGATTTTGTGCAAAACCGACTAGAAAAACGAAAATCTTGAAAAAGTGCATCAATGAGGCCGCTAAAAATTCGCAATTGTTTAAACAAATTTTCAAGGTTTATATATTTCCGAATCTGCCACGGAGTTGAAATTTTTTTTATAAGTAGAATTCTTAAAAAAACGAAATAGGGATTATACAAATTTTGATATTTTAATTTGTTTGGCAGTTAAAAATTCCACCCGTCAACAAAACAAACAAAACCAAAACATACAATGTCCCAACATGCCGGCTGCTGAAAAGGAATTACAATCTCCTTTTCTTACATAACAATTCAAATATCAACAAATTATAATTCAGGTGCAGTTAGGAAAGGGCAAAGCCTTGTAATGGGTTGCTAAAAGGTTCCAGAGGGGGTACGGATAGTTGCTACTCGCACTAATCCGTCGGCGCCTGGATGGATTTCTTGAATCACTGCCAGCTTCCAACAGAGTGGAGGTAAGTTGTCTTCCTTCAGGATGCAAAGGGTTCCAGGTTGCACATTTGCAAAGGTTGATGTCCACTTGGCCCTCTGCTGTAAGTGACTGAGATAGTCAGTCGACCATTTGCACCAAAATTGCTGGAGCTGCCGCTGTAGGAACTGCCATCTGGAAAGTAAGCTAAGCTTGACATCGACTAAGTCTGGTTCAGGAAAACTAGTGATAGCTGAGCCAATCAGAAAATGACCCGGAGTAAGAACAGAAGGGTCATTGGGATCATTTGAGAGAGGAATCAAGGGCCTTGAATTGAGACAAGCTTCAATCTGAGTTGTTAACGTGGTCAACTCCTCGAAGGTTAAACATGCATTTCCCATTACTCGCCATAGTTGGTATTTGAAGGATTTCACTCCAGCTTCCCATATGCCACCGAAATGTGGTGCTCGGGATGGAATGAAATGCCATGTAATGCCCTCTTGTTGAGCATATGTGTTCACCCTTAATTGGC
Source organism: Tanypteryx hageni (assembly GCA_028673005.1). Taxonomy (NCBI): domain Eukaryota; kingdom Metazoa; phylum Arthropoda; class Insecta; order Odonata; family Petaluridae; genus Tanypteryx; species Tanypteryx hageni. The sequence goes on along the minus strand of CM054116.1, from coordinate 7,721,693 downwards.
AGTCTTCTACTTGGAAAAGCGCATGTAATTCTCTAAGTTCTCTTTCGGCTCCAACAAAATTTGTTCCATTGTCGCTGTAAACATTATTGCATCGACCTCGATGTGACACAAACCTTTTCAAGGCTGCCAAAAATGCTTGTGTGGACATGTCACTAACAACTTCGAGATGAATGGCTCTAGTGGACAGACATGCAAATATGGCGATATAGCATTTACTCTTCACTTTGCTTCTGCGAGTTCCAAATTTTCTATACAAGGGTTCAGCGTAGTCAATTCCACAATTAAGAAATGGTCTAGCGGGTTTCACCCTTGGGCTGGGCAATTGACCCATGAGTTGACGAGTTGATTCAGCTTTCAACTTGTGACATATTAAGCAATGGTACAAAATTCGTCTAATAGTGGCCTTACCATTCATAATCCAAAAAATTTGTCTTAAGGTTGATAATGGTAACTGACTGCTGGCATGGAGCATACGTAGGTGTTCGCTTTCAACGATCAGTTTTGTTAGATGATGGGATGGAGGCAATATTATCTGATGTTTTTTATCATAAGCAAGTTCAGCATGCTGCAGGTGCCCTCCCACTCGGAGTAATTGTTTATTGCATAAGAAAGGGTTTAAATTCTTTAACTTGCTCTTGTTGTCAAGAGGCCGAGAATTCTTGAGCAGCTGGATCTCTGATGAATATGCAATACTTTGAGCAATCCTAACACAGGTATGTAATGCCGTTTGCAATTCCTCTTTAGAAAGCGGACCAATTTTCCGATCCTCAGGGGGTAACTTGCAGTTGGATACATAACGAAGACAATATGATACAACTCTTTGTTAGTTTAGAGAGCCTCGAGATTATTTCATCATGATAAATTGTCGCGGCCAAGCTGGTCACAGTCTTACGTTGTTCTGGCATGTCGTGTGATGCCGGAAGAATGCCTACGGTAGGCCATGAAATTGATGGTTCCGGGAGCCATGCTGGCCTGTTCCACCATAATGAGTTGTGAATTAAATCATTTGGATTGATTCCTCTTGATATTAGGTCAGCTGGGTTGTCCTGAGATGCGACGTGCTTCCACTCAGCTGTTGAAGTGATATCTTGAATTTCTGAGATTCTGTTCACTATGAACGTCTTCCATCTTGTTGGTGCTGCGGAAAGCCATGCCAAAACTATCGTCGAGTCCGTCCACAGTGAGCTGTGACTGATCTTCATGGTGAAACCCTTAATGATCTTACTAAACAATCGTGCAAGTAAAAGTGCGCCGCATAGTTCTAGGCGAGGAAGAGAAATCTTCTTTAATGGGGCAACCCTTGATTTTGAGCATAAGAGCTTGACAATGGTCTCTCCATTCTGATTGGTTGATCGTACGTAAATGCAAGCTCCATACGCACGTTCAGATGCATCCGAAAACCCATGGATTTAAATGTCAACTGGTGTGCCTTTCACCAGAACTAACCTGTCAATCCGAATGTTGTCTACTACTGGAATCTGGTCATACAAAGGCTGCCAGCACTCCAGTAATTCTGGTGTTAAATCATCGTTCCAGTTGAAGTTTTCTTGCCATAACTGCTGGAGAAACATTTTACATCGAATGACAATAGGGCTGATTAACCCTAAAGGGTCAAAAATAGATGCTATGCTAGAGAGAACCCTTCTCTTGGTGAAGGTGTTCGTCCTCGAGTTCCACAATGTAGTCTTGAGTCCATTTGTAGGCTCCTTTCTCCACAAAATTCTCTGAAGATTGCAGTCCTGAAGATGTACCTTAATTTGCCCATACATTTTTGCAATGTCGGCTGTAAAGCACACCTGGTGTGTGCGAAAGCATAAGATGATTGAACACAAATCTGGTTGGATTGTAGGTCCAACCATCAGAAAATCATTTAAAGATGTTCCATTAATTGACCCTGCTGAGGCATCAAAAACCACTCTAATTTTCGTCGTGCTGCTAGACTCTTTAAAGATCAGATGATGCGGTATATGATAACTGACTGTAGCAGGGTTGGTAAAGGCGTCAATCGGCTGCATATGGCCCAGAACTTCATAATCGTCCATAAAATTTGTGTACTCTTTTCGAAATTGGGGCTGCCTCTCAAATCTTCTCTCCAGTTGATGAAATCTTGTTGTGGTAGGAATCGCCAAGCTGTGTGGGATCCTGATGCAAAGGAAGACGTACTAAAAATCGTCCAGAAGAGTCTCTTGTGGTGAATCGTTTGAAATGCTCTTTGCATTCCTTCTCTTCTTGGGTCCGAGGTGTTTGGTTGATTTCCTCAATTTCCCAGAACCTTTGAAGTAGTTGTTGTAAACTGTCATCACTTGTGAGAAGAAACGACCTGGTTAGCTCTGGCTGGGATGATCTTGTAGGAGTTGCTAAAACTTGGTACCGTCCTGATACTATCCACCCTAGATCAGTGTCCTGAAAGACTGGAAGATTGTTGCTTCTAATCCGTTTTCCTGGTTGAAGAATATGAAAAAATACCTCAGATCCAAGCAACAAGTCAATTTTCCCAGGTTTGTTGAATGTCGGATCTGCGAGCTGGATATCCTGTGGAATGCTCCAATCCTGATAGTTGACATGTGTTGCAGGTAGATCTCCAGATATCCTTGGTAGGACAGAGCAATTAATATGACACTTGTAATCATGAATATTGGAATGTACCTCTGCGAAGACACTGTATTTGGTTTCGGAGGTGACTTCACCAATACCTTGATTTGACGTTCTATTGCGTTCCCTTTTCAATTTCAATCGTTGTACACATGCTTCTGTGTTAAAAAATGATTGGGAGCATGAGTCCAATAAAGCTCTACAAGTTTGTAATTTACCACTACCGTCTCATATCTTAACTAAAGCAGTATCTGTTTCTGCGATCCAAACTTTAACGAACAATAAGTGACCATGTCTGAATGGGGTTGCTCATTATTGTTGCTAGATGATGCCATTGGACCATCATTACTTGCAGGTTTTTGTTCATGCTGCTGGATTTGGTTGCTAGATTTGTCTAAATGTAAGAGGCTGTGGTGCTTCCTATCACAGATGCGGCAATTACGAGAACGACACTGTCTTATGTAATGATTCTGAAGACAGTTGTAGCGTAAATTGTTAGCCTTAACAAACTGAGTACGCTGTGGTATACTCGCTTGAGCAAGGCGCTGCATTTATACAAAGTGTGTGGCTCTTTGCAAAACATGCATTGATTCTTTGTTGCAACATATGACTGCCGTGGTTGGCGAGTATGTTTAACATTGCTTTCCTGAGGTTTGTGGCTAATGATATTAACCTTTCTTTGACTAGGTAACATAGCTTCCATAACCTTGCACCTTGTTTCTAGGAATTCATATAAATCGTCCAATGTCAAAAGTTGTTCTGAAGATGATGACTGATGTTCCCATTCTTTCCTAGTAACACAATCTATTCTTTCAAGAATCAACTGAGAAATTAACAATTCGTGCACTGGCACCTTAATATCTAATGCCTTAATTGCATTCATGTTGCTTAACGTTTGATTTAAGAGTGCTATAAGATCAACAGCAGATTGCTTATTCACTGTTGGTAAATTCAATAAATGTCTGGCATGTGCAGTTGCAATTAGTTGTGGATTATTGTAACAATGGCAAATCAGATCCCATGCTACATCAAAATTTTTACTTACAACAGGTAAATTTTCTATCAATTTATGTGCTTCTGCAGTCAATGAACTTAGCAAATAATGAAAACATTGAATATTATCTAGGGCTTCATTGTTGGCAATTAGGCTAGTAAACATATCGTAAAAATGCCTAAATTGAGTCACGTTTCCTGCAAAAGTAGCTAGGTTAATAGTTGGGAGCCGTATTTATTTCCTACCTTCCAGTTAGGGATGGGCAAAAGTGTTATTTTGCGATACCTTTACCTATTACCGTAGGGGTACTAGTCTTTGCTACAAACTAGGGATGTGCCAAAATAACAGAACAGGTGTTTTTAACAGGTAGAGAATTTTAGTAGGTATCTAAAATACCTATTACCAGATTACCCCTGTTATTACATAATAGGCAGTTAACGTATCCGTATCATATTCTTAAGAATTTTTCTAAAAAGTATCAGTTCAGTTTCACAATGCCTGTTTTTAAAAGAAACCATATTTTTTCATAATACCTATTCTAAAAACAATCCGTATTAGTTTCATGATGCCTTTTTCTTTCAAAATATTCCCTTCATGATACCTGTTCTACCTATTATTTCCACAATACCTATTCTACCTAATATTAACAGGATACCTGGCTTATAAACATTGTACTTGCAGAATTTGTTTTCTACATCCTCCTGTTGCAAAGGCAGTTAAAAATAATGATTCAAAGTCACCTTTCAGGAGATGAATTGCAATTTTATAGGGTACCTTTCGATAGTGGAAGATCAGGGATTTGTGGAATTCGTAAAAGCCCTAAATCCTTCGTATTGCTTGCCAAGTAGGAAGACCATTACTGCATGCATGATCCCGTCCTCCTACGAACGTTGCATGATTTCTGTTCGACAGATTTTAGGATCTGTGACTAGTGTGTGTTTGACAGCAGATGGCTGGACTTCGAGGAATGCAGATAGTTATTTGGCAGTAACTGCTCATTATATTTCTAAAGACTTTGAATTTAAGTCTCTTTTATTGGAATGTTCCGTAATAGATGGATCTCATACTAGTGCCAACTTAGCCGCCTACATCAAACGCATTGCTGAAAAATTTGCTTTGTCGGATAAGATATTAGTAGCAGTAAATGATAATGCTAGCAATATGAGAAATGCCATAAGGAAAGACCTAGGGTGGAAAAACTTTGGGTGCTTTGCACATACATTAAATATGATTGTACAGGATGCATTGAAAGGACCAAGGATAATTCTTGATAAAATAAAGGGTATCGTGTCACACTTGAGAAGAAGTACTTTGGCAAATGAAAAACTGATTTTGTACCAATGGAACTCGGGTATTTCTACCCAAAAAAGCTTCTCCAGGAAGTTCCTACAAGGTGGAATTCCACATTTTTCATCATTAAGCAATTCTTAGAACTGAGAGATGCTATGAAAACCGCACTTGCACTTATAAAAAGACTTACTAGTGCTTTCCGAGGAAGAGTGGCAGATATGTGCTGATTTATGCAAAATTCTTCAGCCACTGGAAGAAGCCACCACAAAATTCAGCGGAGAAAAATACATTACAGGGAGCGAAATTATTGCTATTACAATGGGATTATTTTCAGTATATGATTCATTCTTGGAAGAAAACTATGACCCAACTGTGAAAAATACCATTAATGCAATACGTTATGGATTGTATACTAGATTTTGTGATTTAGAGTTTAGTAAAGCAATTTCACTCTGCACATTTCTGGATCCAAGGTTTAAAGTTTTTGTATTTTCAAACCCAAATGCAGCTGAAACAACGAAAAGAATGGCCATAAATTTGGTGACGAAAATAATGAAGTTGGTCGGCAGAACCAAGAGATGCCAGAACAACGCATCCCCAGCGTAACACTAACGCAAGATTTTGTCTGTGAGATGCTTTTGATAAGAAGATGGCAATAACTCAACCTCAAGGTAAGTAGCAGTAACAAGTTATTTATTTCCTATTACAAATTTCAAAAAACATTATTTATTTCTTGTGTATTTTAGTCGGCACGACAACGTCTGCAGCGATCGAAGAGGTTCAGTGGTACTTAGATTGTAGTTATCTTCGTAGAGACAAAGATCCCCTCATGTGCTGGAAAGGAAATGGACACTTATACCCTTCACTGGCAAAATTAGTGGTACAAAAGTTCAACATGCTGGCAACCTCAGTTCCATGCAAAAGACTCTTTTCCAAGGCCTGCATTGTTCTAAGTGAACGGCGCAGCCGGCTTAGTGCATGCCATATAGAAAAACTGTTTTTAAACTCGAATTCATATTTATTATGACATTCATTAAATATAGTTCTGAATACTTTATGGGACCGAGTTAACTTCTTGTCCCATGTTAGTTTATTAATGATACGAGAAGCAGAATGATCATGTATACTTTTTGCAATGTTTTTCTTAATCTTAGATATCTTCCTGTAATTATAAGTAATGGATGTAGCTGAATTTTATGACCTGAAAATGTTAATAAAATTGAAGTATGTGTTACCAAGATTATTCGCCCCTCATGAGTTCAGTTACCATCTAGTGGCGTTTTTGTGAACTGCGTATCCGTAAGTCTTGTTTGTAGTATGATGACGATACCAGTAGGTGGAATGAAAATACATGGTGGCCTGTTATTTTGGAACAGGTAATTTTAACAGATTTTTAATAGTAATAGTAATAGGTAGAACAGGTATCGCAAAATAACACTTTTGCCCATCCCTACTACAAACAAGACTTACGGATACGCAATTGGCAATTCATATTATAATAGCATCGCTTCAATGTTTTTTAATAGGGGAATTCTTATTGTCCCATTGATTTCAACCAAAGACGCCCACCTACATATGATGTCTTAATTTTAAAACGCAATATATGTTATTAAATAAAAGAACGTTACTCCTTTCAATTATGGGGTTGATAAACTGTACCTATATAATAATAGCTTTAATTTAGTGCTTCTAAAGAGAATCAGTGGATTGTATTATAATGCAATTGATTTAAAAGTATGGAATAAACTTATAACGATGTCAAAATCAAAAACAGGAAAAAAAGTAGTTAATGTCGTGTTTCGTAAAGTTTTCCGACGCCATAATATTAAAAACACGATATAGCGTAATAACAAAAAAAACTTTACTCCTTTTAATTATGGGGATTAATAAAATGCACAGATATTATAATAGCTTTGATACATATTTCATGACCATTGCACTATCGCTTCCCTTAATAACGACAAAAAATATAATGATGTTATACGCATTTCATGACTATTGCAACGAGCTCAACATTTTTGAATTTTAATTAATTAGCTGGCTTAAGTGATAGCATTGATTTAATACTTTTGATGGGATTTAGTAGAATTTTATAAATAGAAGAATGAACGCCAAAGAGAGAACAGGAACAACGAGCACATAATTACAAGCGAAGAACGAACGCCAAATGTCTCTATGTCACATGTGGAAAGGAAACGAATTACTTTGTTACAAGCAATTTGTTTCCACATGTTAAACCAAAACATTGGTATTGTTGCTAGCTATTAGCTAGAAATTCCAGATAGATGTCTTAATTTTGAAGAAAATGAAACTATTAACTTATTTAATTGGGCTCTGTGTAGTTCAAATGCAATCGCGTTGGTTTATTTACGAGTTTATATCTTGGTGTATAGTGATTTTTTGAACGCTTGCAGTATATATATATATATATATATATATATATATATATATATATATATATATATCCATATTTCTCTCGCTGAAGAATGGCGTGTGTTGCCCGAAAGCTCCAAATTACAAGCCTTCCTCTATTGCTGTTGACATTCACCACCGTATGGTAAGTGTTCACTGGCTCCTTCCTATCCCTCTCAACCTCTCGTTGCATTTATTTCATCATATTATTTCTTACTAAGAGTATTATAAGTTGAATCATTTTTATTGCCCCTCTTAAAATAATCATATAGCCTCCATTTTCATAACCAAAAATACACGCCTATTTGATTTAGACTACCGGAACAGAATATTGTTTGTTTTGTTCACTATTTTTGATGATACAGCATATCGTATGTTCTGTGGTTTTTTTTCTACTACGCAATAAATGAACCAGCCATGCTTCAATATCGAAAGAAATTAATCAAAAACATTATCAATATTGTAATTTGCTTTAAACTGCCAAATAAAACTTGCAAATGAAACGTTATTTTCAGTGTATGCGAGAAATATCTTCCTATTTGAAATGTTAAGTTGTACATTATTACAATGCATTGGAGTTGTTTCTTTTCCTCGCCACGTGTTTCATTTGTTTTATATTTAATCAAAATTTTTCACCTAAATTTTCAATCGGTTATTGTCATTGATGTGTTTCTTTCATTGTAAGCTTAATGCAAATGCACTTGAAAGCCTGAGTCTAACAATGAAAAATACGAGATCAACAATTGAAATGTTGAAAAATCTGAAAAAATCGAATATAAACTTAAAATATGAGCAAACACGAATTAAACAACAGAATCAAAAGTAAGAATAAGAATCTTCATTTCTTTCTGTCAGGGCCATGCCAACTTGGTGTGCAGTGGATGCACCGCACCCGGAAGTCCTGGCTTTAGGGATGCCGATGGCTGAAGAGTTTTTTTTAAATAAACAGAAATACGAAATTACTCTACTTTTGTAGCCGTATCTTTTTGTGGTATTGCGTATAGGTTTGAAAAATGTTTAAAACATTCAACAATTTGGAGAGTACATTGTTGTGCCGCCCGGAGACTACTATGTAATAATCATAATCATTTATTCAGCCATTAGCTAGCACAAGACCAGAATAGGCATAGTCAGTTGTAAACACAATTAAAAAGATAGAATGTTACAAAGAGAGACATAAATACATAACATACAAGTATTTACATAACATGAGAAAGAAGGACCACAATAATACATTAGATACTTTGAAAAGAAATGTCTACATCACTTTCAAAGTATTGATTTACTGAATAAAAGGCTTTTTCAGCAAGCCATGAAAAAACAATGGACTTGAACTTATTCACAGGTATGGATCTGGCAACTGCAGGTAGTCTGTTGAAGAAACGTAGAGATGAAGAATTGTAGCTGACCAGGGAAGTACCTAACCTAACAAGTGGAATTTCAATTTTATTGCATGACCTTGTGTCATGTGAATGTTGTGCTCTGGTAGAAAAGGATTCTAGATTTTATTTTACATGTAGTAAGTTTACATAAATATAACAGCTGTACAAGGTTAAAATTTTATGCTTAGCAAAGAGTTGTTTACAGTGTTCTTTTGAGTGAACACCAGAAATTATTCTTAATGCTTTTTTGTAGCATAAATACTGACTTTGCACTTGATAAGTGGCCTCAGAGATGAATTCCATATGTGATTTGAGAATGAAAAATGTGTAGTATATTGACTTAATGTAGTGATCAGATATATGTGGCTTAAGTTTTCTCAACATGTAAAGCACATGAGAAAGTCTATTGCACATCATGTTTATGTGGTCATTCCATGATATTTTAATGCCCAGCCACAACCCAGGAGTTTGACAGACTTCATTATGTCATAATTATGAGGTAGATAATGCAAGGAGAAGATAGCACTCTGAGTTTTATTCACATTCAGCAAAAGTTCATTAGCAGAGAACCAACTCTTGGCAGATTCCAAAGTGAGAGCTGAGTTAGCATCTAAAGTATTGATATTTTTACCATATTCAATAAAGGTAGTGTCATCAGCAAACAAGAGAGTATTAGCACTAACATTGTGATCAAGATCATTTATAGCAACTAGGAGCAGTAGAGGACCGAGAACTGAGCTTTGTGGTATCCCAGAATGAATTTTCAGAATCTCAGAAACACAATAGTCAATAGAAACAAATTTATGTCTATCTGAGAGATATGACTGAAGAACCTTTAGAGCATCACCTTTGATACCATAGTATTCCAGTTTGAATAGTAGAATATCATGTGATACACAGTCAAACGCATTGGTAAGATCACAAAGTATAACTGTAGTAAATTCCTTATTTTCAAAGGCAGAAATAACTGTGTTCAATACGGACTTAACTGCTGAAACAGTAGACATTCCAGTTCTGAAACCATGCTGCATGGGAGAGAAGAGATTGTAGGATTCAAAATGATTTTACAACTGATTGTACATTGCCATTTCAACAACTTTGGATAGAGTTGGAATAATTGATATTGGGCGATAGCTGTTGGGATCATTATTATTTTTAAAAATTGGCAATATTTTTGACAGTTTAAAGGAATCAGGGAAAATACCAGTTTGTAAAGAATCATTTCACCCGGAGACTACTACATAGTAGTTTCTACCTACATTGTAGTCTTCAATGTAGAGTACATACATTGATGCGCTTGTGTGGCTGTGCCACCCATGTCTTGCTTGAACAGTTTCAAGGTTTTTAAAAAACTGTGATACCTCTTCCTTATCAAAACCTCGGACTCTGTTCAAACTTGTGGGTTCAGGCTGATGAATACTATGTTGTGGGTGTCTGTCCAAAAACAAGTACATCCAATCAACACCCACCATTTTCTTTTCCTTGTCAAAGTTATTTTTAATGGAATTTTTTTCTGTAAATTTGAGGGCAAACTTTCTTAATGCTTGTGATGTTAGACCAAAGAAAGAATCGCTCATTTGCAAAGTGTAATCTCTTAGTTCAATTTCTATTTCTCTGTCATATACCTGTTTCCTACCAGTTGCCGGTGGGATTAAGTTCTGCTGTTGAATTCTATCTGACAGAGTAGATTATGTATTCCATATTCTTTTGCCGCTGCTCTGAGGATCATTTCTCCTCTCTGTACTGCTGTTATCGCTCTATTTAAAACTGCAGGCTCCCAAGTACTCCTTTCAGTTTTACGCATGTAATTACATACCGCAGTGGCCTGAAAATACATCATATTTTATGAATAAAGATGACTGGGGTAATGACGGACATTCAGGAATGTGTCCGCCATTAGCCTCGTGTAGTCCAGTATTTCCCCAAAGTTCCTTAAGGCCAATATGTTCTACTACTAGCTAATACATCCGAGTTTTCAGTTCATTGTGATACTAAAATGTAGGCAATAAATTACACTTTAATAAGAATATATACATCACATTTAAACGTTAACGACTTACCTTTTTCCACAGTTACAAATTCGCGCATAAAACTTCTTTAAAACTGAAAAAACCGCTGCACAAAAACAGACACAAGTTCAAGCCCGCCTGCTGTGGTCAGCCATTGCTCCTTCACTAGATGATGTCACATAACCAAAATCAGTGATGCCAACCTTGCTATTAAATAACAAGGCTTTGTCCGGTGATATCCTGTGTCCATGATTACCCCATGTTACCCTATATACCTAATATAAACTACAGTATGGAAGAAAGGAACACAAATGTTATTCAAAGAAGAACAATCACCAAAAATACTATAAATCTGGCTAATTGTTTCAAAAAGTAAGTAGAAGACAGTTTTAATGTGCAATTTTGTGCTTTCGTTCTCTAAAAATTTTGCATGTACATATTCTGCATATTCTCTAAACTTAATAGACAGTGAAATGCATTTTTCATTAACATTGAAAATGAATAAAGTGAAAGATATCTCAGAAGGTAAAACAAAAAACTTCTATAACATTTCTTTAATTTCAACCAAAATATAATCTTTAACTTCTTCCTCCCTTAAATACTTATATGTACACTTTGCTTTTTCTTCACCTGAACATTTTTATGGATCAGTTAAGCTAATTACATATACTTATATTAGATTATAATAACACTTTCCATGTCAAATGCTCCTCTTCATTTGAATGACTCTAGTATAAATCACTCGTCTTCTGTTAAGTTTCTTGGTCTCCATATTACTCGTGTCAAAAATAATATACATGCCAATCAGTATTCATATACTCTGTCTCAAAGGCCCATATCATTCTGCTTCAGTAATATATAACAAACTGCCTAAGGAATTGAAAGAAATTTTCTCCCCAAATGTATTTCTTTTTAAGTAAAACATTTCCTGTTAAACAAGTGCTATTATAGTATTCATGAATTTCTGGATATCTAATTTTAAATATTGGCTTGTATTATCTGTGAAGAGAAATCATCTCCAATTTCCCTCATCTTTTTTTTCCACCATATTATATATTGTATATTTTACCCTTTTCATTGTATATTTCACTTTTTTATTTTTATAAATCTTTTCATGTATGTGCTGTTTGTATTGTACCTTGACATATTCCATGTCAATTGTATTGGCCTCAAAGGAAAACATAAACATCATCATTACCATCACACTTTTTATCGCCAAATTTGATTTCCAAGTCCGGGAACTCATTTTGTTTCGTAGGTTTGAATTTAGAATATTCACGTGACAAACTAGACCCACAAAATCAGCCTTTGCATGGGATAACGTATAGTTAAGCTAAATTTGAATTATGTTTCCACCAGTTTAATCCCTAGAGCTTGCTATTCCTGCCCATGGTTTTAATGTTTTTGAGATTCGTGAGCACATAATATCATGCAGTTTCTTTCACTGGAAATCAATTCAATAGTGAAAAAACTATATTTTAAAAGTGATTGCATCGATTATTTATTATGTTTATTTGATAAAAAAGTCTCCAAATTTGTTGATAGAGGATGCAGGAAAAATTTGTTTATTTAGGCAAAAGATGGAAAGAGGAGAAATATTGTATACCATTAAGCCCTACAATAAAAATTAACCTGGTTTCAATTCTTGGTTTAATTCTCAAATCTTACTCAATATTTTTTGTCTTGACTTAAAAACCCAAGCAACGCCAGGTAATTTCAGCTAGTTGTAATATAATTTGCAACTGCCCAAGCACCAAAAGATATTTTCTTTCATCAGTAGAATAATAATAATAATTATTGATGTTATATTCATAAGTTGATTACTTGTAATAATTATTTTTGCATGTTCAAGTTTATATAATAAAATTATATACAGTAATACTACATTATTTAAATTGCGTAGGTGAGGGAGGGAGGGTTCTGCTGGGGGGGGCACCAAAAATATCTTGCATCAGGGCGCAAGTACCCCTTGGCTTGGCCCTGTTCTACGTGAAATAGTGCAAATCACGAGTCAAAGTCTCGATCGCAAGTTATTATAAAATATAAAAGACTGAAGGTCTACACATGGTATTCCAGTCAATTATGTGATAATCAAATTTAACAAGATGTAAAAGTATAACTCCATAAATAGAATACACAGAGATTTTAAAGGCGTTCTTAATGTGAAATACGCATAGAACGGTATCAAAAGATAGGTGATTCTTGAATTTTTATCCCCGAAACTATAGTCTCAGAGACTATCTTGCAGTAAATGTTGTTCTCTATCCAAATAAATTTTTTAAATCTATACCTCGCAGATCATCTAAGAGAATGGGAGAGAAATATATGGATTTTTAATGTTGTTTACTGAGAGAACCGTCTTTGTGATCGATGTAAACAAAATATGTGATGTTTTGCTCGAGATTTTATCAAATTTTTTTCTTCAAAACCATAACTCGTAATTATGTCTCGCGGACTTTATTGAAGTAAATGTTTTCTATCTGAATAATTTTTTTAACCTATACCTAACAGATAATATAAGAGCTAGGGAGATAAAAGTTTAGTATTTCATTGTTGCTTGACGGATGCCATTTTATGAGATACGAGTAGAAGTTTATTAAAGTAATTATGTAAGGTGGAAGTTCTAATTGACAGATTCAGTTGAAAATCACAATTGGGCGATAAATTTTAATAAAGACCACTCATACCTAATTAAATTAAAATCCGTCCAGCGGTTTAGAAGATGAAAGTTACAACAGATGAATGAACAGACGGACTGACCAGATGTGCCCATAAGGCATTCCGCTACTACCGCTTCACTGGTAAAGAACACCTAAAAACGAAAACTTTCCTGATATCGCACCCATGCCTTTCAAGGAGAGGACTACCCGCTTAAAACCTGCAAGAGTTCGCGCCGAGTATTCAGGCGAAAGTCTGCTATGACTGGGAATCCATCCCAACCAAGAAAGTGTCCATGCTCAGAATTGAGAAAATTGATCTGCTAAGATAGTTCAGTGGAAGAATATCTGCCTGGCAAGTGGAAGACCCAGGTTCGATTCCCGGACATAGCAGACTTTTTTCTCGTTTCAAAATTATTCCCAACTTTACAGCTTATGCATAGGATCTTTAGATCGTTTTATTCCATCAATTTCTTGCTCGGCAATCTCACTATTTGAGAGGGAGGAGTTTTCTTCAATGTATCTCTTCGAGGACATCAGTTGGGGCAGTCTGATACTAGCTTGGCTAGTTCCATCCGAACCAAGGAAATGTCCACACTCAGAAATGAGAAAATTGATCTGCTATGATAGCTCAGCTGTAGAATATCTGCCCAGCAAGTAGAAGGCCAGGGTTCAATTCCCGGCCATAGCAGACTTTTTTCTCGTTTCAAAATTATTCCCATCTGGAGGACCTGCATTGAATGCAATGGGGACTATGTTGAAAAATAAACGAGTGCTTTCTGATCTAACTGTAATAAAGTGAAAATTTTTTTAAGATTTTCAATTGACAGCCTCGTAACTTATCAATTCTTGAAATACATTTTTCTGCTTACCTCCATCAACCATTCTGTCATTCTCTCTCTAATCTCCAATTAACATGGAGTTTTTTTCAATCCAAACCTTGAAAACATAGCTTCATAGCTTTGGCTATAACATGGGGAGCTCCTGACCACCAGTCATATTAGGACGAAAAAGCACAGTTCTTTGCTACTTCAGCACCTTTACCTCTTATAAGACACTTGTTTGTTTAGTATTGCCTGAAAAAACAGGGATCTCATCTGCAAATAATGGAATGTATGTAACTGTACTTATATGTATGTTATGTGCGTGTAAATGTAACAACTATTACATTCTGATTGGGCATTAAAAATCAACATTTATCTACAAGCACTTGTTTAAGATTTATTTCCCAAAAATATCTCCTCTAGCCATACACACCAATACAAATATAGTTAAACAGAACTGAAAAGATGCAAAAAAGAAGATATATGATAATTAAAAATCATTCAATATAACTTCTTATACAAAGCTTATATTACTTTCTTGTAACATTTACAGTAAATTGTAAGCTGAACTATTCAGTACTAAGCATTTAATTAAATATCATTAACGTGAAATATAGCTTATACTCCCAGAAAAAGCTCTCTCTCTCTCAATATATATATATATATATATATATATATATATATATATATATATATATATATAAAATAGAAAGATACACACACACACACAAAATGGTAAAAGAGAGTTGTTCTCCTTTGCATCATCTGCTGGTTCCAATCAGGGCAGGCAGTAGACTACAATCCCTCTTGGCTTGCTTAGGCAGGAAAAATATAATGCTCCCAAGAAGTCATTATGAAGGGATTTTCAACCAAGTAGTGCTAAGAGACTTGACTTGTAATAACCAGTCACTTCATCCTGTAAATAAAATTGTCAATATGTAAATAATATATTCTCATGCATAAGAAGGAAAGGTTATAGGCATTAGAACATAAATAATTCCTCCACATAGATTTAATAATTGCTTATTTTCTCCTATACATATATCCCTCAATTTTCGTGTTTGGTTTATGCATTTTCTCATATGCTCGATTTTATTTTTACCACCATTTTCTGATATATGCGTCATGTAACACATTAACACAATTTTATTCTTACGACCATTTTTCAATATATGTGTCACATATTTGCATTAATGCAATTTGTTATGAGCACAGTATGTACCATTAGTTTATTTTATTATTTATTAAATATTTCATAGATTGTTGCTCATTAATCATTGCATCACATAACAGAGCAGGGTTTCCTGGGAGTTCCTACAGTGGTAGAATGTCTCTTTTCTTATTCCCATCTTTAAGCAAATAATGCACTTCAAGACATCTGTGATTTATGGAAGAAGCTCAACACAAAAAATTAAGGAATTGTAAAAGTGAACACTGTACAGGATGCCATATGTTATCATACATGCTTGAGGGGTCAAAACACTCATTAAATCAAATTTAATGTTGTTTCTCACAAAGAGGGGAATTAGATTTATTACGATAAGGAGCATCCACGAAAAGTGTAATGTTTGATTAGTATTATCCACCCAATTTTGTTCTAATTTCTTATTTTATATTTGTATTTTATATATTTTTGTATTTTATTTTATTTGTTGTTTGTATTTCCTGTGATGTGTTTTGTGTTACGTCGACATTCATGATGTTTGTGCTAAGTTGTTATTTGCAATTTGTGTTTAGAAGTTTAAGTAAACAAATTCTGTTAAATGATGATGATGCAGTGGTATTGTAAACAAAGATGGGTAACTGCATTTATTTTGATGGAAATGGTAATGTAAATTAAAGAAAGAGATTTCTTTTGCCGAGAAGGTTGAATTACGGTCGGTTTTTGTGAAACTTTGGAACCGTGAACTTTAAATAATAGGGGCTGACCAATATTTACATTAACTATGTTAATTATTTCTAGTTCATGAAGAATGATAGCTGTCTGCAATAACCTCTTTCAAATGAAAACCACAGAGCCTGGTTGTTTTCGACAACGCACTATCAAAACTGCTTTTGTTCCATCACAAAACAAATGAGTTAATGCGGATGCCTATTCCCACATAGAATTAACATTAATTCTACGACTGTGATTTAAGCTACCGCAAGGAGTTAGCTAAGTCTGTCTGAAGGAAGATCAAGAGAGACAAAACTCAGACGAACTTAAAAGCATACAAAATATTTGAATGAACAAATTTAATGTTATTCGAAAAGTACTCTGGAAGAGTAACAAAGCACGTGTCTTACGTTATTATAGCGTTATTTCTCGTTAAATCTTCAGTTGCCGCATTTGCTATTTCTACAGAAGTCTCCCGGAGATGATTTTATAATTATTTGATTTCGCTATGGTTCGAAAATTGAGATAAGTACCTAATAAATGATGAACCTGGGAATAAAACCTATGATATAAAACCTAAATACATACGTACGTATGTGTATGTATGCAGCATGTAATTTCCTTGCACATGCACCGAATTTAAATGTTCATGGTCATTTTGTGTTATTTACAAATAATTTACGTAGAATTTGAGGGTGGCAAATGAAATGTATTCCTCAAGTCCGACTGTTTTGGTTAATACACGTGTGTTATCTCCTTGAACATATACTATAAATTTTGCCTCTCGCTGATCTGGCACTCTGGTTATTCCGGTACTACTCTGGTCCCGAGGGATGCCGGATTATCGAGAGTTTACTGTACTTATGTAACAAACATTCTTACTTTTGCCACTGAGTTCTCTACTTCTGTCTGCCATTCTCTCAACTGTAAAAAGATTAAATAGACAGACCCCCACATCACTAAACAGCTGGTAGACACTTTTGTAACTTTTTATGCCCATGCAAGCAGGAAGGTTATCATAATTATATTATAGAGTTTATTCATATTGAAGTATTAACTATATGAAAGTTGGTTATAAAAATTCATTTTTATATCATCACTTGTTTTCAATTGCAAAAATATTTTTGATGTATGTGTTTTTGATTTATGTGTTTTTGCTTTACGCATTGATTTCCAGGAATGCAACTCTCTCATTAATTGGGGGATACCTGTACATAAATGCTCTACTTTCTACCCTTTAAGTTCAATTTTGTCAAAATGATATTTTAAGTTATGAGGCAGTACAATTTATAATAATTCTTATTTATCTTTAATTATTCAGAATCATCCTGCTTAGGTTTCATTTAAAGCCAATTACCTCAATAGCACTGATCAGTGTTTTGTCATAGAGTCGTTCAAATTCCTGCTTGATGTTTCCAAGGTCAACCTCAGAGCGGCTCACTATAATTCGGATTAGGGTTCCATCATCAGTTCCATTCCCAGTCATTGCACCCTGCAGTCTCTTTGCAAAATAGGCTGGTCTGCATTGAACACATTCAACTGCATTATAATAAATAGATATAAGATATATTTTAGAGAAACAAAAAAATTTTTGATTTACCTCATATGTATATTATAAAATTGTAACATTTGGTGGCAATTTATAAGCAATGGCAACCCTCATTGAAAGCTATAAATTGTTTCCTGGAAACCAAGAGTTAATTGATTTAGTGTTAACACTTTATCGTCGGGAAATGTAGTACTACGTGTTTTACCGCACGACCGTTGTAGTCGGGACACGTATTAATACATATTTTGCCTACGCATTAGGAAATGCATCACTACATGTTTCACAGCTCTCCTGTTGAGGGCAGTACACATTGTGCTATGTATTTGGTATCCTTGTAGACATTGTAGTCTACTACCACCTTATACCTTATACCACTATTATAGCTGGACTGTGAGATATGATAAAGGAGATGCTTCAAGCGTTAGTTCATCATGTGCAGCCTCTCATTTGTGTATTTTTGAGTATTACCATACTGTGACCAGTTACTATGATAGAGACAAAACGTTTTTATGTGTAATTATGACTGCATTAGGATTGCATTTTCAATAAAATTATGTAACAAAAATAAAATATACAAATTGTACTTTTATACTCACGAATTGCACTTTTATACTAGCCGTAACTGTAAATAAATTTAAATTTGACGAACTTGTGTTATAATATAGATCGTAATCAGTAACCATTCCAAATTTGACTTGAAAATATTGAGTGCTTTGGAAATTACAATAATTTAAGTATAATTATACATTACAATGCACGTAATAAAAAAATGCCCACCACAGAGAAGCGGCTGCCCGAAAATGTCTGATGGTAAAGTGTTAAGAAAGACCATAAGAATCAATGTAAACAAATATTATACAGGATGTTCTGCGACATATTGGCCAAGCTTCAGCAGTGTGTTGTAGAGGTCATTTTGAGCAAAAAAGTTTTATAAACCATAGGTCGATTCGATACCATTATCGAGTTAAGCAGTAGCATAGTGTAGTGAGCTGGCACTGCTGTCACGTGATCGATTTGAATGTCTCTTCGTCTGGTTGTACACTGCCTCAGATAGTGTGGTTGTGTTGTGTTGCAGAAAGGTGGTAGTCAAAATGCCTCACATGTTTACAAATGAATAATATGCCGACATGCATTTTGTATACGGATTCTACAATGGAAATGGTAGGGCTGCTGTAGTGGAATACAAGCAACGATATCCACATTGCAGAATTCTACATTGCAACACATTTCAGAATATACACAGACTGGTTCCTTCACATGAGCGAATGCAGAATGTGAGCAACAATGGCATGGAGAAGATGTTCTGGAAGCAGTGCAGCAAAGCCCAAGGACAAGTGTACGCAGAATTTCCAGGGCCACTGGTATAGCACCGACACAAGTATGGAGAATTTTGCACAATGATGGTTTCTATCCGTATCACCTCCAAAGAGTACAACATCTATTACCAGGAGATCACGCCAACTGTGTACGATTTTGTGAATGGCAGCAACCATGTTTACAAATTCTGCCTGTCATTCTGTTCACAGATGAGACTCAGTTTACCCAGGATGGTATTGACAACACAAGGAATTCTCACTCTAGGGTGCAGGAAAATCCACATGGGCCGCACAACGTAATTTTCAACACCGATTTTCAGTTAACATGTGGTGTGGAGTATTAGGAAATTCGAAAATTGGGTGTAGTTGTGAACCTAACCTAAGTTGATAATCATAAGGATTAGTTGAAACTGTGATGTTCCTGTAAATTTTTTAAATGATAATAATAAAGGAGAGTTGAAAAGAGATTCTGCATTCATCACTACACTATGCTAGCACATGTCTCAAAAATGGTGTTGAATTGACCTAGGCTTTATGAGACATTTTTTACTCCAAATGACATCTACAACATGCTCCTGAAGTTTGGCCAATATGTTGCGGAACACCCTGTATAATTTGTTCTTGCACTGCCAGGGCCATAGCAATGAAATTTGATGCCCAGGGTGAAATCATGCAATGGCATCCCCCCAACCTTTACATTATATTCTTATCATATCTATTTTACTATTATTATTGTTTATTTTTTATTGGCTTTCAGATCCTTTACAGTTTAATTTACATTCAATTGCAAATCATATATTTTTATTTTACTGAGTCTGAGGGTCATATCGTTAGACAAACCCACTTCCCACATGGATTTATAAAAATAACTATTTTAAATCAAACAGGTACAGGAAAACCACATTAATTCCAAACTCAAGGAACCAAAAATTCATAACTATGAATTAAATGGGTAAAAATTATCCGATACATATTAAAAATTTTTGTAATAATAATATTTTTTGCAATATTTTTTTGTCTGTTTCTTTCTGCTAAAAACAGATGTATGTATATAATTTTTTATTATTTACACTATAAAATGCTTTTTATTTGAACGTTTTATTACCACTATTTTCCAGAAATGAACAAAAATGCTTAAATAACCAAAAGTAAATCTGGCATTTTAAGGTTAAGTAAGTATTCAATATTTTCACACTAAATATACTTTGTACATTTTCACTACCTTCCAATTGGTGACATTTCTCTAGGAGCCCAATCTGTAATTTTAGTTTTCTTATTAGAAATCACTTTAAAATAACGAATTCTCCGCGATTGTAATTTATTCCAATTTAGTAGATATGGCAGCGTTGAGATGTCTCTTCGCTAGGAAGTGGGGAAATGTCTCTCCACCTCCTAGCAGCAGAATCGCACGAGCAGTCCTGAGTATGCACGAAATGGCAGTCGCAAAGATATTTGAATCACTATAGTAAATATTATGAATTTACTATAAAAATAGCACACTTACTGAACAAAATAACATGTAAACAACTTCCTAATTAATCCAACCTCAAAATAAAATCAATGTATTTTTTCAAAACTATATACCCAAAAAATTCTAAAAAGTGAGGAAAAAAATGGAAAGTTATAACTTGTGTCTATTTAAAAAGTAAGATGCAAAATTTTCCAAAATATAATAAAAAATCGTCAAAAATAGCATTTAAAATCTTGCTTGAATATTACTTGCAAAACTGGGTTCAAAAACACAATAAAAAGAAAAGCAATGATGCTCTCACTTGAGGTCTAAACCTACACTGAGTGCCTTTCTTAGGGACACATTCCTCAGTGAAATGCCAACAGATGCAACAGTATAAGGAACAGCATACATTTGCAATGCGCAGATATGCCAAGGTCGCTTGGCTTGACGCAAGAATTCATCAAAGTCAAGGAATGTGTTAACAGAATTTAAGAGGTCATGTGGAACACAGGTAACTTACACTCACTCAGGGGCAAATCCTCCATGGAAGCAAGGGAAGCATTCCTTCCAAATAAGAAATTTAAATAATAACAACGGTAATAGCGATAAAAATTACTCATTCACAAGCACGATTTTAGAAGCACACCTTCAGTGAAACTGTGCCACTGTGACATCATTTAAAAAATCCACCTTGGCAGCTGGCACCATGCAACGGCAGAAAATAACTACTAATAATAACTAACCAATAGCCAACAGTGCATTTTTAAGAGAACCGGACATCTCCTCTTCAATTGACTGCTCTATGGTCTTTCCAGCAATCTCAGCATACTCTCTAAAGAGAAGTCTCAGTTGTCTTGGATTTTGATGGCCTAGTATGGAGTTAAATACGGATTCATCCGTTCCAATCATACCTTCTCCTGAAATTTTAGAAAGTTAGAAAAATTAAGAATGGAATGCAGATCTTTTAAAGTAATATGGATACATTTGTAAAAGAAACGGATTAACTTTCAATTATTGGTATTCTTAAATGCTAATTGAAAGTTTTTTGAAAATACGGAAAACACTGTATTTACCTGAATTCAAGACGGCCTCGGATCTAAGAAAAAAGATTTTATGGCCTAATTTCTCACCGACTGCATTTGGTGTATATTTCAAACATCTACTCAGTTTGTTCATTAATTTAAATAGTTGGTTTCAAATTTTTGTTTGAAAAATGTTTTTAAAATGTATTTTTTAAATGAAGACTTTAATAATTGAATTCCACATTGTAAGTTTGCAATAAAAAATTTCAGTAGATAAAATTATTTTATTCATGTGTTTCATTTGTTTAAAAACATTGATAAAATGCACAATCATACTCCCTACGGTTCTATGACAAATTGTTGCAGTCAGTCCATTATGAGTAAATTCGTCACGGTCAGCTCGTCGTGCAGCAATTCGTCACAAAAAATTCATCGTGCATCAATACATCGCATGACAAACTCATCGCACATCAATTCATCTCTCCACACTTTTCCACAAAATAATTTTTCTCTGACACCACCTTTTTGAACTTTGAAATTAATTGGTTCTGGAAAACTGAAGCGAAATGCAAGTCCTATTTTCCCATAAGACGCCATGTTATTATGAGAGAGTGATTCCCAACCAACCTAAAAAATTCACTTTTTCATCATAAATACTGCAGTTTAACCAAAAGTTAAATAAAACAACCACAAATGAAACACCTAGCATTATAAAGTAAAAAAATACTTTTTATTACCTTCAAAATGTGTAATAGCAAATGAAAACCCAGCATAACAAAACGATTAAATTATTTCCGCACTTGTACAGTTTACCTCCAAAATATTTCGCATGTGATTTTCGATCTTCTTTTGTTTATTCTAAAGATATGGTTTAATATAAATTGAACTACTGAAATGGAATGTTGAGTACATCATGCACAAATGTTTACAAGATTCTGCAACAAACATTTCCAAGACTCAAAAAAACACTTCCAATAAAAATTGGTTCCATTTCTCTTACTAATTATGTTAGAAATGCATAACAGAAAATCAAAACCTAGCATAATAAAGTTATAACATTTTTTTTAGTAATAGTGTTCAAAATACGCACCAGAAAATCTTAAGTTACAAGATGATAGCAATTCTTAGACTTACATCAAAAACTCGTAATAAACAATGAAAATGTAAAAAAACAGCAGTACCTTAAATTGCATTCAAAATACAAAGATAAAAGCATTAAATCATTAAATAATGCGGTCAAAAACCAGTAACCTCATATGCAAAGAACAGATATTTTCAATGCCATACTTGTAAAAGTTGTGAAAAAATAAACATGCAGGATGTTTTCCCATTAGCCAATAATTTCTAATTTGGCCACTAAACGCCAGCAACTTCGACTGTTATCGAAAATAGCGCCATTGGCAGTTAGTTTTAAAATGAGCTACAAAAGAATTAAGTCGATGATTATAACATTTTTTTACTTTGAAAACTGTTAATAACAAGCATTATAAATATAATATAATAATAATGTCCTTTTCTAGGGTGCTAAAGTTTAAAATGAACTTAGAAACAAAAAAGTAGAGGGAGTTCATGCTTGATGTCATCGTAAACGCAAGACGCGAAATGCAAGTAATATGAGCGAAACACAAGAAATGGTCATAAAAAATTTTTTCGCGGTCCAAATTCGCGAACCGCAAGCACGCGAAGTTCAAAAAGGTGGTGTATTTCGATAATACTAGAATTACTAAACGCATTGGATGGTGTATGGCAAAGGGTGTCTTCCAACCAAAACTGTATCCCCTTGGAGTACACCAGTAATGGTGTCTCGCCTTACAATTTGTCTTGCGATGAATCTCTTGCAACGAATTTGTCTAGCATGTATTGACGTGCAGAGAGTTAGTCATGCCATGTATTGATACATGATGAGTTTCTCATGTGGCGAATTAATGCAACATGAATTGAAGCATGATGAATTGACCTGCAATCAATTGACCGTGATGTATTGACAGTATAGAATTTCATACTCGAATTCAAGATGATCCCCGATTTTCGCAAGTTGAAATTTGAAAAAAAACCTTGCCTTGGACTCAGGCATATACGGTACATGTAATTCTTTTAAAGGTAATCAAAATTCATTTTTATGCGTTCTTTGCATGAAGGGGAGGTCGTTTCCATCCGTTCGTCCGTCCGCATGCCAAAACCCAAGAACCGCTGGACATATTTTGATGAAATTTGGTATTGCAGAGTTTTCTAAAATTAATCAACAGATTCCAATTTTGGGTAAAATCTGACAATTACGACTCCTTTACATGAAGACCTACAATGCTCCTTTGTTTGAACTTGGGAACCGCTGAACATATTTTGATGAAATTTGGTATTGGACAGTTTTGTTAAAATTGGTCCACCAATTCCAATTTTAGTTAAAATCGGACAAAAATTACAACCACTTTACATGACCTACATGTAGTTAACAATGTTTCTTTGTTCCAACTCGGGAACCACTGGACATATTTTGATGAAATTTGGTATTGGGGAGTTTTGCTGAAATTGGTCAACTGATTCCAATTTTAATTGAAATTGGACAATAATAACAATTTTACATAAGGACTTACATGTATTTTACGAAGTACCTCGCTAGCTTTTCATTAAATACTCATCTGAGCGAAAAATATTGAAAACATTGTGAAATCTCAAAGAATGCATATGGAAACTCTGTGTACTCCGTTTAATATAATGGCAATGAATGTGAATTTTTCATGTTTACATATGTTAAAAAATATTTAAAAATCATTTTTTAAAGTCATTTCTTAAATATTTGCTTGTTGCCATAATTATATCATCAAATTCAGCTTCAAATAAATTATTCAACCGACATTGCTGTAAAATATCAAAATTTTGGAAGTGCAGACATGACATGAATTACAGTTTTTTAGCTCTAAAAAAAGGGGTGCATTACCAGTGTATTAAACGAGTTAATATGGTATATGACAGTTATTTTTAAATAAATATTTATTATGAACTTATTGGTGTACAACAGCTTCAAAAAAGTAATTCTTCATGATGGAAAATCACAATTTTCTAATAACATTTGCGATGAATAATAATAATAAATGAGATATACAAAATATCATAAGTATTTCTGGTATATACTTGGTAAAACATTCATATAGTGTATTGCCTTGACATGTTCCTCAAATTCTTCATGATTACATAGATCTTTGATAATGATTGGCCAGCGCAAAAGCAAACAAAAATGGAATACGAGTGATATTATGATTCAGCGGCACTGCCGCAGCTTCAGCCACATAACTATAGCATTGGTACCAACAGAAAAATAACAAATTACTAATGATAAGTTATCGTGAACCTTATCTAACCCAATCTTAAGCAAAAATCCATCCAAAGCGAACCCAACCCTGCACATCTCTACATTAACGTTAAGAACTTTAAAACTTAAAAGGTGGTGTATATTACATGTAACATTGAGATATGGTGTTCGTGACATAACATTAAATGTCTTTTAGTTATAGCAGGAGTGAGAGATAGTTCCGTTGCATAAACGTGGTGAGTGATCAAGAGATCACGAGCGCTTGTAAAAGTGAAGAGAGATCACGTTGGGATTTGCAATTTACGGTGAGGTTGCAGCGGTATGTGACAATATCCTTTATCCTCATTTTATTATATTTCATGTATTTTCCAATCCTATAAATTTATATTCATAACTATCGTGCATAACTGATCAAAATGATAAACCCTCTAATCAACTGAAATTAAAGAATTTTTTTAATTGGTTCTTCATTTTTATCAACTGCGTTGGAAATAGACTACAAACTAAAAAATTCATATGAACATAGTCAAATCCCACTGAAAGCATTAAATTAAAAATTTCACAATAATTTTGCTATTAATTAAAATTTAATAGTATTCTTTTTGTCACGACAGCAATTGAATACCCGCATTGTTCAAGATTCTAATTTTTTCTATTTTATCTGAAAAATTACCTTCATTCATGGTAATTTTGAGTGGTTTCAAATTTTGACTTACAAATAATTAACTTTATTCTTTCATATACAAAATAAATCTATTCTCAGGTTAATATCTCAAATCTAACTAATCTTGAAGTGTAATATTGTAAACCCATGCATGATTTCCAAGTATTTCTTATGGGAGATATGAAAAGAAAGAACGACATCAAAAATGAGTCCTAAAGACGACAAATATTGGAATTTGGATAACTCTCTTTAATTTTATCTGATTACCAATCATTCTACCAAATTTTAGGTCTGTAGCAGGAGTATGTTCTGCAATCGGTGCAACTGACCGATGGGTTCCTTTTATTATCTTTAATTATGAGTCCCTGGATTCTCAGTGTACTTTTTCTGTTGCCTATAAAAAATTATAATATAGGAAATAACCATTACAACACTAATATTTTAGTCTTAAATATGTGTTAAGTTTATTAACTTGAATATAAAATTTTTAATATGAAAATCCAAATTTTCATAATGATCATCAAAAACAAAAATGTTCCGAATACTTTGAAATCTTAAAAACGTTCCTGATCTGCCGCATATATTTAGAAGTGCCTATAAATTAGTATTATAACTGAGAAGCACATATTTAAGGTGGATATGTAACCTCTGAACAAAAAATGAAACAAAAATTAAGAGTAACTACACTATTATTTTTACAGAATTATTTCGTTATAACGTTAAATCTAACAAAATGAAATGTAGATTTTAGCGTAACGAAAATCATAATGAAAAACAAAATCGCTCTTTTGTCTGTAACGAAAAACATAACAAACTGTTTTTTTTCATTTGCCAGCACTGGTTTCATTGGAATTTATTTTCATCTCTTCTCAAAATTTATATACTGTATATAATCGTGTATAACGCGCAATTTGAAGACCAAATTTTTAGGTCATAAAGTTGGGGTGTGTGTTATACATGGGTAACACTTCTGTGCAGAAAAAATAAAAAAATTGAAGTGTAACTACCTCTCACAAGATTCTCGCTTTTTTGGTTTGAGCGAAAAACCACTCTAATTATCGATAATCCAATTTATACATATATTAATTAAACATATCAAACACCTAATCACTTCCTTACAATTGTATTTCCATCCTCTCCAAATATTCCACATTTCACTAGTTAATCAGCCGATTGCTGTAGTCTCCTGCAAAATCACCAGGTAGACTTCCTGCAAAACACGCATCGAAAACAAAAAACCTAGTATATACGCAAATTGAAATAATTTTTTTAGATGTTGAATGTGTTATATATATAATTAACAATGTAAGTAATTTAACCCTTAACCAGTGACATGAGGTCTGAGAGACTGCTCAGAATGAAAAAATGTCAAAATATTAATAATCACCATTCCAAGTTATCTGTTATTTATATTACCTTCCATTATCACATAGAGCAATGCAATAACAACTTCAGTTTTGCTGCAGATATCATAGTATGTGTATAAAAGAGAAATAAATATGACGAGTGGTCTCTGAGACCTCACGTCACTAATTTTGGAAAAGTCATAAAGCACTTGAGCAGTGGCTGCCAAACAATTTTAGAGAAAGAAATCAAAATTGGATGTCATTTAGCAAAAGGTTTTTGGTATTTAATGGCGCTAATAAATAAATTTGACACATAAGCCCTCTATGGGGTGAAAATAGGTGCATTTCGGTCATTCGTTACAGAAAAAATATTTCCTTTCTTGTGCTTGATCCTATATATGTGGATCAGAAAGTTGTTGTAATGCACAAAGACAGACATAGATTGCTATTACAGTGTATTCATTCCTGCATTTTTTTTCAAACTGTCAATAAATTTCCAAACTAAAAATGACATAGGTACTAGTGAAACAAAACTCTGTTCATATTGAATACATTACGGCTCACTTTGACACATGTGGGCTAGATCTTTCATAAGAAGGCTATACTTTCATAATACAATATGCAGGTACAATGTGCATGTGTATGCAGAAGATAGCAAGGGATATCAAGCTCTCTCCTTTCTCTTTTTCCCTGCCTTTTCCTGGGTTTTTCCGATCTCTGAATTCCCAATCGCCACACACACTGAGCTGTTTTCTTCACATGTCATTTGTTTCTATTTGAGGTAATTGACCCATCATAAAATGTGGGGGTAAAGCTGTAAAGGTCAAGGCTGGTGACAAAGAGATTAGGAGAAGGGTTAGAGGGGAAAGGAATGCACAAAAAACTTTGTAATGAATGTATAGAAACTGAAGCATAGGGAATTTTTTCAAAACAATATGATACTTTTCAACCCTTGCAATTTTCTAAAAATACCATGTTCTACTATAGTTTTGGCATTTGTTTATAAGTTTCTGCATTCAATATTAGAAATCGATAATTTTTCTGGACAATTTGACTAACAATTTGAAATAAAAATCGAATTTCAAAACTATAATTTTTCGTTATTTTTTGTCACCATCCAATAAAAATCTAAAAATCATTAAAAAATAAATTTATATTTTGATAAATTTTGTCTTTATAATCAGTCAAGTGCAAGAGACATGAAGGAAAAAAATTAATGAATTAAACATTTTCAGTCTCTTTTGAGAAGCACTGAAAAACTCGCAGTCTCTCAGACCTCATGTCACTGGTAGTGTTACAAAAATTCCACATCACTGGTTAAGGGTTAAAACCCATAGAATTTGTCTTCTTCATCATCTTCAGCACCAAATAACAATGCGAAGAAGGTAACCGCAATACGCAAAGAAACTTAGGATTTCATATAAAATACCGTCATTAAATATCTCTAACCATTCAATATTCCATAAATAAGTGTTATGCATAGTTTGATAAATTAAAAATAAATTGACAAGTTTAAAAGTCATTCAAAATTTAACCTTTCAGCCTGAAGCATTTTGCCTTGTAACCAAATTTTAAAAATTAATTTTTGGATGTTTTTAAGTCAAGTCGGATTTCCATAAGTCGAGTCTTGCGTAACCCAGGGAGGGTCTGTATTTATTTATGGTACTCTAGTTAATTCCTAACATGAAAATATAATTCTAAAATTTTGTTCTTATACCCCTCAAAATCTAGGGTATGCATTATACACAGGGTATACGAAAAAGTCAGGATTTTTGGCAAAAAATATGGGTGCGCATTATACACGAGAGCGTGATATACCAAGTACATATGGTAAATCACTTTTAAATGGCATCATCAATTTATATTTTCTCTAAATAATACTTCACCTGCATTGTAAAGAATTTCAGCATCCCTTTTTGCTTTATTTTCATCCAATGGACCCCATTCAGTTCTTGCTTCCTAAAATAAAACGAAAATATTCTACAATCAAAATTCAAGATTAAGAATATTAAGTTAAAAATATGACTTATCTTTAGATGCGACTCATTTTAGAATTATAATTTTCCATTGAAACGAAAGTATCCGATAAATGAAAAATAACAGCAAAAAATTGAGTTTTTCCCACACTATGGCTGGTATCTAACCAGATTGGACCAGTTCCAGTTATATTACAACCATTTAAATGACTAGTAGATATCATATTACTGTTATCAGCTAATCATAACCTTCTTTAAAACAAATTAATTTTAATGATAAAAAGTTTTGAAATACATTTAAATGCTAATTTATATATACAACAAAATTTCTTCCAATGCAAGAGTTATGTTCTAGAAAGACACCCCATTGGATGAATCATTAATCCTATGAGGAAAATTGAGTTCGGTTTCAAGATCAAAATAATATGAGCTGAAAATTAATTTTCCTATATAAATTTTTATTGAAAATTCCTGGCCAAGTTTAAATATAATATATAAATTAATGTTGTACAATACTATGACATTTACAAAATGGTTACATTTAAGATTAAATAATAAAACAACAATCGCCATATAAATCAACCCATTTCTTTTGCTTACACCCATAGCTTCAGTATTTGCCTAACAAACACCATCATCGTTTCAGAATAAAATTCTGGATGGTGTGTGATGCAGTAGTGAATTACTGTCTGGGATTTTATGTTTATCATTATGCCAAAAGTGACGAGGATAAAGAAAGCAATAGGAAGTATGGTTTGGGATATATGGTGGTCACCAAATTTTCAAGTGCTGATAATTATTTAAATAAAGTTTATCATATATTTTATGATAATATTTTTACTTCAATTCCACTCACAAAATATCTCTACTCTGTTGGCATGTATATATAATTGGTATGTTATGGAGAAATGGAAAGTTAATTTCCGAGGGAATTTTTTAAAAATTCAATGTGGGGGAGGTAAAATTATTTAGGAAGTTTCCTTTTACTCTTTGATTTTAAGAAAAAAAATCCCAAAAAAACAATTTCTTCTCCTTAGCGCCACTTCAATGATGCCAGTGTCACAAGGGGCTCAAAAAAGAAACAAGCCACCAATGCTGAAACCCGATCTTGTACAAGAGTACAATAAATACATGGGGGCATCAATATCTCAGCAATGATGCTGTATAGCCATCTAGATGAGAGGAGGACCTTAAAATATTGGAAAAAGGTACTATTAAATGTAGTCTCGCAAATGCTATTGAATGCTTATATTCTCTATAAGGAGAATATACCTGCAGAGCAAAGCCTATGGCCTGACTGACATTCAATATTTCCACGATGAATTAACTGACCAAGGAGTGGGTAGAGGCTAGAGGAGTATCTGGAAATGGCAGTAAACCTGAGGACAAGAGCTCTCCTGATCCTTCACGCAGGTTTGGGGTTGTGTCACTTCCAGACAAAAAAGAAAGATAATGTTGAGATTGCTCAACAAACTCAAAAAAGAGATGTTAGATGCAGTAAAGAACTTCATCCTGGATGTGTCAAAAAGTAAGTACAAGTGTCAATGAAAACTGTATAATAAATAAATTTGCATGTTTTTAATGGTTTAGCAATAATTAACAAAAAACGTAGGATTAGATATGAAGATTTAATTTTGTTGTTATATTAAGGATATCAACATAAAAATACTTGTAATTTATCATCGTTATTATTGTTTTATCTTGCATTAAAATTATTTATGTGTAAAGGATTTATCGTTGGTAGTTCAATAACTTTGGCTCAGATTATTAAAAGTAAAGTACTCCTTTAGCCAAACAATTAGAGGGTTACAACACCCAATGCATTTCGCCCACAAGGTTGCGTTGCCAACCACATTTAGAAACAGGTCACAGTATACACGTAAATGACTTAAAATTGATAACTTCAGCCAACAACTCACTAAACTCGTTAGAAAACCTTCACATTTACAAAAAATGGGATACACTTATGAACATGGACGCTGATTTTAACAAGACCTTATACAAACTGACTGATGTAAACAACACACACGCCAAAAAATCTTTCCATGCTTCACTTGTTTCTCGGTCGTCTTCATAATCCTTTTCGTTCAAATCTTCGCAGTCGACTCCCTGTCACTCTTGAGACAGGTTTTGCCCCTGAAGATGCCCACCTTGTGGGCGAAATGCATTGGGTGTTGTAACCCTCTAATTGTTTGGCTAAAGGAGTACTTTACTTTTAATAAGTGTAAAGGATTAATACTGTTTTTAGCATTAAATATAGTTTTTAATTTTTATTTTTTTTAATTGTTAATGATATTATTGTGTGTGTTCTATTTAATGTATTGATCTGTAACTTTACAAAATCATAATGCTATAAATAAACAAGAAGTCCAAACTAGGACTAATGCAGGCTGGTATCCCAAAGTTGATGTCTCACATTGATTGCTTACATTGACAGCAAATGTTTCAGTATGTGTTAGTCATTCCAAGGAATTCTCATACCATAGATACTATTTGTAATTCATAGTTTATCAATGACAGAGGAAAACTGCAGCATTATCAAGTTTAAAATACTAAAAACCATATCAAAATCTTTCTGACATTAGGTAAATTTTGCATGTATTTTTTAAATAAACGAATTTAATAAATGTCACTGTTTATACACTAATATGTATGAATCAACTGTCCATTGCTGAAGGGTAGTCGAGTGGAAAAGAAAATAACCCATTTGTTCACTCGTCAATGCTCAAGCTGAGTTCAGTAATAATCGTCTGGCAACAATCTGATAAAATGCGAATTAAAATTGTTTTAGTAGATATTCAAGAAAATAGAATCAATTACCAAAATTCTGTGATAAGAATTAGAATCTACATTATTTTCCCCTTAGACCTGTACAAAACCTTGCTCCGATATCACAATTTTAAGATATTTTTAAGTATTAAAGAAAACATCTCTGCACAATGGATATGAGACTTCCTATGTATGTCTATATCTTAACTTTCCCAGGATTAGGAGCTAATTGAGACTCAAGATGTCATTTTTATTTAATTTCATGCTGTCCCTAAAAATTTCATATTTAAAACTCATATCAATACACAAAGGACTGGAATTTAATGTACAATACTTTTTTGCTCCATTATTACTTTCTCATATATGTAGTTTATAGAGAAAATATTGTAATTGTGAAAAAATTCAACTTCAAGATTTTGATGGAAATACAAGTTTTAGGTGTCCCTTACTCCATAACAGTGGTTTTTGCAATGCTGTCTGTCTGTCGGTCCGTTCATGGTTCTAGGGCCCAAACGTGTACATAAAATCAAATTATATCTCATATTTATGCAATATATCATCTTTCGCAGACCCTTTTTGATAAAAATTATATTGCACAAAAATGAAGGGTAGTTCATTATTGGAGATTTTTTGAAAAAATTGATTTACTCAAAAATGGCTCCATAGAATTTGATTAAAATCAATCCAATTGTAGAACCTGATGTCACAAATAATACTACATAAGCCATATATCTCTAAAAATCGCTATATGGCATCCAGTGACATTATTGTGTAGGCTAAGCTACCTTACCTAAGCCCTATGATGTCACGCCTTTGCCGCAAACCACTCAATATCTTACTACAGCCTAGTGTTAAACTAAATCAAATGATATATCATATTTGCGGATAATATCATTCATAATAGATACTCTGAAGAAACGAAAGATATTGCGCAACAACTATAATTTTAATTAAAGATACTTTATTCTTGGCTATTTTGAAACAAAATTCATTTGACTTAAAAATGGCTATAACGATTTTGATTAAAATCCATCCAATCATACAGACTGATGTCACAAATAATACTAACTAAGCCATATGTCCCAAAAATTACTATGCATCGTTCAGTGGCATTAAAATATATGCTAAACTATGGTTAAGTTTGATTTATAAGAGTTTTTCTTTCATAAGCATACACAGTCGACCAAACATATATATGTATATTAGAAAGTTTGTGCAATGTATATTGTACCATTTATTGTAGTTATTATGCATAAAAGCAATTTGTGAAAACATCTCAACTAGCTCTGCTCCCTCCAACTCTCCTTGACCTTTAGGTATTAATGGCCACCTTATACTAATCCTTCAATGATACACTGATAAATCTTTCTGAATGCTAAATAATTAATTATTCTCACTGAGTGAAATGGAGAAATCAATACACTTGTATAGAAATGGCATAATCAGTTCAAATAACAAATAATTGCAATGAGAAGTTTAACCAAGATTTAATACACTTGGGAATTACTTCTAAATAAGAAAACATTGCTTTCATTCAGCACTTATTTTCAGAGAAAGAAGTGAATCAAGTAACCATTACCATCACAATTACTGTAAGAAGCCGTCTGAAATGTCCAGATACCTCTCCCTTAAGATCTTCCTCCAGGGTAGTTTCATACTCTGAAAAAAGAAGAAATAATTGCATACAAAATGAGAAAAAGAGTCATCTTGAAACAATCTTCAAACTAAGAGTAAGAAAGGGTATTGGCTTGGAATCCTTCAGATAATTAAATGTGACCTTCCTGTAGCTTATAGACTTTCTAGTGTAATTTGTACCATCCCATGCATCTTGTGTGCATAATTCCCCTCCTCTCCCATTTCCCCCTCCCTCTTCCACTCTCCCTCTTCCACTCTCCCTCTTCCACTCTCCCTCTTCCACTCTCCCTCTTCCACTCTCCCTCTTCCACTCTCCCTCTTCCACTCTCCCTCTTCCACTCTCCCTCTTCCACTCTCCCTCTTCCACTCTCCCTCTTCCACTCTCCCTCTTCCACTCTCCCTCTTCCACTCTCCCTCTTCCACTCTCCCCCTTCTCCTCCCCTTTCTCCCCTCCAGGCCAGCACAGAGGGTAAGAATTGTAGCCCAAACTCCAGCATGCTAATTGTTAACAATTTATTAAAATCACTTTTTATTAATTTATCATGAACTTCACTACAATTGCACTTGAATGTTTTAACTATTTCTAAATGAAGTTAACAATACTCAGAAGCATTCAACAGGAAATTGTTACTCCTGGCTTATTAATATGTTTTTAAAATTAACAATCAATATTGTTGGGAGAATTCCATATTAATGTATTGGCAACCATAAAGAATTGAACTTCGAGACTTGCTAAAATATCCAGAGGGGGGATATCATTCTCTGAGGGGAGGGGGCCAACATTTTCCAGTCCACCTCTGCTTAAAAGAATAGGATGCACTGTAATGCATGTCGCTGAAGGTTTTTGTGTCCAAACTCTAGCATCATGCAAACTCCAGCATTGTGCGAATGCCAGCATCATGCATTGATTCCTACAATGCCTTTTATATAGCCAACAGACATTAATCCGAAAGATTTCGCTGCATTCAGCAAAATCGGGCAATGGACTTTTGTGAGAGATACACCCTCATGTCAAGAGAATCCTGAACCTCAAGAATACCAGAAGAAAAGCAATGGTGCAGATGAGGAGCAGAGAGAGAACTAAGCAGAGCAGACGACCAGTGATCACTAGTGAAGCCATGAATGACAGAGTGGAGGAAAGAGCTGAATAAGGGAAGCTGTCATAATTCATACCTGCAACTGTTCTTGTTTTTTGTATCATTTATTATTCCTTCAAAGTGTAGTATCCTATTTGTATTATTCTTGTTGTTACAATATATTTGTCAGTATTCTTCTTCTTACGTTACAATTACCGTATTTTACGGCATATTAGATGCACAGGTAGGTATATAAGACAGCAGGGAATATTTAGGAAAAAAACCTTTTAGTGTATTTAAGCATTTAATATTTACTCCTACTAATATGGAACATGATATGCTATGCATATACTACTAATAAGTTGTTGTTGTTATGATCATTACTCGTACTTAGATACTACAGTAAGCACTCCAAAAACACATGAAATGGCAAATGAATACAAATCTTCGCTGTACGCTGATATAAATAAGGCAGGTATGACATTAATACATAGTAACGCTTGTAAGAGTTGAGAAATGGTAATGCTGCATCTATATCATTTGTCTTTCTGCAATCTGATGGTAAAGTTTGAAAGTGATATTATAAACACAAAAATGGAAATGGTGTGAATAGAAGATTCTTTTGAGGATGAGTTTCTTATTCAAATGGTATATTTTAGCTGGTATAATTACAATTATTTTTATTCTTCATCTTTTCCTTCTTTCTTTTATTTTTTAAATTATATCTTTATTTAAAATTATATAAATAAACTTCCTTTCTGTTAAAAATAACCTATACATCTCGATTAATGCCTTTGTCTCCTCGTCCCCCCATTTCCTACCTCTTGGAATCATCTTCTTGGATTCCATGCCGCAATTAAATACTCAATCCTGAAAAACATCGACACTGTAGTTGCCAAAAATACACTTTAACATGTTTCATTGGGGGATCATTAGCCTATGGGAGATCAGCAGCTTCACATATTGGACAGTGATTTTTTGAGCAATTTTTTTGGAAAAAAGTATGACTTATATGCCATAAAATATGGTAGTTTTTCTTTGATTTCTTTAAAAGGGTTGTTTTTTGTCTCCAGTTTTGTTAAGTATCTTGAAAATTACAGGAGAGTAGCTAAAATGAGACAGCTCATCTCAAAGGATACGAGACCTTAATGACCACTTGAGCAGCAAAAATCATCTACCCATCGCTATCTGTGCAAATACATACATTAGCTAAGCATTCACCAAATTTTGTTACTTCATTATGAAGGTTAGACTTTTAAAGGCATAAATAATTTTTAATCAATGCAATTATGTTCACTAAACAACAACTAATGTTCCATTACTCACTTTCAAGATAGGCATCAGCAATCTCACCAACTTCATAATTGGTTCTTGTGCAAAGTATCTCCACAAGGATGTCTTCATCTGTCCCAACTCCAGACATGGCTTTGTGGAGTTCCCTCGCCAGGTAAGAGGCAGGTGGCAACATCAGTCCAACAATGACATCCTCAAAATGACCTCCAAGATCGCTCTTGAGGTCATCGATGAGGTCCTGCTATGACATCGCAAGAACAGGAGGAAGAAAAAGTTGCAAGAGGCGAAGAAGAAGAAAAGTAAAACAGAGAGAAAAGAGGTGCAAGGTCAAACATTTGGTGCATAATATCTTAATAAGGTTGTCTCACCTAAAGTTCTCAGTATAGTCACTTATGGGATACCACTCTTCTAACTATTTATCCTCTCTCTCTCTACTCCCATTCAGTTGCCAAATTCTGTATTAACATGGCAAGATCACCATTTAAATGTAATTATGACTTTTACTTATAGAAAATTTTGAGCTGGATTTGATTACAACTTTCAATTTTCTAAAATCTGCACCATGAAGCTGATTATATGTATTCTCAAATACCTTACAGATAATGGTGTTAAGGATATCGCCAATAATTTTCAGGATTGTCTTTGTAACCACCCTTGTGGATGGTTGTTACATTCACGAATTTGCATAAAAAGAAAAGAAAAACAAACCGAAAGCAAGACAATAGACTGAATTGAAAACTAAGCACACCACTGTGAAGGTTCGGAGCCCAACTGATGCCTAGCGATGCTTGGGCAGGTTAAAATCCATGCCTATGCCCCCCACCACAACAAGGAAGAAGAGAAGAACACGCGTCGCTCAAGCAGTCCTTAGGTATTGTATCAGGAACAGAAGGGCCGCTCGAGCAGCCACCAGCACTCAACGTCTTAATCCAGTTCATTTTTACTATTCAAAAATTTTTCCCTTTTTATCTTGCAACTTATAGGCCATTTTTATATACTAATATCAAGTCTAGAAAATGATGTATCATATTTACTTGTGTAATACCTGCACTTTTTCACCCTCAAGTTCCCATCAAAAAAGGAGGGTGCAGACATAACACTATATTTGGTCCTTCATCTTTTGATGGTAGGCCACCTGCAAAACGCCTACTAACACTGCGTGCCTGGCATGAGATGAGTAGCTGTTTTCTTCGGTAGGTGCAATATAGCATGCATTTCATTTCATTGATTTATAACCAAGGTATTTTTAAAAGAATGTCTAGAATAATATAATATGCATGATATAACGGATGAGGTCAGGCTCAACTTTGTGGAATTTGCTCATAATGAAAGGATAACTTTGTAGTTTCCACAACTTTTTGTTGTTGTGGAAACTACAAAGTTATCCTTTCATTATTATGCATGATATTTATCAGATATTTTTTTAAATTCCTTGCCAGCCATCAGTAGTAACCTAAATCACGTAAATATTCTATGTAAATAGAAGAGTGTCAGACATAGAAAAGGTAATGCAAGAAAAATAAACAACTGAATTGCTTATATTTTTCATTAAATACAAAGGAATTCTGTTCAATTGCTTTGTAATTTGTGACATGCTTAAATCACATATTACCACAACTGCATTTTTCGGTTCCTTTTACATTATGCAATCATAAAAGAATATACATATGTATTTTTATTACTCTGTTTAAAAGCAAAGAACAAAATCTTGCAATGGAAATGTGTCACTAAATAGCTGTTGGAGTTGTTTGTTTGTGCTTTCTGAAAGCAGTAAGAGATACATTTTATCCACAGAAATGTGAAAAATGCTTCTATGTAACTGGGTGGCAGTGCGTCTAGTGATCGGTTTATTTTTGGTATTGTGTTATCTCTGGAGGATTTGACACGGGGATTTATTTTGAGTATCAACAGTTTACGTTAATTTATGTAAAATTCACTCTTTTTCTAGGT
Source organism: Tanypteryx hageni (assembly GCA_028673005.1). NCBI lineage: Eukaryota > Metazoa > Arthropoda > Insecta > Odonata > Petaluridae > Tanypteryx > Tanypteryx hageni. The sequence goes on along the minus strand of CM054116.1, from coordinate 7,684,301 downwards.
GAAAAATGGCCGAGTTAGTGTAATTTCGCAAAATTAGTGAAAATTACTCATTTTAAATTAAATAACTTGAGAATGTGCAGCGGCTCAAAATTGAAAATTTCTGTGAGATTAAGGAGTTAGACTCCAAAATAGGTTTTTGAGTTGTCTCTGTGTAATATAATGGCAATGGATGCGAATTTTTCATGACTAAAAAATTATAAAAAATAATTTTAGAAGTAATTTCTTAAATATTTGCTTGTTGCCATAATTGTATCATGAAACTTGGCTTCAGATAGATTATTCAATCAATATTGCTGTAAAATATCAAAAACAAAATTTTGGAAGTGCAGACATTACCTGAATTCCAGTTTTTCTAGGTTTTTAGCTCTAAAAACAGGGGTATGGGCATTACACGCGTGCAGGTATTACATGAGCAAATATGGTATATGACAATTATTTTTAAGTAATTATTTATTATGAACATATTGGTGTACAACAGCTTCAAAAATAATTCTTTATGATGGAAAATCATAATTTTCTAATAACATTTGCTATGAAAAAATGTATTATAAAATAAATGAGTTACACAAAATAACAACTATTTCTGGTATATACTTGGTAAAATATCAATATAATGTATTACCTTGACATGTTCCTAAAATTCTTCATGATTAGGAAGATCTTTGATGATGACTGGCCAGCACAAAAGTAAACAAAAACAGAATACGAGTGTTATTACGATTCAGCATGGCTGCCATAGCTTCAGACAAGTAACTGCAGGTAACTGTATCATAGGTGCCAACAGCAAAATCACATCAGAATAACAAATGACTAAAAATCACGAAAGTTAGTTGTCATGAACCTAATCTAACCCTATTTGATTTTATAATGTTGCAGAAGTTCTTCTTCTGCAATCATTTGAAGCTCTGATATACAATACAAAAATCCAAAATTGGTAGCATATATTTTTAGAGACTCAAAACCTTTTTTTTAATAACTCACATGAATCATATCAATGATAATATTAAAGAAATGAATCCTGAATAATTCCTTGTAATCGTTGGTACATTCATTCTCAATTCCATAACTAGACATTTTTTTCTTAATTTGAATGAAAAAGAAAATACACAAGCTGACACTGGTAATATTAAAATGTAAGGTGAAGGAAAATCTTCGAAGCCAGTCAATTGGAATCAAAAAGTCGATATGTATTTCGGTTACGAAGTAACCATCATCAAAGGGCTAGGACTCGAGAGTGAGCAAACTGGTAGAAAGAAGAAGAGTCCAGTGGCATGCTCTCAAGAGACTAGGTGGGGATAAGTGTTTGTATTTACACCTGGAAGAAGGGCAAGGGGGGGGGGGCGGATGGATAACCCAAGTAGTGGGGGAAGGGGAGGAGTAAGTTTGAAAAGAACTTACTGCATTCAATTTTTTAGTTAATAAACTTAACAAGTAAGTTAACCCTGTAGTTACAACCAGTGGTGAGCTATGAATATTTTAACAATGGGCTCACATTTTTTTTGACCCCCCCATTTTTAGGCGCATTTTGCTTTCAGCATAAGTGCCTATTAGCATCGGTTTGTCTGTCTGTCCGTCCGTCCATCCCCATGTTCGTTCTCAGCTTCTACCAAACAGATTTTTATGAAATTTGATATTAAGGACTGACAGTCAAAGACAATAAGAAAATCACAAAAATAAATCACGTAAGCCAATCAGGGGTACCACTTTACTGGTGACAAAAAATGAACTTTCCGTTATATCTTGTAAATTTTTGTTAGAATTAAAATAATAGAGGAACTGTAGAGAAAATTAAATACTCTACTTTACTAGTTCTACAAGTTTATTTAAAAACTATTTTAATTTCACCAAAAATTTACGAGATATAACAGAAAGTTCATTTTTTGTCACCAGTCAAGTGGTACCCCTGATTGGCTTACGTGATTTATTTTTGCGAGTTTCTTATTGTCTTTGACTGTCAGTCCTTAATATCAAATTTCATAAGAATCCGTTTGGTAGAAGCCGAGAACGAACATGCGGGCAGGAAGACGTACAAACCGACGCTAATAGGCGCTTATGCTGAAAGTATAACGCGCCTAACAAGATGGAAAAGTATACTCCATAAATGGAATACACAGATTTCAAAGGCGTTCTTAATGGGTAATACGTATGAAAAGGTATCGAAAGATTGGGCTATTCTCGAATTTTTATCTCCAAAACTATAAGTCGTAACTATTTTGTCTTTGGAGACTATCGTGTAGTAAATGTTGTTCTATATCCAAATAAATTTTTGAATCTATAGCTCACAAATCGTATAAGAGCATGGGAGAGAAATATATGAATTTTTAATTGTTGTTTGCTGAGAAAACCATCTTTGCGATCGATGTAAACAAAATATGCGGTATCATTAATAAAGTCAGGCTCAACCTTGTGGAATTTGCTGATTATGAGATGTAATGAAACAACTTAGACACTTCCACACTATTTAATAGATGTAAACAAAATATGTGATGTTTTGGGCGGGATTTTCTATCTTCGAAACTATAACTCATAAGTATGTGGTCTCGCAGAATTTCTTGTAGTAAATGTTGTTCTCTATCTAAATAAATTTTTTAATCTATACCTTACAGATCATATAAGAGCTAGGAGAGAAAAGTTTGGTATTTCATTGTTGCTTGACATATGCCATTTAACAAGATATAAGTATAAGTTTATTAAAGTAATTATGTAAAGTGGAAGTTTTAATTGATGGATTCAGTTCCAAATCACAATTGGGCGATAAATTTTAATAACGATCACTCATACTTAATTTAATTAAAATACATCCAGCAGTTTAGGAGATGAAAGTTATGACTGACGAATGGACCAGACGTGCCCATAAGGCATTCCACTATTACAGCTTCACTGGAAAAGAATGCCCAATAAACGATAATTTTAACAATGGACTTGCAAATTTTAAAAAAATTAACAATGGGCTCTTGCAAGCCCAAGCAAGCCCACTACAGCTCACCACTGCTTACAACTGCAAACATAAAAAATCTCCCATTTCATAGGAACAAAGTTTTATCTTTTGATATTTTATTTAATAATATGCCAAAAGTGTATGAAGCATTTCCTATTGAGAGAGATCTGGCAACTGCTCACCCCATAAGGCCTTTACTGATTTCTTTATATGAGATATTCTTTATAACAATAAATTATAACTAAAGCAAACATAATAAGCACATTTCCCAGGAAAAAGACGAACAATGAAATAAAAGAATGAAATTTTGACATCCTATGAGGATGTTTTATCAATGAAAAATATTTTTACTTTTCATTATTTCCACTCTTAATAATATACTGAAATAAAATTACCATATTTTTTGTGTTATAAAATGTACTTTTTTGCAGAAAAATGACTCCCAAAATCAGCCTGCATCTTATAGACAGACTGAAGGTAAGATTGACACTTTATTTAGTATTGACACTCAGGAGCCCACTGATCTCCAAAATGGATTAATTGGTAGTCATTCATTGCAAAATCATCAAATGTATATTAATAGTGATGACTTGTTAATATGTACTACAGTGAGGGACCTCTGATCCGGCAAGCTTGGGATGCACAGATCGTTGGTTTTTGGGATTTTATGGATTTTGGGTCCCCATACCACATACTATATGTGGCGCTATGTGTACTTATTGGATACAGTGGTGTATCCTGACCAGCTGGCTTAGATTATCACAATTATTGATGCCAAGTGTAAAATTATTATCTCTAAGTACCAAAGGAACATTACCAGATGTCTACAATGTCAAGGATGCTTTTATTATTGCACTGTGTATTTGACCGTTGAAAATTACATCGCCTCACACCCATCAAATAAATTTCTAGATTGTAAGATTTTGCTAATATCTGTATATTTAGCATTCATAGGAATACTTTCTTTGAATAACTGTCACTTTTTCAATCACAACCTGGCTCCATGCATGCTATATACAGTAAATAATCAATACACCATGGTAATGAAACTTTAATTATATATCAAACAGAAGTAGAAGAAAAAGTGTTTCACAGTTACGTCAGTCCAACTTCGATGAAACTTGAATCATAATACTCAGCGTTTCTGACCTTTGTGAAGTATCAAGCAGAAGTGGTCAAAAGGGGTCAAATTAAAAATGGATGGATGCAGATACAGAAACTTACTTATACTTGAAAGTTATTTATACTTAAAAACTTCGTAATAATATTTTAATATTGAAAATTTTCAGAAACATTTCGTATTTCTTGTCATATCTTAAATTGTTTGTCAGAATAATCTCACATCATAAGAAATGATCTTTTAGAAAATTGCTATTTATTTCAGAATGTGTTTAGAAACTTCATAATAAAATGTACACCACCTTTTTGAACTTCGCAAATAATTGATTCTGGAAAGCTGACGCGAAATGCAAATTCGCGAAGTGCAAGCCCTATTTTCCCATAAGACACAATGTTATTATGAGTCAATCTAAAAATTTCACTTTCTTGTCATTAACAATGCAGTTGAACAGAAAATAAAAAAAACATTACAGTAACGTAACAATAAATGAAAACCTAGCACCATAAAGTGAAAAAAAAAATTTATAATTATCTTCAAATGCATAATAGCAAATGAAAACCCAGCATTACAAAGTGATTACACTTCTTTTGGCAATTGTGCAGTCAACCCTAGTACATTTTCGCATGCAATTTTCGATGTTCTATTGTTCATTCCAAGGAAATGCTTTAATTTTAATTGATGAACCACTGAAATCGAATGTTGAGTACATGATGCACGGATGTTTTCTTAGATTCTGCAACAAACATTTCCAAGCCGCAAAAAAACACTAGATTATAAAGTGGTATCATTTATTTCGTTAATTACATTCGAAATGCGTAATAGAAAATCAAAACCTATCGTAAGAAAGTGATAACATTTCTTTTAATTGTTCGAAACATCACAAAAATAAAAATAAAGCATTAAATTGGTAACATTTCTTTTAGCAATCAAGTTCACAATACGCAGCAGAAATTCTTACATTACAAGAAGATAGCAATTCTTAGATTTTCATTGAAAATGAAAACCTAACTAAACAAAATAACATTTCTTTAAATTATGTTCAAAATACAAAGATAATAGCAAATTAAAGCCTTACATTCCAAAATGATGGTGTTATTTTAAATCATAAACAAGTTTCATCATTGAAAATAGCAGTGTTGGCAGCAGTGGCGGTTCGTGTATAGGCACTGCGGAACTGCAGCACCCCCAATTTCCACTTGATATTATCGATAACATTTAATATAATGAGTCCTTTTTTCTTTAATTCTTTCTTTATTTTTGTAGTACAATATATATTCCTTAAGTACTTCAGTAGCCATCCCCCAGTTTATGAAAAAGATACAAAAATCTTTGTATGGAACTGTGCGCTTCACAGTGCCAGCGACGTGGTGTTTGACTGTTGTGCGCATGCACACATAGGAGGGGGAGTGGGGAGGAAGGCGGGACTGCCAGGTAGAGAGAGCACTGTTGCTCTCGCAGTGCCGTCTCTGGCGTGATGGTGGAAGGAATTTTTTTTTTACTCAGCGTGTGTTGTGCTTAAAAACCGTGTACCATATTCTTGAATGTGATAAAGTGTAGAAGAGTGTAGAATTAGATTATTATTCTGCTTCCAGCTATTCTATTTGATTCATTTTTTTTCGGTTCTTTTATTTAACAGAAAACTTTAACCATGACCTTGCATCCCCAAGAAATAAGTTCTGTGACTGTAAGTGAACTTCAACAGCTTAAGTTTTCACAGCTATCTCTCCATGAGAAAGTTACAGTTAAGAAAAGAGGTCGTTCAACACCTGATATTCTAATATCTCAGCCAGGCAAAAGCAACAACAAGAAATATATTCATAGCTTTAATTCTGAATGGTACCAACGGAAAAGTTGGCTTTGCGGCTGTGAAGTAAAAAATGCACTGTTTTGCTTCCCGTGTTTGCTGTTTGGAGGTGATGTACCGTGGACAAAAGATGGTTTTAGAAATATAAACAAAATGAAAGAAAAACTGAAAAGCATGAGAAGTCAAAGAAGCACGTTGATAATGTTGTTTCACTGTCACTTTTAGGAACCGTAAGTATTAAGGAGAACTTAGTGAGGCATACAGACTTTCAATCAATGAGCATAACATAAAAGTTAAAAAGAACCGTGAAATTTTGTCCAAAATAATAGACTGCATTTACTTTTGTGGAAACTTTGAAACTCCCTTACGTGGACATGATGAAAAAGACGATTCAGTAAATCCAGGGGTATTTAGAGGATTAGTAAATTTGGCATCTAAATTAGATTCAGATTTGAAGAATCACTTAGAAACCAGTGCAGTCTTCAAAGGTGTTTCTAAGACCATTCAGAATGAGATACTTGACTGCCTGCTACAAATATACCATGAGGAGATAAGGACGGAAATTAGAAAAGCTTCCTTTGTAGCTGTCATGGCTGATGACACAACAGATGTTTCGGAACACACTCAAATGGTCCTTGTTCTACGGTACATATTGAATGAAGAAATATTTGAGCGTTTTTGGGGATTCTTTATTCCAGAAAATCAAACTGCAGATGGCATATCAAAACGTATTTTAGAACAATTGGACATAATCCTTCAAGGAAATGGACAAAAACTGATAGCTCAGACATTTGATGGTGTAAATGTCATGAAAGGCAAAAAAAAAATTTCCTGGAGCAGCACCCCCACTAATTTTAGCTACGAGCCGCCACTGGTTGGCAGTGAAGTTCAAACTATTGTGAGCTACAAAATAATTAGGTCGAGAGTTATCACATTTGTTTATTTCAAAAACTGGTAATAATGAGCATTATAAATATAATAATGTTAAGTCCTTTTCTAGGATGCCAAAGTTTAAACTGAACTTCCAGACAAAAAAGTAGAGGGAGTTCTGCTTGTCAGCATCGCGAATGCACGACATGAAATGCAAATAATTGGCATGAAACAGACGTCCTTGGTGAAAAAGGTGCATTTGACCATTCATATTCAATAGGGAAAACTCTTCTAACCTTCCTCAGAGTGCTGGTAACAATATCAACATCAGTGACAATGGATACTCTGCTAGAAGGCCTACTATCAATTTTAGTGGAATCGGCATCTAGATACACTGAGTCATCAATATCCTCATTGGAACTTGATTCACTTGCACTCAATTCATCTAAAAGCTGAATGATATCATTCTTACGTATACTTGACATTGAGGTAGAAGCCATGTTTATGAGGGGTTTGACTAACTGATAAAAAAACAACTGAAGAAATATATTATGGGCATCCAAGATGATTAGCGTAAGTAGGAAGTACTTAAAAAACACAATAGATGGCAGACCAAGACTCAAATAAAGAAACATGTATCCACTTTTACAGCAATACTGCATAGGAATTTAAAATGCATATATGCGTAAGTAGCAACAGAGGCAAAAATACTTCAAACACGTATACGCATTCACAGCAGTTACAAGGTTTATGGAGTAAGTGAAAAAATGTATAGTAGAACACAGGAAGTTAAGAATTGCTGTATCGATCAAAATGGTTATGTACAAGGCAAAAAGATTTGCAGAAGAAAAAGGGCTGGTTGTGTCTGTATCGTTATTATTCCATTATTCTATTTATTATGAATTAAAATCTCAATCTGCACTCAAGTGTGCGATGTGTGCGGTGCAATCTAACAGTTTTAATTAACAGGACTTATTAGTGCATGCAAGGCACATTTAGCTACACAAGTTTCGAAGGAATTATCTATGTTTTTGATCATCCCTATTTACTTTCACAAATGACGTCGATTCTAAAAATGTTATAATTAAGTGTTATCATGTCATAACATTTGCTTAAAATGTTGCTAGATATGGGCTTAATCATGGCTAGAAATGATATGTGACAGGTCCCTTCGTAAATGTTTTGGTGAGCAAACATTTTTTTCCTGATAAATATACTAAAAAATCTGCGTGCATAACATAGCCCAAAAAATATGGTACATAAACGAGTACAAAATATTTTAAAATTGTTTAGTCATAAAAATTTACTTTTAACATTTTTCATTCATTCTTTTACAGATACCAATTGAGAGTTAGAGAGAAAAATGCATTTATTATAAAATTGTTTTTTGCTAAATTGATCCTCATTACATACTATATTTCTGAAGATTAATAATTTTCAGTACTCTGCTGTCAAAGAGTTTTATGGCCTTTTCATATAAAAATAATACAATTTAGATTTTTAAAATTTAACTTTTAATAAATTATATAAAATATATAGCTATGTAAAACATTTTTTCATGCACACAATCTTATATTTCACTAAAGAATTAATGTCTTAAACCTGAAAATAAATTAAAAATAAGCACTATAGAATAAAAAATTGAAGAAATAAGTACTTATAAAGGTTGGTGGCTTGGTTAACTTATGGCTCGATTTTCATCGGTGAGACAACTCCTTCAGCCATAAAAATTATTAAAAAATTTATAAATTTTTATGGCTGAAGGAGTTGTCTCACCGATGAAATTAAGTACTTGTCTTAGGTATCTCCTACAGGCATGAGCTTGTAATGGCTTATTTTTTTCAATTTTTAGTTTTTATTTTTTTATCTCTGATACATATTTCATGTGAATATTTTTCATTCTTGGCAAAAGGAAAATGCTATAGGTGCTAATGCATTTGACCCAGTACCCTCTGCATAAACAATTCAGCTTCTACAATATATTTTAATTCTAATTTTGTCACTAAAAAAATTCTGCCGGTTAAGAGATTATTAAAAACATAGTTACATTATATTTGCAAGTGATATAAGACTCTGCTAAATTGAAGCAGGTCCGGTCTACTAGGTGTTAATTTCGATAGAAATTTGCTTGTTGCAAAGAAGAGAAAAGGCTCTGCTACCTAAAGCAAACTTTACTCACCCCTCCAAACTCTGCCTTATATTTGTGCGCGATCTCCTGCCGCTGTGCACTGGATCTTGCCGTTATTATTTCGATTATTTCTTGTTCATCTGTTCCAAGACCTTTCATGGCAGCATGGAGGGCACTGGCATCAGCATAGGCATCGAACCCAGCGGCTGGGCGAACGGTAGGCTCCGGCTGAAAAGACGGTGTTTATCAGATGTTTACTCCAACAAAATCCTGATATGGGTGACTTTGAATTAGTGCAAACGTGACAGATCTGATTACATTTATGGCCTGCGTCTTTCCTAGACAATTAACAGCTCTGAGCCAACTTTTTTTTGCAGTCCTCTTTGACATTATTAAGTACAGTAAACTCAAGATTATCCATGTGTGGGTTATCTGGCTTGCGGGCAACATTGAGGCTCAGGTCCAGATTCAATTGTTGCTTTATTTATTGAATTTTATTATTAAACAATCTTGGGACATTGTTGAGTTTATATATCTGAATAAATTTTTAATTGGTACCTCAATTATCCTATAAGACCCAGGGAGAGAAAAAATGTGCTTTTTAATTGTCCTCCCTAAAAATATCTTCATGTTAACCGATTTAGACCAAATACATGATACCATGTTTGGCAAATTATCGAATTTCTACCTCTGAAACTAAAAGTTGTACTTGTGTGCTATTGCCTACCCTTTCGTGGTAAATGTACATTCACTGAATAAAATTTCTAATCAGTGCTTCACAGATCAAGTAATAACCAGAGAAAAGGAATCTTGCTTTCATAATTGCTGCCCTCAGAAACAATCTACTATCTAATATCTTAATGGAGGCAAAAAATCTTTTAAAATGTGGTCTAAGTTAGGGTGACCATATTTCAAAAAGGCGAAAATGGGACATTTCTCGAAATTTACACAAAAAACGGGACAAAATTTTCGCTGAATTTTTTAAAACGGAAGTTTGGTTTATTTCAATCAATACATCATTTGAAAGAATTGGAACAATTCTGTAGACAGGAAAAACATCGACACATTAAAAAAATATTTAGGTAATGATGTGTGGAGTTAAAAGAATTAAATTAACTTGGTCAAATTCCATATATTCAATTATTACCAACTATGGATGCAAGTAGGGTTACAAAAAGTGTCACTTTGACCTGGAGACTCCGAGTCTAGGGATCTGTATCCGGTCTTGGTATAATTTCTATAGTTCAGCGAGTTTTTCTAGATTTCTAAAGAAATAAAATACAATATGAAATTTTTGGGAAAATTTTCACTTTTCCGATTCATTGATGTGATATTTTTATCATGGCATACTTTGTTATACAATGGGGAGATCAGACTTTAAAAATTAAACAAGTAGGAATGTACACGGGTATTCCGTGGTACAGAAGTGCTTTCCGTCAAATTCGCCCTAGTATAATCGTTTACTATTGTATTTGCTTTGAAATCAGGAAATTATTTTTCCTTATATTGTGGTAGCCCTGCTTTTTATCCGTTCTAAACATATTCATTTCGTTTTTCCATTATATACTCACCCTACAAACGAAATTTCTTTGAAATACGTTCAACCAATACCTTTCAAATTCATAGTTACCGAAAAATTCTAACCCTGATATTGTGGTAACTCTGTTTGGTCGACCCGGTTTACATATACTATTTTACAGTGGCGGCTCGTAGCTAAAATAAGTGTGGGTGCTGCTCCAGAAAATTTTTAGCCTTTGTTTTAAAATTGTGTTAAAGGAAAAAATACATGTATAAAAAGAAAATTTATTCAGGAACTTGATAAAATCTTAACAAAAAAAAACATTATATTAAATGTTATCGATAATATCAAGTGGAAATAAGGGGTGCTGCAGTTCCGCAGTGCCTATACACGAGCCGCCACTGCTATTTTAGTTATTTATTTATACGAGTAATCGATGCTTGTATACTGCAAGCACTGGTGCCCTATAACCACCACACCAAATTTCATTCCTACTACTTGATGAGAATTACCGTAAATTAATTGCCAATATTCCGCAATGCTATTTACACAAGAAAAACTCAAATGTTGGAGTGCCTGGAGTCGAACTGTGCCATTATTGTAACATATCGGGAAGTTGTCTAAATTAATTCTTCTTACGGAAAAAGAACTCAACTTCCGGAGCGCCTGGAGTCGAACCGAGGACACCTACATAAGATGTCTCATATTATCCGAAGGCCTACTCATGACATCTACAAACCCTGAAAATTTCAGCGCAATATTCCTCTTAGTATTTTCTGCGCACCAAATACGTTTTCCCTTCGCTTTTAAATGTCACGGTCTGAGAGTGACGTCATGACACTAAGCTACTTTTCAGTTCGTGGCACTAAGCTCTCGTTCAGTTTTATTAGCACGTAAAATAAATTCCCGAAGAAAAAAGCATTGTCTCGTAGTCATGACAGAAATATTGTGCCATTGTTATAAATTGTATAAAATCCCGTTTTATGCATTAAAAATCGAATAATTGGACTAATTCGGCACGGATTCGTGCTCTACTATCAGGAAAAATAATCTTAGTTCTTTTTCCCGTCTTCTAAATTAGGTCAGGAGTTTGTACCTTAATTAAAAGTAATTTAAAAATGCAATTATAAAAAGGCTTGTACGTATTTAAATGGTTTTCTAATGGGACTTGAAAATGGACATTTTGGGGTGTAAAAGACCCCGTTGTAAGGGGAAATTTTGGAATTTTCGATTTTTCCTGATGGTTTTGGACCAACACCAAGGTTCCCTCCAAATTTCAGCTCTGTGGAATATCTAGAAGTACCTTAGGTTTTATATCATTATCATAATATATCCTCCGTAAGAAGCAGCTATTTATCTTAGATGAAGATTACGTATACCATATTTGGTTAAAATTCATGTTGTCATTTCTCTAGAAATACATGTAAAAAAATATTATTTTAGTTTTTATTGTGGTAGCCCTGCTCTTTGGCTCCACTTGAAACATCTTGATTTCGTTATGGTATGTTTCAAAAATCTTATATACGAAATTTAGTTGAAATCCATTCAGCCAATTCCTTCCGAATCCATAATTACTTAAAGAGTTAAGTTTTTAACAGTGACGGCTCGTAGCTAAAATTAGTGGGGGTGCTGTTCCAGAAAATTTTTAGCCTTTGTTTTAAAATTGTGTAAAAGGAAAAAAACATGTATAAAAAGAAAATTTATTCAGGAACTTGATAAAATCTTAACAAAAAAACCAAACATTTTTTACTTACTTTAACTTAAATTGTTACAGTTCAAGCTTGATCTATTCATTTAAAAATGAAATCCATTCTTCTTGTTTTAATTTGCGCAAAAAGTTCAATAATTTTCTCCTTGATCTCTGGATGGCAATTGAGGAAATTTTTCTCCATTGAAAGTACTGCAAGCGCATTTAGTCTTTCCGAATTCATAGTGCTTCTTAAAAAAGTTTTTATTCTTTTCAATGTTGAAAAGCAGCGCTCTGCCTCTGATGTAGTCATGGGAATTGTCAAGAGGATTTTTATCAGTTTCGTAATTTCACTAAAAACATCATCTAGATTATTTTCCAAGATAAATTTCAGCAGCTCAATTAATTTGCAATATTCATGAATATCAGTCCTACAATAGAATACTTTTAGTTCAGTTTCAAGCTTTTCTTTGTCAATCATGGGATAAGCTTCAGTGGTCAGTACTATCTCTTTTGTGGGATGTTCATTCTTAAATCTAGTGAAGCATTTCTTGTTGAACAATTTAGCAGCTACTAAGTGTTTAGTGGAAGTCCATTATATCAACACATATATAGTCACACACTTCCTTAGCTTCTGCCATGAGTGTCTTTTAAGGATTCTCACAGTACTTTGAGTTTCTCAATTCTAAAATAGCAGTTTTGAAATTTGTTATATATTCATTAACTTTAAACACACTAATTTCTCGAGATTGCATTTGGTTGTAAATTATTTCAACATGAGGCATAATCTGATGAAAAAGCTCTAACCAAAACTTGAAATTATCATCATTCAGGTATTTTAAAATTCCTGTTGCTTCTGCAATGGTTTGATCTGCATTTGATGTTGACTGAATTTCAGTAAGGCAGTTTTTTAAAGGTTGCAAATTTTCATGAACTCTGTTTATGGTCCATATGTTGAAATTCCACCTTGTAGAGGATGGGCGTGGAATGCTGACGTCCATATGTTTCTTGAGAATGGACACACGTTGTGGTGATCTTGAGAAGAATGTTGGAATAGCCAGAATGTTAGAGAAAAATATTCTTGCGTTTCGTGTAATACTTGCTGCATTTCTCATTATTAAATTAAGTTGATGTGCATAACAGTGAATGAAATGTGCATTACTATAAACTGCTTTTATATTTGCTTGAACTCCTACTTTTTTGCCTTTCATGACATTTGCACCATCAAATGTCTGAGCTATCAGTTTTTGTCCATTTCCTTGAAGGATTATGTCCAATTGTTCTAAAATACGTTTTGATATGCCATCTGCAGTTTGATTTTCTGGAATAAAGAATCCCCAAAAACGCTCAAATATTTCTTCATTCAATATGTACCGTAGAACAAGGACCATTTGAGTGTGTTCCGAAACATCTGTTGTGTCATCAGCCATGACAGCTACAAAGAGAGCTTTTCTAATTTCCGTCCTTATCTCCTCATGGTATATTTGTAGCAGGCAGTCAAGTATCTCATTCTGAATGGTCTTAGAAACACCTTTGAAGACTGCACTGGTTTCTAAGTGATTCTTCAAATCTGAATCTAATTTAGATGCCAAATTTACTAATCCTCTAAATACCCCTGGATTTACTGAATCGTCTTTTTCATCATGTCCACGTAAGGGAGTTTCAAAGTTTCCACAAAAGTAAATGCAGTCTATTATTTTGGACAAAATTTCACGGTTCTTTTTAACTTTTATGTTATGCTCATTGATTGAAAGTCTGTATGCCTCACTAAGTTCTCCTTAATACTTACGGTTCCTAAAAGTGACAGTGAAACAACATTATCAACGTGCTTCTTTGACTTCTCATGCTTTTCAGTTTTTCTTTCATTTTGTTTATATTTCTAAAACCATCTTTTGTCCACGGTACATCACCTCCAAACAGCAAACACGGGAAGCAAAACAGTGCATTTTTTACTTCACAGCCGCAAAGCCAACTTTTCCGTTGGTACCATTCAGAATTAAAGCTATGAATATATTTCTTGTTGTTGCTTTTGCCTGGCTGAGATATTAGAATATCAGGTGTTGAACGACCTCTTTTCTTAACTGTAACTTTCTCATGGAGAGATAGCTGTGAAAACTTAAGCTGTTGAAGTTCACTTACAGTCACAGAACTTATTTCTTGGGGATGCAAGGTCATGGTTAAAGTTTTCTGTTAAATAAAAGAACCGAAAAAAAATGAATCAAATAGAATAGCTGGAAGCAGAATAATAATCTAATTCTACACTCTTCTACACTTTATCACATTCAAGAATATGGTACACGGTTTTTAAGCACAACACACGCTGAGTAAAAAAAAAATTCCTTCCACCATCACGCCAGAGACGGCACTGCGAGAGCAACAGTGCTCTCTCTACCTGGCAGTCCCGCCTTCCTCCCCACTCCCCCTCCTATGTGTGCATGCGCACAACAGTCAAACACCACGTCGCTGGCACTGTGAAGCGCACAGTTCCATACAAAGATTTTTGTATCTTTTTCATAAACTGGGGGATGGCTACTGAAGTACTTAAGGAATATATATTGTACTACAAAAATAAAGAAAGAATTAAAGAAACAAGGACTCATTATATTAAATGTTATCGATAATATCAAGTGGAAATTGGGGGTGCTGCAGTTCCGCAGTGCCTATACACGAGCCGCCACTGGTTTTTAATTGTGGCACTCCTGTTTGACTGATCCGGTCCAAATATGGTATTATGATTTTTTGTATGTTTGTTCAGTAAAAATATTAAATTTGGTTAAAACACAATTACGTGTAAAATAAATGTTTTCAATACTTGTATTGTGGCAGCCCTGCTTTCTATACCTGTACCAAACATCTTGATTTTGTGTTTTTATGTTGCACATCTCCATAATGCAAAATTTTTAAATATTTATTAAGTTTTATTAGCAGCTAATGTTGAAGGAGTTGGTATGTCTGTCCGCTGAAGTCTAGGGAACTTCTGCTTTACCTAGAAGGTTGACATTTTGAATGTTGGTACCTTTCAGAAATTCATCGATGGGGAAAAACCGAACACTACATATTTATTACTTTAAGTAGAACAAAGAAATTTTTAATCTTGGAAAATGGATTTATTTCAGTTTTCCAATGCATGATAGCACTGATGAAATGTAATGTCGAAAGAAATTTCGAAAAATGAAGTGTATCTTATATCATATGTAAGAAGCATATACACCATTTTTCGGCATATAAGACGCACTTTTTTCTGAAAAAATGACTCCCTAAAGTCAACCTGCGTCTTATACGCCAAAGGTAAAATTATTACTGTTCTCAATGCTGACAGTAACAAACACACTTATTCCCCAAATGGAATACTTCGCAGTCATTCGTCGCAAAAACGTTAAAATATACATTATTAATTATTAATACTGAAAAATTTTTTAATGTATACAGTAATACCTTATGCAACATGAATTTCGAGGTCGTATTTTCATTACTGCGATTTAATACATGTCCACTCACACTCTCACAGTGATTACAATTTTGGTGCATTCGCAATGTTTTAGTTCCTAATGAACGCGTTGAATAGCGCGATTAATGCCACGTAACAATATAATTCGGGTAGATGTCATAAATATTTTATAGGATAAATAACGTTACGTATGTTGAGATCGCAATGGCTACAACAATGAAAAGATATGCCTACACTATTATCTATAAGATTCAGGTGATTCAATACGCAAAAATCGCACGGCATCCGAGCATCAAACATCATTTCGGTCCACGTCCCAAAGAAATAATGATTCGTGAAAGGAGAAAACAAGACGAAAAGAGAATCTTCCTAAGCTTGGTCCTAAATGGCCACAACTATAGGAGGAAGTAATGAATAGTAGAACAGAGGAAGTTAGGTATTGCAGTATCAATCAATATCGTTCTGTACGAGGCAAACAGAGTTTCAGAAGATAAAGGGCTAGTTGAGAGTATACATCGCTTTACATACGCTTTCATTTATTATTTATCCCATTAAATTAAAATATCATCTTGCACTTAAGTTTAAGTAGGTAAGTACTATCGGAAAATGGTATCTATACTTGCGACGCATGCGACAGCTTCATTAATATAACTGCCATGTGCATGCGGGGCATATTTAGCTATACAAGTCTCAAAGCAATTATTAATGTTTTAAAGCAACCCAATTCATTTTACGAATTTAGTTTATCTAAACCGCTATGTTTAGCTATTATCACGCCGTAATACTTTCCGTAAATGTTGCCAAATGCGGACTTAATCATGGCTGGAAATGATGAACAACGTGTCTCTTCCTTACTGCCTTTGTGAATAAAAATTTACTTTTATTCCATAAAATTTTTCTAAAAAATCGGGGGCCTCTTACACTCCGCTGCATCTTATATGCCGAATCATACGGTAGTATAGACAGGAGGATGTATATGTTTAGGTACTTCTAGAAGAGCTCCAGAACAATGGGAAGAAATCGAAAATTCCAAAAATATGAATATCTTATTAGTCTGTGTTCGACTCCATTGTTCCATTTCAATATTCCATAAGGAAAGTATTGAAATCTGAGCAGCACTTTAAAAATTGCATTTTACAATTAGTTGAAATTGAGATAGAAACTCAGGATTAAAACGTTTCTATAGCTGAAAGAATGAGGTTTGTTATTATTGAAGACTAAAATGAAATCGGAGACGAATTGCCGTAGAAATTTATTTTTAATCGGAAAAAGAGACATTCTCAACAATGAAATATCAAATAGCATGGCAACGAGTGCAATGTTTTTAAATAAGAATTGATAATCAGAATTATATATACATACACACACAAATACACACATATACTACCCCTATAGGATCTCTAGTTCCTTTTCTGAAACAGAAATGATCTTCCCCTAGCATTTCTTCTGCCTTTTTCTCCAGCTTTTTATTAAGAATCCTCGTGATGATCCTCGAAGTGTGTGACAGAAGGCTATCGTTCTGTAATCTTTACACTGCGTTGCCTTTGGCATCTTCTTTAGAGGGATCATTGTTACTTCTAGGAAATCCCGAGGCCACTCTCCCGTGTCGTAAATCTCATTAATTAATTTCGTGATCGCTTTTAGTCCTTCTGATCCCATGACTTTAAGTACCTCAGCCGGTATTCCATCGCTGCCCGTGGCTTTCCCTTTCTTAAGTTCCACTATCGCTTTTTCTAAGTCGCTCTCCATAATACATGGTCCTAAATTATCTTCTACAATGTTTTCCTCATCTTCCAGTTCTATTTTTGCCGATCCTGCCCGCTTGCTGCATAGTTCCTTAATGTATTCTTCCCATACCTGTGCTACATCCTTTGTTTTTGAGACTATCTTCCCATCCGTTTGCATAATTCCTTTACCACGAATTCCATTAGACTTCATATCTTCTAATTCCAGTGCCCTAGCGTACATCATATCGTACCGTCCTAACTTCTCCATTTGTTGTATTTCATCACATTTTTCTTTTATCCAGTTTTCTCTAGCTGTATCTGTTACCCTACTCAACTCATTGTTTATACGTCTATAGTTGGCTCTACCTTCTTTACTGTTAATGTTTTTCCATTTTCGTCTCTCATCCATTTTCTCCGGCATTTCCTTAGCGATCCATGGTTTTCTAATTTTCTTCTTTTGTTTTACAATCTCTTTATCCGGGGTATCCTTGATACTGGTTTTAATCCAGGAGATTATTTCTATTTCCCATAAGATAACACATAACAAGTGAAAATATAAAAATTGCTTTTTATAGCCAACATTTATACAGAAATTGATGGAATAATAGAAACTATGCAGAAAGGCATAAGCTGTAATATTGGGAATAACTTGAAAACAGAAAAAATTCTCTGCTATGGCCGGGAATCGAACCTGGGTCTTCCACTTGCCGGGCGGATATTCTACCACTGAACTACCTCACCATTTGAGAGGGAGGGATTTTCTTTGACGTTCTCTTGGAGGACGTCCGTTGGGGCTGGTTGATACTAGCTTGGCTAGCCCGGACCCAACTAAGAAAAACACCCGCGTTCAGAAACAGGAAAGATTATCTGCTAAGGTAGTTCAGTGGTAGAATATCCGCCCGGCAAGTGGAAGACCCGGGTTCGATTCCCGGCCATAGCAGAGAATTTTTTTCTGTTTCAAAGTTATTCCCAACATTTATATAGTTAATATCTTAATATGAATAAACACTATAATGTAATTATGATAACCTTTTTACGTGCATGGCCGTAAAAAGTTGCATATCATCTACCTGACACCTAAACTTTAACCTTTCTACAGTTTTGAGAATGGCAGACCGAAGTAGACAACTCTGTGACCAATGTAGGAATGCTTGGTATATAAGTAGTTAGAAGTTGGATTATATACTTTGAATATATTTTGTTTCATTAAATAAAATTATCCATTCATATTGCGTAAAGCAGGGTTTGCCAAACTGTGTTCCCCGGAACCCAGAGGTTCCGCGAAAGCTTCACGGGGTTCCATTAAACAATAAGAATGAGAGTCCAAGGGTTCCACGACTTCAGGTAGTTTGGGAAACCCTGGCGTAAAGGAATGAAGATATAAAGGATTTTATTCTTATTAATAATTACGATATATAACAACTTGCTATTATCCTTATATCATAATTCTCAAGTGTCCGTCTGACCCGGTATTTTTGGACATTTTCCAATGGAGTTAAGAACTGAAACTTTCACAATCGTTAAACCCCCATGAGGTGGTCTCTAGAAAAATCAAACATCCCGGAAAAAATCCCGGATTCGACTCCGGGAGACAATTATATTTTCCCATAAGTTTACACGGGATTTTCGATTTTTCAAGGTGCAAGGTTTATTTCCTTCATTCATTAAAATATGCAAATATGAACAGAATTTCTCCATTATGTTTTATTCGACGGCTAAAACTATAAAATATCTTATTATAGCAATGATTAGATGTTACACCGAAGAATTTGTCAGAAACACGCATTTCTTTTCGATTTCAAGGCTTTTTCGTACTCTTTCCGGGTGTTGCCAAGGCGATCCGCACTGTTGCTTCCGATTGAATTAGCGTCTATTAAGCCTTCAAATAGACGAAAGAATTGTGATATTCGCTTCGCGCAATGTCAAACTTAATAGATTGTAACGTTAATAATTAAAGAATATTATTATTCGGCAAACATAAGAAGGGGAAGAATAACGGAGCCAAAGAGCGGCAAATCAAGTCGTATATTGATGCCAGAATGTAATAAATTTCAAGCGCTTCATTTTCTGGGAGAATTCAAATGATTGTCAGGAATTTATTAATTAATTAAACAATTACATTTACTATGTGTGTGTGTTTACAATTTTTTACACACACACACACCTCAGAAGTTATATTTTAATCACACTACAAAGTCCCGTTGATGTTCAACGGGTAATTCCGCTCGTTTTATGTATTATTATTATGTATTACTCCGTCTGCAACAACTTCAGCCACGCGCCACTGAAGCACCCATGGCGATATTAATCGTTTATATCTCAAAAACGTTAAGAGATAATGGTTCCAATTTTCCAGGATTGCTTGATTCACATATAAAAATTGATTGACGAAATAATATTAGTAAAACTACCCGGGTTCGACTCCAGAGAATTATTTATATTTCTCATAAGGTAACACGTAATAATTGACTTTTCGACGTGCAGACTTTTCTTCTCTTGGAAATTAAAATTTGAAAATATTGACCTTTGATCTTCGAATCTTCACCATTCTAAAGAAAACATTTCCATGTTTCTTATTCTATTCGTCTTTTTTCGCCTTCAGGTCGAAATCACTCATGTTAATCGTTTGAATGGTATATTTTGGAAATATCTTGGCATTTTAACAGGACGTTGCCTTTCCTACCAACTACATTGTTAAACATCGAAATCCTATTGATACTTCATATAGGTTTAAGCGTAATTTGAAGGCTTTTATTAGGAGAACGAGAGAAAGACGGAAGGAGGGGGAAAGTGATTTTCATAGTAATCAATGTAAACAACATTCTTTGCGTTATTTACGAGAAGGAATACCTAAAAATCTGAAATAACATTCAAAGATATTAAAAATAGTAATAATGAGGTAATTCAAATGTTATTGAAACAGAAACGGTACGAAAATCTGAAGAACGTGCTTAACGTTTTAATAAACAAACCGAGCATGAAAAACTTTTATGGGGTGAAGAATTGTGCGATTGGTTACGGGAGCTAGGTAGAAGAATGGAGGACTTGAGGACGGTTCTGGAAATAGGGAGAGAAAGAGAGGTTTAAAAGAAACACAAAAATAACAATAAAAGGCTATCCCTTGGGCTGACAAGGAGAGGTTACGCTCTGGCCCTCCGGGATTCGGACGATATTTGGATAGTAGAAAGCATACACGATATAAGAGGTCCCTCATATAAAAATTCTTTCCATTGGCCCTCAGTTTCCGAGTAACTACCGTTCCAAATGTCACGGAAATACGCAAACGAGATAAGAGTCCATTTGGATAAGTAACAAACACACGAGATCGGTAACCGTGGCGGTTTAGCCGTTGACCTTTCTTTGTATAATTTGGGTTCTCGCGTTCGAACTCCAACGGAAGATTCTTTTTTATATTTATTATTATTAAATAAGTATTATTATTAATATAAAATATATCATTACATCAAATTATAATGTTTATAATAATATTTGCTTAATAATAACTTTTATAATAATATTATAAAATATTTTTATTGGTGTTCTAATTTTGGTTTCCTCGTACATTTTCGCAACCACCCTCTCCAGCTCCGTGATTCGAGCCCTCATGGCCTCGCAACCAGCGGCACACAAGGAAGAAACGGGAGTCCTCGGTGAAGCCATCCTAAACTCTTACCTAATATATATACTAACGCAAAAGAGTTACAATATAAAAACAAAAGCTGAAATGGGATAAGGCTAAAGCATTTGGTCTGTTTTAACGCGGGGACGCTCTTCGTGAAGCGTACGAGAAAGGGTCAAACGCAGGTATAAAGTGAAAGGCGTCAACAACACAAAAAAGGTTAGATCACTCACAGGATATGATAGTACACAACAACGAAAAATATAAATACTATGGAGCGTAAAAATAAAACCTTACAAATGTAACGAGAATATGCTAATACACAATAACTACTATGATATAAATATTATTTTATAAAGGGGAGAATGAAATTTCTAACAAAATACTACGAGACTTAAGAGTTAACTATTACGGTAGAGAAAATAAAAACTATAACGTGGATGTTATAACAAAACTAATTGGATAACTTAAACGAATGTTAAATAAAATTAGCGAAGTATAACAATAAAATAAAGTAAATTGTTAGTTCTACTTAACACTACATCTACTCTAATGCTACTGCTACTCTAGTCTCTCGAAGATTCGTAGGAACTCGCAGGAGCAAGTGAAAGGCACGTCCGTTCACTTCAACAGCCAGGTAATGACATTAAAAGCGGACAATAGGACAGTGAGTAACATACCTACGCTCGAGTCTTGAGGTTACGCTTGAGAGAGGCATTGAAGGCGTGGGATGAGAGGAGATGACCAAGAGAAGTTGAGGGCTGAGGGAATTCGGTCGAATAAGGATCTCTGCGATAGAGAAAGGCGGAATTTTGGCAGGCGAAGAAGACTCGGGTGTTGTGGATGGGCGAGGGGGGGGGGGGGGGCATGGAGGGAAAAATTGAATTTATTGGAGCAATAACGGCTATTCATAAAGAGGATCTCATTCATCTTTCCTGCCCGCAAACAGCGGACACCCCATGTAAATGCACTTACACCGATACTGCCAGGCGTTCACGTGCGCCTGACCTAATAAACATAATATATTTTGTATTTTTTGTCATTTTCACTTATAGTGATGTTTTTGCGTGAATAAAATACGCAAACTGACAATCATCCTGTTTTATAAGAAAAAGGAAATTCATTCCCTTCCTTTATTTCATTCCTTCCTTTTATTCATTCCTTCTTTTTATTAATTCCCTTATTTGTCTATGTAGGAATACCGTTACAGAGATGCAACTGCACGCTCCAAGGTCAATTTAGTATGACCAGTCAAAAAACATTGTTTATAAAGTATCAAATGATATCGAAAACAACTATGAACGTTCCTAGAAAGCTTAAAATGATTGTCAAAATCAGGCGACCCTTTAGAGATGCGTCAAAGGTGGATCACAAGCATTATCCAATGTAAAGAATACATTTCCCAAATTAAGTGTCGCTTTATTTGAATCAGAAGCAATGATTATAACAAAATCTCAGCTCAGTACAACGTAAAAAGAGCGGTGAATCGATTACGAAGATTTCGCCCTCCCATAAAAGACCTACCGGATTCAGGGAGAGATGTATCTACCGTGGACTAATTCCGGTATTTCCCGGAATTCCGGGAGAGGGGGTAAGCGTAGCAGCCACACTGTTCTCTTCAGTCCGAAAATTCCCTCGTCGTCAGCCTCATATGAAGATTTCACCGACGGTAGATATCTTTCCACGGTAAGTTTACATTCCTTTATAGAGATCAAACATAACAGCGCACAATATTTGAAGGAGTGAAGAAGCCTCTCCCCCCCTCCCTCTTCTCCCTCCCTCTCCCTACCCTACTTATTTAGATCACATGATCTTGGGGAAAGAACCGCAACTGTTATGATTTACAGGTTATAGGCATAAGCTGCCAGATTTGTTTTTGAAAACTCCTCAAGAGAACTTTGTTGGAAGAAAAGCACATTCCAGTAGATCCACATACTCCGCGAAAGCGTACGAAATAAGGCGCAATCACAAATTAAACGGAAGTAAATCATATTTTACAGTAACTTCCACAGTAAATCACTTCATGCTAGATGTGTGTTTGCTACGTAGCTACATGTGCATAAATTCTATATGCGTGAACACGTAAATACATTCTCAGATGCAACCAAACGAATAGATTCAACGTAATTCATCTACACTTATTCGTAAACACACCGGACGGAAGGAAAAGCATCACGGTTGACACGGAAATCATCTTCCGGGTGTTCCCAAGGAGACGTAAATTAAAAAGCGGCGGCGCCGTATTCAGCTGTCGGGCGAAATAAACAAAAAAAAAAGGTAATCGTATTTCTCACCAAGATGGAGGCCGGGCGCTGCATCGTCAAGAAACGGAGCAAATCGTCGAAAGAAATAGTAGAGGTGTTATGTGCTCGATCCTACAGAAATAGGAATCCGCCGAGCGTAAAAAAAGGCGTATCCCCTCCGTCCGTTTTCAAGCGTTCTTATAAAAGCAGATCCTCCGCTAAATGCCATGCGTGGCGGTGTGAGTGCGTGGCTACTTGCTAACGGCGGCCGCTCGCCGTTGAGAGGATGACACACGTAGTCTTCCACCACCACGCCCTCCCCTCCCCTCTCGCGCTCTCTCTCTCTCTCTCTCCCACCCCTCCCTATAATACAACTTAGCCTTCTCTCCCTTCACAAATTCCTTCGCTTCCCACACTTCCGCAATCATTCGACTGATGGTGTTCCAGCCGCCGTCCATCCAGCGCCACATCCTCACTGCCTCCCTCTCCCCCCTCTTTCTCCCCCCTCACTCTCACTCTCCCCCTCCCTCTCCCTACCCCCCTCCCTACGATCGACAAGTAAAATTCTACGATAAAAATTAGGATCTCCATTCCTTGCCTCAGAGAATAGTACAAATCCCGCTCCGATGTTACAACTCTAAGATATTTTAATGTGCAAGAGAAAATTACCCTGCACGATGGATTTGAGATTTCCCATGTAAATCAAATGGGAAGGATAGTTCCTGGAATCAAACCCGGGACTTTCAATCTTCGCAACAAAAGCTATCCTCGGGAGCTCGGTCCAAGTAGCAAGAGATTTCCACCAAGTGACATGAAAATCGGTCTATCGGTGAAAAAGTTAATATGGGGGACAGACAGACACAACGAAGAAACCATAACCCTATTTCCATTTTAGAAAGTAGACAAACCAACATTCGTCTAAAATTGATAATTGATACGTGAAAATCCAATCTGCGAAAAACTTTTTCTCTATGCTGTTTAGAGGGGCACAAGAAGGGGCGGCCCAAGGAATTTTGGCGCCACGGTCGAGATAGCACTCCAGCGCCTCCCCTCCGTTAATGTTTGTTGATGTATTTACAAAGTACATGTTAATTTATTCATCACTGCAAAAATTATTGATAACGAAAAATTAAAAGGAATGCTGTCAAGATTCTACCTTGTTCCTCGATATAAATTGATATCCAATATTTATACTAGAGATGGTATATTCCAATATCCACAATCGAATTATTCGATCATGGATATTATTCGAATTATTCGATTTTGGAAATTATTCGAATTATTCAATTATATCATTCGAATTATTCGATTATATCAGAGTGATGGTATAATCGAATATCCTTAATCGATTATTCACTCATAATCGTTTCTCAACGAATAATCACTCGTATTCTTTTCTCAACGAATAATCACTCGTATTCGTTTCTCAATGAATATTCGTTTCTCAACGAATATTCGTTTTTCAGTGAATAATCACTCATAATCGTTTCTCAACGGATAACCGTTCGTATTCGTTTCCGAGTGAGTGATAGCTCATAATCGTTTCTTGGCGAATATTCGCTCAAATCATTCCGAACAAATTGTAGCTTTTATGGGATTATTCATTAAGGAACGGTTTATGAATTATTAATAGCTAATATTGTTAGTTATGTACATTGTCCTTATAATCGAAAGTTTAGGTAAAGGTGCAATCACACTATGAGCAATGAATATCCAGGAAGTCTTTTGTGCTAGGGCCATCATTTTTTCAGGTTTTTTTGAGTAGCCCGACACACGCTTTCAATCCAACTTTTGACACAGCAGGGCCGGCTACCAGTCGTTGTAGGTGAGGAATGAATATCTCGGAAGCTGTTAGATCTAGGTCCGTCAGTTTTTCAGTGTTGCATAAGTGGACTGAGGGAGGGAGGGACTTCAAATTTGGCATGAATAAGTATATTACTGGCCCAACGACACGAAAAATATGGAAAATTTATAAACAAATAATTAACGGAAAATTGTTGAAAATGGCGGGAGGTTGAAGATTTAACATTAAAATATATATATATATGTCGGGAATCAAATGAAAGGCCATAATCTTCTGATTCTGAATCGTATTTTAGGTGTTTAATTTTTTTAAAGTGGCGGCCGTAGGAAAGGAAAAAGTGGCAATTCAAGTTGTCCCTCCCCCCTTTCTATCTCGGAAGCTATTTGAGGTATAAGGCTGAAAAACGTCATAAAGACAA
This sequence comes from Tanypteryx hageni, assembly GCA_028673005.1. NCBI lineage: Eukaryota > Metazoa > Arthropoda > Insecta > Odonata > Petaluridae > Tanypteryx > Tanypteryx hageni. Next base: position 7,658,976 of record CM054116.1, on the reverse strand, counting down.
CCCACTATAATGCGAGGAAACGTATAAAATTTTATTTAAATTGATACAAAATATTTTGAGAAAATAATAAATTTGTAAAAAATAGCTATCACTGGTTGCGTGTTGTGCAGGTGGCTAACCCATCCAGATGACACATCATTTTCAACTACCCATCCACTCACTGAAGTTATTTCTTGACTACTTTACCTACGAAATCCTTAATGGTGTGATCAGAATCACACTTAACTAGGTTTTTTGTGTATTATTTCTAATGATAGCTGATTTTTATGTTTAGAAGTTGTTTGTTTTAATGTTTGTTTATTCTTGTGGGAGAAATTTATGAGGCAAAATACGTAAGTACTTCGGAGATTGCCCACCCCACAACCCTCACACCCTCCTTGTACCCACATTTGTTCGCTTCACTCGCCGGAAATTCGTTCCTCTCTTATTTTAGATAAGGATATCGGGAACGGAGTTAGGAACGTAGCTTGGACATTCTTTTTTTTAGCTATTTGGAGTTTTTCCTGTCCCCCGATAAGCTACTTAAAGTATGTCATCAGAAAATGACCGGAAAATCCGGGACCGAACACAACAATCCATGCCCGAGGCAGGATTCGAACCCGCCACATTTGGGTTGGCATTCCAGAACATTACCACACACTGACCACCTCCCCCCCCCCCTCCCCCGACCGAAATCATTCGAATAATAATCGATTATGTTAGTCACTTGATTACACTTATTCGATTATTGAAATGATCGATTATACCCATCACTAATTTATACACTTGCAAGTAATGCATAGATAAATGATCGGGATAGCGCCCAAAGAATTTGACGCCCCGGGCAGATGCCCGTAGCTCGGGCCGGCCCGGGGCAAAATAATCAAAATGAATGCGTGTAAATGTTGGAATTTAGTTTTAAACAAAATCCTACACCATTGAATTTTGTAGTTCTTACCATACGAAGGAATACCTGAAAGTGGAACACGCAAGATGCAGCGGGGTGAGGGCCGATGTCCGTTGAAGATTGTTCCGTGCCCAATAAATTTCCTTTGCGACTGCGAAAAACAAGCGAGAGAGGAATTGCAACCGGTTGTCAACTTATGATAGACAACAAGATGTGCCGAGCATGACACACTTTACGAAATACTGTCGATTTAAATTTCCTGGGAAGTTTGTCTTCTCCTAGTTTACATTATACATTCGGGTTAGTATACATATTTACCTATTCAACTAATTTCCCCGATTGAACCAAAACCACAGAAAATCTTATCTGTTCGAGAGTGGCATACTGGAAAATGTGTAGGCCTACCAGACAAAACCAAATTGAAGTCCCGGAGGAAAATTTAAGTGCCTCACGAAAAAATACGAGCCCGCTTTGGCCATGGGTCCCCTTGCCTCGCGGGGGTATGCCAATGCTGTTCAAATTTTCTTCCCACATAGTAGGCATTTCATATCTATAAATTTGTTCGCTCATATTGTCTTAATATCTTTTTCAAACTCCTTGTCCTCAATCACCTACTCGTCATAAATTCCTCTTTTGCTGTTCCTATATCAACATGTTATTGGGCAATTCACCCAAGTAGTGGGTGGCAGGGGGTGCAATTTTATCTCACAGGTTTTACTCTCCTGTTACAACCTCGTCGTAATATACGAACCTCGAATACGCTCTGTCCTACAATTAATCTCTCCTATTTAATCGCAATTATCTTGTCTATCTATGTACGCTGGTAAAGCAACTATTTCTAAAACCTCCCCTGCTAAATCTGCCGACCTATGTTTCTCCAGAAACCTTGAGCTAGCATTCAGTGTGCGGTCCTCCATTGATACCCAGTTTAAATCCTTTAATAGTGATTTTACGCCTTGCTTATAGTATAGATTTGCCTGCTCTACATTGGATTCAGACATGCGACCCTTCTCATATGGATCCTACATTCTTCATACGTATTCCACAAATTTGATAAATAACACGCATCTCGTACGTTTTCTGTATAATTCTGCGCAATTCTGCCATTGAAGGCCAAGTTAATGTTGACTGAGCCTAAGACCCGACGAATGTTCGTGTCCCACGACAGATCGCGACAAATTGTGTCTCCAAAATAATTAAAACTACTGAATTTGCCCGCTAAGCATGATGGGTATGCATGGATAAAGTATTAAATTAATGGAACTTCCCATTCTTCCTCCTTTTCTCATTTCCTCCCTCTCTCCTCCCTCTTGACAACGGGTTACATGGAAGAAGAGAATGCTTAGTTTATCTATCTATCTTTCCCTTCTATTCTCCTCCCCCTCCCATTCTCTCTCTCTCACTTTTCCTCTTTTTCTCACTCTCCTCAAAAACGTGGTTCTCTCTCCCTCCCCCCCTCCCTTTCTCCCCTCCTGTCGTTCTACACAGGTTGTAAACCTCCTGCCCTGCCTCACCACTACCCTCCCCTCCCGTCACCTCCCCTGCCTCACCCCCCTCCCACCTCACTAACCTTCTTCCTCCTCTCCAACCCCCTTCCTCCTCTCCAACCCCCTTCCTCCTCTCTAAACCCCTTCCTCCTCTCTAACCCTCTTCCTTCTAACCAACCCCCTTCCTCCTCTCCAACCCCCTTCCTCCTCTCGTAATAGAAAAAGAATTCTGTTCCGCCTTGATGTGCCGCTGGCATTCCTGAAGCCCGTATGGCCGCCTCTTCGTGTTTCCCGCTACGTCAGAGAGAGAGAGAGAGAGAGAGAGAGAGCGGAAGCACGGCACGACGGCTGAATGGCGTAAGCAGCCTGAGGAGACCATTTCTGCCCCGCTGACAGAGGAAGTCCCGAATGAGTCAACGCGATGGCATTCACTGCCACCTCACGGCTGCATTTTTAATGATAGCGTCACATCACGACCATTTTCCTAACTTATTTAGTTTGAAATTTCACGTTGGTACTAGTTCACATGTTCCTAGTATCACAAGAAGCAATCATACGAATTATCTAAAATAAATGTCCCAGCTCTACATATATCTGACCAACTCGGAAATAATATCAACTTCTTTCATCGTTTCGACATTCATTAACAATACAACAGACTTTTTAATGTTTTAAAACTTATTTTAATTTCTACATATATTCTGTAACATTTCCAAACTAAATTTATTTTCCACAAAATATCTCACCATATGACAGCTTAACGAGTAAACTCGGGTTCTTTTAAAGCCATCGATTGGGCATTCGATTACTAGTAGGTATTAATGTTATACAACACCTTTTTAAGCTTTGCTTGCTTACGGTTCGTGAATTTGTACTTCGTGGGAAATTTTTTATGACCATTAATTCTGTTTCGCGCCGATTATTTGCATTTCGCGTTATGCGTTTGCGATTACAACAAGCGTGAACTTCCTCTACTTGCCTGTTTCGAGGTTCAGTTTAAAATTTGGCGCGCTTGAAAAGGACATTATTATTATCTTTACAGCAGTTTTCGAAATAAAAAAACCTGATAACTCTCAACTCAAGTATTTTGTAGTTCAGTTTGAATTTCACCGCCAACGCCGCTATTTTCGATGATGAAACTTTAATTTAAAATTAAAAAAAAAACGCCATCATTTTGGAATATATAGTTTTCATTTGCTATTATCTTTGTATATATTTTGAACGCAATTTAAGAAAATGTTATTTTGTTTTGCTAGGGATTCATTTTTTATTTCGAATTTTAATGTAAATCTGAGAATTTCTATCATCCTGTAACATAAGAATATCTGCCACGTATTGTGAACTTGATTACTAAAAGAAATGTTACCAATTTAATGCATCGTTTTTATTTTTGTTATGTGTTTCGAACAATTAAAAGAAATGCTATCACTTTCTTACGCTGGGTTTTGATTTTCTGTTACGCATTTCGAACGTAATTAAAAAAATAAATGATAACCACTTTATAATGCTCGAGTTTTTTTGCAGCTTGGAAATGTTTGTTTCAGAATCTAAGAAAACATCCGTGAATCACGTACTCAACATTCCATTTCAGTAGTTCATCAATTTAAATTAAAGCCTTTCCTTGGAACAAAAGAAAATCCAAAATCGCACGCGAAAATGTGCTGAGGGTTAACTGCACAATTGCCCAAACAAGTGTAATCGCTTTGTAATGATGGGTTTTCATTTGCTATTACGTGTTTTCAAAGTAATTAAAAGATTTTTCACTTTATGATGATAGGTTTTCCTTAGCTGTAGTTTTCTTTTATTTTCTGTTAAACTGCATTATTTATGAAATTGATGTAATAAAACTATCTAAATATCCTATGCAGAAAGGCATAAGCTGTAATGTTGGGAATAATTTTGAAACGAGAAAAAATTCTGCTATGACCGGGAATCGAACGCGGGTCTTCCACTTGCCGGGCGGAAATTCTACCACTGAACTATCGTAGCAGATCAATTTTCTCGTTTCTTTCAGTGGTAGAATATCCGCCCGGCAACTGCAAGACCCGGGTTCGATTCCCGGTCATAACAGACTTTCTTCTCTTTTCAAAATTATTTCCTGCATTATTTATGATAAAAAGTTAATTTTTTAGGTCGACTCGGAACCGTACTCCTATCTTTACCTAGCGTCTTATGGGAAAATAGGACTTGCACTTCGCGAATTTGCATTTCGCGTCAGTTTTCCGGAACATATTCATATACATCGGCATGATACCCTGCAAGTCACCTTTTTGGTGGATGGCAGGGAATGCAGTGCACCAACAGTCCATAGTTTTCCTAGATTATCTTTTCCTATTATGTTCTCTTATCGTCCTAGGGCAAGACGATCCTCTATATCGCTCCGTTCTACAGTCGATCTCGCGAATCTTATCCTCACTGTCCTGCCTTCCGAGATACGTCGGGCTTCTGACAAATCCTACTACCTCATTCGCTAGTCCCTCCAACATAAATTTTTCCAGTCGTTTAGTTCTAGCCTGCAGCCTACGTTCCTCTAACGATGTCCATTTCAGATTTTCTATTAATGATGTTACGCTTTGTTTACTATCTTAATTCCTCTTTACAAATCCAGCTGCTTTGCGCTGAACCTTTTCTATCTCCTTAGTGAGTCCCTTTTCGTAGGGATCCCACAGAGCTGAAGCATATTCGACCTGCGGTCGAACCAAGGATAAACGACATAATTCTTTCACTTTTTCGGAGCTATTTCGAACTATTCTCCCTATAAATGCCAGCTTTTTGTTAGCGGCACCTATCAATCGGCGAATGTGGGTGTCCCACTAGAGATCACGATGGATAGTGACTCCGAGATATTTAATCGGGTCTGAAACTGAAATCTCTACTTCGTCCAACGAATAATTATTATCCAACGAGATACTTTTGGTTCTCCAGAAGTTGATGAAGCAGCTTTTCTTTTCGTTGATCTCTAACTGCCATTCCTTACACCATGCAGAAATAGCTTCTAGGTCATTTTGGAGATACTGGTGTCGTCCGCGAAAAGCCTAATTTTACTTCTGACTACTGAGCTGATATCGTTTATATAAATTAGAAATAATAATGGCCCAATTACACTACCCTGCGGAACGCCTGAAGACCACCTCCACTAAGTTCGAAGATTTCCCATCTATAACAACATTCTGCTTCCTATGATTTAAAAATTCACGGATCCAACTAACGATTTTAGAATTAACGCCTAAGGTTTCTAATTTCGTTATTAACTTCCTGTGAGGTACCTTATCAAAGGCTTTCCTAAAATCTTAAAAGATGGCATCGACCTGCGTATTCTTTTCTCCGCTTCTCAGTATACATTTCACAAAAAGCGAGTTGAGTATCACAAGACCTTCCTTTCCTGAAGCCGTGTTGACAATCATCTAACAGTGAATTACTATCAAGAAATCGCATTATGTTGCTAACGAGTATATGCTCGAGAATCTTACACGATATCGAAGTCATGTAAATCGGCCTGTAATTTTCTGGGTTCTCCTTGTCGCCGCCCTTATGAATTGGGGTAACGGGCGCTAACCTACAGTCGCTAGGGACCTCTGTTCGAGAAATGGATTTCTCGAAGATTATCCGAAAAAAGTTACTGTTACTTCAGCTAATTCTTTTAAAACGCTAGCAGGAATTTCTTCGGGGCCAGTGGCTTTGTTATGTCTGATGGAACTTAATTGCTTTGTTATTTCCACCTCAGAAAATACTTGTCGTCCATCAGGTCCCTCCTTATTGCGGGTGCATAAAGTACGCAATGGTCGTTGACGGCTGTAAATGCTTTTACAAAATGACCGTTTAACAGGTTGGATTTCTCTACGCTATCATGAATTACGCAGGGAAGGTATGGTAGGGCCTCTACGTTGGACCTCTCTCACATAGGACCAAAACGCTTTAGGGTCCTCCTTCAAATAATTATTTAATACCATATTCCTGAAGTTAGTAAAAGCCTCGCGCATAGTATTTCTCGCTTTAGCGCGGGAATCCTTATACGTCTTAATTTTAGTTGCTCTATATTCATCGGATGATGTAGACGGCATATTTTTTATTTTCGCGTGGCTTATTCTCTGATGCCTAAGCGCACTCCTAACTTGCTTATTGTACCAACGTGGCTCTTTATTGTCGACCTTCAATTTAATCGTCGTCTTCCGACAACACCTCGAACCTATTACTGACAGGTAGAGGGTCCGCCGAAGCATTCCCAACCCCCTGCCTCCGCAGCACCACCCCACGATCTCCCCGAGTGGACATCACTTTCCACTCATCGGACTTCCCAGCCCGAGGACCCTCAGCCCGCGGTAAGGAGTCAGAGGCAACCCCGATCGCTCTACCGGCTACCGCAACCAGGCGGACCCGAGCCGCCAATTTGGCGCGGCGAGCTTTCAGGGATATACTAACACAAAAGAGTTACAATATAAAAACAAAAGCTGAAATGGGATAAGGCTAAAGCATTTGGTCTGTTTTAACGCGGGGACGCTCTTCGTGAAGCGTACGAGAAAGGGTCAAACGCAGGTATAAAGTGAAAGGCGTAAACAAAACAAACAAGGTTAGATCACTCACAGGATATAATAGTACACAACGAAAAATATAAATACTATGGAGCGTAAAACTAAAACAACCTTACAAATGTTACGAGAATATGCTAATACAGAATAACTACTATGATATAAATATTATTTTATAAAGGGGAGAATGAAATTTCTAACAAAATACTACGAGGCTTAAGAGTTAACTATTACGGTAGAGAAAATAAAAACTATAACGTGGATGTTATAACAAAACTAATTACATAACTTAAACGAATGTTAAATAAAATTACCGAAGGATAACAATAGAATAAAGTAAATTGTTAGTTCTACTTAACACTACATCTACTCTAATGCTACTGCTACTCTAGTCTCTCGAAGATTCGTAGGAACTCGCAGGAGCAAGTGAAAGGCACGTCCGTTCACTTCAACAGCCAGGTAAAGACAGGGCAAACAAGAAAAATAAAAGTCCTGCACGTATTCCTTTACTTTTCGAACCATTATCATATTATTATATATAACGGAAATAACGCTGAAAATAAGAAAATGGCGTCAAAAAATCTGAAGATGAATGTGTTAAATTTGTATCAATGGCTATGCTTACATGCAAAACAAAAGAATAATGAAAAGTATAGAGCGTACGGAAGTATGGGGAGTACGATAGTGAACCTGTTCCTAATTGTGGATACACGATAATGTTCGCCTAAGTAACCATGTTTTTAGGCGCTCTTTAACAGCGAAGCGGTAGTAGCGGAAAGCCTTATGGGCACGTCGCCTCCGTCACTCCGTCCGTCCGCCCGCCTGCCCGTCCCACAGTGGGTGAAATTGCAAATCTAGGTGGACAGAATGTCATTTAGCGAATGCCAAAAAAGATGTTTCTTTCTATCACAATGTAAAACAATTTGACAACTTGGTATAGAAATGACAGCGTCGCAAATTATTTGAATGCCCAGCCGATTCGCCTCTGTCCTACGCACAGTGGGTATCTCAGAGGTAGTGCAATGAATAGCCGGGGAAGGGAGGAGGGAAACCCGGTGCCGGCATTTGCCTGCTCTTACAAAGTATACCAGGGGGGCCAACAGCTTAACGTCCCTTCCTAAGGAGGGAACAGCTGAATTTGCGCGGTCTCCTCAAACCACACAAACAGGGGGCCGGGCGACCTTGGAAAAATCCTACTTGCGCAGGATTCGTACCCGATGCCTTTTTCAAGCAGCAGGCGAGTAGAAGCTACAGAAGTCGCAAACTTGGCACAATAGACCGCTTTAAGTGTTTCCCACTCTCTTGACATCACGGTTTTATGAGTTTTGTGCAAATTGGTTGTGTTCTGTATATTGGAGGTTACAAATTAAGGTATGTTTTTCGTTATAAATAACAAGGGAGACTACGGCGAGTGAAACTATGACCTGAAGAGTCGGCTCCGACCGTAAACAAACGAAGGATTTAGCGAGAAGAACCAAGCGCTAAATACGTATTTCGAGAGCCAAGCTCTCATAATCAGTAGCTGTGGAAGAAGAGTGGGGTCTGTTGGGTTGCGTGAGGGAATTTGAACCGTTGACGGTCGGCGAGAAAGTGAAGGTGGGAGGGAGGGGGGTGGGAGGGAGGGGAGGGGGAGGAGGGGAAGGGGCAATCGTTAGACCGTAAAGGTAAGGTACCGGGCCGCGATCGATATTCATAACGGTTTGTTTGAATTTGTTAATAAACAGAGCCTCAAATACGTCTAATTAGTTTTCTTCGCGTACTGACTTGAACAGTGTTAGATTCTGTATAGTGATGGGGTGGTTATTTTCTTGTATATGGGCGGCTACACTCGAATTGTTTATCCTGTTGTGTCTGAAGTGTGCTAAGTGCTCTTTGAAGCGTGTTTCTAAATTACGTTTTGTCTATCCTATATATATCCTATCACATGTCCCGCAAGCATTCTTGTAAATTCCTGATTTTTGTAAAGGCGGTATTGTGTCTTTCGGGTTGTAAAGAAGGTTGTCGAGTTTATTGTTAATGACATGAACAGTTTTTAAGTCGTGTTCTGAAAAAATGTTTTCGAGTTTGTTGGTGAGACCTGGAGTGAAAGGTATTTTAATGTATTTTGGATTTTTGGTGTTAATGTTTGTGAGTGTTGTGTGATTTTTGACGTGGAGATGGTGTTTCTTTTTTTGTAATATATTCTCTACTATTTGGCTGTTGTAACCATTAAGTGTTGCGGTGTTTTTTATGTGGGAAAGTTCTTTGCGAAAATCAGGTTTTGAAAGGGGTACCTGCAGTAATAGGTGAATCATGGAGCGAAATAGTGCTAATTTATGTGCAATGTGATGATGGGAATCAGGTGGGATGTATGTGTCCAAATGTGTGGGTTTCCGGTAAATGTTGAAAGTAAGCCAGTTGTCATGTCTTTTTATGAGTAAATCGAGGAAAGGAAGTGTTTTGTCTTGTTCTTCCTCGTATGTAAATTTGATGAAATCGTACTGTTCATTTAGTTTTCCTAAGAAGTCTGTGATGTTGCTTTTTGATGTGTCGAAGATTGCAAAAACGTCATCAATGTACCTTAACCATGTTTCGAGGAAATAAGTAAAAGTATCCTTGCATTGTTTTTCAAAGTTGTTCATGAAGAGGTTTGCTAGGAAAGAGGAAAGGGAGTTCCCCGTGGTTGTGTCTTGGTTTTGTCGGTATATTTTATAGTTAATTTGGAAGTAGTTCTGGTTCATGCCAAGGCGAGTTAGTTGTACGTATTCCCTGTTTCTTGTGTTAGGTTTTGTTCGGTGAGCCATGTTTCTAGAAATTTTAAGGTTTCTTCTATGGGGACAATAGGGAAAAGGGAAACTACGTCAAAGGAGACCAAGATTTCGTTTTCTTTGAGGGTTGAATTTTTAATCCGGTTAATGAAGTGGGTTGTTTTTGATGTTCGACTCTCGTGTGAGGGGCCACTGCTTCAATTGTTCGTTGAGCCAGCGGGAAACTTCATATGTTGGGGAGCTGCTCGAGGAGACTATGGGTCTGAGGGGTGCGTCTTTTTTGTGAATTTTGGGTAAACAGTACGTTCTGGGGACGATGGGGTTTGGGGTGTGGAGTTGGAATCTGAGCTGTTTAGTGATTAGGGTATTGCAAGTTTTTAGGGTGTTTTGGCATATGTAATCATTTTGTTAAGCAAGGGTTTGGAAATATACGTGTAAGGGCCGTTTTCTAACATCTTGTCGACCTTTTCATAATATTGTTGTTTATGTAGAATGACGATAGTGTTTCCTTTGTCAGCCTTCAGGAAAAAACAGTCTTTTTGATTGTTTTAATTTTTGTGTATTCGTGGAGGCTGTGACGTTTCATTTTTGGCATTTCTGTAAGGTTGTGTTTTATTTGTGACAATGCGGAGTGTCTGATGGCGTTCTTGATGTTGATCGGCAATTTTTAAATAGATGATTCGATGTCAACAATAATTTGCGGTTTACGGTGTGGAAGCGTAGTTGTAGTTTATGCTTTGTAACAGTTACGTTTGATAGGTTCACTACGTTGTGGTGAAGTTCTGTGTGGGTGACACCTGTTTCCTGATTGTTTGTTTTTAAGGAAGAGTAGTTTCCTGTGCAGTTTGTGGGTTTTGTTTTCTATTTTTTTGTTGGGTAACGTACTTGATTCTGTACAAGTGATGATCCCAAATAGATTGTTCAAACCGGGATAAGTTTTTGGTGAGTTTAAGGTGTAATTCGTATGCTTCTAATTCTAGATGGGCCCGTTTCCTGTAGAATTTTCTGATTTCTAAATCTATCATTTTCTGTTTGGCAAAAATAATGGCTTTAACTGCTGTGGGGTTGGTGGACTTAGGAAAAATATTCGTGAATTGTGGAAAGAGTTTGTTTTTTGGCAGTCTTTGAGGAATTTGATGTCGGCTCCGGTGGTTTGTATTTGCGTCGAGAGTTTGTGAAACCTGTTCAAATCTTTAGGCTGGAAGGCCATGTCAATGATAAATAAAAGCAGAATCAACGGCGAAGTTAAGAGGGGAATAGGGGTAAATGAGGACTTAGCGGAAGAAATCACTGATGCTGAGATTTACTGTCGGGACCGATTGTGTGAAATTGTGTTAAGTTGAGAAAAATGTTCAATATTATGCATCCAATATGAAGGTGAATTGTAGGTTAGAGGGGGCTTGGTTCTTCTCGCTAAATCCTTGTTTGTTTACGGTCGGAGTCGACTCTTCGGGTAATATGTTATTTGTTATTTACTTAAATAATGACGTATTTACTAATTTATTTATAATATTTACTGCATAGATTATGTCACAATAACTATATGTAAAAAATCACCGTATGTAATGTTTGAAAATGCCTGCAAAAATCCCTATTAGATCCCGCCATTTTATATAGTTCTATTTATAAATTGATTCCTATTGATCATTAAATAATGAAATTTAGGTGCCACAACCTGCCACCTCATGCGTTATTCTATTATTTCAGACACCTATTCAATTTCTAGAAGAGTCATATTTGAGGTTCGGCGAAACGAGATTCAGAGTGAGTTTCGTACTCTCTCGTGACGGCACTGCTTTACGAGTTCTGTATTAAATGATTTTATTCTGTATAATGGAGGTTATAAATGAAAGTATGTTCTTTGATATTTACGTAAATAATCCTGTATTTACTTGTTTATTTTTCATTTGTATTGCATTGATTATGCCCCAATAATTATAAATAACATAATCACTGTGTGTAATGTTTGAAGAGACATGCAAAACACCCTATTATTTCCAGGAACATTTTTTAGTTTCATTTATAAGTTGGTTCCTATAGATCATTCATAAGTTGAAATACCTAAACGTGGCCGTGGTATAAGGTCGACCGGACTCAAAAGATCCTTCTAGCAAAAGTGGGCGGAGTAAAGGAGGATGCCGGGAGCTCACTGGGTACCCCCACTCTTTCGGCTTCGGATAACTTCACACTGTATGGATGCTCACGCCTGACAAAATTTTCACGCGGGATAATCGATGAATTTTCTGTTTAATATTTCATGATTTCTGATAAATTATTTATCTGTTGTGTTTATGAAGTATTTTTGATTGCTGACAGAAGGACTGTAACAAGTATCAAATCATTTATTATAATAAATACGCATATTTTCATTTCTTAAGTCCAAGCAGACAAGTATACTTTTGCGAATGTACGCAGATATTATTCCATGAAATATCGGTTAAGTATTTTTTAATTACATTAGTAATAAAATTAATGCCACAATTAATAAAGAATTCATTCCCCATTACCAGGAGAAATATGTATAAAATGAAAAAGACTTTCCGAAACACGTTCGGGCGCTGCGTCCCAGATGTCCTCTGAACCCAAAAAGAAAAACCAATAAACTGCGAATTCTAAAAGACTGAAAATACATGCCATTCAAGCTATTGAAAAGGGGATGCCTTAAACAAATAAACGAAAGAAACCCTGACGTAAAGCATAGGCACAGGAGCCATGATGAGTTAAAATAGTGAAAAATATTTGCCATGAGCGAGAGGTTACATTGTGCTGTACTTGTGCTCTCCACTACGTTGTATTTGAGACCGATATATTTGCTTTCCCGTAAGAAAGTAGCCACTTTGTACACAATCTCCCGTGCTTGTCCTCTCAATGGTCTCCCGGAAACGGGCGTATTTCTTGATGAAGATGCCATTTCATTCAAAAACAACAATAACCACAAAAATAACAAATAAAGAAAAACTAAAGAAAAAACAAAATGCCGAATAACAATAACAACAATAAAAATAACATATACTATCAACAATCAACAAAAACTTCCAAGAGAAAGATACCGGGGAGATCGAAACGTTCAAATATGCGTGCTGAAACTGACTGAAGTTGCCGCTGTGGTGTGGAAAGGGGAAGAAAGAGGGGCTGCGCCAACTGGAGGGGTAAGCTACGGCGCAGGTTCTTTTGAGTCTGGTCGACCTATACAACAAACGACGCTTTGCCCCAGTTGCCCGAATTCGAATGCTCGAATCCCACTTACCATAAAACCCAGCTGCCATTAATCCCACTTGCCATAGTCCCAAATGCTCAAATTCCCAGTTGCTAGAATCATACTTCCCATAGTAAAAACTTGGGTGGGGAAAAGAGGGGTATTTACGAATAGGAAGCGAAAAGGAGAAAGGACTGGGGGAATTTACGGGTATGCTGCAAAAAGGAAAATGGAAGAAGTAGGAGGTGAAAGGGAGGGAGGGTCGACAGAGAATTTTATAGCGATTACGAATACGCAGCTTAAAAACGAAAATAAAGTAGGGAAAAGGGGAGAGGGTGTAAGGTAGGCCAAGGAAACACGGTCGACATTGGTATCAATCGACAGAGAATTTTATAGTGATTACGAATACGCAGCGTAAAAACGAAAATAAAGTGGGGGGAGAGAAAAAAGGGAAGGGCGTAAGGTACGCCAGAGAAGTCTATAAAGATTACGAATACGCAGCGTAAAAACGAAAATAAAGTGGGGGGAGGGAAAACGGGGGAGGTCGTAAGGTACGCAAAGAAAACACAGTCGACATTGGTATCAATCGACAGAGAATTTTATAGAGATTACGAACACGCACCGTAAAAACGAAAGTAATAATAATAAATCGACTTTATTTAAGGGCGATATTTAGACCATCTGATCTATTCTTACATATATCCCTGTACATACTATGAACACAGACGACCATGCCCTCAGCGGGATTCGAACCCGCGACCTTGGTCTCTGTTGTCAGATACTCAAACCACTCGTCCACCAAGGGGGGAAAGGGGGAGGCCGTAAGGTACGCAAAGGAAACACAGTCGACATTGGTATCAATCGACAGACAATTTTATAACGATTACCGATTTAATCAGTAAAAGGAATTGCGTAATATTGTTTTCATTTAGAAAAATCAAAAAAGCTCTATTTCTCAAGGAGTAAGTAATGTTATAAATACTAACATTTTCTAGAAATATCTTTACTATGGTAAACATTATGTGATTTCGAGCACTAAAAATTAATAAGAATTAAAAATAAAGTAAGTAGAAGCAATTTTGTGTCACTTGTACTTTTTGTCCACCTAGATTTGCAATTTAACCCGCTGTGCGTCCGTCCGTCCGCATGTTTAGTCTCCGTAACTACTGAGCGGATTTTAATTAAGTATAAGTGATCCTTATTAAAATTCATCGACAAATTACAACTTTCAACAGCATCCTTCAATTAGAACCTTCAATTTATATAAGCAATTAAATAAATTTATAAATTCATATCTTGTTAAATGGCTTCCGTCAAGCAACAATTAAATACTACGCTTTTCTCTCCCTACCTCTTATATGATTTGTAAACTAGCGGTTAAAACATTATTCGGATGGAGGACAATATTTGACATAAAAAAGTCAGGGAGACCACATAACTATGACTTATAGTTTCGGAGATAAAAATTCGAGAAAATCCTAAGCAAAACATTACATATTTGGTTTACATGGTCGATACGACGATTATATCGGCAAACAATTAAAAATCCATATTTTTGTTTGATTTCTCTTAAAGAACATCCAAACGCAAGAAATATGTTACAAAGTTGCAAAATACAATTTAGATTCGTTGCAGAGTAAGATAAATTGGGAGCTAAGATTCTTTAAAAATTGTGATTGCGATATTTTCAGGTTACATTGTTTTATTCATCAGGAATTTCTTGAGTATATATAAAGCTGTGTCCAAAACTATGGAAGATATTGAAGCGTTTAATAAGAAAACTATAGACACTATTAATACATAGGGTCTCCTAAAGAATGTGCTGCTCAACTATAACGCAATTCGTTAGTTAAAGTTCGAAACGAGTGTCCAACGTCTGTAAAAAAAATTACGATAAAATGGCTGTTGAACAATTGTAAGGCAGTGTTTCGCGCTGATGTATCTTATACTCGAAAGACTTTTTACCAAAGTTTAGTTCAGCTTCAGCTTGACCGCAGTCGATACTATTTATATACTTAATTAAGAAATTTCAAAACTAGTAACAGACATAAGTTTAAACGTGAAAGAAGAAAATGGTTTGAACAAGTTTCCTTTCCTTTCCTTTCCAATTTCTTTGAATCTCAATCAGCAGCAATTCAAAATAAAATAGACAAAAGAGTAATGAGGTATTTAAAAAGTGTCTACTGAACTTGGAGAGATTAGAGCGAGCAATTTTTTAAATTTAATTTTCTTTCAGAACCATTTTCCGGAGTTTATATTCTACATCTTGAAGAAATTCAATCATCTTATCCCTCTGTGGCTACCGTGGACTGGACCAATATTAGATATTCACCATTGAAACATTGTCAAAATGAACAGATGAAAAGTCGTGTTTATGGCGATAATGCAATGAAAAGTTCTGGTGTGATAGCTACAAACACTCCAACGATTGCAAAGATATGTCTTTCTGACAACAGCGGCGCGTGAATGGACACGCTGTTCGTCTTCAAACACGCTCCAACTCTCTTAGCAATGCTTCCTCTAGTTAGTTGTGTATATGCGGTCAAAGGAGCAAAACGTTATTTTTCTTCGGTCATCGTTACCGGCTACAATTTATGCAAGAGTTGCACAAGGGGCTGACGTGGCAATGGCAAAAAGGCAGACTCATTTTGACAAACTTAAGTAATGATCTGAAAGCTATGATTTGCAAAGCCTTAGGAGAGGAAAAAAAGGTTCGTGAAACACATCAAGCGACAGAGCGACAAATATCAAGAAAGTACTGTCATTTGTGCCATTATTCCAAGAGAAGGAAATCCTCCACTCTCTGCATACTTTGCAGGAAGCCTATTTGTGACGAGCACCAAAACAATGTGCCCTAATTGTTAATTTACACATTTCTAACATTAATTACATATTGACGTTAATAGAAACCATTTTAAAACAGTTTCCAATGATATTTCCTTATTTCAAGTTTAAGTGAGTCAAACTGACACAGCGTTACCAAGAAGTGTTTAAAAATAGCCTTACCATTTTAGGGTTAATAAGGTTCTTTAGCCAACAAAGGTATGTGCATTGACTAGTAATTTCAAGTTAAAACCTACATTTCTGCTCTGAGAAGGTTCGTTAAGACGCCTATATTAATACATATTATCCCAACATTCACAAGTGCGGCCACAGCAATTTTTTTTCGTGAGAACCCCTGCGTTAGAGCAATTCAACTGCAACAATCTTGTGGTCCCCCCTACCATCCCTCCTCCCTCGCCACCCCCTACCAGCCCTCCCCCTCGCCACCCCCTACCAGCCCTCCTCCCTCGCCACCCCCTAACAGCCCTCCTCCCTCGCCACCCCCCACCAGCCCTCCTCCCTCGCCTCCCCCACCAGCCCTCCCCCCCCGCCACCCTCTACCAGCCCTCCCCCCTCGCCTCCCCCTACCAGCCCTCCCCCCTCGCCGCCCCCTACCAGCCCTCCTCCCTCGCCACCTCCCCCCCCAACCTTCCCCACCTTGCCTCCCCCTACCAGCCCTCCCCCATTCCCGCCTCCCTCCCGTCATCCGAATAGCCTTGACCTTGGCCGTGGCCACGCAAGCGAAACGATTGCAGCTGCTGGCACCAACCGAACGAAACGCGAGCTCTCTCACACGGTCATCAGGATTTCGACTTTATGAAAAAAGAGTATAAATGGCTTAGAAAAGAGGACGGACAACATTTGCTAAGGAAACAATTGTTATAAGGTTTCTTAATGCATATTATTCTTTTAAGTGCATTTCGTCATTGCTTTCGTGATGTCCGTCCGTCCGTACGCATATATCGGGGAAGAATTGGCTGAACCGATTTCAACTAAATTTGGTACATACAATACACACATCAATTAAGAACCAAAATTTCATATTTGAAGTAGGGGTGCCACAATTGCAAAATAAAAATTTTCGGTAATTATGAATTTGGAAGAAATTGGCCAAATCGATTTCAACGATAGTTTGTAAGGAGGAGGTGTGCAACATAATAAAACAAAATCAAGAAGTTTAGTAGAGATATAGAAAGCAAGGCTGCCAAAATACAAGGAATAAAATTTTAACCAAATATAATATTTATAATGCATACATATCATAGCCGTCTTAATGGTGAGGCCACATGGGCCTTGGCCCAGGGCCTCACATTAGAGGGGGCCTCAAAATTTGGAGAGAAGAAATAAAACAGAGAATCAAAAGTCAGAAATACTTAGATATGAACTATTAGACATGAGGAAAGAAACAGAAAAAATAGCATATATGGTTTTTCAAATTTCATTTTTAATATATATATAATATAAAATCGTGAGTTTTCGTTTATTTTTAATATAAATTTTCCAGTGTAGGAGATATTTCCTAGAGACTATCGTGTCTATAGAAAAGATCGCGCTTATAGATCGGGCGGGGGGGTTTCATAGCGGTAGTACGATAGCAGTGAGATTCCGATAAGGTAAAGATGGCTCCAAAAAGGTGTTCTTATGCTCGTTTTACAGGCCACCTAACGCTGGTGTAGATTGTATTTTAAGTCTCGAGAAACAACTACCAAAGCTTACACTGATAAATCAAGACGGAATCGTTATAGTCGGTGGTGACTTTAACTTACACTCAATTGATTGGGAAAACCTATGTTTCGAAGAACGCGAATCCTAACTAACTTCCCAGAAAGAATAAACAAAGTCACCATTGAAGATGGGATAAGTGATCATCTGGTCGTATATGCAGAGTGTAAGTTGAAAATCGATAGGCACTTTAAGCCTCAAAGAAAGTTTTATATATTAGCTAAGGCAAACTTTTCAAGCTTCAGGTCGCGCCTACGAGAAATACCACCTGGCTTCCGTGACATGACCGAACGATCAGGTGCTGAGTCGTCATGGACACTATTCAAGGATATAATGCTAGAGGGTATCGATAAGTACATTCCAATTAAATTGAAGGTCGACAATAAAGAGCCACGTTGGTACAATAAGCAAGTTAGGAGTGCGCTTAGGCATCAGAGAATAAGCCACGCGAAAATAAAAAATATGCCGTCTACATCATCCGATGAATATAGAGCAACTAAAATTAAGACGTATAAGGATTCCCGCGCTAAAGCGAGAAATACTATGCGCGAGGCTTTTACTAACTTCAGGAATATGGTATTAAATAATTATTTGAAGGAGGACCCTAAAGCGTTTTGGTCCTATGTGAGAGAGGTCCAACGTAGAGGCCCTACCATACCTTCCCTGCGTAATTCATGATAGCGTAGAGAAATCCAACCTGTTAAACGGTCATTTTGTAAAAGCATTTACAGCCGTCAACGACCATTGCGTACTTTATGCACCCGCAATAAGGAGGGACCTGATGGACGACAAGTATTTTCTGAGGTGGAAATAACAAAGCAATTAAGTTCCATCAGACATAACAAAGCCACTGGCCCCGAAGAAATTCCTGCTAGCGTTTTAAAAGAATTAGCTGAAGTAACAGTAACTTTTTTCGGATAATCTTCGAGAAATCCATTTCTCGAACAGAGGTCCCTAGCGACTGTAGGTTAGCGCCCGTTACCCCAATTCATAAGGGCGGCGACAAGGAGAACCCAGAAAATTACAGGCCGATTTACATGACTTCGATATCGTGTAAGATTCTCGAGCATATACTCGTTAGCAACATAATGCGATTTCTTGATAGTAATTCACTGTTAGATGATTGTCAACACGGCTTCAGGAAAGGTAGGTCTTGTTATACTCAGCTCGGTTTTTTGTGAAATGTATACTGAGAAGCAGAGAAAAGAATACGCAGGTCGATGCCATCTTTTAAGATTTTAGGAAAGCCTTTGATAAGGTACCTCACAGGAAGTTAATAACGAAATTAGAAACCTTAGGCGTTAATTCTAAAATCGTTAGTTGGATCCGTGAATTTTTAAATCATAGGAAGCAGAATGTTGTTATAGATGGGAAATCTTCGAACTTAGTGGAGGTGGTCTTCAGGCGTTCCGCAGGGTAGTGTAATTGGGCCGTTATTATTTCTAATTTATATAAACGATATCAGCTCAGTAGTCAGAAGTAAAATTAGGCTTTTCGCGGACGACACCAGTATCTCCAAAATGACCTAGAAGCTATTTCTGCATGGTGTAAGGAATGGCAGTTAGAGATCAACGAAAAGAAAAGCTGCGTCATCAACTTCTGGAGAACCAAAAGTATCTCGTTGGATAATAATTATTCGTTGGACGGAGTAGAGATTCCAGTTTCAGACTCGATTAAATATATCGGAGTCACGATCCATCGTGATCTCTCGTGGGAAACCCACATTCGCCGATTGATAGGTGCCGCTAACAAAAAGCTGGCATTTATAGGGAGAACAGTTCTAAATAGCTCCGAAAAAGTGAAAGAATTATGTTATTTATCCTTGGTTCGACCGCAGGTCGAATAGCTTCAGCTGTGTGGGATCCCTACGAAAAGGGACTCACTAACGAGATAGAAAAGGTTCAGCGCAGAGAAGCTAGATTCGTAGAGAGGAATTACGATAGTAAACAAATCGTAACATCATCAATAGAAAATCTGAAATGGACATCGTTAGAGGAACGTAGGCTGCAGGATAGATTTAAACTACTGGAAAAATTTATGTTGGAGGGACTAGCGAATGAGGTAGTAGGACTTGTCAGAAGCCCGACGTATCTCGAAAGGCAGGACAGTGAGGATAAGATTCGCGAGATCGACTGGAGAACGGAGCGATATAGAGGATCGTTTTTTCCTAGGACGGTAAGAGACCATAATAGGAAAAGATAACGTAGGAAAACTATGGACCCTTGGTGCACTGCACCCCCTGCTATCCACCAAAAAGGTGACTTGCATGGTATAATGTAGATGTGGATGAAAGATATACGATTATACAACGCCGAATTTGCCGAGAAGCACTTCTGTACCACGGAAAACTTGTGTACATCCCTACTTGTTTAATATTAATTAGTGGTACCCGCAATAACTTTAACAACAATTATTTTCAAAGTTTTCTCTTGTTAGTGCTGTAAAATTGTTTCCTTTTGTTGAAATGTATGCAAATTTTTCATATACAATTAATTTGACCATTTATTTCAGTTTTTACCCAAGAAATATTATAAACACGGATTTTTTGTAATTAACAATGTCTTGTTTTTCATTTATTAATAATAGCCCATATTCGCCTTATAAAATTATACAACTGGCATTTTGAATGTGATGTCTATTTTTACAATTTGTATGTGCATTTTTAATTGCTTCTCCCTTTCGAAAAAGCTAATATATATTTCATTATTGAAAAAGAGAAAGATTAATTTTCTTTTGGCCATTAGTTAAAAACGCCCCCAGTCCACGCGTAGTTTACCGAATAATACTTATCTGCAATTATTATGCGTTCTTTGCACAGAGTGAACGCATATAGGGGAGGTCGTTTCGACCGTTCGTCCGTCCGCATGTTCAAAGTCGGGAACCGCTGGACGTATTTTGATGAAATTTGGTATTGGGGAGTTTTAGTAAAATTAGTCGACCGATTCCAATTTTGGTAAAAATCGGACAAAAATTACGACTACTTTACATGAAGACCTACATGTAGTTTACAATGCTCCTTTGTTTCAAGTCGGTAACCAGAGGACATATTTTGATGACATTAGGTATTGCAGAGTTTTGCTAAAATTGGTTTACCGATTCCAATTTTGGTTAAAATCGATCAATAATTACTACTACTTTACATGAAGACCTACATGTATTTTACAACGTACCTCGCTTGCTTCTCGTTAAATACTCATCTGAGCGAAAAATATTGAGAACATTGTAAAATCTCAAAGAACGCATTTGGAAACTCTGTACTCCGACATGAAGTACACCTTTCCAATCTTGTTAAAGTTGCAATCTATTAAGTTTTACGTTGCTACAACAATGCCTCATAAAAAGCGTGAATTATTTCGTCTATTTGAAGGCTGAGGCAACAATTTGGATCGCCTTGGCAACACCCGGAAAGAGTACGAAAAAGTTATAAAATCTCGAAAAGAAATGCGTATTTCGGACTAACATTTCGTGTAACATCTGAAAATCGCAAGAATAAGATATTTTATAGTTTTAGCCGCCGAATAAAAAAAACGGAGAAAATTTCTTATTCATATCGTAGATTGTCTCCCTCAGCCCGAAAATGCGCAAAGTTAACATTTAGCACTATAACGGCCGATGGGACATTTTTGTCCCATTTTAAAGTTAGGAGCGCGGCGAGTCTTCATGACTTTCATGATATTAATCTAGTTACATAGAGAAAGTTTCGCCCTCCCCACTGCCTCGGTTGAGATGTGACATACATTTTACCCTAGAACTGTCGATGGGACATTTTTGTCCCATTAGCGTAATCATTACTAATCCGCTACTTTGTTTAAATATAGTACGGTGCATAGGCCTTTTTGATTTCACTGATGAGCGGAGCTATGATGCTGACGTAGTCCCCTTCCTAAACTCTCTCGGATCGGAAATTGGGGACTGGCGTTATGTAATAAGGTCATCTCAAGGAATCGTATCCGGGAGATACTCAGATTTAATGCCAAGTCCACCTTAAAAACTGACAGGTTTGCCATTATTTCAGAAGTTTGGAATAGGTTCATTCAAAACTCTCAGACTTGTTACAGAACTAGAGCTTATATATCAGCAGACGAGCAACTTTTTTCTACCAAATCTAGGTGCCGATTCATTCATTTCACGGCTTCCAAGCCCGATAAGTACTGGTAGAAGTTCTGGGTTGCCGTAAACAAAGTAAAAAAGTATATACTGAATGCATTCACTTATCTTGGCAAAGATGAATTCCAACCAAATGATCAGCGCCTTTTCCAGTACATAGTAATGAAACTAATGGAACCATTCCTGAACAAGGGAAGAAATGTTAGGTGTGACAATTTCTTCACTTCTCTGGCTTTGGCTGATAATCTCAAGACTAAATCCACTAGCTTGGTTGATACAATAAACCGGAGGAGAAGAGAAATCCCCATGGCTATGAAAAATTCACATGGCTGTACGAACTCAGATACTGAAAAATGGAGATACTACACTCACGGTTTACCAAGGTAAAAGGAATAAGAATGCCATTATTTTAAGCACCGTATACCCTGAAGTGCAATTTGGGACAGATGCCAAGAGAAAGCCAGAAACTATCCTTTTACAACGAAACTAAGTACAGGGTTGGCGTTGTAGATCAAATGGCTCGTAAATACTCAGTCAAGGCAGCGTCCCGGAGGTGGCCTGTACACACGTTTTACAACATCCTTGACCTAACTGGTATAAATGTATGGGTATTGTATAAGAATATTACCAAAATCAAGATCTCACGGCGAGACCTTGTTGAAATTGGCTGAAGAACTAAGTAAAGATAATGCGGAGAGCAGGGCATCGAACGCGCCCACTCAAATCGCTGACACTCATGCCGAAGGGGAACCTACGGATCCCGAAACAGAGCAACAAGACGACGTTGCCAGATTTAAAAAAACTGCAAAGAAGGGAAGAGTGCGGATAAATGTTTCGTATGCAGAAAGGTACTAAGCAAGAAGGGCATCGGAAAGGAAAGAAAGACCTTCGTTTTTTTATAGTGCGTGAACTAGTGATTGTGATTGAAAGACCATGATTGTCTCTTTTACATTTGCTTATTCTTATAAGTATATTATACCTAATAACCTGTTGCAACAGAGGAAATATTTTTCACTTTATTTTGTTGACTTATCTGTATAAATGATGAAAAAGGAAGTAAACTTTCGTACTTAGCAAAATATGAGTGATTATGAGAAAGGAGCTTAAATTTCCATACTTGGCTACACTTGTTCTTTCTTTCATATAGTGACTGTACCTACCTACCTACCATTACATACATTATTTCGGTGTAAAAATTAGCGCGTTCGGCTTATTTTAGTAGTAGTGTTGTCTGAACGATGGTCAAGCTGCTAGTGTGTCGTATCCGTCAGCACCTGTTTGTACTAAATTGTGGTGCACTAATACCACAAATTTCTGCTAAATTTTAAAGTTTAAAGCATATCTAGAAGTGAAATAATATTTTCTAATTGTTTAATTTTTAAATATTTTTAACGGCCGCATAACAAATTCATGGAGATTGTCAAATGTTTATTTGTGCATATGGACTAAGCTCTATATAACGTCAAAATTTCACCTCCCTAGTTCGCCCCGTAGTACCAAAACATTTAACTATTTTTTAAATTTTAGAATTTTTAACAGCTAAACAAGATAAAATATCAAAATCTGTATAATCCCTATTTCGTTTTTATAGAAATTCTACCTAATAAAAAAATTAAAGCTTCGTAGCACATTCGGAGATACATAAAGCTTAAAAATTTGTTTAAAAAATTTCGAATTTTTAGCGGTAGCATTGATGAACTTTTTCAAGATCTTCGTTTTTTCAAGTCGGTTTTGCGCATAGTTCTACCAATAAAAAAATTTCGAGTCTGCCGCTATTTTGAAAGTGCCTAAATATATATATATATATATATATATATATATATATATATATATATATATATATATATATATATATATATACAGTGGTGCCTCGATATACGAGTGCCCTAATATACGAGTGTTTTGAGATACGAGCCGCCGAGCGAGCGATATTTTGCTTTGAGATGAGAGCAAGATTTGAGATACGAGGAATCGCACATTACACCGCTGCACACGACCCCAACATGCGGGGCGCATGTTGGTGTCGTGTGCAGCGTCTAACAGTTTCTCCCACCTCAGACTAGACCTCAGTCTGTGTGCTTGTTTCCCTCGTTTTCGAAGCATTTTTAATAAGTTGGGTTCGCGTTTTTTGCTTTTTGTACATTTACAAAACATTATCACATTTATTTTTATAACCATGGGTCCGAAGAAGAAGATGATGTCTATTGAATTAAAGCGTGAAATCATAGAAAAACATGAGCAAGGTGTGCGAGTATTTGACTTGGCGAGGATGTACGGGCGTAGCACATCAATGATATGTACTGTGCTTAAACAGAAGGAGTTGATAAAGGGAATAACGCTAGCTAAGGGCGTTACAATAATTTCTAAGCTCCGGACCTCTCTCCATGAAAAGATGGAGAAACTACTGATGGTGTGGGTGACAGAGAAGCAGCTTCAAGGAGGAACCTTAACACAAAGCATCATATGTGAGAAGGCACGAGCGATTTACGGTGATTTGCTGAAGCAGATCCCACACACTTCCACAAACGAGGAATCGGAAGACTCGTTTAAAGCCAGTCGGGGCTGGTTTGACAACTTTAGGAAAAGGACCGGCATTCACTCCGTCGTCAGGCATGGTGAGGCAGCAAGTTCGGATGTGAAGGCAGCTGAGGTTTACATCAAAACGTTTTCCGAACTGATAGAAGCCAAAGGATACATCCCCCAGCAAGTCTTCAACTGTGACGAGACAGGGCTTTTCTGGAAAAGGATGCCGAATAGGACTTACATAATGGCAGAGGAGAAGACGATGACAGGTCACAAACCCATGAAGGATAGATTAACTCTAGCACTTTGCGCCAATGCGAGTGGCGACTGCAAAATCAAGCCTCTGCTAGTATACCATTCGGAAAATCCCAGAGCCTTTAAGTCACATAAGATTTTAAAAGAAAAACTGCAAGTTATGTGGAGGGCAAATCCGAAGGCGTGGGTCACCAGGAAATTCTTTGTGGAGTGGATAAACCTGGTGTTTGGCCCTTCTGTTAAAAAATATCTACAGGAAAACAACCTACCCATGCAAGCCCTTCTCGTCCTCGACAATGCCCCTGCTCACCCACCAAATCTCGAAGATGATTTACTCGAAGAGTTCAGGTTTATAAAGGTTCTCTACCTACCACCCAACACCACTCCTATCCTGCAGCCCATGGATCAGCAGGTGATTTCTAATTTTAAGAAGTTGTACACCAAGCACATTTTTCGGCGCTGCTTTGAGGTGACGGAGAACACAAACCTTACCCTTCGAGAGTTCTGGAAGGACCACTTTAACATCGTGATATGTCTAAGAATTATTGATCAGGCCTGGCTGGGTGTTACAACGAGGACCTTAACCTCTGCATGGAAGAAGCTGTGGCCTGAGGCTGTAGCTGAAAGGGCCTTCGAAGGATTGGAACCCGAAGTGTCAGTGGTAGAGGAGATTGTTTCTCTGGGAAAATCCATGGGTCTGGAGGTGGATGAGAGAGATGTGAACGAACTCGTCGAGGAACAGTCTCAGGAGCTGACAACCGAGGAGTTACACGATCTACATTCGCAGCAGCATACGGTGGTTCAACGAAAAATTAGTTTTGAAGAGGAGCCAGAGATGGAGGAGGTTATCTCTACAAGAGATATAAAGGAGATCTTGGGAATGTGGGAGAAAGTTGTAGAGTTCGTGGATAAAAATCACCCCGAAAAAGTTGCAACTGGTCGTGCATCGGAGTTGTTCAACGAAACTTGCCTAACACATTTCCGCAATATCCTGAAAGGGAGGAAGAAACAAACCTCCTTGGACAGTTTTTTTAAACGATCTGCAGGTGAAAATGAGCAAAGCGTGACGAAAAAAGCGAAGACCAGTGACGAAAATTAAGCGCTTCCGTAAGCACTTCACTTTTTCTTTTATTATGTATTTATAGAATATGTATTTGTTATTTATAAATAAATGTTTCTTCTTGTAAATACATTTTTCTTATTCAAAAACACTTAACAAAAACGACTGAGGTGGTTTTTTGGGAGCTGGAACGGATTAATGGCATTTCAATTAATTTCAATGGGGAAAATTTCTTTGAGATACGAGCAATTTGACATACGAGCAAGGTTACGGAACGAATTAAACTCGTATGTCGAGGTACCACTGTATATATATATATATATATATATATATATATATATATATATATATATATATATATATATATATATACTATATACTACTATACTTTCTTTCTCGAGTCCCTCCACCAACATCACCTACCCCATCACCTCCAGAAGCCACTGCACCACCCGTAACGTCATTTACCTCCTTACCTGCACCCTTTGTAGTAGGCCTCACCAGCAATCCGTTAAACATCCGAATGAACGGTCACCGGAATAGCGTTTCTCTCAGACGCCCCCTCCCAGTTGCATTACACGCCAATACCCACAATGTCCCCTTCAATAGTTGCTACAATGTTAGGATTATTCGCGCTTTACCCTATGACACTCCTGCCCCCCTTCTCCGACACTGGGAACTAGCACATATCCATCTTCTCGACTCTTTCTCTCCGCCTGGCCTCAACCTCCGCTAACCCTATTAGCCCCCTTACAATGTCTCCTTGTTACATTGTAGTTATTCGCACTTTCCCTTACCACACTCCCTCTTTATTGGCTATCCACCCCTCCTACTCCCCACCTCCTTCAATCATCAACCTTCTCACATCACCCTGTCATTCCCCGCCCAGTGTGTCACTTTACGTTACTCTTTCGCTGAAGAAGGGCATAGGCCCGATAAGCTTGCGTGTTTTTTTGTCATTTTGTGTTCGTGTGTTTCACGTGTCTCTTCGACGCCCCCAGCAGCCTGCCAGCTTGGTCCTCAACTTGGTAAGTGTCCGCTGGGCTTCCCTCAACACCTTGTTGCCACCCTCATCACTACCTTTTCTTTTCCTTTAGTTAATATATATATATATATATATATATATATATATATATATAACAGCTTACGGAAAAGGAAAGGTAAAATGGATAAATGGATGTCAACAAGGTGTTGGGATGAAGAAACCCAGTGAGCACTCACCAATCAGACGACTTCGACTTCAGGTTGGCGAGGCCCCGGGGATGTCGAAGCGACACACGTAAAAGAACACTAAAACACAGAAACATCACAAACGTAGAAGCTTTCGGAATTGTTCCTTCATCAGCTACAGAGAGAGAACTGATCTGATCTGATATATATATATATAACTATAAGCCTTCTGTCACACACATCGAAGATCATCACGAGGATTCTTAATAAAAGGCTGGAGAAAAAGGCAGAAGAAATAATAGGGGAAGATCAATTCGGTTTCAGAAAAGGACGAGGAACTAGAGATGCTATAGGAGTAGTTAGAATCATATCAGAAAGGGCAATAGAATACAGTCAAGATATCTGCGCATGTTTCGTAGACTGGCAGAAGGCCTTTGATAGAGTAAATTGGGTAAAGTTGATGAAGATATTAAAGGATATAGGTGTAGACTGGAAAGACAGGAGATTGATTAGGAATCTATATGAGAATCAAGTTGTAAAGGTTAGGTTTGAGAATGTGGACACCTGCGGAATAAATATCGGTAGAGGAGTAAGACAAGGCTGCTGCCTATCGCCAACCCTATTCAATATATATGGAGAAAGTCTAATGCAAGAAGCTTTAGAAGGCACAGGGGATTTCAAAATTGGAGGAAGGATTATAAGAACAGTAAAATACGCAGATGATCAAGTACTTCTAGCAAGAAAGGAAGAGGAACTACAAAAAATGATAAATAGACTAGTGATAACAGGTAGAAAATACGGTATGGAAATAAATACAGAAAAATCCAAGGTCATTCGAATATCGGGTAAAGAAGAGAATCTGAACATAACTATTGGGGGAAAGCCATTAGAACAAGTTTCAGAATATAAATACCTTGGAAGTATCATAACACGAGAGGCAAAATGTACGGATGAGATCAAAACTAGAATAGGAAAAGCAAAAGCGGCTTTCAGGAGAAAGAAACAACTACTTACAGGGAATATTAGGGAAGATATCCGCAAGAAGTTGATAAAATGCTACGTATGGAGTATAGCATTGTATGGGGCAGAAACATGGACGCTAAGGATAAATGACATCAAATACTTGGAAAGCTTTGAAATGTGGACTTGGAGGAGAATGCTGAAGATAAAATGGACAGATAGGATGAAAAACGATGAAGTGCTACGAAGAATAGGAGAGAAGCGAATGATTATACAGACTATCAGAAAGAGGAAGGCTAACTGGGTTGGACATTACATGAGGAGAGAGAGTATGATTAAAGATGTGTTAGAAGGAAAACTAGATGGGAAAAGGGAAAGAGGTAGGAAAAGGTATCAGCTGATAGACGATTTGAAAGGGAAAGAGAGTTATCAAGATATGAAGAGGACAGCGGAAAATAGGAGTATATGGAGAACCAGGTTTAACCATGAATAATCACGGACCTGTCTACGGACAGACTACCTATGATGATGATGATATATATATATATATATATATATATATATATATATATATATATATATCATCATCATGCTTCTGTCTAAAGACAGGTTTTAACTGAATCGCTGCCTCCATTTCTCTCTCTCCCTAGAAGCCTCTTTTATACCTCTATAAGTATTATATCCCTGCTTTATATTATCTAATATTCCTATTCTTTTTCTCCCTCTTCCTCTTCTTCCACTAATTTTTCCTTCTAAGATCGTCCTTTGTAAACACTGTCTTCCCAATATGTGCCCTATCCAATTTGCTTTTCTTTTCCTGATTGTTTTTATTAGCGTCCTTTCTTCTCCCACCATTTCTAATACTTCTTCGTTTCTCTTCCTCTCTGTCCATTTCACTTTCATCATTCTTCTCCATACCCACATCTCAAAACTTTCTAAATATTTTTCCTACTTTCTCCTTACCGTCCACGT
The DNA here is from genome assembly GCA_028673005.1 of Tanypteryx hageni. NCBI lineage: Eukaryota > Metazoa > Arthropoda > Insecta > Odonata > Petaluridae > Tanypteryx > Tanypteryx hageni. Next base: position 7,630,542 of record CM054116.1, on the reverse strand, counting down.
CTCTGCACCATAAAGAGCTATGCTCCATATGTAGCATTTTGCTAATTTCTTCCTTGTTTCTAAATTTATTTTCTTGCTTGTGAGAAGCTCCTTCTTCTCGTTAAATGCTGCTTTTGCCATTGCAATCCTACTTCTGATGTCCTGTGTACTACTTCCATCCTGTGCTAAAATACTGCCGAGATATTTGAAACTACTTACTTGTTCCAATTTTTGGCCATTTACCATTATATTTAATTCTTTATGTTCCTTTGAAACCACCATGACTTTCGTTTTTTCAGCATTGATCTTCATTCCATATTGTTGGCCAACCTCCACTAGTCTGTCTGTCATCCTCTGAAGCTCTTTCTCGCCTTCTGCTATTAAGCCCTGATCATCTGCGTATTTAATTGTGGTAATACTTTCACCTCCTATCTTAAATCCTTTCTCTTCCATCAACGCTTCTTCTGTTATTGTTTCTGCAAATATCGCTGGTGAAATAGGACATCCCTGCCTCACTCCCCTCCCTATTGAAGTACTTTCTGTTTCTTCTCCTTCAACCCTGACTCTAATCTTTTGATCAAAGTAAAGGTTTTTAAGCAGTCTTTTATCTTTCCAATCTATTCCTATTTTGTTTAAAATACCCAGCATTTTATCCCATTTCACTCGGTCAAAAGCTTTCTCCCAATCTACAAAACAAAAATACATACCTTTATTGACTTCTAGCGCTCTTTCTATCATCATCCTCATACATCCTATAGCATCTCTAGTCCCCCTTCCTCTTCTAAAACCAAACTGATTATCTTGCAGCTCCTTTTCTATTTTACATTCAATTCTTTTGGTTATTATTCTGGTTAGAACTTTAGCTGTATGAGAAATTAAACTAATAGTTCTGTAATCCTTACAACATTTTGCATTGTTCTTTTTCTCCAGTGGTGCCATCACAACATCTAAAAAATCTTCAGGCCATATGCCAGTATCATATACTTGGTTAAAAAATTTTGTGAGTTGCTTAACTGCTTTAGACCCCAAAACCTTGAGAACGTCCACGGGTATATCATCACTCCCAACAGCCTTCCTTCTTTTCATGTCATCAATTGCTCTTTTAACTTCAGACTCGAGAATACTGGTCCTAGCTGATCTTCTTCCACATCCTCTTCTTCATTTAATTCAATATTTCTTGGCTTTCCTTCTTTGTCATACAGAACCTCAATGTATTCTTTCCAGACATTCTTTACATTGTCTGGCTCCGATACTATTTTACCACTTTTGTTCATGATTCCTTTACTTCCTATCTTTCTTGCTTTTTTCGTGAATAGTTCCCTTGCTTTGCTATACATGAGGTCTGTTCTACAAATTCTTTCACATTCGACAATCTCCTCGCATTTTTCATTTATCCACTGTTCTCTTGCTTTATCTGTTTCCCTTCTTAAAGCATTATTTAACTCCTTGTACTTTCTTTGGCCTTCTTCAGTGTTTAAGTTCTTCCACTTTCTCCGCTCTTCCATTTTTTGCAGCATGGCTGCTGTGATCCAGGGTTTTTTTTTCTTTCACCCGTTATCTTTCCTACCTTCTTTTCCATTACATCTTTAATGTTGCTATGGATGTATCTCCACTCCTCATCTACATTCTTCCTATTTTCTTCAGCTCGCTCCCCCAACCTTTCCTCCAGCTCAGTCATGATAGCCTCCTTGTTTTTAAGGAGTTCCTCTAAGTTCCATTTCTTGTTAACCCTTATGTTTCTCCTAACGCTCTTCAGTCTACATTGTATATTTGCCACCAAAAGGTTGTGGTCAGAATCGATATCTGCCCCTGGTAGTGTTTTCACATTTTTAATGCTATTTCTAAATCTTTCATCGACTAGTATGTAATCTATCTGGTATCGTCTCTGGTCTCCTGGGCTTCTCCATGTGTAAAGTCTTCGCTGGTGATGCTTAAACCACGTATTAGTTACAATTAATCTATTTCTATGGCAGAATTCCACAAGTTTATCCCCTCTTTCATTTCTCTTCCCTAGTCCATATTTTCCCACTATGTTATCTTCCTGTCCCTCTCCGACTACACTGTTCCAATCTCCCATTACTATAGTGGTGATCCTTCCTTTTCCCTCATCCTCCAATATCTCCATAATCTGTTCATAGATTTCATCCACTTCGTCGTCGCCAGCATTAGTTGTTGGCATATACACTTGATTTTAAGCATATCCACTGGCTCCATCTGGAGTTTTACGGCTATTAATCTGTCATTAACTGTCACTACCTTACTAATTCTTTCAGCTATCTCTTTTCTCATTATAATCCCCACTCCCCTTTCCTTTTTCTCCCCTCCCGAGTAAATAATCTTAAATTCGTCTGAATTTATCTCGCCTTCTACTTCTTACCGGACTTCACTAAGACCTACTATACTTACATTATTCCTTCTCATTTCCCTTTTTAAGTTCTCTAGTTTACCCCCAGAATTCATAGTCCTAACATTCCATCTGCCTATTTTTAATTTCTCACTACTTGCTTTCTTATTAATGTTACATTTCCTCTGTGCATCCCCTAGGGTAGTCCCCACCCGGAGATCCGATTGGGGGACTATTTTACCTACGGAATATTTTACCCCAGAAAGATCCATAGAGGTATTTTCAGCTTTTCAGCCTATCATGGGAAATATAATGAGGTAGTTTCCCCTTGCTTTCCTCATCGCAGTTTCACAGAGTGACTGCCCATCTGTAGCTGTTCAGATCCACATTATCACCACCTACAGAGGTACTGTGCAAGCTGCTGCTCTTGCACAGGGGGATGTAAAACCCAAAACCTTGTTGACATCCATATATTCATTTTACCTTTACTTTTCCGTAAGCTGTTATATATATATGTATATATATATATATATATATATATATATATATATATATATATATATATATATATATATAGACGTTCCTTACAGAGGAGGATATAACATACTAGTAGTTGGTGCTAGCATACTGCAAGCATTTCATCTCACCTTGAAAAAACATTCATTTTTCAGAAAGACATTTCATCATTACTAATATTCTTTTAATTCTAAAGATTTCACCTCCGCAGCGATTTTCGTTTTTCCCACGTAACAATAATAGTTTAAAACAATCCCCAAATGTTGCAATTTTAAACATTTTACACTTACTCCATTATGGGGTACTAATGCTACACATTTCAGCCAAATTTCAAATTTGTAGCACTTCTAGAAGTAAAATAATATTTTTCTAGTTGTTTAAATTTAAATATTTTTTAACGGTTGCCGCAATATATATATATGCAGAGATTGAAATGTATATTTGTTCAATTGCACTGTTCTGTAAATAATTTGAAAATTGCAGCTTCCTAGCTCATCCCGTAGTACCTAAAAAATTATTAAACTTTAATGTACAAATAGGGTTAAAACAACCCCAAAAATTTACAATTTTAAAATTTTCGATTTTTATAGTTGGTTATGAGAAAAGTTCTATAATCTTGCAAAATTTCAGCTTCCTAAACTTATTAGATTGGTCTACACATTGGATTGCGTTTTCCCATGCTAACTTATGGGAGATATTCCGGGGTCTCTGGAGTCGAACCCAAGTCACTGTAAGAAAAAGTAACAATAATTCTCAATAGATATTGTGGCCTTCTAGCAACACTGAAAATTTCATCTTTTTAGCTTACCGGCAATTGCCCATAATTAATTTACAAAAATGGCGCAATGCTTTTCTTATGGGAAAAAACGCAACTTTCGGAATTTCTGTAGTCGAACTCATGTCACTTAGGTGAGAAGTCTCATTTTATCTGAAAGTTTCTCCATCATATCTACAAAAACCAAAACTTTCAGCTCTCCAGCTCTTGTAGTTTGGGCTGGACATTAGTATCCTCCTATAAGTTATCATTATATATAGACGTTCCTTACAGAGGAGGAGGATATAACATACTAGTAGTTGGTGCTTGCATACTGCAAGCATTTCTTCTCACTTTGAAAAAACATTCATTTTTCAGACAGATATTTCATCATTACAAATATTCTTTTAATTCTAAAGATTTCAATTCCACAGCGATTTTCGTTTTTCCCACATGTAAAAATAATAGTTTATAAAAATCCCTAAATGTTGCAATTTTAAACATTTTACACTTACTCCATTATGGGGTACTAATGCTACACATTTCAGCCAAATTTCAAATTTGTAGCACTTCTAGAAGTAAAATAATATTTTTCTAGTTGTTTAAATTTAAATATTTTTTAACGGTTGCCGCAATATATATATATATGCAGAGATTGAAATGTATATTTGTTCAATTGCACTGTTCTGTAAATAATTTGAAAATTGCAGCTTCCTAGCTCATCCCGTAGTACCTAAAAAATTATTAAACTTTAATGTACAAATAGGGTTAAAACAACCCCAAAAATTTACAATTTTAAAATTTTCGATTTTTATAGTTGGTTATGAGAAAAGTTCTATAATCTTGCAAAATTTCAGCTTCCTAAACTTATTAGATTGGTCTACACATTGGATTGCGTTTTCCCATGCTAACTTATGGGAGATATTCCGGGGTCTCTGGAGTCGAAGTAAGAAAAAGTGACAATAATTCCTAATACATATTGCGGCCGTCTAGCAACACTGAAAATTTCATCTTTCTAGCTTACCGGCAAGTGACCATTATTAATTTACAAAAATGGCGCAATGCTTTTCTTATGGGAAAAAACGCAAATTTCGGAATTTCTGGAGTCGAACTCATGTCACATCGGTAAGAAGTCATTTTATCTGAAGGTTTCTCCATCATATCTACAAAAACTGAAACTTTCAGCTCTCCAACTATAGTAGTTTGGGCTGGACATTAGTATCCTCCTATATGTTATATCCTCCTCCTCTGTAAGAGTCGTCGATATATAATGACTAGTAGAAGGTGCTTGCATACTGCAAGCATTTCATCTCAACTTCCAAAAACATTAATTTTTCATACAGATATATCATCATTACAAAGATTTTATTAATTCTAAAGATTTCACCTCCGCAGCGATTTTCGTTTTTCCCACGTAAAAATTATAGTTTAAAACAATCCCAAAATGTTGCAATTTTACACATTTTACATTTTCTCCATTATGGGGTACTAATGCGACACATTTCTGCCAAATATTAAAGTTGCAGAACTTCTAGAAGTAAAATAATATTTTTCTAATTGTTTAAAATTTAAACATTTTTAACGGTTGCCGCAATATATATTGCCGGTAAGCGAAAAAGATGAAATTTTCAGTGTTGCTAGAAGGCCACAATATCTATTGAGAATTATTGTTACTTTTTCTTACAGTGACTTGGGTTCGACTCCAGAGACCCCGGAATATCTCCCATAAGTTAGCATGGGAAAACGCAATCCAATGTGTAGACCAATCTAATAAGTTTAGGAAGCTGAAATTTTGCAAGATTATAGAACTTTTCTCATAACCAACTATAAAATTCGAAAATTTTAAAATTGTAAATTTTTGGGGTTGTTTTAACCCCATTTGTACATTAAAGTTTAATAATTTTTTAGGTACTACGGGATGAGCTAGGAAGCTGCAATTTTCAAATTATTTACAGAACAGTGCATTTGAACAAATATACATTTCAATCTCTGCATATATATATTGCGGCAACCGTTAAAAATGTTTAAATTTTAAACAATTAGAAAAATATTATATTACTTCTAGAAGTGCTACAACTTTAAAATTTGGCTGAAATGTGTAGCATTAGTACCCCATAATGGAGTAAGTGTAAAATGTTTAAAATTGCAACATTTGGGGATTGTTTTAAACTATTATTGTTACGTGGGAAAAACGAAAATCGCTGCGGAGGTGAAATCTTTAGAATTAATAGAATATTTGTAATGATGAAATATCTGTCTGAAAAATTAATGTTTTTTCAAGGTGAGATGAAATGCTTGCTTCTACTAGTATGTTATATCCTCCTCCTCCTCCTCTGTAAGGAACGTCTATATATAATGATAGACGTTCCTTACAGAGGAGGAGGATATAACATATAGGAGGATACTAATGTTTAGGCACTTCCAGATGAGCTGGAGATTCAAAAAAAAATTTTAAGTATAAAATTCTTAAAATTGCAAAGTTTTGGGATTGTTTTAGTCTATTTTTTTACATAAGGGAAATACGAAAATCGCTCCGGAGGTGAGATATTTAGAATTTAAAAAATATTTCTAATGATGAAATATGAAAAATGAAAGTTTTTTTATGTTGAGATGATATGCTTACAGAATGCAAGCACCAACTACTAGTATGTTATATCCTCCTACTCCTCTGTGAGAGACGTCTATATATAATGATATATATACATACTAGTAGTTGGTGCTTGCATTCTGCAAGCATATCATCTCAACATAAAAAAAACATTCATTCTCTGAAAAATTAAAATATTTTTCAAGGTGAGATGAAATGCTTGCAGTATGCAAGCACCAACTACTAGTATGTTATATACTCCTCTGTAAGGAACATCTATATATAATGATGTGTGTGTGTGTGTGTGTGCGTGCGCGTGTGTGTGTTTGTTATATGTTAATTCTCCTCTTTAAGTCTTCACGCAGCGACTGATGGTCCTCCTGGTTTTTTATTTCTTTATATAGAACGATATCATCGGCAAAAAGTCTAATTTTACTACGAATTACTGAGCAGATATCATTCACATAAATTAAGAAAAGTAGAAGGCCCAATACACTTCCCTGAGGTACACCCGATGCAACTTTAACGGGGGACGAATATTTCCCATTGATGACAACTATCTGTTCTCTATTCGAGAGGAAGTCTCTCACCCAACTGACAATTTTTGGATTGATACCATATTGTCCTAACTTCGCAATTAATTTCTTATGAGATACTTTATCAAACGCCTTCCAGAAGTCAATGAATATGGCATCGACCTGAGTATTTTTCTCTCCGCATCTCAACAAATCGTCCACGAACAAGCCGAGCTGCGTTTCGCATAATCTATCTCTCCAGAATTCGTGCTGGCATCCGCTAAGCAATGAGCAACTATCTAAATAGCGCATTACAGAACTAAAGATTATGTGCTCAAGTATCTTGCACGATAATGAAGTTAAAGAAATTGGCCTATAATTTTCGGGGTTCTCTTTGTCGCCGCCCTTATGGATGGGCGTAACGTGTGCCACCTTCCAATCTTTAGGAACGACTCCTTTCGTAATGGATTTCTCGAATATAATTTTCAAATACGGCGCGATTTCATAAGCTAACTCTTTCAATACTCGCGCGGGTATTTCCTCCGGCCCAGGAGATTTATTTGGTTTAACTGAATGAAGTTGGAGCGCGATACCATTTTCGGAAAATATCAAATCTTCCATCGAGTCGCCCTGATGAATAGGAATAGTGGTTTCACATTCATCGTCATTAGGAGTAAAAGCTTTCTGAAAGTGTTGATTTAATAGGTTTGCTTTCATAATTTTATGATTAAAACCAAATGTTTAAGAAAATTCAACATGGATTTGAATTCTGTCTTTAGGAAAAATAAACATCATTATTTCTTCCATAGCATGGTGCATGTCCCGACTTGGTATCTTAATTGTAAATAATTTAAAAAGCAATTTTATATAACCCTGCACATTTTTCAATGCTTTTCTTATGGTTGTTTAAAATTGGACATTGGGGTCAAAAACACCCTTTAAAAATGACATTTTCTGACATTTCGGATTTTTTTCTGGGGTTTTACCTAATGACCTATATTTATGCCAAATATCAGCTCTGTAGCATTTGTAGAAGTACCTTAGGTTTTATATGATATCATTATATATAGACTTCTTACAGAGGAATATATATATATATATATATATATATATATATATATATATATATATATATATATATATACAGCTACAGAGAAGCTGAAGAAGGAGTAGTTCCGAAAGCTTTACGTTTGTGATGTTTCTGTGTTTTTGTGTTATTTTACGTGTGTCGCTTCGACATCCCCGGGGCCTCGCCAACCTGAAGTCGTCTGATAGGTGAGTGCTCACTGGGTTTCCTCATCCCAACACCTTGTTGACATCCATATATTCATTTTACCTTTCCTTTTCCGTAAGTTGTTATATATATATATTTATATATATATATATATATATATATATATATATATATATATATATATTACCCGGTCTTTGCCCAGGGTTTAGAGGAATTTTTAATGCACATATCACTCAATATTTTCATTAAAACTCAAGGTACTCTCGAAGTAAGTGGCCAACAGGGCCGTCCCTAGTGAGTGCGGACGGACGGACGAGACGTTCTCATAAAGCGTACCCCTGCTACCGCTTCGCTGATAAAGAGCGCCTAAAAACGAGAAAACTTCTGATAATGCCTCAATTTTTGTAAGATGTCTAAAGAGAGCTTCACTAAAGACGTTTTTTTATTTAAAGGCATCAAAGTCGTTAAAAATTTATTTTTCGTTTATTCTTTTGACAAGGTGGTGTAGAAAAAATTACCTTTACGGAGTCATTACCCCTAAAATACATATTCCTGCGGCAATAATTGTCGGGTTCATCCTCTAGAACAGGGGGTTTTTACCGGCGGTACGCGTGCTCCTAGGGGTGCCTACGTCATAAGTTTTGAAGAAAGTGTTCAAGACTTTCTACTTCGTCTTTCATGCGTGATTTCGGAATCAAAAGTTTCAATATGGCGCCTAAGAACAACGCCATAAAACAAAACTGTGAATTTTGATGTTATAAACATGAGTTATCTATTTTAATACAAGTGTTATTAATTCCATTATCGCTTTAAAATGTATTTGGGGATATGTGACCATAAAAAATGGCTCTAAGGGGAACGCGAGCATAAAAATGGTTAAAGCCCTAGAATCTGCCTCGGAGAGAGAGAGGCAGTTCTTTGAGCCGAAGGACAATATTAGCAGCGATCGATACGCGCCCAGCGCCAAAGCTTCTAACGAAAACAATCACTAAAGATAGAGTTCCATTGGTAGTCAACATTCAAAGGTCCATTGTATCTTAGGAAAATGTTCAAGGATGAGATAGATTATTCGACAATACATACTGAATACGAAAATTGCTATTGGTCTGTTCGCAGATACAGTCAACTAAATTATAACTGGGAGCCACGCGCATATTATACGTTGAGTAAACTTTAAAATAATTCCCTTGCGAAGTCTGCTAGGTATTAATGTCCATCAAAGCAACTAAAACTCAATTACGGACAATTATCTACACAAATATTGGCTACCTATAGATACGGACTGACCAAATAAGTAAATTCGGAGTTATATGAAGTGTGATGGCCGTTAAATGAGTGATACAATTCTCCGAAAAGGTGCGTCGATGAATGAATGAAGGGCAAATGAATAATGAAAAGGAACACGCATCATCCTCGGCTAATGGATGACGCATTTCGTGGTAATTCGAACGTTCTCAAAAGCAGGTGATCATGAGAGAGGGAGAAAGAGTCTAACTCGCTCCCGAGAAGCCTTGGGAGGAACAAGCGTAAATAAAAAGAGCCCAGACTCTCCATCAAAGTTTTTAAAAATACTATCCCATTCGAGCGATAAAACTAATATTGTAACTGGAAATAATTTAAAATAGATTATGCCAGGCGCAAACAAAAGAATTACAGCGATAACCTATTTATTGATCATTTCTAGAGAAACTGCACCTTAGGTATAGAACAAAAACAATTTAAAGAGTATAACATTATCATTGTCCATGATATCGTAACTTCCCCATTTATGAAACTGTCAACAAAATTTTCTTTGCGCATCATGCCAACTTTTGTTCAACTACAGCATCTCCAATAAAATCATCTTTAGAAAAAATAAAAACAAAACTGAAATATTAACTAAATTTACGTACGCAATATACACTATAAACAGGTACATACATAATTATATCCTTCGATCCGATCCTTCCGTTATGTCGTCGTATGGTAAAATCACTCCCGATTTATGAACTAGTTAAAAAAAACGGATGGTGAGCGTAAATCTGAATATTAGTACCTACATTATATTACGATTCAAAACTCAAATGTCAATCAATCTCAAATTAATTAGTTTAATTGGCATTGCCATACTTGCGGCAAAGAATGCATTATGACTAATGCATATCTAGTAAGAAATTTAATTCCTCTTTTATAAATAAATTAATTAATGAAAATATATCATTTCCAAAAATATTGCCGCGTTCTTTAAGTAAATCTAAGGTTTTAAGGTGTTGCCCGCAGGTAAATTTATTTTGTCTCTAATATCTACATAGTCGAGGAAAATTTGTCAGCAAAATTCACGTACATAATTGAATCCTCAACTGCGTCCAGTGGTTCAAACGATTTTGCCAAAAGGTCAATAGCATTTTGGATATAAGCCAAAAAAACGTACTACGAACTCATAACCTTGCATGTCCACGCATACAATGATTTTGAATGTTTTCACTTTGCATTTCCAGATAAAATAAACTAAGAGTTGTCCAAAAAGTATTTAAATAGAGAAAAGTATAAAAAAGTTGTCAGCAGCTAAGCATATCTCTACAGAATTAGAGACCGATTAGTCATTAAAAACTGACTGCAAACAGAACTAGGTAATGGAAATGAAACTTGAGAAAATGCATTGCAACAACTAGAAAAGAGACATTTTCATTTTTTATAATAAAAACACCTGATATTTTTCTTAACTGTAACACAATATCGAAAAAATAAAATTCGAACAAGTTTACTCCTCGTCTCCAATTAAATCGATCTGAAAAATAAAACGCGAGGTAAAATTATACCAAAGCATTTATTACCAAAAACATATTACTGTCCGATGGCCATTGATACCCTAACAAAAGGAACATCAATAATATCAGTTGGTGATGCAAAGTGAGAAACGACTTTCGATCGAAGGACCGAAATTCATTCGCATCATAACGCTCTAATTGTAAGCTGCGCGGGTGCGCACGGTTATTTTGTCTCCGCGCGCAGCCACTTCTTTGCCGCGCACAAGTCGCAAACTAGCACATGAAAAATCGCCGAGAACATCCCACGAGGCGTTCCTTTTCTAAAAAGAAGTTCCCGTGACATCATTCATGGGCAGACAATTCTTCTTCCGCTTCGAGGGAAGCCCATGGAACCCTTGACATTCGGGCTCGCAATTCTTTTACCGGCTTACCACCACCGCTCACGTGTGTAATTTAGCTTACCGCGCAGGACTTAGGGAACGCTGATCATAAGAAAGAAACGACCATTTTTCGAAAGTGAGCGCCGTGTGTGGTATATCAAACGTCGAAGAAAAAGTGTCTACTACTTACCGCATACTCGTCCATGTCGGCAGTCAGCGGCGGCTGATGGAAGCGAAACGAAAAGTGGGTTCGCACGTAGTCCTTCTCTCCTCGCTGCAAATCCTCTTCTGCTTCTCCCGACCGCGACAAGTGACGGCTCTAGCGATCGCGTCACGTGACCACTATGACGCAACTTTCGGATGACGTCACCGGCCTGCGCGAGTCGAAGAGGGCGTGAAAAGGGTGTGGCGGTTCTCTGGCGCCATTTTCTGTCGATCGTCTTCTTCCTTCCTCTGAAAAAGCAAGGTGACTGCGCGTCAGATCGATTTCCGACCCTTTCACTTCACGATGAGCAAATCGGTGCCACCTTACACAGCACAAAGTATCTCATACCCGTAAGCTTCGGTTCCATAAAGTTGCCTTACTGGAGCTACTGTCATTCGGGGCCGCTCCAACGTTTGTGGCCGCAAGTGTGCAAAATAAAATTCGCCTCTCCTCTCCCGCTCAACAAGATAGTATACATACCACAGCGGTTCCCAACCTATTTCACTTTGCGAACCCCTTGGCTAACCTATTTCTCGTTTTGAACCCCTTGGATTAACCTTTTCTCTTCGCGAACCCCTTGAGTTGTAACGGTTTTGGCGGCGAACCCCTTATCATAATGAAGAGTCAATTTTGTGAAAACAAATCTTTTTGAACGCGTTTAATTCATGAAAAATTAAATGTTTATATAGCGCATAGTATGTAAACGTTTGCAATAAAATCAGAATATCGGATATTGTCATCAGTTTCTAGTTAGTAAAATTATAATATAATCTCGAAGCCTAAGAAAAAATTGAAAATAAAACCACGCAACTAATTTGAATGAAATTAAAACATTGGCAAGAATTGTGGAACCAATAAAGTGAAAAAGACGTCATTACCAAATATTTCTCGAGAACACCTAGGGGCAGTGGCGGATCCAAGGGAGGGGCGATGGGGGCGATCGCCCTCCCTTTGGGCGACCCCATTGCCCTCCACTGGGTACATTCTTAAATCCATTCCGCGCAACATTCTTTGTTTCTGCACCGAAGATTAAGCCTGTATGACAAGGAAAAGAAAGGTTCTGATGGGGATAGGGATTTTCAAAATGTATGGTCGTCGACAGAGGCGGAATCAAGAGAGGGGAGGAGCAATTGGGGCGATCGCCCTCCCCTTGGGAAGTTTCTGGATCCGCTCCTGCCTAGGAGTAATACGCGAACCTCCGGTTGGGCAACGCTGATTTAGGAAATTATCTGTGAACTATCTCCTATCTACTTTTGCAAAGAAAGCAACATTTTATTACCTTCCATCTTGTTATTTGAAGTCATCTCACTTTCTAGAGATAATGTTGGGATAGAAATATTTTTAGAATATTAGTACTCCGCCAAATAATAACAGACCGAACTGGCGGCACGAGCATTTTTTCACGTACAGACACGGACGTGAAAAAACGCACAGAATTGATCATGTGAATCGATGGAAGTGTCCACACGGACAGGGACAATTCCGTACCTGTCGGTCGCGTTGATTTGCATGTGACCGCATCCTGTGCGTGTCCGCCCGTGAGAAAAATACCATTCAGTAAATTCAAAACGTAAGTAACAGTTTTAAATAATAACATATCTGAAAATACTCGTAAAAATCATAAAAATACAAATATTCACACACGAATTTTTCCCGATGTTCTGCTGCAAAACTATTTATTATATGATCAAAGCCTATAGAAATCGACAGTAAGGATGTTAATTTTGTTCTTTTATACGTTAGTTTATGTTCCATTAGGTATAAATTATACGGTATAATTAATTTGAATATGCAAATCAAAAGTATGGTGCAATATTTCCTGTACTTGATTAATTAATTCAGAAATTGAACTCAACACCACTTACAGCCATTACAAACAAGTAGTTCAGTAGTTCTGGAAAGAACTAATCCGCCTACTTTCCTTTCATTACAATTTTTATACATAATAAGAAGGGGTGAACACAGGTTTCCCGTGGTACAGAAATGCTTTTCGTGAAATTCGTCGCAGTATAATCGTATACTAATATATTTGCTTTGAAATCAGAAAATTATTTTTCTTTATATTGTGGTTGCCCTGTTTTTTTTATCCGTTCTAAACATATTCATCTCTTTTTCCAATTCTATACTCGCCCTACAGGAAATTTCTTTGAAATCTGTTCAGCCCACGGTGAAGGTGTGTTCATAAGGTGGACGAATTTTTTTAGTATGACTTCAGCAACGGGACAAAAATGGCGGATGTTCGAATGCTGCGTGTGGCGCCGTTAAAGGTTTCGACGTTTTTTGGAAAGTATATATATAATTACTGTTATTGACGAGAACTTCAGATAACTAATGTTACATTTATGATCTTGAATCATTTACATTTTTTAAAAGTTAATACTTTAAGTAAAACAATTCATTAAGTCTTTTCATTTTTAAAAGGTTGCGTTTGAATTCTTTCTAAACCTTGTTTACGTGTATATTCCCATTGCTTAAGCTTTGATTCTTCTTCAGAAATTTTATAACCTAACAGGACAAACTACACGACTTTAGTTGATCATATACGTTTTTAATTCTATTTATTATTTTATTACCAGGGCATACCCGTTGCATTGCCACATTCAATTAATATGTATTTAGAATATCATCGTCATCATAGGTAGTCTGTCCGTAGACATGTCTGTGATTATTCATGGTTAAACGTAGTTCTCCTATTTTCCGCTGTCCTCTTCATATCTTCATAACTCTCTTTCCCTTTCAAATCGTCTATCAGCTGAAACCTTTTCCTACCTCTTTCCCTTTTTCCATCTAGTTTTCCTTCTAACACATCTTTAATCATACTCTCTCTCCTCAGGTAATGTCCAACCCAGTTAGCCTTCCTCTTTCTGATAGTCTGTATAATCATTCGCTTCTCTCCTACTCTTCGTAGCACTTCATCGTTTTTCATCCTATCTGTCCATTTTATCTTAAGCATTCTCCTCCAATTCCACATTTCAAAGCTTTCCAAATATTTGATGTCATTTTTACTTAGCGTCCATGTTTCTGTCCCATACAATGCTATACTCCATACGTAGCATTTTATGAATTTCTTGCGGATATCTTCCATTATATTCCCCGTAAGTAGGTGTTTCTTTCTTCTGAAAGCCGCTTTTGCTTTCCCTGTTCTAGTCCTGATCTCATCCATACATTTTGCTTCTCTTGTTATGATGCTTTCAAAGTATTTATAGTCTGAAACTTGTTCTAAAGAGAATATATGTTACCTCAAATTCTCACTTTCGTTATAGAAACAAATTTGGGGACCATTTTGATGCTTATTTGAAAATAAACGCCAAAAAAAATTAATTATAATTTTTTCGGTGTTTTTATATTCAAGGCTGATATTTGGGCTATTATTCGAAGTAAAGTAAAATTACAATTTGTTGCGCAGCTTCTAGATACATATATGAGTTTAAAAAATTTCCTGGTATCCGTTTGATATGTAAATGGCATAGATGTTGCCTATAAATTTTCATTGGAAGCATTTAATCAATGCTGATATATTGGTTCATATTTTTAACAGATCACATTCCTCTTGAGACCATTTACATTATGAACTTAAATATTCTGCAAGCTTAAAATTCAATTTATTTGAGATAATTATAGAAAGACAAACACAATACTGTGTCTCGGTAATCGATTTAGATAACACATTTTCTTTTATATATAATTATTAAAGTTTGTCCGTCCCCCCTTTATCTCTTGAACAGCTTGTCATAGAGAAATACTGTAAATGCCATTTTGTTGCTGCCAACTAGGTGACCCCAGGAAAACTATTTTCGTTCACAGGTTCGACTTCAGGAAGCAATTATATTTTCCCATATGTTTATATAGGAGTTTCAAATTTTCAAGTTGCAAGGTTTATTTCCTTTAGTCATTAAAATAGGTAAATATAAACCGAATTTCTCCGTTTTTGCTTTATTCGACGGCTAAAACTATAAAATATGTTAGTTGTGCAATTTTTAGATGTTACACGAATGAATTTGTCAGAAACACGTTTTTCTTTTCTATTTCTTTTTCGTACTCTTTCCGGGTGTTGCCAAGGCGACCCGCATTGTTGCCTCCGATTGAATTAGCGTCTATTAGGCACTCAAATACACAAAATAATTGCGTTATCCGCTTTGCGCTGTTTATGAAGCATCGAAATTATATTTGTAGCAATGTCAAAGTTAATAGATTGCAACGTTAATAATTAAAGATAATTATTATTCGGTAAACTGCGTGTGGGCTGTAGGCATTTTTAACGATTGACCAAAAGAAAAAATCTTCTTTCTTTATTTCAATACTGGAAGGTGACCTTCTTCGTATGGGAGAGACAATTAAAATTGCACATATAAATTATGAAAACAAACATGAAATTCAAAATGTCAGTTGTCTAATTTTATAAGGAGAAATGGCCTATTATTACTTTTAAACATTCAGATTTCTGACTGACTTCGCAAAAGTTTTTGAGGGTACCACTACTAACTTCACATTACTCATTGTGTAATAGAAAAAAATTACTCTTGATGGGATTTGAATTCTCACACAAGATTATTTTACCCAATTTTTCTCAGATGCAGGATGAAAGGGGACAAAAAAAACTTTTAGACAATATCAGAAACCCATTTCAACAATTACTTCAATTATTCAGGGACGTATTTGGATTGCAGAAAATAATAAGCTATACAAAATGCCTGCAGGCTGGCATATATTTTTTGTATTTCTCTGTTTGGGAATCTATGCTCAATTAAATCATTATAATAAGGAATCCATAATTAAAACTAAATTAGTATAAATAAAAAATTTCTCTTAATTATTTGATTTTCTTGTTAAGTAATAAAAACAAAGGTAATGTTGTATTTTAGGGGCCTGACGGTGGCGCCTTGAGTGGCCAGAAATAAAACTAGGTAGTGTACATTTTATTTCTCATAACGTATGTCTGTTATCTTTATTAATGGACTAGCGGAAATATAAATGTGTTAAATACGGCTTGTTGATGACATGATAGTTATTCTTTATCGAACTTTAATTTAGTACTCTTAAAAAAAACGAGCGATTCAGTGTTTTCACGAATCCCGTTCATTTTAAAAAAAACATATAGATACTTTTACAGTACGTTTCATATTATTAGCAAAATGAAATTAATATTTACGTAACTTAAACTTCCAGTTGATGTTTTTATGTATTATATAGATACTTTTACAGTATTTTTTTCGTATTATTAGCAATATGAAATTAATATTTACGTAACTTAAACTTACAATTGATGTTTTTATAAATTATATGTTATATTATTAAGGACTATAGTTTCAAACACAAGGTAAATATTCGTTGTATTCAGACTCGTATAATTGATAGTAGCTCAATAACTTTAGCTAAGATTAATAAAGGTGAAATACTCCTTTAGCCAAACAATTAGAGGGTTGTAACCACTGAACTCTATACAGTGGAATGACGATAGGCCGCTGCCGAGGTGGACAGAGGTGAAGCTGTAGCCGCCATATTGGTAAGAACCAATGAGACATTAGAGTCACGGCCACTGAACTCGGTTACGGCTTAACTTACGTTATAGTCAGCTGTTCCCCAGATTTTATAGTTAACAAAGTGACATAATTTCATTACCTCACATTAATTCTTTAAATAACTTTCAAATAGATGTTCGCAACATTTATATGCAAGAATTGAATGTTAATACGTATATCTTTCAAAATTTTTATTTTGCCGATTAAGAGACCGCCAGAAAATACGATGAATGAGACTAATTAGCTTAAGCCGTAACGCAGTTTATAATTTATTCTTTGAGTTAATTGAAAGTTATTATTAATATAAATCTACCTTCATCGCTTACTGGAAATAAAGTAACTTCAATTAAAAAGGTCAACTGAACTGCATCTCCAATACATTAAGCAATTATGCAGTAAAAATGAAGGCATAAAAGCTTTTATAAATACACATCTTTTATTACGTAAAACAGTGTGCATCAACAAAATTGACAAAATCATTATAAAATTACAACTTGTCAAGTACAACTTTACAATAGAAACTATTGATGTTGGTGAATTACAAGCCTTGAGAGTACTTTTCTCTTCTGGTCACCTATCATTGAGGCTGTGTGAGATTTACCTAAATGATACAGCCTTATTTTAAAATAATTTTCGGCAATTAATTTTATTAATCTATGCAAATGGTTGCACCCCAACTCTGTGTCAAACAGATGCTGCTCCAATTCAGGAAACAATGGTGTTGCTTTTGTCAACGTTTCAGCTAGCACAGTTGAACAGAGTATTGGGACAAATACTCTATTTTGAGGAGGCCGTCCACCATTTGCATTCAGTTGTTGCCTAAAATGCTTTTCACATGACAAACACACTTTTACCACACCCTCAGATGGAAAATGTAACCCTCCATTATTTTTTCTTTGAAGAAGATAAAAATATTTTCTACCACTGTTGTCACTTCTGAGAGATTCCAGGCACACCAAACAATGTATTTGCTTTTGAATCATTTTAACAACATAACCAGCAATATATGAGACAATATTCTCAACAAATTCACCCATTTGTGTTGTTATATGTGGTAGATTTGCCAGCTCACTCTCATTTACAGCATGAGTATCACTCTCTATATCATATTTCCTGGCATATGATACATCCATTGTATCTATTACCTGAAGTTTAGTTGTCCAGGGACTGCTGTGAGTAACATTTAATATAGAAGTGCTATCTTGAGGAACACAATTACCTCCATAGCCCTTAATTTCATGCCTGAGTAATAGTTTTTTATAGGATGACACAAAATGCCTGGCAGTAGGATTGTTACACCAACCTCCCCTAGATCTTAATGCACAAAAAAACAATTCCAAATGATCTTGACTGAACTTGTAAGTCAGCAAGTATTTCATTGGTGCATCAACATGACCAACTAATTTTTCAAATAAAGTCATAATGCTAAGCCCACTAATATAGAAACCAACAAATGGAGTTTTTCTTGAAGTTTTGTACATAGGAGTTCCTTGCAAATTAGTCATATGCGATAGGGTTGAAAGGGTTTCCTCCAAAAATGGTTTCCAAGATAAAACATTATTGTTAGACAGAGGAGCTTTGCTGCCCCTCCCCATTGGGTTTCTTGAATTTAGCAGATCAAATAATCTGTCAATTTGACGGATGAAAGACACAGTTGCCTGGCAACCCTGAAACTGTTCTAATTTTAGGTCATTGCATAGAAATTCTAATGCATCAGCAATACTTGCACTAAATTCTTGTGCTGCTAAATTCACTTTCATTATTTGTCTTTTCCACTGAACATCCTTCATTTATTTCCAGCTCTCAACCCTGCACTTTCTTGCAATTCATGCAGGGAAACAATATACTCCCATTTAATCAAATTTCCATTTTTATCACATAAGGTACCCAGGGAAGACCAAGTGTTACGTAGCAGCTTTAACATATGACACACATCAAGTATAACATGAACTTTCTCACCTGTGTTACATGGATGGGGAAACCAAGGAACTGGATCAGGAAGTTGCATCCTTGCTCCAAGGATTGCATTCATAGCAAAATGGCAAGACGGACCATCACATGTTAAAGATATAATTGAGACACCTGCATCATGGAGTCTTCTCAGGCACTCCTCGATAAAATTTGCTCTCTCTTCAGCTGTGAGGCTTTTTATCAGGAAGTACCCAATAGGCAGCTTCCATGAAGAGTCTACAGAGACCACCATAAAGACCAAAGCTTCTGTAGCTTCAGGCAAATCATCTATGTCTAATGAGGACCCAACATCAACAAAGCCTCTGTACATAGTACCATCCCACTCCACTTGCTTTTTGATAGCCATCTCATCTAACATCAAAGCAGAAACTATTTGTTTACCACATTTCTTTGATATTTTGACCTTTTCTTTCAAACACTCAAATGCAACTTCAGTAAATCCTGGTTCCCCATTGATTTTACTGTACCAAGATCTAATGACAGATGGATGAGGCAGTGCTAAATCAAATGTTTCCCTCACATAGTTATAGGCCTTGTTGGAATAAAATTGCAAAGTCAAAGCAAAGGCACGTAAATATGGAGGGTAA
The DNA here is from genome assembly GCA_028673005.1 of Tanypteryx hageni. Classification (NCBI taxonomy): domain Eukaryota; kingdom Metazoa; phylum Arthropoda; class Insecta; order Odonata; family Petaluridae; genus Tanypteryx; species Tanypteryx hageni. The sequence continues at coordinate 7,611,204 of CM054116.1, read as the reverse complement.
GCCTCTCTGGATATTTTACCTGAACCAGAATGATTTTTAATTATTCGGTTCATTATTTCCAATGGAGCACCAGAAAATGACTGAGTAAATCTGCTGTACTAGTAGAAACCAATTGTTCTTTTTTGATGGCATCTATAACATCACAAAGGTTTGAAACTTTGAATTTAAGTCTTCTAACTTTTTGTTGAGCTACCTTTATTTTTTTTCTAACATTTAAGTTCTTCTTTTCCAACTCAAAAATCTTCCTCTTAAGTTGCACTAGGCCAGGGGAAGTGGAATCCTCCATTGATGATGGCTCAGTTAAAGTAGAAGACTCATTTGGAGCTGGTTGCTGCTGTGATTCAGATAAATTTCCTCATTGGTTAGAAAACTTTCTATTGAATTTGGTCTGGAAAGAAATTATCTGCCATGTCAATTTCAAGTACAAAGATGTAGAGTTGTCTAAACAACCCAATACATTGCTACAATTGATTTTATATTCCACAGCATTTCATTCATACTTATACATACATAAAAACACAAAAGAATATTCATCTTTAAGTAGTAGATAATTAAATTCAATAAAAACTTTATATATGATCATGTTTGTTTTTGATTTCATTGAAAATAATTGCTGTACAAAAGATTTTATATTCCACAGCATTTCATTCATATTTATACATAATAATAATAATAAATATTTATTTTCCAAGAGACACATTCATCTTTAAGAAGTAATTAAATTCAATAAATTTTGGACATTTTATGAATTTTTATGTAAACAAAGGTGTGGATTTTCAAACAAGGAAAATAATTTGTAATGCTTACCTTTTGCAAATGTTTTGGAAAATTTGGAAATACTGTGGGCACAGCATCGTCTCTTAGCCTAACAGTTTGCCCAGTTCGATCAAAACAATCCTCAGTGAAATGATCGGAGCAAATAACGCTGTATTTGTTAGGGTACCAACAATCCCTTTTCATTTTCACAACCCATAATTTAACACGATCTGGACAGCTCATAGGAAATCTGCAAAATAATATTAATATGTATAATTTTATAAAAGTTAATGAATATACAAGCCTTCAAGTAAAGTATCTAACATTTAGAAAAGGCATCTTTAGTTTACGGCCAAAGAAATTCAACTAAGAATGAGCGAAGTTTAGCAAAGAACTTCATAAATGCATCATGTACATTATCTTCATTAGAACATATGGGCGAAAGTACTTTCGTATTTTACTTACCTACTTGTGAAACGTTTTTCCGCATCCTTTGGTGTGCTTGTTGTTGCAAAACACAGCAGTGCACTTCGGCATCTTCAATAAATAAATCTATTAGCAAGGAAGTACACTTTCAACGAGATCACCGGTTCCGGTTAGTAAGATCTGTGTGAAGTTATATACGAATGTAGTACTTAGTAAGATGGCGGAATGCGCAAAATTTGGCTTCAGTCGGGGAATGGTTATCGTCATTCCACTGTATAGAGTTCAGTGGTTGTAACCCTCTAATTGTTTGGCTAAAGAAGTATTTCACCTTTATCAGACTCGTATCATAATTTAATGTAAAAATGTGAAGAAAACTATTACTATATTGTCATTAAATATTCAATTAAGTTTTTACAGACGGGGATTTAGGGATACATTTTGAATTATAGGAAAACGATTTTAGGGAAAGGTGTCAGACACATTTTCAATAAGAGACTTGGAGGGTGGTTAATTTTAAGTTACGTAAATATTAGTTTTATTTTGCTAACAATATGAAACAATTACTGTAAAGGTATCTATCTATATGTCTCTTTAAATGAACGAGGTTCGTGGAAACACTGAATCTCCCGTTTTTTTTAAAGAGTACTAAATTAAAGTTCGATAAAGAATAACTATCATGTCATCAACAAGCCGTGTTTAGCACATTTATATTGCCGCTAGTCCATAAAGATAACTGACATACGTTATGAGAAATATACAAATACACTACGTAGTTCTATTCTTTTTCTTTACAGAAACAAGCTGTCAAAGCTTTATGTAGAGTGCCTTGCCGCACACACGGTAAACTCTTGTTTTCATCTCTCAATATCTTAACTCTACCATCCATTTACGTTTTGAGCTGTGCAACTTTTGCTAGATCTAATCATCAACTTTTTCCCACAAATGCAGAATATCATAGCCATTTCACCCGTTCATTATTTGACATTCACATTAATGATTACAATAATGTACTTTGTCAAAGAGGCCCTCACCATTCAGCCTCTGTAATTTATAACAAATTACCTGGGGACATAAAATCAGTTTCATCCCACAAACTGTACAAAAGTAAAGTTAAGAAGTTCCTTCTGAAGAAAACTTACTATAGTGTTTGTGAATACCTTGATGATTATGTGTGAAATTTTTTGCTTTTCTTTGATCTTTTCTGATGTATGTTATCAATCTTGTATCTTGCTTTGTATTTTTTTTTCTTCCCCCTCTCCTGTCTTGTTTTGTAATATTTAGTGACGAAACCATGCAAATGTATTTGCCAACGGTGAAATAAATTATATTATTATTATTTCTGGCCACTTAAGGCCTCTAAAATACAACATCGCCGTAAAAACTCAATACAGTACAAGTTAATGGAACAGATAATTTCTATTGACAAGAAAAAATTGATAAGATTTTATTATTTAAATTGTTCTTTAATAAGCATTTACAATGTATAAATCTTCATGATATTAGAAATATAATTACATTAATTTCAGTTTTAAATAGCCATAACAATAATATTTGTTCTAAATAATAATATTCCTTCTACAAAGTATTGACACAGATGAGGAATCACAGATAGTAACTGGTTAACATATTCTATGCTTATTAACATAAAATCAGATTTCAATTACAATAAAGTCAGATCTTAAATGTATATTTTTTGTTTGATTTTACACATTTTAAAAGTTCTTTCTTCTTTGAAGTTACTCACAATAACATCACTGGTTGACTTATAATTTATTAGAACTTCAAGCTATTTACTAGCACGCTTTAAATAAACTTCTGTAGGATTTATATCTGAATATGAAGATGTCCCTATTACAGTCGTGACAACTTAATATGTATTATAGACGTAAACAATCGAAGTATAATCTATATTTGTGAATAAAGTAAATATCGATACTACCTATAAAAATGAATTTTCAATAAAACAAATACTACTACGTCGAACGAAAAAGTCAGGACAATTTGGGAAAGAAGCGGGACATATGCCAAAAATCAGTCAAAAGTCGGGACTGTCCCGCTAAATATTTTCGATGCTATGAGTGGTAGTGTTGTTCAATGTTTTTTTGAAAAAATATAAAATACAACAAGTATATAAATCTACCGTATTTTCCGTTGTTAAACAAAGGCTTAGAGAAGATTTTCAAACAAAAGAAATATTATAGTTTACACTAGCCCATACAATTTAAAGATTTTATTAGGCAACACGAAAGACAAAACAGAAGATATAAAAAGATAGGGGATTTACAAAATGAATGTTCACATTGTCATAAACAATACATAAGTCAAACAAAAAGGAAAATAGTCACAAGGTTTAAAGAACATCTAGCACATTAAAATTACAACCGCTTTGAAAAATCTAGTGTAACCAACCACATATTCGAATCAGGACAGGGCATCAACTTAAATGACATTAAATTAATTACTTATTATAAACACAGGCATTGATTTTAATAAAACTCTACACAAACTGACAGATCAACGCAACACCGTCGCTGAATAATTATCGTATCTCTTTTGTTTTTTCGACACAGTTAACTTTGGTACGTATGTGAAGTTATATGCTATATATCGCACAAATACGATATAGAAATAAAAAAGAAGCATCTAATGTTTTTTTCCGACCTTACGGAAAATAACTAAAAACCGTATAACTACCCAAGTGTAGTTGTATAGAAAAGGACATGGGGATGAAACTGGAATGGGAAAATTTTTCCCAAGCTGTTGGCAAAAAGTTCCGAATAGCAACATGGAGCGCTTGTGTCGCTACCGATTTTAAAGAACCGGATGTCAAATATGCAGCCAAAGACTACCCCTAAGATTGGCTGCAAAAATGACGTCATACGTCACAACGCAACAGCAGCGCCAGCTAGCCAATGCCTGCCCTAACTTTTTGTACTAGCCAGCTAAGACCACGATTTTAACATGGGAGTGCCCTCCCCCGCCCTAACGGATTCTACACTTCCGGTGTTGATGATTGGAAACGTTTTGGTATTGTTGCCACGGTTTTTCTGTTATGATAAAAAAATGTTTAACAGAGATTATCTCAAACATAAAAGGTGTGCTGTTCCCGCCTGCGGTTTGAAGACGATAGACGGGGTTCAGCTGTATGCCTCTCCAGAGAATAGGAACAGTTAAGTTTAATTGTATTTATTCGTAAGGTACATGCAGTGAATATTGCCAAAAAGTTTTTATAACCAAGCGGCAGTATTTAGCTGGTTTATCAAAGTAAATGAGTTTATTACACATTATCAAAGAAAATAAGTTTATTTATATTGTGTCATATTGCCTTTAACCATTCCTCTGCCATTCTCGTGCTGGTGTGTTACATTGAAAGGCCATTGTGAATCTAAGTTAGTATCGCGTTTTCGTCCAGCTGTGTTCAACATTCAAGGTAACTAAGAACTTTTTATTGCAACTACGATGTAATTATAAAATATTAATTATTTTTACAGATATTTATTTTCGTATTACGCGTTTTTATCAGCTAATACACTAAATGTTTGAAATAGATAAAGAGTTTTTCAAAGCATTTTGGTGATGGTCAGGCGCGTGTTGAACTACAGAAGATTGTATGTGATTGTATGCTATAGTGAAAGGCTGTTGTGAACACAAGTAAGCTTCATGTTCTCCTCTGGTTATGCTAAACATACAAGGTAACAAAACCTTTATTACAGTTGTGAAGTAATTATAAAATATCCATTATTTTCTTTACAAATATTTATTTTATATTATTTGACATAGATATCCAATTTTAACATATTTCACCCAATAAACAACTATTTCTGACAAAATAATTGTGGGATAACCGAGTTATCCATTTTGTAGAGAAATTATGCCTCTTTCTAATGTTATATGAATATTATGTTGTTAATGTTCGTGTGTCTTCCGTGCAAGTAATGGCAAGTTGTGAGAGCAATATAGCCATGCCTTGGATTATCTTTATGAAACAATCGGATTTTACCATTGGTATATTTTTTAAAATATGGTCAGATAATCACTAGCTGGTGGTTGTATTAGTTATTTTCAAGGTGATATAAATTGATTTTCCTTAAGATGGCAATATTCCCCCCAATACCTTACATTGACTTAAGTGATAATTGTTCAATAATTATGTAACCTAGGGCAAATGATAAAAGCAAACTATATTTTTTTCCAAACAGGTACCTCCAATGGGCGGCTTTTGTTGGGAGGAATGGGGAGAAATGCCCGCTGTGGATCAAACAAAAATTCCACAGTAACACAATTTGCAGCTGCATTGAAGACATGCCTAATTCAGGGTTTAATTAGCAGGGATTTGAAAGGCTCAAATTGTGAAGGTGAGGACAGTGAATCTTTGCTTAACAACATGCGAGAGTTCATATGTTCACAATCTGACATTTCTGTAAATAGTAATACTTAAAGTTTAGATGAAGATTTAGATGTAGAAGATGTTAAAAAAAACTGTTTTTCATTGGCCTATGTCACAGGTTACATAGCCAGTAAAATCCTCCGCCATGACAATTGCAGCAACTGTCGAGCTATGCTCATCACTGATTCACGAGATGATTACCACCTTGCAGGTATTGTTTTCAAGGCGTATAGCGACAGGCCTGGCCTACTGTATCCAAGTGAAAACTTCATACAGTTCGTTGGGTCTGCCACTAATACTGCAGAGAGACTACTCTGCGAGGTGGCTCATTTAGGGTCAGTGAAACAAAGAGTTGTTGCAACCATAAAGAGGGATATCAACCATGATTGGCTCAAGGATGGTTGTTCAGAACACCACATATGTGTTTCTGACGCCATCTTAAATTTAGTATGTAAGATTAGTTTTAAGTGGTGGGCGAAGAAAATTAATTGGGGCACATCTCAAAGGTATGATAAGGTGGCGTGGAAGAAGAAACTGAAGATACTGTCCCACAAATAGGAGTGCCATATATCCACAGAGCATCCCACCTTTGTATATTTATGTAAATATTTATGTCTTTCTCCATATATGAAGTTTATTACTGTAATCACTTTACGCTCCTTTTTATTTTCTTAATTGTTGGAGCTTCAGGGCTATATCCAATAACAGAAGGCAACAGTTTGTGTTTATTTCTGTTTTTTGTAAAGTCTTTAAAATTTTCTCGCAGTTCCTTATAATATTTATTATCATTTAACCTATTTGGAATTATTAGAAGTATTACAGGTATGGAGAAAGTAATGTGGTGGCCACATCAGATTTTTTTACAATGATTTGCCTCTTCATACATATATTTATGACATGTCTTGTCACTATCATCTACTGATGATGAGAGCTTCATTCTTGAAATGTACATTTAGAATTAGAATACTAGCCTCATTTAAAAAATTTTTTTAGAGATGTGTGGTTGAGTTTGAGTGTGTGTTTTTGAATTTAGTCTGTTTGGTCCCTGTCGTTGTCGTGAGATGCTTAAAACATCAGACATTTTTTTGAGATATCAAGTCCCTGGCATGAGACAATTTGTCCATAAACTTGATATATGTTGCCTTTGAGTATGAGAGCATGTGTTTGAATTTAGTCTGTTTTGGTCACTGTCATTGTCATGAGATGCATAAACCAGATGTTTTTGAGATATCAAGTCCCTGGCGTGAAAAATTTTTCTCTCAACATGATATATTTTAATTTTTACCTCAAAAAAATTTTTGAGGTTCATACAGTTTAAGAGTTTTTTGTAAATTCTCAATTTTTCACCGTAGTCTCCTTTCATATAACAGCGTGACTTTCTTGTCCATACATGAATGTTTCATTTCCTTTGCTAAGTGTACCTAATACATGTTGTTTCTCATAATACCTGTTTGTATGACCTTAACAATTATTCATGTGCAATTTGTTAGTGTATTTCATCAGGAACAGATTGAAACAGGTGCCAGCAATGTAGTAGCATCGGGACTCTGATTTATAGAGGTCCCCAAATTTCAGATTATTTAAAATTTATTCTTTGGATTTTGTCAAAAAACGGACCCCTATTTTTCCTGGCATAGACTCCCAAAATGTTTCGATCTAGTCTGATATTTCATGATATACTTCTAAATCACTGTATATAACTATGTAAATGGTATATATTTTATGCCAAATATCTTTGCATCTCATTTTGACATTTCTATTAATTTTTTTATGTAAGGGTTGTTTAAAATGAGTATTTCTTAATCTTTTTATACTGCATTTGCTATAATTGCTGTTACATGTATATTTTATTCTATTATATGCTTTGTCTATCACAACCCTCATTGTACTCAGTGTGTACAACATATGCTAATAAATTCAGTTTAATAATTCAATTCTGTATTCTTTTTATACCTTCTGTTGGCTATTTTGTTGTTAATATTATTTCATCTAATTTTTATTCTAAATTATTTATTCTGTGTATGTATAATACTCGACTAGTCCAACAATAGTCATTGCAATGGCAACATTCTCGAAATGAGTGATAAAAACGCCAGTATTTACGCGAACTTCGAAGAAATACGATCGATCAAAATTGGATCGTCATTCTCATCATCATCATCATGCTTCTGTCTAAAAACAGGTTTTAACTGAATCGCTGCCTCCATTTCTCTCTCTCCCTAGAAGCCTCTTTTATACCTCTATAAGTATTATATCACTGCTTTATATTATCTAATATTCCTATTCTTTTTCTCCCTCTTCCTCTTCTTCCACTAATTTTTCCTTCTAAGATCGTCCTTTGTAAACACTGTCTTCCCAATATGTGCCCTATCCAATTTGCTTTTCTTTTCCTGATTGTTTTTATTAGCGTCCTTTCTTCTCCCACCATTTCTAATACTTCTTCGTTTCTCTTCCTCTCTGTCCATTTCACTTTCATCATTCTTCTCCATACCCACATCTCAAAACTTTCTAAATATTTTTCCTCCTTTCTCCTTACCGTCCACGTCTCTGCACCATAAAGAGCTATGCTCCATATGTAGCATTTTGCTAATTTCTTCCTTGTTTCTAAATTTATTTTCTTGCTTGTGAAAAGCTCCTTCTTCTCGTTAAATGCTGCTTTTGCCATTGCAATTCTACTTCTGATGTCCCGTGTACTACTTCCATCCTGCGCTAAAATACTGCCGAGATATTTGAAACTACTTACTTGTTCCAATTTTTGGCCATTTACCATTATATTTAATTCTTTATGTTCCTTTGAAACCACCATGACTTTTGTTTTTTCTGCATTGATCTTCATTCCATATTGTTGGCCAACCTCCACTAGTCTGTCTGTCATCCTCTGAAGCTCTTTCACGCCTTCTGCTATTAAGCCCTGATCATCTGCGTATTTAATGGTGGTAATACTTTCACCTCCTATCTTAAATCCTTTCTCTTCCATCAACGCTTCTTCTGTTATTGTTTCTGCAAATATCGCTGGTGAAATAGGACATCCCTGCCTCACTCCCCTCCCTATTGAAGTACTTTCTGTTTCTTCTCCTTCAACCCTGACTCTAATCTTTTGATCAAAGTAAAGGTTTTTAAGCAGTCTTTTATCTTTCCAATCTATTCCTATTTTGTTTAAAATACCCAGCATTTTATCCCATTTCACTCGGTCAAAAGCTTTCTCCCAATCTACAAAACAAAAATACATACCTTTATTGACTTCTAGCGCTCTTTCTATCATCATCCTCATACATCCTATAGCATCTCTAGTCCCCCTTCCTCTTCTAAAACCAAACTGATTATCTTGCAGCTCCTTTTCTATTTTACATTCAATTCTTTTGGTTATTATTCTGGTTAGAACTTTAGCTGTATGAGAAATTAAACTAATAGTTCTGTAATCCTTACAACATTTTGCATTGTTCTTTCTCTCCAGTGGTGCCATCACAACATCTAAAAAATCTTCAGGCCATATGCCAGTATCATATACTTGGTTAAAAAATTTTGTGAGTTGCTTAACTGCTTTAGACCCCAAAACCTTAAGAACGTCCACGGGTATATCATCACTCCCAACAGCCTTCCTTCTTTTCATGTCATCAATTGCTCTTTTAACTTCAGACTCGAGAATACTTGGTCCTAGCTGATCTTCTTCCACATCCTCTTCTTCATTTAATTCAATATTTCTTGGCTTTCCTTCTTTGTCATACAGAACCTCAATGTATTCTTTCCAGACATTCTTTACATTGTCTGGCTCCGATACTATTTTACCACTTTTGTTCATGATTCCTTTACGTCCTATCTTTCTTGCTTTTTTCGTGAATAGTTCCCTTGCTTTGCTATACATGAGGTCTGTTCTACAAATTCTTTCACATTCGACAATCTCCTCGCATTTTTCATTTATCCACTGTTCTCTTGCTTTATCTGTTTCCCTTCTTAAAGCATTATTTAACTCCTTGTACTTTCTTTGGCCTTCTTCAGTGTTTAAGTTCTTCCACTTTCTCCGCTCTTCCATTTTTTGCAGCAAGGCTGCTGTGATCCAGGGTTTTTTGTTTCTTTCACCTGTTATCTTTCCTACCTTCTTTTCCATTACATCTTTAATGTTGCTATGGATGTATCTCCACTCCTCATCTACATTCTTCCTATTTTCTTCAGCTCGCTCCCCCAACCTTTCCTCCAGCTCAGTCATGATAGCCTCCTTGTTTTTAAGGAGTTCCTCTAAGTTCCATTTCTTGTTAACTCTTATGTTTCTCCTAACGCTCTTCAGTCTACATTGTATATTTGCCACCAAAAGGTTGTGGTCAGAATCGATATCTGCCCCTGGTAGTGTTTTCACATTTTTAATGCTATTTCTAAATCTTTCATTGACTAGTATGTAATCTATCTGGTATCGTCTCTGGTCTCCTGGGCTTCTCCATGTGTAAAGTCTTCGCTGGTGATGCTTAAGCCATGTATTAGTTACAATTAATCTATTTCTATGGCAGAATTCCACAAGTTTATCCCCTCTCTCATTTCTCTTCCCTAGTCCATATTTTCCCACTATGTTATCTTCCTGTCCCTCTCTGACTACACTGTTCCAATCTCCCATTACTATGGTGGTGATCCTTCCTTTTCCCTCATCCTCCAATATCTCCATAATCTGTTCATAGATTTCATCCACTTCGTCGTCGCCAGCATTAGTTGTTGGCATATACACTTGAATTATAAGCATATCCACTGGCTCCATCTGGAGTTTTACGGCTATTAATCTGTCATTAACTGTCACTACCTTACTAATTCTTTCAGCTATCTCTTTTCTCATTATAATCCCCACTCCCCTTTCCTTTTTCTCCCCTCCCGAGTAAATAATCTTAAATTCGTCTGAATTTATCTCGCCTTCTTCTTCTTACCGGACTTCACTAAGACCTACTATACTTACATTATTCCTTCTTATTTCCCTTTTTAAGTTCTCTAGTTTACCCCCAGAATTCATAGTCCTAACATTCCATGTGCCTATTTTTAATTTCTTACTACTTGCTTTCTTATTAATGTTACATTTCCTCTGTGCATCCCCTAGGGTAGTCCCCACCCGGAGATCCGATTGGGGGACTATTTTACCTATGGAATATTTTACCCCAGAAAGATCCATAGAGGTATTTTCAGCTTTTCAGCCTATCATGGGAAATATAATGAGGTAGTTTCCCCTTGCTTTCCTCATCGCAGTTTCACAGAGTGATTGCCCATCTGTAGCTGTTCAGATCCACATTATCACCACCTACAGAGGTACTGTGCAAGCTGCTGCCCTTGCACAGGGGGATGTAAAACCCCCAAGACTGCTTCTTAGTCTGACTCTTCCCCTCAGACCTTTCCGGCTTGGATGGTCCTACCAGGAGAATTATCTCCCGCCGGCATAGCTCTTTGGTTCGTAAGAGTACACAAACCCTCCCACCTCTGTAAGGTTATGCAGTCCTTATGGAGGGTTCGTCATTCTAGAAAGTCGAAAATACCGCGAGGGGGTGGGGAAGATTTTTCACGTGACGTTTCGACGTAGTTCCACTTTCCACCATTGGCAGAGTGGAGCGCTCTGAAAGGAAAACTTCGGCTTAGATTTTTAGCATTGAGTTACCGGTCTTTCCGTTAGGGGACTAGTCTTTGGAAAAGGCGCTGTGGCTGACAGAACAGGAATGTATAGCGCATAAAGGGATTGTAATCTGCAAAATGTCATTTTATAAATTTTGGGAAATATAGGCGATTCGAAGACGTAAAGGACATCAGGTAATTTAAAATATATCGTTATCAATTATTTAATGGGCATTTATGATGAAGATGCGTAGTAAAAAATTAAATGTTACTTGTATCCCGATTCATCGTCAATCAAGGGCTGAAAAAGGAACGGAGTATTAAGAAACTACATAGTGTTGAATATTCGTAATGAAAGGTATTGTCGTTTCTTAATCTGTGTATGTGCTTCACTATTGCGTTCTAGTTGTAAAACATTTCTAGTTTTAATATCCAATTAGTTATCACCAATATCGGTTGTTTTTTTCGGTAGTTATTTTTGAAGGAATGGAAGAGGATATGCAATTAGCTGTAATTAATCATAGATTTCTACGTAATTTGATATGTAATTGTAAAACCTATCAGGTTTACAATATCCAATGTTTTGGTATCATCAGGCCAGCGAAAAATTGAAGCATGTCATCGTAGTTAATGTTCGTAAACGAATAAACTACGAAAGGTAAGAGATCAAAATTAATAACAGTACTTATTGATTAATTTAGTAGAGTTTTGGTATACTTTTTAAATATCTGAAACTTACCATACATTATTTTTTAATTTTTTTTTTACGCTACCTGAACTATACGGTCGACAAGATGTAGGTAATATGCTGTCGCTGTGAATATAGAGCATTATATTTAATTTGTGCTGGCATGAAAATTTATCAACAACCCCCGCAGTTTTTCTGTTACGTCGAATTATCTAAAGCTCCGAAAATCGCGCGAGGCAGGCACCTTGACTATTAAATTTTTTCTGAAAATAATAACAACATTAGCGTATTGATTTTTACAGAGGTATTTGAATATAACATAATACGTTTATTGATATGGTTTTTTGGCAAGGACCTGTGACCAAAAATAATGAAATTTAACGGAGATGTCGATTGTGCTACCGACCACACTCAAGCCGTTCTTGAATTATTATAGGATTGACAAGTGGATAAATATAACCAAAAACCAGGGATTAAAAAAACCTTTGCTATAGATTACTGAATCGCAATTGGTCGATAACTTTTAACATCAGACATCCCAGATTTGAACACTGGCACCACATGACCCAATATGGTAGGTTAATACGTCTCAAAATAAGTGAAACAATACCATCAGAGCCAGAAACATTGCTTACTAATCAGAAAACGAATTTGCTATGGTATCAGGTTTATCAGCAGTTGTATTCATATTTATTCATTCAAAGATTTTCATTTCACAAACAAAGATCATCTACCATCAATAAAACCAACAACAATAATGCCCAGAAATAAAAAACAATCCAAAAGTGTCCACAGCAGACCCTATTTTAATCCCCCAAACTTATCTCTCCTATCCCCTGTGCCTTTCAGTTCAAGAAATGAAACATAATCACAATTGACTAGGGAACAGATTAAAAATCTTGCACTTAAATGTACATTGTCTAAAGAATAAAATCAATCAATTAGAAATACAAGAACTTCAACAAGGCCTTCTGTTCTTGTCAAAACTTGGGCTAAGAGATAATGAGATAAGTGCTGTTTGTACACAAGGCTGTAGACCAGTTTCACCATATTCGAGAAACTTTAAAAAATGGTGGTATTATATATGTCAAGTCTAAAGTCATGTAGATTCAATACCAGTTATATCCACAGAAAGAGACAATGTTTTGCTGTGAAGTGCCAAATACAAAACCTTCAATTTCTATGTTTATTTATAGGTCATCAAGTGGAGATTAAAATTCCTTTTTATCTAACAAAAACTTCAATTTCTTTATGTTTATTTGTAGGTCACCAAATGGAGACTTAAAATCCTTTTTATCTAACCTTGATAAAACATTAGCTTAATATAAATTCTCTAAATGTAGCATTATCATCTCATCATCATCATAGGTAGTCTGTCCATAGACAGGTCCGTGATTATTTTTGGTTAAACCTGGTTCTCCATATACTCCTATTTTCCGCTGTCCTCTTTATATCTTGATAACTATCTTTCCCTTTCAAATCGTCTATCAGCTGAAACCTTTTCCTACCTCTTTCCCTTTTCCCATCTAGTTTTCCTTCTAACACGTCTTTAATCATACTCTCTCTCCTCAGGTAATGTCCAACCCAGTTAGCCTTCCTCTTTCTGATAGTCTGTATAATCATTCGCTTCTCTTCTATTCTTCGTAGCACTTCATCGTTTTTCATCCTATCTGTCCATTTTATCTTCAGCATTCTCCTCCAAGTCCACATTTCAAAGCTTTCCAAGTATTTGATGTCATTTTTCCTTAGCGTCCATGTTTCTGCCCCATACAATGCTATACTCCATACGTAGCATTTTATCAACTTCTTGCGGATATCTTCCCTAATATTCCCTGTAAGTAGTTGTTTCTTTCTCCTGAAAGCCGCTTTTGCTTTTCCTATTCTAGTTTTGATCTCATCCGTACATTTTGCCTCTCGTGTTATGATACTTCCAAGGTATTTATATTCTGAAACTTGTTCTATGGTGTTTTTAATATTAACTTCAATGTTGAGAATCATCAAAAATCATTATTTTTAGATTTAATGTCCTCTTTTAACTTGTCCCCTACCATCTCTAGTCCCACAAGAATAAATTCTAAATCATCTACCACCATTGATAATATTTTCATTCCCAATTCCTTATTTCAATATAGTAGCACCGTGCTAAATCTTCCTCTGAAGTCTTTTCATGTATCAAAAAACAGCTCTTATGCTCATCTTTAACATAAATCAATGAACCTTCTGTAGGAATATTTTTATGAAAAACAAAGTAACACTTCCATGCATCTTTATTTATGAATCAGTAATGTTTGTTAACCCTCAGACTACTAAGGGGGGTAACAAGATTACCCCAGGCACTTATTTTTTTATATTTTCCTTAAAAACATTTTCTGATTTTTATCCTCCTATGTAACTGTTTTTTAATGTATGAAGAGCATGATTATGTAAAAAAACAAGGTATCTAATAATTTCTGAGAAATATCGAAAATTGTTTTGGGGTAACCGAGTTACCCCTCTAGGTATTATTCAGAACAGTATTCCTCATTGAAGAAAATAAAAAAATTTGGCTTAAAGAGACTGCAATAGCATTAATATACTTGTTTGCCTTTTTATAAGCCTATAGTTATCTTCTAAATGTTTTACTTGCTACTATAGGTAAATGGCAGTTGTTAAATCTACAGAATTCTTATCATATCGAAACAACAGAAAAATAGTCGGTAGTAATTTAGAATATCTTACATTTACATAATATAATATATTTATTATGCAGGCAGAGTGGTAGCCAAACCAGTATAGTGTTTGCTGCTAACCCCTCAGTCAACAGTTTGAATTCGGCAGGGCTTTTTCATGTGCCCCCAGACCAACAAACCAACTCATAAATAGCCAATGAAATTTTCAATTAAAAACACATCTGGTTTGTTAATGTATTAATATATTGTAATGTTTGTATTTGATGTATCAAGTAAATTGCAAAAATAAAATTAATTTCACAATAAAAAATATTTAGATTGTTTAAATAAAAATAATTTTCAGTATGGGTAGTTGAAATGACTTTAAATTACTAACAAATTAAAGTAATAACCGATTTTGATGAAAAATGTTTATTTACAATAGAAATTTTGTGATTGAATTCAGATAGGACTGAGGTGCAAAATACCTTGGTAGTCTGAGGGTTAAAGAAAACTTCCATCTCCTCTGCCAAAATCAATCCACCCACAACTACACAACCAAGAGCCTACAACAACATGCACACAATACAGCACCATCTCTCCCTACTTGAAAAGGGTCCATGCTACTGCAGTAAACTGTATAATGCTCTCCCAAATAATGTAAAAACTTGACAATCTATAAAAGAATTCAAAAAGGAAACCAAAATCTTTCTTGTGAATCACTCCTTTTATAATGCGAAAAGAATATTTTGAAACTGCCAAGATAATCTGTTTTCTTCTTGCTTTTAACCCAGATTCCAATTTATTATGTTTTGTATTGTATTTCCTTTTATTAAAATGTACTGTATGACAAAGTCCACTTGGGAAGGCTCCACCTTTTGGAAAGATTCCATTTAAAAGAAACTTGTAAATTTCCAATAACAATTTTAATATACGACCGGTTTTGCATGTTACAGCATCATCAGGTGAAACCAGTCGTATATTAACATTGTTAGTGGAAATTTACAAGTTTCTTTTTCTTTTAAATGTGCTGCATGCTTTGCATGGTATACATCCTTGTTTGTATCTTTTGACGAGCTCCATGTTACATTTTGTGGCCAATGGAAGTAATAAAAATGAATGTATGAATATAATTAAAAACATTAGACAAAACATTTGTTTTCCTTCCAGAGCTAACATAGTTCAAGAAGAATTTTATATTTATTGATATTTATAATTAAGCATTACCTATATAATTCTTATAACACTGTCTTGTAAGGGTTTTACATTCAGTTCTAATTCTACAAAAAGCTATATAATCTGTAGCAGAATGGAATCTTTATAATTTATATGATAAAATGTTTTAAATAACAACAATCTGAAATTCTGGAGAAAACCATTAGGATATTTGGAATTACAATTATACTTTATAATGGGAGTATGAATGTTCACTATTGATTGCACAGGATTAATAAAACTAGAAAAAGCCATATTTACATCAAGAGCATTTTTGAAAATCCTAGTTTATACAACTTAGGTAAGAATATACTTTATCAAGATAACAGTTTTTTAAATCGCAGTGCTGATGAATATAATCTAATTATGTAATATTACATTCACTATTTATACACAAACCCAATGGAGGATGATAACCTTCCATTTTAAAGAGAGGATCATTAACAAGGTAAGTAGAGTCATCTGAGGAAAATACATGGTCTAGTAGTTTATCTTTGGAATCAGTGATTCTATTGACCTGGTTGAGAGCAAGAAAAGAAAATTAGGAAAATTCCATATTGCACTTAGGCTGAATTTGTTTTATTGTGAGGACAGACAGCATTTAGGAGGTTATAGTCACCAAAGAGAAACATGGGAGTAGCAAGTACTTCATCAATGGTGGAACAGTGCTCTTCATAGTCCGACAAAGCACAGGCTGCAACTGCAGCTATTGAAGTTTTTGTTTTGCCATGACATAATACAACAAAGATGCTAAATGTTTTACCTAGTGACTTTTGCCATGTATGAATTAATGTCAATCTTAACAGCAATGAAGGTACCACCGTAACTCAATTTATCACTAGTTAGTTGATCAAGATCCTTTCGGTAACTTTTAGGTCAGAATCACTTATGCCTTGATTCAAATTAGTGTTAGCAATTACAAATATATCAAGATTTGAAGAACAAACATTAATTTTTAATTCTGCAAGTTTTGTTTTTAAATCTTTTTATGATATCACTACCAAGTCTTTCTATCAAAAGCTCACATCATCTCAGAAAAGCTTCCTGTGCTGTTGCTATTCTTGTCCTGATCTCTCCCATCTCGTGACATAATATTACCTAAATAAATAAAACATTCCCTATACCAGCTTTTCCCCATCCGCTGTTACCTTAACCAGGGAATACCCACCTTTGTAAAATCTCATGAATTTTGTTTTCTTCTTATTCATCTTCATCCCGATTGCTTTCACCTTTTCATTTAAGGAACTAACAAGCATCTGCAGGCCTTTTTCAGTATTACTCCCCAATTCTTTTCATCCACATATGTAACTGAGGTAACCAGGCTTCCTCCAGCTTTTACTTGTTTCTCTACATCTTTCAATGCCTCTCTTATCATTTCTTTTAGCCGTATGTGAAATTAATCAAGCAATCATTTATTTAACACAAACAGGTTTCTCCAAATTACATTTGTTATAATAGATATACAAGAAGCACATACGACCATGTCCTCGGTGGGATTCGAACCCACAACCCTGGCATTGGGAGCTAGGCATGCTAACCACCCCTCTGCCAAGGCCGGCATTATTCTGTGATCTTGACATTTATTTGATTAAACCTTTCTTTATGGAAATTGAAATTTATGTAATGAAGTCCTCTGGCCCATGTATTCTTCATATATCTTATGATATAATTTACAAAATCTCTGAATAAAATTTTTTCTCGTTTCAAAATTATTCCCAACTTTACAGCTTATGCCTGTCTGCATAGGATCTTCGGATCACTTTATTCCATCAACATATAGTAGGTATAATAACCACATGAAGGTTAATAAAAGTTATGAATGCCTTCTCTAGAACTTATCTTAAGAAAAATTGTCAATCATTATCAGTGCAGGCCATCAATAAGTAGGATGCTGTTTCCTGTTTGGAGCCCCAAGATTAATATTAATTTTCAGTAAAATTCATTAATGCATTATTCACTACAAGTTTTAATTAAAAGTAAGAGTGCATAAAATAATGGATTGCATAAGTATAAGAAAAGTAATTTTTGGGTGGTTGTTTTAAGAAAATTAACATCAAAATATACTCTCATAGTTCTTTTCATTTATAAAATGTACAGAGTGAGTGTTACATAAATTTATTCCATTTTTAGATGTTCTTTGCAAAAAGTAGGAGATGGTTGCTTTTTAAGTCAGGTCATGTCCATCCACATTTCCTTTCCAAAACTATTGGGTTTATTTTCATGAAATTACATAATAACAGCAAGCAATGAATTTTGCAATATAAAGATTGTTGCCTTTTAATTAACTATTTTTAAATAAAAATTATTTTATAAAATATACTAGCTTCATGGCACCAGCTGGAGGCTCTGATATAGTTCATACACTGCACACCCTATAAGGCTGGCCCCGATTATTAGATTGGGATCTTTACTACTTCAACCATCATTTTCAAGTAAATCCAAGCAATTAAACAGTCTAACATAGCAATCATATAAATCAAAATAGGTTTAAATGATAATAGGTACATGCTTAAAAGGCAAGAATGAAGTTGCACAATACTGGAGAAACAGAATAACAAACTTGCATGTTCTTACCAAACTGTTGTCCATATTGTGCACATGTACAATAAGCAAGGCAACAAGTAGCAAACCAACAGAAGCCCCATCCAGTGAAAACAAAGTATCCCAGTACAAAAAGTGAATTTTTCTTCATTAATTTTAAATTGACAATTTCAAGTTTGTAATACAGGTCAAATATATAAATTCTGTAAGTACACCCTCTCGCCGCGCAGAGGCAGCAGTTAGGATTTGAGAGGGAACATGCAGTTATGTTTCATGCCATGCGATTTAAATCATTATCAAACTTTATGCTACCTTACAGTATTGTCATTAACTCTCAAGAGTATCACAGAAATACTTCATACTAGAACTTACACATGAAAATTCATCATTACTTTGTTAATTAGTTAATCGGAGGGCAAAAAGGAAATTATATAAAATTTAATTTATTTTGTAAAATCATAAACTATGTTAGTTAATCTGAGTGTAAAGATACACCTGTTACACCCTCTCGCCATGCTGAGGCAGCAGTTAGGATTTGAGAGGGAACTTGCAGTTATGTCTCATGCCATGCAGTTTAAATTACTATCAAACTTTATACAACCTTACAGTATTCTTTAACTGAAAATACTCTTAGCACGCTCAAGTAACAAACCCGCTACCTTCTTCGCAGCCTCGGGGGTGTAGTGGACACCCGAGGCGTTGAGGGATACCCGACATGAGTCAAGGGCTGGCATCAGGTCAACATAGTCGACTCCTTGGGACTTCAACTCCGCGATGCGTAACCTCGTGGCCTTGCAACCAGCGTCACACAAGTGGGGAACAGGTGTCTTCGAGGATGCCATCCTAAGCTGAAAAATAACGTATTGACAAACTCTGTAAGATACACGGGTAAATTCGTCTGGTGTCCCATGGAAGGATCAAGAGTCAGTCGCAGGTATAAATTAAAAGGCGAGTCACAACCCAAGCAAAGTAAGATCAAACACGAGATAGGTTAATACTCAAACAACGCAAATTCTAAATACTATGCAGCTGACAACCTTGCGTGCATAACCTTAAATACAATACGCGAAGGAACAATAACTACGGATTAAGACTGTATTTATAAAAGTAAGAATAAAAGGAGCGCTAGAAAACTACGATATAATACTTACTGTTAACTATTACGATAGCGTAAAATAAACTCACAAAAAGTTACAAAACGAAATAACTAATACTACAGATAAGGTTAAAGTTATGAAACTATATAAAAGCAATGCTAATCCTACTTAACAATGCGGCTACTACTACTCTAATGATACTGTGGTCGCTCGTAGATCCGAAGGAGTTAGCTGGTGGGAGCGAAACTCACGTCCCACGTGCTCCTCAACAACTTTCTGAAAGAAAGGATGAATAGTATAATGAGATAATATCTGCAAGATTGATGTCCGTCTTTCTCTGGGCAAGATTGAGACTAGGCAAAGGTGACCAGATTTTCAAAAATTTAAAGTACATAAGGAAAGGGGCATCGAATCCTAGCATCCTCTCCCTGCTCAACAGAATTTTTCGATTTACTTTTTATACGAGGGTGTAGATTAATTTGAAGCATAACAAAATATTGGTTTTAATTTTCTTCTATTACTATAATTGAATAAGAAAAATACTTGATTAATTATCCTCTATTTCAGAAGTCAAGGGCTTAATGATAAATACTCAACAGAACAATTTACGTTTTTTGAAAGACCCAGTGCATTAGTTGATATTATTGGACATTTCAATGTTATAAATTTAAGGAAAACCCAAATTATTCGATAACCTGTTTGATAGTATTTCGTCCTCTAAAAAGAAGCAATAGTAATAGCATTGCAATAACGCCAACCCATAATGTAATCTCCTTGATAGGTTGAGTGTCTAATGTCAGACTCATCTGCTTCAGAATCTTCCTCGCCTGATTGTTCGGTGTCACTGTTATGATCTGAATGCTCACTGGGACCATCTTCTTCTGAGGTATCCGCCAGGCGCTCCAGGTCCTCATCCTGATTAAGCTCTTCCTCAACTTCATCAAGCCAGCTCGCAATCAAGAGTTGTTGTATTTCTCGTGATGACATCTACAGAAATAAAAGAAATGCTAGAAACACTTGTCGGCTGAACTACTAAAATGTCAAAAAATAATTATTTATAAAGCAAAATGATAAATAAATTAATAATAACTATGTAAGCACTTACCTCTTTTAACATATTCAATAATTGCAGGTATAGGTTCCTTTTTCCAAAAACACTCCCAGATAAATATCGTAACACCGTTGGTCGCGCGATGAGAAAAAAATCTCACGCCTTGAGACACGTGCAAAGACCACTCTACTCTACTCTACCGCGACTCCAACGCCACCGGCGGAAATGCCATGTGGACGAGTTGAAAGATTAGCAAAATGACAGAAGGTATAGAGAGAGGTGGCGTGCTCGCGCGTTACAAGGTAAACAAAATTTTGAAACTAAATCTTGTGTGAGAGAAAATCTCACGGCGCGACCAACGGGTTAATTTCTAAAAATTAACACTACAAAACACAAAATTGTCTCTGCACAATGCTAAGGTTTCCTTCAGAGTAACTTCTTTAGAGCGACATGAGAATATTTTCCCTGCGACCCGAAATCATTTCCGCTCAAGAAATAGCAGCAAGACATCATCGAAGTGGCTTATTTGTAAGCAGGCCTAGGTTACGCGCAGACGTTTCTCTCCCTCATACTGGGAGTTTGGGGGTTATAACTAGTGATGGGCATAATCGAGAGATCATAATGACATTTCATTCGATTATGCTCATATCATTCGTTAGTAATCTCTCGGTAAGGGATATCTTGGTAGAAAGTAGTAGTTAAGAATCATTCAAATGATTTAGTAGTTAAGAATCATTCGAATGATATTACCCTAAATTCCCAAGTATAACGCGCGCGTTATACAAGGTTTTTTTGTCAAAATTTCGGAATTATTTAGTGCG